>JAVHKY010000004.1:20945000-22145000 GCA_035079385.1 Aspidiotus rigidus
AAAATACCTTAGTAGCGGATATTCGAATGTGTAATCGTTTTATTTTTTGTTCAGTGGTGTATACCTCTGCTGGATACACATTTTAATGAGCTACATGAAACATTTACAATCACAAATGCGACAAAGAACACCTATTAAAAATTCTCACGATGAGAGATAAAACTCATTTATTGCTAAAAACTCGATGAAATTTCAGTTCCTTTGCAGATGAACACTACCACATTTTAACAACAAGTAACTGGAGACTGGCTGAATTTATTTTCTTGAAATCATCCTCGTTGAAAAGGAAATTTTATGGAGAAGAAATTAATTTTCCTTCTATTTTTCGCTAGAAGCATTATTTTTAGAGTAATCAATTAATAACTGAAACGCGTTTTTCCGACCGAAGGTCTTGGTTCCGCGTAACAAGCGGTGGTCGTACGCATTTGGTCGAAAAAACGCGTTTCAGTTCTTAATTGATTACTCCGAAAATAATGTTTCCAGCGAAAAATCGAAGAGAAAATAATTTATCCTCAATAAAATTTCCTTTCCAACGAGTGTAATTTCAAGAAAATAAATTCAGCCAGTCTCTAGTTATTCGTTGTCAAAATACACGAATTTTACACAGGCTCTTATGGACAAACTACTAAGACCGGGGAACTCTTCTTCGGCGTTCCATGCGGCCAAATACTGAATTACATCATTTCGTGGGACATGATTTCATCTGCAGTGTCAATACCTCTTTAGTGTACCGTGGACAGACAGACAGACAGACAGACAGGTATTCTACTTTATATATTAGATGATAGACCAATTCCCTGTGACATCAGATGTCAAATGAAAGACAATGATTGATGATTTTGTTCAATACAGACCTGCGTGCTGCAATCTTGTCTCGGATGAAAATGTAAATAAACCTTTTGCGCAAGGCTAATAGAGGGAAGGTTAGTCCATTCTGCCAGGCACAATACTGCAGTATCGAGATTATATAATGCTGCCCGGAATACAAAAGGCCGAAGGACACGTACCAATTGCCAAGGAAAAGGAAGTCTAATTCACCTATTTCTATTGTCTAGGTGATCTCTGGGGAGGGAGACGTAGTGGAGTCGAGGAATTTTCTAGTAAGCCTCCTCCGGACTATAAGTTCAATGTCCACCCTAACTTGATTCACCCTGACCTAGTGCTTAAGCGTCACTAGTTCCTTTTGGAAAACCGCCTGACTCATAGGGAAAATGAGTCAGTCAGTTGATGAATCAGGCTATTGAAAGCAGCAATCTTATAGGCAGTATAGGACAAAAGAACGACCCGTGAATAACAATATCGGTTGACGTTTTTTTTCTATAGATATCAAACTCATAGACACCATTATTAATAGAGATGAACAAATCCAAAAAGTTTATCGATGAACCAACGACTTCCAAAGTGAATTTTATGGAAGGGTATTAGCTATTTAAGTAGGTACGTAACTCACTCAAAAATTCCATAGGACCAGTCCACGCACACGTACCTATACCAATAGTAGACGTGACTTAAAAACACCTGGCCGGAGGAAATTAACAAATAAATTTCAAATTTAGGTGAACCCAAGAGGGAACCAATGGGAATCCTCATTTCCTCGGGGAAATCAAAAAATTTCCCATTAAATTTACAAAAATTAGGTGACCAACAACCATTTAAAAGGCCATAGAATTCCGCAAATTCTTTGTGAGGGACACCAGATTTAATTAGTAAATCACCCATGTGTTGCATAGCAACGGCTTTGGGGATATGAGGAAATAATCCTACAACATTAAAGGAACATAAAGTCGAACCTGTTGCATGACTGAGGGGAGGGAGAGCGAATTTTTCATTTCATTCATTGATTGGGATCGATAATTCTTCCAAGCTTGCCCTAAAACTCAAGGATCGGGATTTTCAGACCCACCACTTTGCGTATATATGTAAGAATATCGGCTGATCGTTTCCCAGTGCTCCAAGTCTTTCCGGCATTCTGTTTTCCCGATATCTCAACACACGTACAAAACGTGAAATCAATTGACAACTATTTACTACTCTTTTCTGTCTTATAAATATGCAACTACCAAACCTGGCTGCGAGTATCCATGGAACGCTACCAAATAAAAATTCGTGAGAACGGTAAAGCGTTTTGACATATATACAGCTCAAAAGTCAAGATTTCTTCGAGTCCCTCTCTCTCCTCCTTCTATAAGTATTTGACTAGCTTGATGATAGTAATTTCTCATCCAAGTCCTCTATCTTGATCCATGGATATAGCTGGATGGTTAAAATTTAAGTTCCCCCTCCTCCCTTCATATACAACTATTTATGAAAGCGGGAATGTGTGCAGTAATGCTACACCCCGGACCCTCTTTGAGCATGAAGATTAAATTTACGCGCATAATGATGTCAAAACGATAGGTATATACAATATTTCTCAAACTGTACACCATCTCAAAGACTACGAAAAAGCACAGGGTTACTTGACGTATCATAATATGTACTTACGAAGACTGTTACAGCAATGATGAAAACAATATTAAAAGCATTTGATATAATTATATTGAAGTACCGCAGCATCAGATTCCGGAACAATATTTTGTCCCTCGGCGTCCTCGCACTCGTTCAACTTGACTTCCTTCAGCAAAATGAAGCCAAGTTTCCTGGCCAAAATTTGAGTTGAATAATCAGCGAGAATGACCACTGCAGCCGGTATATGAAATACCTTTCCGATGCGTTCCATGGTTTTGAATAACTCGCTGCCAATATTCATTCTTCGGAATTCTTTTTTCACTACCAAATCACATTCTTTTAACAGACAATTCGAGTTCAGTTCTTCGAAAATATCGATACCACCTTGTAATGTATCGAGAATATTATTGAGTTTTGCAGTCGCTTCAACTGGTAACTAAGAATGCATAATTTTGAGTGTTTTCTCAAACATACAATCATATAGGAGAGGAGAGGAGAGTACCTACTTCTGGGAGAGGAGGATCTTTTTTATGGATAACCATCAACTTCAAGCCTCCAACAATACAAGGCTTGGTACCTTCATCCTCATCAAGTACAGCTATTATTGTTAAGTTTTGATCCATTACATAATCTGAAAGCAGCTTTTCAGACGTCATACTCTCTCGATCATTGATAAAATTCAGCTGGCTAAAATTGGAACCAAAACTTATAAGTAGTCTACTGGTGATTGTATACTTTTAAAGAACATAGTAAATTCATTTTACTTCCAAACGTATTCATCTGGGTAGAAGTGTTTCTGATACATATCCCAAACTTCTTCACGTTGATCAGGCGTCATATCTTGGATCCGTATATTACGAGTTTTGCCGTATTTATCTTCGGCTTGAAACGTATGCCATACTGTTGGAAAAGGTACAATATCAGTCGACCGCTTCCACTTTTTCTGGGGCCATTTAGTCCGCATAATGGTAACTAATAAGCAGAGACAGAGAAGAATTCACAATTATCTAGAGGCAATCTTCCACCTCCAGCTTGAAGAATTATAGTTGGGCTTGTAATCGTCACCCTTAATGATATTTTGTGCACTCATTGAAGTGGTATATAAACTTAAGAGTACACGAATACTATTCAATAGATAGAGCTATGTGAGAGAAAAAGAAACTAATTTAAATGTAGGCTGATACAAGTACCAAGGTAGTGAAGGTTGAATTTTTTCAAAGACCTTAAATTAGGTCAAGGTCATTGATGACGTCAGGCGTTTTGCAAAATTTCTGAACCCGTAGACATGACTATGTCAAAATCTCAAAAACCAACGTAGAAGTTTACCACTTCTTGACGTGGGTAAGAGGATATTAGATGACTATAGCGTCCAAATTCAAAACTCCATCAGACTTTTACTCGCATTGATCAGGCGTTTTGTCCCGAATTCAGTTCTATTACGTTTATCTGAAATATGCTTTAAATCTCTCGTTAAACTGAAAACGAATAGGATGTTCACCATAGGAACGACTTACCAGCAATAAAATTATTCCAATTGAGATGAATATTCAAACTTCTAAATAGTATTTTCACTAGTAAGTGATAATACCGATGTCAATTTTATACCTATCGGTACAAAATTTACAACTAGGTATCTGTCGACGCCAACTACAGTAATTGAACTATGACCTTTACAAGTTCGTCGTTTTTGTATAGGTATGTAATTAATGTCAACTATACGCAGTTTCAATCCGTCTCTAAATACCATGCGAAAGTTATAGAAATCAATCTGTTAGCTGTTTCATCACAATTTGTCAAATGAATCCTTCAATAGGGTTCTTCCCCGATGCCATATTGCAGACTCGTTTGTCTAATTTTCATTTTGATGATATTTACTTTACATTGGTCTTATGGCAGAGCAATTGAATACCTATGCACTCTGCCATAAAACCAATGTAAAGTAAGTACCATTACGACAAGAATCAGGCAGACGAATACGCAATATTATGGGGATGAGTCCGGTAGCCAGGGAAGCTCTCTTCTTTAGCCAGTCCTAAGAGACCATTGCTCCAGTCATGAGTCTTGAAATATGAGTTTATGCCAGTTTAGGATCTGATGATTCTATCACACGTGTTACATTTCAGTGAGTTCGCCAAGTTTTCGCTTCTCCTTCCCAGGGGCGGGATTTCGGGAGTGGAAATTAACAACTTTCTTTATATTTGTCAAGCAAAAAAAGAAAGTTTCTTGTTTTTCTTTGAATTCACTTATTTCTCTTATTTTTAGGTTGAGAAGGGTGTCATTGAGTCCCCCTCCCTGTAAATCCACCCCTGCCTTTTGCTAAGCTCGGTTGGCAGTCAAGTACTGTTTGTGCGTTCTATGCTCCTACTCGTATCATCACTCGTCCATGACGGCATTCACTGAATTTCTTGAAAATTGGTGCAACCCCCTCCCCCAAGAAATCCAAATGAGGCCATTTTATTTCCGGAATATTTGACATTACAAGGCTCCTGATGATGTAATAAAGGGGTATGAGCGCATATTTGATCCGCGGTACCATTGTGATGACTGTACCACGGTTACACAAAAGCAAATCTACAACGGGCAATTAGGCTACATCACTTCTTACGTGATGGAAAGACAGTCGTCAAACTATCTAAGGCTTGAGATGCCACTATCGTTTGGTTGCCTGAGCAATTGACGTTGCCTAACCCGGCATGTGATCCTATCCGGTTTAGCCTAGTTATTTCCTCCATTTTATTGTGTACTTGCCTAGATGACCCCCCCCCCACACTTACACTTTTTGGTTTGCCAACCTGAGTTCGCGCCGGGATTGGTTACCATAGTTTTCCCTCAAGTTACTTGGCGTTACAGGGTCACCACAAACGGGCGAGTGGGGGATAGTAGAGAAGGTCGCAATTTTCCAAGTTTATAAAGTAGGTCAAGGTCACTGATGATGTCATCAATTGTGACAAAATACCGTGATGGGTTTTTGGGACTTTTCCCACGAGTTGTCCCGGCTAAAAAACCGTCAAAGTGAAGGTTTTTCATGACGGTTTTTTGTGACATTTGCCAAAGCATATTAAGAGTAGGTAAGAGATTCTTACAAAAGAATCTCTATATAAAAAAAAAAGGGCTTTGGAAGAAACAATTAATAAATAAATATTGTTTCATTGTTTTTTTTTTTTTTTTGGTTTACATGAGTGAAAACGCATTATTTCCGTACTTTGTTATCCAGCTCAAAGTCGCGTTTTGTTCTTCAGGGAGAAAAAACGCGCTGGTTTTTCTCTATAGGGCATGAAACGCGTTGCGCATGGGTATTGCATATGTGATAAAGTGGTAACAAATTAAGCAATGAACTCGCGCTAGATGGTGGCCTTTGCCACAACCTGGGTTGCCGTAGCGCACTTCTTCAGTTATTACTTACTTTGTTCCTTCTAGCATAATATTTTATCTTGGCGTGCTCTATTATACAGCGCAAAGTTGCATTTTGTTCTTCAGGCAGAAAAAAGCGCTGATTTTTCTCTCAGGAATAAAACTCGTTTATTAATAGTGTCTTATTTGTTGGAACGTTGTGTGAATGGAAAAGTAGTGTACGCCACACAACAACAAAGTAAACCATGAAAGCAAATATTACTATAGTTATTATTCATCATATTATTAAAGTTAAATTTAAAATAAAAGTAATATTATGAGAATTGAATGTCTTATAGGTATAATGTTTATTATATTAATTATTAAAAAAATATATTATAATATATATGATTTGAATTATTTTTAATATTCAATTCATTAATTTTTGTAAATTTTTTAAATTTAAAATGAATTGAATATTATTTAATAATTAAGATTTTATATTATAGAATTTTAATACTGTTCATTTTTGATATAAAAAGTTAATAGCTTTAATATAAACTTCTGGGTGGCCAAAAAATCAAAATTTTTTTCTAATTTACCTATTATTTTACAGGTTTTTAAGCTACTTTTTGTGCTATTAGCTTGGAAATATAACTAGATTTCCATTTCCACTAGGATTAAAAAATTTTATTTTAAAGTTGATATCAGTTAATGTTATAGTAACACTTCTTGCTAATACAGGTAGGTAGAGATAAAATTAATAGAATTTAAGTAATTATAATTGCTAATTGAATAATAAATAATTTGATTAACATTAATACTTCAACAAATTTAATATTTTTCCCTCAACATTTGTTAGGTTTAAATGGAATACCTTGAATGGGGCTTTATTCACTACCATTATCATTTGTACCACTACCATATTATAATTTCCGGGCAAATAGCTACTGCAGCTAAAATCCTCGTTAAAATAAAATAATAAAAATAAAAATTTTAATGATTTAAAAAGATAGATATAATAAAGTCAATAGCTGACTACGTTAGGTCGACAACATCAAGTTCATATCACATAATTATGTAACATCATAAAAAAAAAAAATTCAACACGAGAGCTACAGGTACATGTATCTCTAATTTGTAGGGCTTCAAATAGGCACAGTCGAACAATCTAATGCCTCAAGAAAAATTTCTTAAACATTTGCAAACATTATTTGAAACTAGACTGAACAAAATTATCCAATTATTCTCAAAAATACTTGAAATAACCGTATTGAATCACCGCGGTGTCCGAATTGGGAAAAAGTGCTGTCCCTTTTTCGTCCTTACAATCTTTCAGCTTGACTTCCTTGAACATAATAAGCCCCATTTTCGCGCTTAAGGTTTGCGATGAAACGCTACTAAGTAGAATAACGGAAGCAGGGATATGAAATATTTTTCCCATACGTTCCATGGTTTTGAATAATTCGGTTCCGATACTCATACGTCGATATTCTCGTTTCACTACCAAGCCTAATTCTTTCAACAGATGATTCGAGTTCAGTTTTTCGAATACGTCGATGTCATCTCGGAGTAAATGGAAAAGATGATCAAATTTTGCGACGGCTTCACCTGGTAACTAGAAATATATTTGGAGGGCGAGTGTTGTTTTGAGTTTAGGGTGATACGTCTCATTGTGAATTTTACTGACTTCTGGAAGAGGCGCGTCTTGTTTACTTATGACTATCAAGAGTAAACAGCCAACGATACGACGAGATTTTGAGTCGCTATCAAGAGTTGTAACTATTGTCAAATGTTGATCGACGATGTGATCAAAAACCAGCCTTTCTGATACCATACTCTCGTGATCTCCGAGTATATTTATTTGTCTATAAATATAACAAGGGAAATTAGATACAATTGTCACAAATGTAGAATTCCAATTGAAATATTTCCAAATCTCTCTCCCCCGAAGTATTAATCCCTGTTTTATACAGCTCTGTGATTGGAAATTTTCCAAGTCACCTTTCATTTGGATGATTGAAGTAGGTAAGTCCCCTCCTCATATAATGAAATGGAAAGTCGAAATTTTTCTGAGTCATGAATCCCGAGGTTGGTCGATAAGACCAAAAAAAAAAAAATCCGTAAAAACAGGCTGTATGAAATAGGTATAGAAAGAGCAGGAAAGAAGGGGAAAAAAGTTGGGAACGGAGAAAAGTCCGAACTGACCAATTCCCACCGCTGGCTAGAAACAGGTCCTCTTTTGAGATTTTGATATCAATTAGGAAGTAGGGGAAACTCGGAGAAATTTTGAAAAAACAAAAAAAAAAAGAGTAATTACTCGAAAATTGGGCGGAAAATTCTTTCTCCATTTTTCTTGCCCACATAATATTTTAAAAGGAGAAAGACCGGAAATAAATTCTGGGCTAGGGTTCCAAAAGGGGTTGTGGTTTCTGAACTTGTTAAGGATTTGGAAAAATTGTTGAAGTTGACTGTAAGCATTCGATTTTTCACAAAATCATATCTACTCGAAAATTGTTCGAGATTTATTATAACTGGAGGAGATTACAAAATCCCGACTACCCAACTGTACGACACCGGGGGAGACATGGTCCCTCTCCAAGTATAGAATTTTCAGAGGTATCATATAGGTACCTCAGAAGGGAAGGACTCTGATTCAATTTCGAAACTAACTGTAATGGGAAAGGGGATCAAGAACATTTTCTTGATAGCTACAGAAATATAATAAGACTTAGGACAAAAAATTCCAAATTATCGAGCATTGAGTCCTAATCAATTACCGAAATAAAGATTGAACATCTTCAACTGAGTGAGTTGCGAGTTCAATGTCTGTTTCTATACTCAACTGATTCTAAACATCAATAGAGATATACCTGTGTAGCTCCTCATCTGGATAGAAATGCTCCCTAAACATATTCCAAACTTCCTCACGCTGATCCGGAGTCATATCTTGAATTTGTACTTCGTGGGTTTGACCGTGTTCGTCTTCCGCTCGAAATTTATGCCATACTTTCGGAAAAGGTGCGACATCGTTGGATCTTTTCCAGTGTCTTGCCGGGAAAATTGCGTTCAGAAGAGAACGTGAACTGAAAAGTGATGAAAGGTTGGTAATTATTCTAGAAAAAATTTAATCCGCGGTACAAAGAAATACTTTTTTCCCAAGGTGATGCAATTTGTCATAGTTTTTTGATAGCTAGGAACAAAAAGCAAAAATTCAGGGAGTGAAGGGGGGTTTAAAATTCTTATAAAAATGAGAAAATGACCCAAATTATCATGAGGCAAATTGATTGTGCCTAATTCTAGTCCAATTTGAGAAGTATACAAACCTGAAAAGAGGAGGAATCTATGACGAAAAAATCTTCTAGCCCGAGCCGGAATCAAATCCACAACCTTTCAATATGATTCCTTCAAAAATGCACACTACCTATCACTCAGGTCCATGTCCCCAACCACCCCATCTCGATTTTTGGGACGAGTATTGCTGGATTGTACTGTACAGTTTTCCCTTTGTGCTGGTCTCCTTCCCCTCGAACCGTCGAAAGGTCTGAAGACATGCAAGACCCTGTCCTATTCAATTTTTGGCCTGAAAACGCTCGTTTTTACTATATTCTGCTCTCGAGTTTTTCCATTGTGGACACTCATTTCCTCTCCAGTTCTTGGGGGAAGGGAAGCCAGAAGACATGCAGAACCCAATTTCGATAATTGACAGTTATCAGGATAAAAATGGATGGAACCGTTAGTACATTATATTATGATGTTGTATCCTCGTCCTCTAATCGTTGTCTTCCGAGGTGAGGTTGTAAACTCACGGTGAGAGATTGATTGCGACTTTGTGTTCAATGGGGCCAGACAAATTTGCTAAAATTCTTTTTGTTCCAGGCAATATAGAGAATGATACCGAGAATCTCGTTATCTGATGTGTGTTTGCGGTGAGAGATTGACTAGTCCTACAATGATGAAAGCGAGAAAACAAGCTTGGTAACGCGCGGAGCGGTAAGACACACCCTACACCCGCGTCACCCATAAATACTTGTAAAGAAGGTCCAGCGCTCCTCATTAATTTTCTTATGTTTTTCTCGTCATGTCATCTGTTCAAAAGTTCATTACTGAGTTCGGTCTATCTTTTATATGGTCTAAGACTCAGCCCCGACTGGATTACAAAAACTTCTCTAGAAAACCACGCGTAACCAGAGTTCCTGAACGATAGAAAAATTAAACGCTGAGAAATGCGGGCGTGGTTATACTCGTTACATAGAATGATTATGAATTTTTGAACGAGTTTTTGAAAAATCTGGAACCGCACGCCGGTTACACCACCCCAGCAGTGTCGCCGTCAGATAGCGTGATCAAGAGTGGGCGCGAATCATCAAAAAGTGATTCGAATCACGAATCTGTCGCTTTTCTTAAAGATTCGAATGACGAATCATAGATCGTTCAGAAGTAAATGATTCTAAATCAATCACCATGAAAATGAGTTGAATCAATTTCGAATCAAATCCGAATCACCTGGAGAAAATGATCTGTGATTCGAAAAAGATTCGATTCAAATCCATATCAAATCATTTCAAATGATTTTTTGATTCAAAAAGGATTTGAATCGAATCTCTTTCAAATCACGTTGAAAAATTTGTTTGCAATTTTAGGCGTAAATATACAGATACATGCATTTTATTTTGAACGGCGGATTTCTGTTTGATTCGCGAAAGATTCGAAAAATATTCGAAAATTATTCGACTGATCAGGAATTGATTCGAATCACAAGTCATAAATCCTTTTCCAGTTTTCTAAATGATTCGAATACGAATCACGAATCATCAAAAAAGGATTTTAAATCATGATTCGATTCGAAAATGAATGATATGCGCCCCCTCTTGGCGTGATGATACTACGGCGCATAAAACCAACATCTAATTCTTAAATCTTATAAAAATACCTGTATCGATTTCGTCTTGCTATCCAGTCAGTAGGCTAGGTCTTTCGTTCCTCTAATGAAAAATAAATGCTCGTTTCAAGAGACTACATTCGAACTAATAACCTTCACACTTTATTTTTTTCGATATGAGCTGATAATCAGTTCATAAACGATACACGACACGCTAATAGGTAGCTAGAAACTGACGTGCGCACGTCCATATCTGCGGTACGTTCGTCATCATTGTATTTTTCATTCATGCATCAGCTGTTCATCCACGTGGTTCATCACTCGTTCGTCATCATCATTCGGACCGGGCAGCGCTAGCATCGCGCAAAATTTTTGAATTTTTCTCTCAAAAATATGATCATCTGAAAGAAAATTTTCCACTCTTCAATTTCGTTCCTTACGAGTACACGCCTAAATTCATTATTTTTGGAGAAATTTAAGAAAAACTAAAAAATCACCTTTGGTTTCAAGTCACGATCACCGTTCGCTTATCAGTACTTTCTAGGCATTTTACATAGGCGACGCTAGCGATCCTACAATATGCCCGGTCCGAATCTAGTCAAATAAGACTCGTTTTCGTTCATGTAACTTAGGTACGTTAAGCCGCCATCTTAGTTCAGATTTTATCGAACTTTCGCTTTTTACACGTTGACAAAGGCGCTAGTGACTTGAACAAAACCAGTAGGTATCAGCGCTTTTTAGAAAAAAATTCTATAAAAATAAACTTTTTAATACACATGCACGGAGAACGAGCTTTATTTGTAGATCATTTTTGTGGTCTGAACAGAGAACCGTTTTTCTGCGCATTTGTTTTAATAAATATCTTACACTACAAGGCTCGATAGGTATGAGTTTGCAGATCTTGCAAGATTGCATCACTTGCTATCGCTTATCTGCACATACTCAGCTACAAGCCTTGTCGTGTAATACATATACTATTACCATCTTCAATATCATTTTTTATAAAAGGTGGAGAGAAGAAGAGTATCAGTCACTACTTTTTCCTTTCCAACAGAACCTAATTTTAAATTTTTTGTGAATATTTCTGTGACTTACTCTAGTTTCATCAAAGAAATATCCACTTATAAAGCAATATTCTCTCAATCCACTCAACAGCGACTCTTCAGCGTTCACACGTAAATAACATAGCTAACATGATAAAGCGACTGCAATGAGTGATAAATCAGTCATAACTGGCTTATTAACTAGCCTAGCTGTTGACTACAGCTCTTCACCGCTATTGGCTTAACCAATGATTACTATTAGCTTTAAAATAAAAGACTATACCAAAAATTGCTGCATTCAACAACTGGGATAAGACTGGCTTGTAAGTTGAAAAAAATATGGCTACCGCTATCTCGGCCTTCAATTGCTTTAGCTTATCTTCCAGCCCTGGAAGCAAGTTGAAATACAGTTTCTGAGCTCCTTCGACAAATCACCAATCACCTTCATCTGGATTCCAGGTCACATATATATAGATCACCTTCAACATGAAAATGTTGGTCGTACGGCTAAGACTCCACCCTCTTACCAAAAATTACTGACCCAGCTTATTCATCAACATACAACCTTCAAAAATACTACTATCCCAAATCCTAGCTTCTTGGCATAATTTTTGAAAAGAACAGCATCACAACAAACTAAAATTGATCAAAACCTATTCCTTGGTCCTCTTCAAATAGAAACTCCCGCCACAAAGAAGTCATCCCCTCCCGTCTTAGGATTGGCCATATTTGACTCACTCACTCTCACCTCCTAAGTCTTCATGCCCTTTCGTCGTATAACTACTGCTATTTGGATGATCTCACTGTTCAAAATGTGTTCTCAAATCCCGTCCTCTAAAACCAACGTTTCGCCTACAATGTCCCCTGATCACCTCCGCACTATCCAAAACTCCGATTTGATCTCCAACTCCCTTAACTGTCTCCGCTGTACCTATTTATAACAAGTTCTTTAATTAAATAATCATTTATCAAATTTATCGATTAAAATATTAGTGTTAAGATCATTGTACTTTTTTCTCAGAGATTGTAAGGCACACATCTAAATGAAAAACAATAATTTTTTAATGATTATTTTTATAAGTTATTTCTACAGAAATTATTTTAAATTTACTTCATTTTTCTTTACTTCTGAACAAAATCAAATCTGTTTTTCAATACTATCCTCAATATATACCTAAGCTTCAATTCTTATAGATTTTGCAGAAAAATCAATATTTCAATATTTGTCTTCAAACTTTATAATAGGTAGTCATAGAAATGAAACTCTCGTTGACGTTACATATTTTTGGGTAAATCTTCAATAAATAATATTGAAACTTTTTTTTTTTTTTTTGAACTGGATATTGATAATTATGATTTCTAACCTAGAATAGAAAAAATATTTATTGTTGTAATCATCAAAAATTATTCTAGGTACCCTGATTTCTCGATAATTGGCTATAATTATAATATTCAAGTATGTATTAACTATTTTAAAGTCCACGTTAGGATTGAAGAAAATAAATAAAATGATATGAAAATCAATAAGTATTTTGTAAAATAAAAATGAAAAAATTTTTTAATCAAACGTTCAAGTCCTTCACAAAATATGTAAATTTCAAATTAAAATCATGACGTAGCATGGTCTAGGGATCTCAATAATTAATGATAGTCATAGGTAAGTAATAATAATAGAAGAAAATTTTTCAATTTCTATTACAAGAACTTATGAATCGACTAGTTCATTTAAAGCATAATATTGAGGTACCTCAATTTTGTTCATTAAAAGATATTATTTTTATTTTTTGTGTATGATACCTATTTCTTAGTCATTTTATATTGATAAGTACTTTTTCGATACCAAAATACATGTCACTTAAAACAAACTGAAACCAAAATTAGTTTACTTGAATTGTAAATTAAATTCTTAGAGTCCTGGTTTCTCACGGATCCAAAACACAAAATTTATTTTTACTGCAATTAAAACTCTACTAAATCTTGGTTATTATAAAATAATTTTCAAAATCCTTAATAATTACTGTACGGTTACCTCGCAATTCAAATCAAGATCTACTAACAATACAACATGATTCTTTTTATCGGCGGTGTTTTTTTTTTTTTTTTTTTTTTTTCTCAATCGTATGAATAATTGTCTGACTTGTGAAGAAAGTGTTTGAACTTAAATGCTGTATTTGTGAAAGAGGCGCAAATTATTCAAATTGGTTACTATCGAGAGCTCGATTTGGTTTTTAAAAATTGTCATTATTATTTACTATTAATACATGATATTATATTTTCTTTCTTTCTTTCTTTCTCGTAGGTATTTATAATGGGGAGAATTTACTGTACTCTTGGTATCTAGGTAGGTAACAAAATTATTTCCCTTCTTTTCATTATGAGTCCGTTATTATGGATCATACAAATCTTTATTGCCTTACAATTGGCCATATTGATTATTTTACCGATTTGATTCATGTAGAACATAATTATTTCTATCACTCAGTTCAAAAAATATCCGAAGTATTATCAATGTTTGATATTGAATTGTTATAGTTTCGCAGCGAAATTGCTACATTGACGATGGATTTGCGTTTTGTTATCATTATCAAGTCTACAAATAAATATCGCTATTTTATGGAGTCTGTAATGATGAATTTTGACATCTTTTTTGTAAGCAAATTCAAGAATCAATGCAAAATGACATGAAAAAAATAATAATGATTAGTTTTTTTGTTCTCGATGGTGCGTTCTGCAGTCAAGTTTATTCAACTATTAATTCTATTTAAGCTTGTGAGAATTATCAAGGCAACTTCAAGTAATTTCAGCGATTTTTTTTTTTTTTTTTTTTTTCAAAAGTACCTAGGTACCTTGTTTATTATAATTCACTGTTAGCCAATAATTAGAAAAATTGTTTAATAGCATCGTTACGATAGTCCTCATATTTCTTCTATTATTATAGATCTTGAAAGGACAAAAAGAAAAAATAAATTGTATGAAGTAAAAGACAAGAGTGAAAGAGGAAAAAAAAATAGCTCTTCTCAAATTTTATTCACTTTTTTATTCATTTATTTTTTTCAAACCTGTTACATAAAATCCACAAACCTAGGATCGGTGATTGACAAGAAAGAAAGAAAGAAAGAAAGAAGGGAAAAAAAAGGAATTAAAAAGAATTGTCTAATTTGATGTTTTTATATTTGATGTATAGAGTAAATATTGATTATTAATGCTCCTGAAATGATGTATAACAGCTTCTCGCCGTTCACATTTTTGTCTTCTCCATTCAGGTGGAAAAATTTCTTCAGAGTGCACTCAATTATAAAATTATATTTTTTTTCCAACAACAAATAGCAAATAGTTACTACTTTACTATTCAAATTTTAAACCGTACTTAATTCAAACAACAATTAAATATTCTCTAGATAGATTAAAACGAGGTGATGACCCGTTTCGAGCAGTCGCATAGCTCGTGAATATAAGGAAAAGGAGAAGAAAAAAAAAATATAGACACTTATAAATAATGTCCAGGTCAATTTTCAGAAAAAAAAAAAATCGATAAAAATGAATTTTGCAATTTTCCTCCTTGTAGAAATATTCTGATGATTTCTCAAAGTGAAATTTCAATATTTATCATTGATTTTGACAATGAGATTACCCCTAAATTAAGGAAGTTGATGGAAGTAAATAACGTTCAGGGTATTTATTATGGCATTCATAATATTGATTTTTCGCGAACTTTAACGTGAACCAGTTGTGTAAGAATTGAGTTCTCCATATGATTCTGGAGCCGGTTTTGCAAGTGACAATCATCTTTTTCCCGGGAGAGTCAGAAAAGTCGGTATTCTAATCCATAGAGTCGAAAAAATCGAAATCTCTATTTGTCAGTAGTATCACAATAATCATCTCCATATATTTTAGAATCCGTAGCAATGAAAACCCTGACAACACTTCTTCCTCCCGAAGTACAGGCGCACCCAGTCATTCACGTGATTCAGAGATGCCTCTATTTTCAACCATTTTCCTCTGAAAACGTTTTTGTTGTGCGATGAAATCGCTTGAAAAGAACTCCGAGAGCATAATCTGAATGAAGAATGGAATCAAGCCGAACTTCGTCGATTTACTCCGGAACAAAGTACGGCTTTTAAAATTGTCAAAAGCGAATTAGAATTAATTGCAAAACAAAAACCGGGATACCGAAAATTTTAAAAGAAATTTGGTGTAGAGCTTACGATTAAATTTAAAAAAACAAAAATTTACATTACGAGTATTTTGGGGCGTTCCGAGTTTCCAAGTTCTGTAATTCCTTCGGTTCTCTCCTCCAAAGGTGATCACTACAAATCTTGAAAAATAGGTAGTCACCGCACGTCATGAAACCACGCGATAATTTAGGTACCTATTATTTTTCATTAATTATAGGAAAAGAGGGTGGAAACACATCAAACAAAGAGATAAAGTCCTGGCAAAATCACATCATGTCTTCGTGCTTGCCAAATAGGTGTGATTTTACAGTTTTGAATCTCGTTTTTTTTATGTTAAACTTAGTTTCAGACAGGCTGCCTATACAAACGTAAACATATTATGGGTGGACTGTATTTTCGCCCTCGCAAAATTTGTAATTGCAGTCGTCACTTGAAATGCTGATGCCGATTTCGATTAATTTTCGTTATCTTTCGATATACGTACAGGTTTATTCAATCCTACGCGCTAATTTATCAACATTCCGCTTTCTGATCTGCGAATTTGAGAAATAGTACTATAATTAACTGTGGCGTATAATACTACAATTTGATTAGAATCTGTAGCGTCGTTTTCAGGAAGCACGCGAAAACGCCGCAGCTCTTTTGCTAGGTACGACCGTTATTATTTTGCTTTCCAACCCGATCATTTGCCAATTTTCCCTCCGAACAGCACGCGCGTTTTACTCGCGAAGAATATTTCATTATCTTTTGTTTTCGACAGGTTTATGGATGAACGATTTTTCTTATTTTGAATGAACTATGGGTAGAATTGTTGTCGCGTTAAAGGTGCTATCACGTTCAGACTCGAGTTAAGTCAGTTTGGGAAAATTAATTAGAAATGAAAATAAAAAGTTTGCGACAAATTCCCCTGAAGAAGGGTATAAAATTCGGTAGATCTTCTTCTAAAACTACGACGTTGGTCACGTGTATATAAGTTTATGAATACCCGCAGAGTGGTGCGGTGTATTTTGTGAAAAATTAACAGCTTCTTAAATTTCATCTTACAAGGAAAAAAAAAAACTGGGACCGCTAAAAAAGTAGGCTTCTCCTTTGAGGATAGCGAATATTCCTTCCATGAAATTAATTTCTTTTCTTTTTGTATGAGTTGAGAATTCCTACTTTTTTATTGGTTAATTCAATTCGCGTTTATGATTTTTTCCTGGTTTATTTACTTCCAGTGTAATATTCTAGCTGAGGGAGGACGAAAATTTATCAAAATAATCTGAGTACCGGTAGTCTTGAAAAGTTTCGATAGTACTGCATGAAATAATTAAGACCCACTCCAACAAAGTATACTTAATTGTTAAACGAGGAACGCGGGGAACCTGTTCTATGGGTCGAATTTGTTTTAGTAATGAGGTTCATAGGCCTATTGAGGAAACCACTATAAAAAAAAAAAACGCATCGTTAATTTAACTTCTACGAGGGTGTGGAACTGAATTGAGAAAATACCAATTTTCTTAAATCTCCTTCTATCATATATTATGACAAGAATCCAAAATTTCTCAAGTCCCTTCCTTAATATTCATAACTTGAAGAACAAAATATTGTTTCAAGTCGTTCCTATCATATTATAAAGAAAGAAAGAAAGAAAGAAAGAAGAAAAGAAATTAAATAAATATATAAATAAATATATAAATAAATAAATAAATAAATAAATAAATAAATAAATAAATAAATAAACAAACAAACAAACAAACAAACAAACAAACAAACAAACAAACAAACAAACAAATAAATAAATAAAAAAATAAATAAAATAATAAATAAATAAATAAGTAAGTAAATAAATAAATAAATATCTAAAAAACCATACCTAAACTCGCTTCAATTTTTTTTTTTTTTTTTTGCATTTTCAAATAGAGGATGGCTTTGTGAATCCACAAAAAATTTTTCATTAGGGTTGAAAATTTTCTAAGACATGATCTTTCGAAGTTACAACTTCTAAAAAGTGATCTCTGAGGAAATTGGAAAAAAGTTATGTACTGAAAGTTTGTGACTGAAAGAAAATTAGGAGCGAGTTTAGGTATGGTTTCTCAGGTCGCCTCACAAATAAATAAATAAACAAATAAAATAGATAAATAAATGAATCCAAGCCCCCTATCTTTCCCCTTCTATCATACATTCCTCAAGAAAAGAAGCAAAATTTTTCCAAGTCAATTTTGGCCGGACGTCGGGTAGTGGACAGTAGACAGAGGACGGCAAATTTTTCAAAAATAAACCCCACAGAACAGGTTCTCTGTTGGAATTTCTGAACTCCGTTGAAGGTTTCGAATGGTCCTCGGGGTACTACGCACCCGCCTCTCACTCAGCCTATACTCTGAAGTAAGAGTTCCTCCTCTCCGTTACTGAGCTCTCTCACTCGCCATTAACTTTCTGGCCTTAACAGCCCAATACCCAAATCGTTTCATCTTTTCAAAGTCACCCCGTCCGTCGCTTCAATCCCATCTAGGCACTCATCTCAAACGTACGCCTTTATTTCCTATTTTTAGCATTTTAAATGCGTTCAAGATTGAGGTTCCTCTTGGAAGAACTGTTATAAGAAACGACTATGGTTTGGTGAAAGTTTTCCAAGAGTCTTTTGCTGGAATTACACCTGCGAAAATTGTCACGGATTTGGTCACCCGTGATGACGATCTTAGTGACCTTGACCTAACCGACCGTGAATTATGACCTTCCCATAATGACGCCATATATGGGAAAAACCTGTTCAAGGTCGAAAAAGATAGTGTAGAGTGTTGCGTTCTTTGTGTTGGTAATTTGTTGTTGGGGCCTCATAAGGGATGTTTGTTGTATGGCCAAAGAAAACTCAGCTAGATAAACCTGGGCAAAACCGTCATGAATCCTCCCAGAAGCTAAGGAAAGGAAAACCCCGACAAGAAACCAACAGCTACCTTGCGGTCAAGGGAAAGAAATTCTGAAGGCTAGGGGAGAAAACCCTGAAAGAAAACATGTGGATGCGGACGCAAAGGTCTGACTACATATTTCCCTAGTTGTTCATCATTTTTATCAAATCCTACCTCGAGTACGAGTGACGAGATACGTCAACCCAATCAAAGATCATTTACTCCGAGAAAAATACAGCACAAGCTCAAGTCCATGATTATACACATTTTGATCGTTATTTGGATATGTCATAATTCTACCCTTCACTGAATGTAGGCGGACTAGGCAATACGAAAAAATCACGATTATGAGTGATTCAAATGTCTGACAAAAAGATATCCGTACTTCACGTTATTAAAAAAATATTCACGCAGAATATGGATACGGGTTTGAAAGATATACGTGCAGAGATAAGTTATACTTTCGTTCCTAGGCCTCTATTTCGCCTTCGCTAACTGACAAAAAGGCCTCAGATTTGTGTGGTCCAGATACGAGCATTACGTAGGTAGCATTTACAGAAGTAAAGGCAACCGTGAATAAATTCGTGGTCTGAAAAAAAAATATATATTAGGTGCGCATACGATAACTGGGGGCAATTTCAAGAAAGAACGTATCAGAAAAGAGAAGAAAAAAGGCTATTATTATTATTGTACGAGTATATGTATGCGGTTGAAAGACGGTGGGTGCGTATACCATCCGCGTGTAGAAATGAAAAATACGAATGTCGAAAATAAAATTAATTTCTATACGTTTAGGCCTACATTCGTTTAGTTATACTGCGCCGCAATTTGAATTTTTCTTTTTTTCAGAGAGATTAAAAAACATGGAGAAATTTTGTAGAATGATACGAAATTTCATAAAGAATTCCCTATTGTATTTCGTATCACGGCTTAATTTTCTTCCTTTTGTTTTTTCAGCTCTCTCCAACAGATCTGCCTGAAAGATTAATGAACGTTTAAAATTCTTAACAAATGAATCGTGCGAATCTGCATCATGTGTCGGTGGGCCGCAAAATCATTTTTCTGTTATCTGAATGGAACATTGCGTATTACGAGAAGAGCAAAAATAACGCAGAATTTTTTTGTTCGAATGCGAAGCCTACATTAGAGACATCAGGAGAAAGGATGTATATGAGGGACAAGAAGAGGCGGGGATTAAGAAGTGGGGAAAGCAGCATACTATACTCGTAAATTATATTAAAAAAGAAGAGTATCTCCGGACATCTGAAACTAATTTTATCGTAAGCCTAAGTCACAACGCGAAACTCGGTAAAATAAACGTTTCCGAGAAAAGAGCATATTTTAATATGAAAAGAATAAATGCTCCCTTAGCTCCCAAAATAAAAATGATTTCTCACGGGCCGGCCTGGGAGGATTTAAATTGAAAGAAAGAATTACTTCATATCCCATATTTATTTACAGTCATATTAAAGATTAAAAATTTACAGCGAATGAAAATTATCGAATAACCTTTTCCCTGATACGAAGAAATCAATATGGAATAATACACAGTCATATTATAAGTATACATAGTGTAAGCATGTTGGAGTGAATCCATGATAAAAATAATTTACCTCGGGGGCACAAGGAAGGAGAAGCGAGGACTATGGTAAACGTCTAATATTTCCTTGGTGTAGTAGGCTTCCTTAACGAAGTTAAACGAGGAACGCAGGGAACCTGTCTTATGAGTCAAATTGGATTTGGTATTGAGAATTCTAGGAAGCCTAGATGTAATATAAAGCTAGTTTACAGAAGTGCTAGACCTACTATACGCCTTGCATAATATAATAAGCAGATTTTTCTTCGTGGTGACGAACATGAACAAGAAAATGTTTTAAACCAGGCTTTAATCACCACTTTCAAATTTTTTTCATTATTAGAAGCGACGTTTCGATACCGGGTATCGGAACGTCGCTTCTAATAATAAAAAAAAATTGAAAGTGGTGATTAAAGCCTGGTTTAAAAAATTTTCTTGTAGCATAATATAGTTCGAGGGTATATAATTTTTTCTTGATTCTCGAAAGGCTATAATTCCTACATTAATGAACAAAACAGAAAATATGAAACTTATAAAATGAACCCTCACGATACACTTCCTGACTTTACCTCAGTAACCATCTTCAAGTTTGAATCGATTTTACACTTCGTCCTCACAGTTACACACCAACGACTATAGGCGGTAAAATAGTTTCACTTTCAGAAAACACTCGCTATTTAGGACTTCACCTCGACTCCAAACTCAATTGGCGACATCACGTGAACAAGAAGAGACAGCAACTCGACCTCCTTCGCAAAAAATTCCACTGGCTTATTGGTCGTCACTCCAAGCTCAAATTACGCAACAAAAGGCTGATTTACGTGTCCATCTTCCAACCAATCTGGACATATGGCTGTGAAATCTGGGGTACTACATGCGACTCGAACCGTCAAATAATTGACAGATTCCAGAATAAGTTCATGAGAACCATTACTTCCGCCCCGTGGTTTATTACCAACGACCAACTCCGCACTGATTTAAATATCGACTCCGTTAATACTGCGATCAATAAAAAAAGCTATCAAATACACTCAACGATTACACAACCACCCGAACATCGAAGCGATCGTATTGCTCGACAACTCCATCACTACACGTAGGCTTCGCCGAAGACACCCGTTGGACCTCATTAATTAACTACTACCTTCTTATTAATTAATTTAGTCCCCCTCTGTGTATGAATCGTTTACTATAAATATGCAGTAAAATTCCGCGAAGCACCCCCCTTCTAGAATTTGGTAGATATTGTGTAAATTACGATAGTTCCAAATAAACTATATTTAAAAAAAAAAAAAAACCATCTTCAAGTTACAAAAAAGTCTCTCGAATTTATAGGTAGTATACTCCCTTAAAAACTTGTTGTGATTTCCCCACTAGGTCGCGTTTCAAATTTTGTACGATTCACGGAAAATGACAGGTTTCATTTGATGGGAAATTTAAAATCCGAATCCGCATAAACGTCTTCGTGCTCTGAAGGATTCAAAGACTTGTACCATGGGCTAAATGGAGATCTTTTACCTCCCCAAAGTGCACGTGTAGTCAACATAATTATACAGTACACTTCGGAAGTGTACAGTGTATGTTGACTCTTGTATGACAGCATTTCTATTTGAGCAAAATTTTGTTCAGATTACGACACGCATAAAATATTCAAAATTACTGTATATTATTGAAAATTTTTAGAAACAACCTTTATTCTTGAGGCGAAAGTCAACTAGGTAATATTAAAAATTGTAGCTTTCCGCAATTAACGCAGCTGCGTTGTTGCTCCCACTTTTTGAAAATCCTATGTTCTTATTCGGTCAACCACCTACACCGGTCATTTTACTTGTAAGAGCCTCATCTTTTCTATTTTGGTCATTGAAGGAATTACAGCAGTCGAAAGAACTCTAACATGAGCGATTACACGTAGCATGAACAGTTTGTTAAACGATCTCCAAAGAGTTCTAATTTCAATTTTTCCCGGTATATGATGCCGAGCTGTAAATAATTATAATGTCCCCACGCGCTTCTTGAGATCCTCGTAATCCTTCTGGAGGTCCTCCTTGAGACCCTCGTATTCCTCCTCGAGACTCTCGTATTTCTCATTGAGATTCTCGTAATCCTCTTCAAGATTATCGTGATCCTCATTGAGATCCTCGTAGTCCTCCCTCATATTTTCCTGAGAACCAAAGAATAGATAATTATATAGTTTACATCCACGTGAGGAAAATATATGTTTGAAAAAAAATTTTCTGGCATAGCCAAATAAATGAAAATCATGTTCCATGTCTTTTATATTTTATCAGTCATCATAAAATATTTCAGTCTAGGCTTCTACTAGGTCAAGTGTTCGTGAGATATTATTCGTTTACCTCTTTACCTATCTTGGCTTCGTATAAGTCTTGTATGAGAAATATTTTGAGGTAATTGTGGGTGTTCTATATTTTGAGGTATCAACTTTCGGTGGGGCGAACGAGCGATCTCGCTGTTGTATTGGAATGGTATGAGAAAATTCAAGTCTTTTTTGAGAAATATGAGGTAGCGCGAACTCGCTCCGCTCGTTCGCCCCCTGTCTCGCTGTTGTATTGGAATGGTATGAGACAATTCAAGTCTAGGGGACTTGGAAAAATTTCGACTATTCAGCCTTTATTTATTTAATTATTTAATTATTCAATTATTTAATTATTTAATTTTTAATTATTTAATTATTCAATTATTTAATTATTTAATTATTTAATTATTTAATTATTTAATTATTTAATTATTTAATTATTTAATATTATTTATTTATTTATTTATTTATCTATTTATTTATTTATTCATCTATTCATCTATTTATTTATTTATTTATTTATTTATTTATTTATTTATTTATTTATTCATTTATTTATTTATTTATTATTAATTATTTTACTAGGTCAAGTGTTCGTGAGATATTATTCGTTTACCCCTTTACCTATCTTGGCGTCGTATAAGTCTTGTATGAGAAATATTTTGAGGTAATTGTGGGTGTTCTATATTTTGAGGTACCAACTTTCGTGGGGCGAACGAGCGATCTCGCTGTTGTATTGGAATGGTATGAGAAAATTCAAGTCTTCTATGAGAAATATGAGGTAGCGCGAACTCGCTCCGCTCGTTCGCCACCTGTCTCGCTGTTGTATTGGAATGGTATGAGACAATTCAAGTCTAGGGGACTTGGAAAAATTTCGACTATCCAGCCATATATGATAGGAAGAGGGACTTAGAAAATTTTCTAATTATCAATTATATTAATTATTTAATTATTTAAATATTTAATTAAATAATTATTTTATTATTTAATTATTTAATTATTCAATTATTTATTTATTTATTTATTTGATTATTTCATTATATTAATTATTTAATTATTTATTTATTTAATTATTTAATTATTTATTTATTTAATTATTTAATTATTTAATTATTTAATTATTTAATTATTTAATTATTTAATTATTAATTAATTAATTAATTATTTATTATTATTACGCGGGGTGTACTCGCGAATTTCTGAATCACCCAAGGGGTAGAGATTTCTCTTGACGGGGGGGGGGGAGGGGGGTGTACTCGCGAGTTTCAAAATCGGGGTCTGGCGAGAGAAAAGACATGGAACATGTCAAAAGATGAAGACAAAAATTGATATTTTTCATTGATAACACCTAGAATTGAGTAAATTCAGAGAGTAGCCGATTTGAAAGAATTTCACTTCACGTAGTTACACCTATAATACTGAGGGCCTTTACCAAGAAGACTTAATGGTATACGTCCGTGTCATCATCCTCTGCTCAGACTATACAGAAGACTAGTCATTAAATCTATGGATGTCAAACACCCAACTTATCTTTCTCAACATTGCACGTAATATTTGTATCTGTAATAACTTGAGCAACAATCCAACGGAATAGACTTCAACGAGCCTCGAAAGTACTATTTATTATACTTACGTAATTCGCTGGCGCAGCTACGGCAACGTCAACCAAAAAAACAACGAGAATATACCTAAAAAAAACCATACAAGACACTAGAGCAAAAAAACTCCGATATGAGTAAGTGAATTCACTTATAAATTTAAGAGAGAAATACGAAGCTAATAAGTGTAGATCCGTAGAAAAAACAAATGAAAGCTCAAAGCCTGTTTTCAAAATGAGTTCCACGTATTGCGTAGCAATAGAACCAACATTTTCAGCACTCAGATAAGGATACAAATTTCTGATTAATAGCACCGGAGACAAACTGATGCAATCAATGTAGATTTCACGATAGCAAGTAATGAAGTACAATAGATATTTCGGATAAAGAAAGACTCTTATTAGGGATAAAGGGAAAATGCGTTCCTCATACAAACATGCTTATGTACAGATTGCTTGAGTAAAAATACGTAAAAATGAAATGTCTTTTTAGAGACAAAACGGTCCTGATCTTGAAAAATTGGTTTGATTGGTATCGAAAATGGAACGGACTACTCTTCCAGAGCAATTCTCTCCGATAGGTAAATAATTCTCACTCGCAATTCTTTCCCGTTGTGGACCATCAACCTAATATCCATACAAATCGGTTCATCCACCCTCCGAATCACAGACTTTCAGACTCTTGCACTCTTGCTGCCCCGCTCTACGACACAAAACTTTCACCCATTGATCCTCTTTTCATCTATACAAATATTCCTCCTCAACATATTCTGCGTACGCTCTCTGATTGATAACACACCGGCAAGAACCTCAAAAAAAAAAAAAAAAAAAAAAAAAAAACAGGAAAATGAAACATTAGCTCCAGCTTTGCGGTCAAAATCAGAGAGGGCAGGGACTAAAACACTTTGGTTCTGATAAAATTGACCAAGACTCTGCCCTCGGTTCATCTCAAAGAGGGCCAATACATTTTTTGAGCAACCTTCAGTCGGTAATTTCTGAATCTAGCAAATAGCCATTTGATGTAGGCAGCGCTAGTATCGTGTAGGTTTATTCTACAAAAACGTATATATTTTTTTCAAACTCCATTATATTTTTGTTTTCTTTTTTTATTTTTGAGATATTATGTTTTTTGAGTAAGAAATACACGATAAATTTAAAATGGAAAAAGTCATTTTTTTTGCGAGAAAAAGAAATCACAGTATAAGAGCGGTACAAAACTCAAAGCGGTTACAGCGTAGGAAAAAAAATGAGTAAGTACCAATTAGAAAACATAATGATAATTCATTAAAATGAACAAGTTTACCAATAAAACATAGAATATAAAATACCTTGAATTAAGCGTATAAACTATGGTAAAAATTGAACTCACTTAAAAGTTAGATTTAAATGAATAACAAAGAATCAAGAAATGAAATTTTAGAGGAACTTTCAATGACTTGGAAGTTAAAATAAAAGTGAAGAAACTTTTTGAGATCAAGTATGAGTAGGTACTGAAGGGTTACAATTAAGGAGAAAAACTGGTGAAAATTGAATTCAAAATGTTCACAATAGAGGGGACAATAACAAAGTAAAACAAGAATAAGTAATTAAAAAGATATACTTTGAACACTTGAAATTAAAATAAGTAGAGTAAGAAGATTAAATTGTAACATCGGTACTCAAGTTAACACAATTATGAGTCTTGGCCAGATGGCGAAATTTATAGAAGGATTTCAATTACTCGGCACTATACAGCCCGATTAAGATCCTCAAAATTTAAAACTTATAAAAAAATGGCAGAAAAATAAATACAAAAATACCCAACGTATAAAAAATTGTTTTGAGAAAAGAGAGAAAAATTTGGTTGACTAATCAACGTATTACTTTTAGAATAAAAAAAGAAGATGATTTTTCAGAATGTATTATGAAATGGGTTGGTAAAGCAAAGACAAACTGAACCAGCAACAGTTAATTCTTTGTTGAGATCATTCTTAGGCTACTCAAGGGGATAGCCAGAATTTGATGGAAAATTTAGAGATAAGCAGATACTTTGTGATTGTACAAGTGGAATGTAGAAAGAATCACCATACTTATTAATAACTGTCGTTTTTAAAAATTTAAATATAAAACTTTACTATAAATTACTATTAGGAATATTTTTGATGTTGAGATCTAAAATTGCTAAATCAATAAAAAAATTGATTATACAAACTTTGTTCAAATTCATATTCATTTTGAGTAGTCTACCATAGGTCTAAAGTCAATTTTTCTCGCGAGTAACTTTGGGACAACTACGCTTGTGCATCGTCAGGGTTTTCATCGCTGTGGAATTCAAAACAGTGAAATTATTATTGTAGTACTGACAACTGGTAAATTCAAAGTTTTCAAATCCATACATCAAAATATCGGCTTTTCATTGAGTTTCCGATTGTCGTACCTAATTGTAAAATCTAAGCCACATTTGAACCGGACATCCGTCAGGATCGCTAGCAATGTGTGTGATTTGTTCAACAAACCGTGTGTTTGGCGACACTAAATTTCCTCTAAATTATTTGAAATAGACCTTTGTGGCAATTTACCCTCCCTCCTCCAGTCCTTCCTCTATGACAGATCCATAACACTTCGAGAATTCATGACCACTATTAAAACAAAAAAGTGTACTTTTAAATGAGTAAGTACACTTCTTTGTTTCGATATGTACAATCATAAAATTCAGAAACGCATTAATTCTATCATAACCACTACTCTTCCCTCCACTAAATTAAAGAGGGTATTCCCCAGGGAGAGGTTTGGAGAGTTCCTCTCTTCCTAAGTGCCATAAATTATTTAATAAGTGGCGTTCTCTTTTCCTTTCCAAGCAACTTTTTGCACATAACTTTACTATTTTCTCGCTTTTAAAAATACCAAAAGTGCAGCACGTCTTCTCCAATTATGCATTGATAAGGTCTTGTCTTGGGCTTGTACATCTCATTTTTAAAAATTTGGTCAAGCAATTAAGAAGTGAGGAACTTTTAAAAATCATTCCTGTGTTGTTTGCATGGGACTTATACCAGCGTCACTTTCGAGTGTACAGTAAAAAGTGGCGCGTTCTGTAGCAGAGATCTTATAGGCAAATACTGTAGTGAGATTGTGATTTTTATCAATACCTGGATAACTCAGCATTGGAACCAGACAACGGTAATGAAACTGAAACTTCGGCACGGAAATCTATATAAAATCAATGAGTTGTCATTCTTAAAACGAATTTTTATTTTTATATGCATACCTAGGTATTCAATACAATACCCTGTTGCTCAAATGGTCCATCATTATTATATTCGTGGTCTTGTTGCTGATATTCATCACGGTGAAATAGTTCTATTTCTGCATCTAGGTCCATATTAATTGGCATTGAAGTGTCCTCTGTTCCATGTTGCTGGTTGCTGAAATTGAAATTAGGGAGAGCATTAACATTCAGTTTTATCTGTTATACATTTGAACCCAAAAAACTTCTATCTTCTAGGTGTACCCATTATCACTTTCTGAGAATGTGAGGTTACCAGTATTGGTGGTAAGTTATTAAGAGAAAAAAAAATAATAAAAATAGGTACTCAATATAAGTAAAGCAAGATTCTGATTTTTATCAATAAACATACTTGGATGACTCAACATCAGATCCTGATAGCGGTATTGAAACTGAAACTTCGGCATGGAAACCTATATTTAAAATCAATGAGTTGTCATTATATTTAACTAATTTATTATTATATATTTATTATGCGTATTTTAATACAGTAGGTACCCTGTTGCTCAAACGGTCCATTATAATTACGTTGGTGGTCTTGCTGCTGATATTCATCACGGTGAAATAGTTCTATTTCTACGTGTAGGTTCATATCAGCCTGCGTTGGAGTGTTCTCTGTTCCATATTGCAGGTCGCTGAAATTGAAATCGAAGACAGCATTATCTTTTTATTCATGTATGAGTGGTATCAATGATCAAAGTTCTATTTAGGCTAAGAAGCACATTTTGGAGCTCAAAATATTTCTAGAATTTCTTATCCATTATCAATTATGCAATATTAAGCAAGATTGTGAATTTTATCAATAAACTTACCTGGATGACTCAGCATCAGATCCAGATAGTGGCAATGAAATTGAAACTTCAACATGAGAACCTGGTAGAAAAGCAATGAGTTTTTTTTTTTTGAAACAAATCACTATTTAATATCCTATTGCCCAATAATGGTTCATCATAAGTTAGTTACTTTCATGATCTTGCGGTTGAGATTCGTTATGGTCAACTACTTCCTCCACCACATTATGCTGCATTGAAGTGTTCTCTGCTCCACGTTGCTGGTTCCTGAAATTAAAATCAAAGAGACTATCAGCTTATGTTTATATATGACTGAGTATACAAAGTTTAGTATTAAGTTGAGCCGAAAATCTTGGATACAAAACAAATTTTATCAACTAGGCCTATATGCAGTAGGGGCCTAATTAATACTAGGAATAATAGAATTTTTGCTCTTTAATCGTCAATAGTTCATGAAAAAATTGAAGGTCTTTCCGACAAAAGGGCGTCTGTCCCATAAGAAGTACATTGAGCGGATGCCCTTTTAACAAAAAGGTCCACAATCATCACCTATTCCAAGTTAAATTCAAAATTTTACAAAGTTTCAAAGTTTAAGATTATATCTGACAATTAATATGTTTTTGAAGTTCTCCAAATTGTAATTTTTTTCATATTCACAGTCTTGTTTTGATTGGTAGAAGGTTCCAATACAGTGTTATCAAAAAAATTGAGCAGTCAATAAATTAATCAGTAAAAACCTGTCCAGGAATGTATTTCAGTGTTACCAGATGATGGGCGCGACTGTAAAAAATCATAAAAAAGTGGTGCTACTGCTATGCTAAGGCGTTATTTATGATGTAGGTATGATGGACCGCCATCTTGATTGCAGAAAATGTAAACACAGGAATAGCGTCCATAAGAGCCAATGTTTAATTTAAATAAATTCGTGATTTCCAACAAAGGATAACTCGAGATCGGCTCGATAGATATTTTTGATATTACCTTCATTGAGAAGGAAATTTTATGGACAACAAATCATCTTCTTTTCGATTTTTCGCTGGAAGCATTTTTTTTCGGTGTTGACCAATATTAATAATTGAAACACATTCTGCAATCAAGATGGCGGTCCATTATACTTACATCATATAGCGCCTTAGATACAAGAGGATGTGCGAAGTACTAATTGAAAGTCTCCTCGTGCCTTATCAATTCGTTTTGTTCGCCATATGCCATACTTGGAGTAAGAGGCGAGTAAGAGTGATGCCGTGGGACTTCAAAATATTTTTGTACTTCTTGGACTTGTGAAATAGGTACTTCCAAACTCGAAAAACTTCTGGTCCTCTATTCATTATCCAAAAGGAATATGAGGTTAGTACCGGTACCAAATTATTGGGAGGAAAAAAAAAAAGAAAAAAGAAGGATTTGAACTACAATATGATAGTGATTGTGAATTAATTTCATCAATATACCTGAGTGACTCAACATCCAATCCAGGTAGCGGTAAAGGAATTGAAACTCGAACATGGTAACCTTCATAAATTCAATGAATTTTCATTTAAAAACTGATTGAAATAGGTATGAATATTCGATACCCTGTCCTAAATGGTTTATTATAATTACGTTCATCAACTTGTGGCTCGACATATTCATCATGGTCAACCATTTCCTCATCCATTTCTGCAACTGGGCCCATCATATCATGCTGCGTTGAACAGCACTGTGTTCCATTTTGTTCAGAGTTGCTGAAAATGAAAAGAAGGAGACCATCAACTTATATTCATATGAGTATATCAATGATCAAAGTTTTATATTTATCACTCTTTCAAACTCAAAAAATTTCTAATCTTCTATCCATTATCACTGACTGATTTCTTGAAAGGAATGTGAGGTGAGTACCGGTAGTAAAGCGAGTTATCAAAAGGAAAAAAGTACTTATTTAATCGCAAATGTCCAGTACTAAGCAAGATTGAGAATTAAATCAATAAACTTACTTGAATGATCCTGCATCAGCATTATATCCAGAGTGCGGTAACGACCTAGGCCTAAGCATTAGAATACTGGAACCCACTTGAAATCAATAAGTTTTCATTTTAGAACAAATCACTACACTCCCAAATGGCTTATCATAGCAGTGATATGGTTACTCATGGTACTGCACGTAAGTATTCAATAAATAGATAATAAAATTCAGAAATGAGCATTTCTGAATTTTATTATGTATTGGCTTATCATAATTACACTTACCGGTAGGCCTACGAGCTTCTCTCCGAACTTCATTACGAGATTGTTCAATTTCCATTCCTTCGGCTAGGTCGTCAGGATTTTCAGATTGCTGCTCGCTAGAATTGAAATCAGATAGAGACTACATAATACCTATTATTTAAGAATCAATTTGTCCGGACGGAATATAAATCATTGATAAGAGAATATGTCCGGCACTGCCGTCCAAAATTTGAAGGAAGAGTCAAATAAATAAATAAATGATTGAATTTTTTATTTATTAATTAGAGACCCGACGTTTCGATAGTTACAACTACCTCTCATTATCAATTTTCAACGGCAGTGCCGGACATATTCTCTTATCAATGATACCTATATTATGTTCGTATTTATTGATGATCGAAGTTGTGTAGGTATATCTCTGTACGATAAAAAAATAGGTACCTAAAACTTGAAATAGCTAAGCACGGGCCTATAGATACACATAATATACGTATAGGTGATCTTAAAGCATAAAATAATAGTGACGAGTTGTACTCGTAGAATCGTTTTGTAAACCCCGTTTTTTTCAAAAGATTCTTCAATAATCTACCTGTGACTTTGTGAGATAGGTACCTATTTTCAGAATTGGAATCACCAGAACTACTCGCTGTGGAAGGTTCTGGGGAACCATCAGTACCATCCAGGTTTATGAAAACTGCCTCGAAGTCATCGGGAGGCCACGGAAGAACATCTTCAGGCGGATTTTCGAGTAAATTAACGTCATAGAGAGACGCTGGAGCCCACGGAAGCACATTTACACCGGGTGATGGAATATTTTGAGACGGAGTTTCAAGTAACCTAATTTTGTTCCCGTCCTTGATGATACATTCGACAGTTTGACGACACATAGGGCAAACTTTTTTAACCTGCCGAGCAAAATCTTCAATTAGCTCTTCATCCATACAATTATCTGGTATCTAGGCACTTCCATTGTACCACTAAAATAAAAGATCACCTCAACCCAATCTCGTATACATGATAGGTGGAAAGGATGCCTACAAGGGTGTACCAAAACCTTACTTTCCTCCGTTAAGTCATCTAGACAAATCATACATGTTTGGTCAACATGTGAAGACATCGCTGCTTCTGCGGTATCAGAATTTCCACTCATCTCGAACCTCAATAGTCGAAAAATACAATTAAAAAAGACAGTAAGTACGATGGTCACGCAGCTCGAGATACGTCAGCGTTCAATTCACATTGATAACGTGTGATTTGATATTATTTATCTCTGCTGACGACAGACACCTATGAAAGCTTCGACCTGCGAAGCTCACAGATAGATTCTTACTTCAAATTACATCACACGTAAAAGCGTTACCTACTCATTCAGGCCCAGTATTCATATTGACTACATTTTACTCTACCACAACAGTTGTTTCGTGTACTCGTTCGTACGCGCACGTCGAATGGGTCGAATGTTGTCTCGTCAAGAATTACCGCTTTCTGCTTGTGTGCGCGTCGTGACTATTTTTGTACGTTTTTTCGTTCCGATGAATAACTAGTGTTCCTCTCGAATAAAACAACAGTGTTTCAGTGAATTTTTTTTAAAAAAAAGTGTACACCGTTTCTTCTCCCACAAAGGCAAAATGAGCGGAGAAATGGAACAGCTGTGCCAACGTATGGGCGATTTGAACCAGGATCCGTTCCTACAGGACAGTAACGATAAAACGTTATTACCTTCAATTTATCGATTTAAAATTCTCGGCGAGAAAGGAACCAGCCTCCGTAAGAGAGCAAACGAACCGCAAGATTTCTACGCAATACAAGATCAATATCTACAAAACGGGCGGCTGTTCGAGGATCCCGAATTCGACGCGGCTGATTCGTCCTTATTTTTCAGTAAGACTTCGACAAGAAGCTTTAGATGGCTTAGACCGCACGAAATTAGCGACAACCCCGAATTCATCGTCGAAGGAGCTTCTCGTTTTGACATAATGCAAGGTGAATTAGGTGACTGTTGGCTTCTGGCCGCTGTCGCAAATCTAACGCTTAATGAAAGGCTGTTCGCTCAAGTCGTTCCTACTGACCAAGGGTTCAAAGATAAATACTGCGGCGTATTTCACTTCAGATTTTGGCAGTATGGACGTTGGATAGATGTTGTCATCGACGACAGATTACCAACCGTCGGAGGGCAGCTAGTCTACATGCACTCCTCTCAATCCAACGAATTCTGGAGCGCGCTATTAGAAAAGGCTTTCGCCAAATTGCACGGTTCGTACGAAGCTTTAAAAGGTGGCGGTACTTCCGAAGCCATGGAAGACTTCACCGGCGGTGTAGCCGTCATGTTCGAGCTTCAAGAACCAGCAGCAGATATGTTTCAAACCATGGAGAAATGTTTCGCTCGACAATCTCTAATGGCCTGCGCCATAGAGGCCGATCCGAACAGTTTTGAAGCCGAGACACCAGACGGCTTGGTTAAAGGGCACGCGTACAGTATAACCAGCGTCAAGTACTTGGATATAGCGACCCCCGGCAAAAGAGGTAAGATACCCTTAATTCGACTTCGTAATCCATGGGGTAAAACCGAGTGGAAAGGAGCCTGGAGCGATAAATCCGCTGAATGGAGATTCATATCTGACGAGGACAAACGAAAACTAGGCCTGACCTTCGATCACGACGGAGAATTTTGGCTGTCGTACCAAGATTTTTCGAAACGATTCGATCGGCTAGAGGTGTGTCTTATCGATCCTAACTCGCTGCCGAAAGAGTTACAAGATACAGATAAGCACTGGGAAATGAGCTTATTCGAAGGCGAATGGGTGCGCGGAGTAACGGCCGGAGGGTGTAGAAATTATTTGGATACGTTTCACTACAATCCGCAGTATCGAATTACGTTAGAGGACTCCGACGATGACAACAATAACTTATGCACCATTTTTGTCGCTTTAATGCAAAAGAATCGACGAGCTTTACGTAAAATTGGAGGCGATTGTTTGACTATTGGTTACGTTATCTATAAATTGGAGAACCCGGACTCCCTTCCCAAACCGCTAAATTCAGATTACTTCCGTACCACTCAATCGTATAAGCGTTGTAACGCTTTTGTCAATTTACGAGAGGTTACTTGTCGTTTTCAAGTACCACCCGGCGTCTACTGCATCATTCCGTCCACGTTCGAACCGAATCAACAAGGTGAATTTCTGTTGAGAGTTTTCTCGGAAAAGAAGAATAACCTACAAGAGAACGACGAAGAACTGGAAATGGGCGAGGTGGATGACAACGTGAAAGAGAAACTGAAACAGAGCGACGCAGAGGAGGAAAAACGCAGCGAACGCATTCGCGAGTTCTTTAAAAAGATCGCCGGAGAGGACCTAGAAGTGGACTGGATGGAATTGAAAGAAATTTTAGATTACGCTATGAAAAATGAGTTACCGCGAACCGATGATAGTCAATTATCAACGCTATTGTCGTGCATCTGTGGCACCATGTGTCGACAAACTCCGCTGGCGACGGTATTCGATGCGCAACGAGGATTCTCGAAAGACGTATGTCGTAGTATGGTCGCCATGATGGACGTCGATCGATCCGGGAAACTAGGTTTCGAAGAATTCAAGAAGTTGTGGCTTGACATCCAAACCTGGTATCGAGTGTTCAAACTGCACGAGAAAGGCAGTTCTGGCTTCTTGAGTCCGTTCGAGCTTCGAGAGGCCCTCCACTCGGCCGGTTACCATTTAAATGCTCACATTTTGAACGTACTAAGTCACCGTTACGCCGGCAAGGATGGATGCATTTCGTTCGACGATTTCATGATGTGCGCCGTGCGACTGAAGTCGATGATCGAGATATTCCAAGAACGCTCCGAGCATAAAGACACAGCTAGCTTCCACCTGGATGAATGGATCGAGACGACTTTGTATTCTTGAGCTTATTTATTGTTTTATTTCGACGCGAGAATATTCCTTCTTCTCTACCATTTTTTTTTTTGCTACCTTTTTATCGTATTAAAATCTTTTTTTACTTCTATCAATTCGAGTAGTGTTACTTTCTGCCAAAAAAAATGAAAGAGGCCGATAGCCCCATTAAATCTAAACTGAAAAAATATTTAAAATCACAAATGAAATAAGTTAGAAAAAATTAATAGATCAATCCTTTGAAATGATGATCAAATTCGATTTTAGTTGATGCATTTCTCATCATTTTTCCAAGTCGACGATCCATCAAGATATTCCAAGAACGCTCCGAGCAGAAAGACACAGCTAGCTTCCACCTGGATGAATGGATCAAAAAGACTGTGTATTCTTGAGCTTATTAATTGTTTTATTTCGACAGGAGAATATCCCTTCTTCTCTACCATTTTTTTTTTTGCTACCTTTTTACCGTATTAAATTTTTTTACTTCTATCAACTCGATTGTTATTTTCTGCAAAAAAAAAAAAAAAAAAAGAGGCCGACAGCGCTATTAAATCTAAACTGAAGAAATATTTAAAGTTATAACTTAAATGAAATAAGTCACAAAAAAGTAAAAAATTATTGGATCAATTCTTCGAAATGATGATCGAAATTCGATATTAGCTTAATGCATTTCGCATTATTTTCCCAAGTACAATGACCCTACTGAATTTTATTTTATTTTTTACTTTTTACTCATTTCAATTTTAAATCTTCGTAGCGTCACTTCTTTTTTTTTTTTTTTTGCAGCAATGCTACTGAATTATATTATTTCCATTTTATTGCAGGTTATCAATCCTTATTTCACTTATTTTTCCACATAATCATCTAATGCTTCCCTCCTCCCCCTCAAATTGAATTAATTACTACCTACCTTCATCGTTGAGATAGAATAAATTATATTGACGCGTGTAGACGTCTGGGCTCTACGTCAATTATTTCAAAAATCTCTGCCCAATCTTCGCGATACAATGATTCATAAAAATAAGTACCGTTAATTGCACGTGTTTTTCCTCCGGTGGGTCTTAGCCATTTAGGGAGCAAGTAGTGCTCATCAATAATTCCCCGGTCTACGTATCTACTTTAATTCTGTATTTCAACAGTTGAGAATAGGAAATTTTTTTCGTCAATTGCGTTGTGGTAACCAGAATAACCCCGCAAAACTGTAAGACAAAAAAAAAAAAAAAACATGTCTGGAATCCCGTATTAAAAACACACTAACACATTGATCTTGTGGGCACAGCACCAAAACACGAGCAGGCTAGTTTCTTAGAAAGTATACGTTTTGCAAGTCTTCTCACTATCATTATCATCAATACGATTGTCACCTAAAAATAAATGATGACCTGCCATGAAAAAAAGTTCAGTGCGCAAAAAAAAAAATCGATTTTCGTCTCGTGATCTACTTTATATTATGATAATCGATACAAGATCTGGCAATCGATTTTTCTACCCACGCCAGAGGTCACGGTTAGACAGACATTATTGGCACAGCGAAAGAAGGGGGCCACTCGAAGACGGAAGAAGACAATTCGTTTCCGAATAAAATCTTAATTTTCGAACGAATACAAATTGAACGGAATTGAACTCCGCTATTTTTGGTAAGGAATGCCACCAGAGTGTTCGATGGTTATTAGGGGAGAGAGGAATTGCGTTGTATCTTCGAATGATATTAATTTTCTAGGTCGTATACGGAACGTGACACACTGGCTCCACTCCACTGTACAGACAAGATACGCGTGTAATACGAAGATGGGTTTGTATATCTGTACAGACACAAAATTCGAACTCTTCGTCATTCTTCGCTTAATAATATGCATCAATTTACGAAATTAAATAGCCTATGGCAATCAACGTTTCAAGGCAAAAGTCTCAAGAACTCGAGGTGCGGGCTTGCTTCGCTCGCTTCACGTTGAGACGATTATTCGTTAACTATGTTATTCCAGGAGTGAGAGTGGCTGAGAATATTTGGAAGGTCGCTTTGAGCGTAAATTGTAAGTTGATTTTATCTAAAATATTCTTTTACATAGATTTGCGAAGTACCATTCCAGAAGCGCGAGGAGCCTGTTTCATCATATGAGAATATGGAAGGTTGTCTAAAATGAGTTTTTTTTCCTTTCTTCTTTTTAGATAGAACGTGTTTTCATTTTCTTTTCAAACTGGTCTTTCTTACCCTCTTTGCACAGCGGCGAGCCAGAGATTTTCTCCCGTAGGTCAGAATCCATTCAGTTCCATGTATACTTATAGTTTCTAGATATAACTGGAGGTACATGAAAGAAAGAGCTTAAAGTCCAGTGTTATCGAACCTGGGTTAATAATTTAGAACCAATCCCAAACCTACGATTTAGAAGGGTTCCAACAGAGAACCTGTTTCACGGATAGGTTTTTAGCGAAAATTGCCATCCACAAACCTCATTTAGGAAATTATAAAAATACTCGGATCTAAAACATCTACAGAGGTCGGACTAGGAAAAATTTCCTCCGAGCCATATGAGAAGGGGGATTTAGAAGATTTCTACGCTTGAAACCCCTACAGGGGTGGTCCTTGATCAAATTTCATACTTTGTACCTTTATAGAGGGAGCAATTTCGAGCTCTGAACCCATATGAAGGAGGCATTTGTGAAAAATGTAAACCTCAGGGACTGAAAGGAATTTCAAGCTCTGAACCCACATAGAGGTGGACTTGGGAAAATGTTGCCTTCTGAGTTATTTAAGAAGAGGGAGACATGAACAAATTTGACTCCCGAACACCTATAAAGATGAGAATGGAACAATTTCAACCTCAGAAGATATTCACCTCTGGGTTGACAGAATTTCAAGTTCTGAAGCCCTGCAGAGGGTGGAATTCAGAAAATTACTGCTTCCTAACGATGTTGAACGAGGAGCGCAGCGAACCTGATTTGGTTTTGGTATTGAGAATTCAAATCGAAATCTTGAAGATTCTTAAGTTTTCTCTCAGTTCCTTGTATCTCGGTGTTTTTCTTAGTCCCTTTCCTTCCTATCATATATTATGGCTTGAAAGTCAAAATTTCCTTTAGTCCTTACCTCCTATCGTATACTATAGCTCGAAAATCGAAATTCTTCCAAGTTTTTGGTTGGACGGCGTACGGCACACGTCAAATTTTTCGGAAAAACCCCAGTAGAACAGATAATCTCTCAACCCTGATAGAGGTAAGACTCAAAAAAATCCGACCTATGAATAATATGTGTACCACAAGAGGGTGAGGGGGGAACTTGGAATTCCAGTGAAAATTGGAAAAATGTCTACCTTTGGGCCATTTCATATGAGGAGAGTTTCTGGAAAAATTTCGAATTCTGAACGCTTTTAGAGGTATAAAATGTAAAAAATGTTCTATGGAAAGGAGGAGTTGGAGGAATTTCAAGTTTTGAACTTTTTTAGACGTGAACTTGGATGGAGTTTCGACCTCTTAATCACGTATAAAAGGAGGGAAATTTGAGCGAATTTCGAATCCTGAACCAATTTCGGAAGCGGATGGAAAAATTTCAAATTTTGATATTTCTACCTCTCATTCAAATATGTGAGGAGGGAGATCTGGAAAAATGTAGGTGAGTTTGGAACAATTATAAGCATTGAACCACTATAGAGGTGGGAGTTGGAACAATGTCCTCCTCGAGTCAGACACTCGTATGTGAGGAGGTTCCTTGTAAGAATTTCGAACTCAGAACCTCCATATAGGTAGGGCTTCTAAACAATATCCATCCCGTGCCTTAGACTTGAGGGAATTTCAAATTTTGACCTATGTAGAAAAGAATTTGGAAAAATCTCGACTTCTAGGTTATGTATGAGGAACAGAACTTGAGCGAACTTCTAGTCTTGAACCCTTATACAGATGAAAATGAGCTTTTAACCCACTTTGAGATAGGATTTGATAAAATTTCCACCTCCAAGTTTTACATAAATATGAGGAAAAAAAACTCGAAAGAATTCCGAGTTCCGAATCCTCATCGAGGGGGGGGGGACTTTGAAAAATACATCTAGACTTTGTGTGAGGGAGGAAGTTTGAAGGATACCAAGCTCAGAATTCCTAGAAATGTGAAATGTAGAATAATTCCGAGTTCTAAAGCCTGTGTGAGATAGGGCTTGAGAAAATTTCGATCTCCAAGTTTTGCATATATTATGAGGAGGGTGTCTTGAAAAGAATTTCGAGTTCTGAATCCCGGTCGAGACGAAGGAACTTGGAGGGATTCCAAGCTCAGAATTTCTAGAAATAGTATACAAATTTAGAAAAATTTCGAACTCTAAATTCTCATTGAGGCGGAACTTGGAAAAATTTTTGCTTCTGAGTCGAATATATTGGGGGGGGGGGAGACTTAGAAGAGTTTCAACGTCTAAACTTCTACGAAGGTGGAAAAACGCTCACCACGAAGACATACTATGAGAAAAGGTAGTGGAAAATATTTCGAGTTCTTAATTCTTTTAGATATGGACTTAAGAAAAATTTCAATCTCGGTGTCATGTTTTAGGAGAAAAATTTGAATCTTGAACCCTGTTAGAGTTGCAAATGGAAAAATATCGATCTTTGATCTCGATAAAATTTCAACCTCTGACTTATAAAGACGTATGAGGAACGGAACAGAATGTTGAGCCCCGAGTTCCCACAGACATGGCCCTTGGAAAAATGTTCACCATCGGGCTATTTATGTAAGACCTTCATTGAGGTGGACTTAAGAAATTTAGACCTCTGAATTACGTATGAGAAGGATATTTAAACAAATTTTGGGTTTCACTCCTACTTTGAGGGGAATGGGAAAAATTCCGACCTTTAAAGCCTTACCGGGATGAGACTGAAAAAATTTCAACCTCCAATTGTTACATTTATGGGAAGACACTTGAAAGAATTTCGATCTCGGAGTCCCGGTACAAGTGGACTTGGAAAAATATCTACGTCCGTAACTACCTACAAAATGAGTTTCGACCTCTGAACATAGGTGGAACTGGAAGGAATTTCGATGAGGGGAGGGAGGAAGTTAGATTTTCAGTTTTTTAATAAATCTTCACTCATTCATATGGAAAAAAATTACTGCTTTTTTCATTTAACATAGTTCATGGGTTTCAATTCAAAACAGACACTCTTGACACCAAGATGTATATCTAAATATCAAGTCTTTGATGAAATCGTCTTAAAATCTCGAAATTATTCCAAAGTATTAAGGAAATGGTTCTATCTTCATTATCTCTTTCTGAAATCAATCTGAACCAGTACCTACAATATCAAAAATTTGTGGTCTGTTCTATCGTGGTATAATTTTTAGGGCTTCTTCCCATTTACCACAGTCACCACCCGCTACGGAGTGTTTAGCGAGTAGCGACTACCTCATAAAGCTCCAAAGACGTAAGAGCAACAACTGTTCTTGCGGCTCTGGAATTGAAAGACTGGAAAATGTCATGCTAGGCTATTTTTACCCATGGCCAGCGCTAAACCAGTCGTGTACACAGCGAAAGCTCCAGAATCTGAAGTGCAAAACGGAAGTCTAGCTGAATCAATCTACCATCACCGCGAAAGAGGACGACTACCAAGACCAAATCACGGAAGAAGACCTAAGATTACAAGTACCTCCCACAGTTTAAAATGTTTAGTTTCAAAATTTGGCTCGCACAGAACTGAGTACTGCAACTGTTATCTCAGAATATGCTAGCCACCAGACCAAGTTCCGACTGGGGAACCAAAAAAATGTTCGACATGATTTTTCAATCGAACATCTGTACTGCCCTGAAAGAAAAAAATGATGTTCGACGAGACTATGACGTTGTCGAGCGAATGGAATGGAAGGATATTCGTGCAGAGATACTATCGTTATTATTACGACCTACAGCTGCACAAGATCATACGCTCGGCGTGAATGAAACGAGTCACGAAGAACATCGGTGTGTATTTTACGAGTGCTATTGAAACCATCCTGATCATATTACCGTGGTATTACCTACTCGTACGTACGAACGGGTGAGAAGGAAGAGAGAGAGAGAGGGTTGACAAAACACAGAGAACTGGTTAGTGCGGTGCAATGAATTGTACACGTATTTTCGTTGACATGTTCGAGGGCGTGAGAGTAAAATACGGAAGCCACCGGAGCTCCAAAGCCACACAATAATATATGAGTATCTACAGCGTTTGTAACGAAAAGCTAATACGTCACAGGTAGGTTCTGAATAGAACGAAAAAATCGAGTTTTTCCTCTCCAACAAGAATAGAAATGAGATTAGAGAGATTTTTCATATAAAATACGAACCCAAACTGTCAAGTGGCGAGGGTCAGTGAACGGTAATACTTTTTGAGGTCTTATGCAGTTTGTCAGTGGTGGATTTATGACAAGGTGCACGACGGAACCGTTCAATTTTCAAAATTGGTAAGCAGTCGATGAGGTTTGCCTGTCCTGCCTCTTCTTGGCTGAATTTAGTGGATGTTTTCCGAGCCATTGGTTTCAATCAACAACAATTTTTTGTGGTTTGAAAGTGTTGCCAATACGATTTGTTTTGTAATGCTCTTGTTAGTTCGAGGCACATAGAAAACTTGAACAACTTAATTTTATTCATAATAAGTAATCCGGCGATATTTTACACATCGCTTACTTAAAATTTCAACTTAATAGTAGCAGGTAAAATTCTTGTCGCTGTATTTCACCTCGACGCAACTGTTTACTTGCACCATCAGTCTTTTGCCTTGTTCATGAACGGCAAGAGGTTGTAGTACCGGCTGATTGAAAGGGTTTCTCAGTGCCAGAAAATACTTGGAGTACTGAAAAAGAAATTCATAAAAAAATGAATAATTATTCGTAAACCGAACAAACCTGTATTTCAAAAAAGCCAAAAACGCATTCAATTAAGTTCAGCGCTTATTACTCAAGCTCTAATAAGGCTGCAGAGATCTCGCTAAATCGAGCTGTTCAATCTATGTAAAGTTCTCCGCAGACAGTTGCCTTGAACTCTCAAACATTATTTATCAACCTACATTCATAAACTTGAACGCTCCTCATTTGGACTCTAATCAAGGTACAGATATACTGGATCGAGCGCTTTACTGCGGCTCTTTGATCGTTAAAATCGCTTCACCCTCTGCAATAGTCTCTGCGGACTGTCGACTCAAAGTTACAAATTTACATTTCATACAAATTGACAATATCACGAAATAGGCAGCGACACCTTGGCCAAATCTGTGAGATTAACAATGTATTTGGGCCGACTTCGTGAATTAGGTAGACCCTGATGACGTCACAAGTCAACAACGTCAATGACTTAGAAGATATCAGAAATTTTTTCAAGTACTTCAATGATGTCACAGGCTAATGACGTCATTGCTATTATAGATCTATGGGCTAAAATGTATCTAAAATAGTAAAATATATCCCAGTATGACGTCACAGATGAAGATTCCTGATCTAGTTTGTAACGTAATTGACTGAGGACCCCTCGAGAGTCGAAATTTTCCCAAGTCCCCCTTCTATCACATATAGCTCGGAGGTAGGAATTTTTCCAAGTCCCCCCCCCCCTATCACATATAGCTCGGAGGTCGGAATTTTTCCAAGTCCCCCTCCTATCATGTATAGCTAGAGGGTCGAAATTTTTCCAAGCCCCTTCCTATCATGTATGGCTGGAGGGTCGAAATTTTTCCAAGTCCCCCTTATTTCTACCATATATATAGCTCGAAGGTAGGAATTTTTCTATGTCCCCTTCCCCTCCCCTCTCCGTGACGTCATCAACCTCGCTTGCGCTCGCGCTCGCGGACGAAAAATTCCTGGTAGTACCCACAACAAAAGGGATAGCGGGTTCCCCGCTAATAATACATTTTTTGACTTGTATGTCTTTGGGGTGGGGTTAGTCTGACGCCTTATGACGTTATCAATGACTTTGACCTAGTTTAGAGACTTGGAAAAATGTCGACCATTAGCCTTGATTAAACTAGACCTAGTATACAGCATACCTCTAACTATGATTTAATGTCTTTCCATAAAGTGGAGAAATTTACTTAAACTTTTTGTACCTCCTTAATGGAAGCGTAGCCTTTGAAAACCGCGGTCGGTAATATAGATAAAATAAAAATAATTTTGTTTATTCGCAGTATTTTTTCCAAGTCCCTTGGTAATCTGCACCGACGCGCAAGCAAATTTTGGAGTTCGGGCAGGGGAGAGGAGAGGAGAGGTCAGAGCAAAGATATGAGACATGTCAAAAATTAGTCTCAAGGTCATATGCACGTACCGTGGGTAAATTTTGGAATTGGAGCAGGGGAGAGGAGGGGTCAGAGTAAAGACAGGAAGTATATCAAAAAGTAAGAAAGGCCTCTACCAGGAAAATATTGTTGGAGCATGAACGATCGATAAGAATGACCACCTTAGGAGTTTCACACCGTATTCCCAAAAAAACAAAATAATTTTAAATTCGTCTAAAGAACCAGAAACACACTTGAGTAACCTCGCGAGCTTACGTAAGGATTCTACGCAGTAAATTAATTAATTTATTTAGTTCAGAATATTATGGTACAAATGTAAGCCGAGTAATAAGGAACGTATCTTTTGCTCAGTTTTCAAATATCAGTGCGGACTTTCTACGGCGATGGTGCGCTAGTATCGACCTTTTGATGAAAAAAAACCAATAACGGTGAATGTGGATAAAATATCAACCTCGTTTACTGTTGTTCTTACTGGGTTTTGGTTGATAATGGGGGGTTTACAAAAAATTCATCAGATTTTGCCCACTCTGTTGGAAAGTTTGGACTGTATTTTTACTTCAACACCTGAAAAACGTCTTGAATTTCCTAAGAAAGGCACCAAGCGTAGATGGGTGGAAGAGGTTAACATCACTAGATTCAATGTCAAAAGTTTAACCTCTGGAGGCACAATCGGTGCTTCGGAGCCAAATCAGATCAATACATTTTTGTGATTATTTTTTGTAAGATGCCCATTTTAGAAGTAGAAAAAATTTCTTTAATATAAGCCCACGTTTGTTATTATTTTACATGAACAAAATACTGAATAATGAGACAACAGAGCAAATGGAAAAAGAACCATTAAGGCTCGGTAAAAATGTTTAAAATTACTTAATATACCAAAAAAGGTTGAACGGTACTCCATTACAGCTAGATTTATGAGCACTTCCTTTATTCAGGCCCACATTTGTACCCTTTTACTCTACTTATTAGCAAAAATTTTGTATTTGTCTACATATTCATCAACATCGTTCTTAAGTGCCAAGATATTCTCGCCTCTGATTGACAAAAGTGTTGCTTCAATTCCCTCCCACCTGATCGTACATGAATCCTAATTCAAACACCGATGATGTCTTTTTGATACCTCTGGAAAACTTCTCTCGCTGTCCCTGTTTAGACTTTTCTACTTGACAGTGTTCAAATCGTATCACTCACATTTACGTAGGTAAAGTTTCAAACCTATAACAGGAATTCTTTTCATTCATTCATTAATTACCATCACCCCGCTGTATAATTCACGCTGACGATCAGCGGAAGTGCAATTAATTTCTCATACCTCTGTATTTCTACACGTATACACGCGAAGATAAACATCAGTTAAAAATTTACTGGCAGCCTACCTAAACTAATATACAAGTACAATCAATGTCCCGTACAAGGTTAAATTAACGAGTTTTTAAATCGAGAACAGGGAGAACTCAATAGTCCAAGAAAAATAGCGTAAAAATATGGTTTAGAGCGCACCAGCTGAAGACTTGGGTGCATCTTTTCTATGATCGGAGTGATATGAACGAGAAGGAAAGGGTTTTAGTCATCGTATCTGCCTGAATTTTTCGTTTAGTTCGTGCGTTTTTTACTTGAAATATCTTGATGGAAAAAGTTATGTTTACTAGCGTATCCTTCAAGTGGAGATGTGATTATAGGTGGTCTTTTATGAATGATAGTCTAGTGGAGGGTCGAAAAGAGAGGAGGACGGTAATTTTTTCCTAGGTCCAGATTAACCTGGAAGAAGAGTATAATATGATTTTAATAAGATGTTTATTACAATTGGAATATTTTAAATTTCGCTCTTCTGGAATCTAGACCGCCAAAGATTTTGATATGAAGACCCTCTTTTTCTCCAAAGGTGTAAAAAAGAAATCTCGGATTTTCGGGAAATTCTCCCTCAAATTCGAAAATCGTAAGTAATATTCTTGAATACCATCATACAATTACGTACAGTAACTTCTTCAAGCCCGCGAATGCTCGAAATACACTTGATATCACTTCAAAAAGTCGTCTGTAAAAAGGGTCATTGTTCAGCGTAAAGCGTGCACGTATTTTTTTCATTCTTTAATAAAATATCTTGGGTGTTCCGGAGTGCAGTAGTCTGTAGATTTGAATGTTAACTTGCCAAGTACAATAAAAAAAATAATGTGTGGTGCATTAGTGGTCTATTTTTGAAATTCAGGATGCTACAGTGACTGCAATGTTTATGAGATGACGAACTTCAAGCGAATCTTACTCCGTTGAACTAATTTTTTTCATGTTTGTTCGCTGAAAGTACATTTGGAAGATAAAATGTTACTAGGGTTTATTTTGACATCGTTCCGTCGGAAATGAGTTGTTCCGGAAATCTTCCGTTCGAAAATTTACGATCGCAGTCGACAGATTTTGATCCCAAGAACGTCGTTGACTCTAAAGTCATGCAAAAACTAGTCAAGTCATCTGCAGTTGCCCAATTGCCGAAAATTCACATTTTACTGGGGGGAACTCAGGCCCAAAGCTAAGTATTTCATATATTCGCCTCTTCCAGAGGCTAACTAGCTGACGAGTATTGTCGGGCTACACTTCGACATGATATATCGATGCCATTCAATTGATTCAACTGACTTTTTATACACCTCTCTCGATTACGATAACGTCACTTCTCTGCTTTGATCTGTCACAAGAAACCCCCCAAAGCGTTCGAAAAATTGATCAGGAGAAACGCTATTCTTCAATTTTCAAAAATTATCTTGAAACATAGAAAATATCCTGAAATATTTTGTAAACTTTTGAAGGAGTTTTCTTATGGTAACTCACAACAATCTGACTCAGTAAAAGACTAAAACTCACGCAAGAGTCCAAGAAATATGATTTTGGTCGTTTTAATGAATATTGAAGTATACTCTTTTTCACGATCGGTTTGTTGGACGCTTAGCGGGTTCTTGTGACAGGTCACAAATACACTTAACGACCAATACCCAAAACTTCATAAAAAATACATCGAGCGCTGTCTAGTGAGGGGCGATAGTCGATAGTTTAATGCTATCAATACGATCAAGAGAAAAGTACCTAAGCAACACATAGGACAGATACCTTTCTCCTGATCGTCATTTCTTAGAAAGCTGTCAAACAATGCATCTTAGTGTTACTAGATGATGGACGCGACTATAAAAAGCCATAAAAACGTAGTACTATGCCTAATGCACAACTGACGCCGCCTGACTGATCTTAATTCATTAAACTGGGGCATATTTTCAATTTTCTTTCGTGATTTTGATAAGAAAAAGAAATATTTTCGAACTATCGACGATACTATCGACGTTTTTTTTAACAAAACTATCGATAGTATCGATAGTCTATCGATAGTTTCCAATACTAGCGTTGCGTTGCTTGTTGCTGTTTTGCTGATCGGCTGATGGGCTCACGAACTTGGCCTAGTATAGGGCTTTGACAGCGGAAGAGTCGCTGTAGGTGACAATGAGTAGAAGCTTGACCTGGAACGGTAATTGTGATATTCAATCACAATAGCTTAGGTAAAAATTCCCTAAATGTCACCATAGGTTTTTAGAACTTGAAGAAGCAGAAAAAGTGATGGAATAAGATTTAGAGGCTAGTTAGAAATTAAGAAGGTGAGCTACATTTTCAGATTTTGACCGCATCCTTGAATTCTTCTAAAGAAGATGGTCTTGGAAGAATTACAAACAGAAGAATGTGGCCTCATCAATTACCTTGACCTAATTTAAGGAGTCACTAGAATTACAAGCACAAAGAGGGTATGACAGAACGTGAGGTCGTCAGAGGCCCAGAATGAGAGAGAAATGGCTGGTCCATTCTGAGGATTCTGGAAAAGTGTCATTCCAAACCGTACAGAGGAAAGGGATCTCGCAGAAATCTCAACTTAAGAACAAGAGTGGGTTAATGGCAGAGAGGAACGATATCTGGAACGTGTTCAGAAAGGGGAGCGTATACAATTGATGGCAGACGATTGAAAGTATCAATGACGCTGCCATTGCTAAAAGTTGCGATTAGCCGTTGATTTTTTTTTACGTAAATGTATTCTAAAAAGTCGAAAAATTGAAAACTTAAAGTCGATTTCTCTAAAAGATTAACGACTCCAAAATTGGATATTCGCAGTGTCAGGGGTTAGCATTGAGAATCACCCACCGAAAGGATTTTCGTCCAATAATTTTTCTATGTCATGAGGTGAACCATTTATGTGTAAGAACTCTTACTTACCAGACGCATTGACACAATAAATTTATGCTGTGGCTCGTAGGAATGCTGTAGTCATTATTATTACACGTAATACAATGTCTTAATGTAACCATTCAACTAATTTACGTTATTTTAATTGCGACGAAAACAAAGAAAGAGAGAAAGAAAAGCTTACTCAGCAATGTAAACAGAACGTTTACGTTTCCGACAATAATCGATTTTTCCAAACATCCGCTTAATATCGCTCGAGAGAATGAACTTCTTTTCCAATCTCCAACTTGTTTTCCTCGCTGTCTCGTCCTTAGAAATTTTCATTCAGCGTTATTAATACGGTCAAATAAGTATGTGAAGAGGCCAATTTGGGGACTAATTTTTGCGTATTCATAAATATCATTACCGCCATGCGACCAGTCGTCGTGTTCTATTCTGATCCCTCATTCGAACTGGCCAAATACCTCACTGATTGGTTTCGAACAGCAGAGCTGATTTCAAACCAAAATACGTGGTCCAAAATTCCTTAGGCCTCGTCACCAGACAGGAAAATGGTCTAAATTTCTATCGTTCGACGTCGCTAGCATGTTCACCAAAATCCCAAGTACGTTCTACTCACCTTATGGTTGAACACTCGGAAAACAAGAACTAATATCCAGATTTGCACTTCGAATTCACGAACCTCATGTCTCTCTGCCTACAACATAATCTGTCTTCAGGCATGAAACTTACAAGTTTCCCGATGGACTCCCAATGGGTGGTCCTCTCTCAGCCTTAGTTGTCGACGTGTTCATGAATTGTCTGGAGATTAACCTCCTGGAGGGAGCTATACAACATAACCACACAAGATTCTGGGTGGGCCAGATATGTGGACGAGTTATTTGCATATGGTGTGGTCCTGACTCTGATTTCGATGATCTACTACGTAATTTGAATAGCTGTCACCCTTCCATCAAGTCAACTTCCGAAAATGGTAACGAACGCCTGAACTACTTGGACCTCACCATCTGTCTGGTCGAAAAGTCCAACATACTAAGCACTGAATTCGCCATCCATCGAAAAGACTCATTTACCGGCACTTCGATCCTATATAGGTCACTCCCTCCAACTATTCACAAGATGGTTGCAGTATTTCTATATTCATCACCTCCTCACTCTCTTTATTTCAACTTCAGCTCAGGAGGTTGAGATCAGAAACATCAAAGTATCGCCAAAATCAATGGCTCAACATAATCGGCCGGCTCCTCATACGTAGAAATTGACTTCGTTTCCTCTTATCTCAAGCAACTCCCTCTCAGCCAAGCTAAAAAGAAGAAAAAATGGCTCCGCCTACCTTTCTTGGGCAAACCTTCAGAACCATTAGCTATCCAGTTACGTCGCCTCGACTTCAAAGTAGAATTTTACCCTTTCTTCGCCGTCTTTAATATAATATCACTCAAAGATAAGATTCCAAATTTGGATGCTGCTGGAGTTTACGGCATCTCGTGTGGAGAATGCTCGGCTTTTTACATTGGCCAAACTGAACGAAATCTACGCCAGCGTCTGAATCAAAACCGTTCGAAAAATAAAGACACATACAAAATTACTGCTGTCTTCAATCACTGTCGGCAGAACGACCACGATCTAAAAAAGCTATCAATATCGCTGCTCCACCACTACAAAAAAAGTAATTTAATGGATCGTCTCGAGGAGACCGAAGTAATCGCTGCCGAAATAAAAGCCGGTCCACACTTGTTGAAAGATTTTTGTCAACCCCTTCATTCGATTTTCTTACTACTTTACCTGTTACAAATTTTCCTCATTTTGGCTCTGTCTTCTCATGCACTTCGATCTACTCATCGTATCTCTCTCAGCACCCGATGACGACCGCCCCGACGCGGTTGAAACAGGTTCTGTTTATTTTTTCGTTTTGGAATAATTAGGTCTAGGCTACTTATTTTTCTTCGATTCAGTTTCTACTTAGTTACGAGCTTGTGCCGTTCTTCGCACTATTTTATTGCGTTCTTCTTGTCGAGTAGAAACGTGAACTGTGGTACTCGCCAAATATTTTATTTTTCGATTGAAGTTTAGGTAAAAAATTGTGATCTCCAAGAACCTCTCAGATCAGTTTGCAATCGTGAATGGACAATATCATAATCCTTCCAAATTAAATTATCGTCGTATACTTAAAAACGGATGAATAAATTTGTCTGGTGCACTTTGGTCTCAGAAATATCATCTGAGATTTTAGATGTCTGCGGACATTGCCTGTATCTACGTGGCTTGGACCCTTAAGGTAAATATGCTTGTCAGGCTTCACAAACACCACAAATGCCCTAAAGCTAAAGAAATACGCATAAAAATAAGTTTGCTAATACCATTCGTTATCGGTCAAAGAGCAGGGCAAAAGGAAGATAAGAAATTGTAAATAATAAACGGAAACATCGATAAGATGATAAAAGTAGGTCTATTTTGCTACTGATATTTGATGAAAGCATGCTTGTTACAATTAAGCGCGATGGTATTTTATAAATTTGAATTAAGAATTTTGAGGTCAAATTATTTTTATTCAGTAGATGGCGGGAGAGGGGATGGTGACGTTCTCTGATCCTCTGGAGACAGACTCCATAAATTTTCCAAATCTTCGAAGTAGGTCAAGATCATAATATTCACTAGACGGTATGGCTCGATCATAGTCTCTCTCTACTCACGAACGAAAACCCAGAGGTGAAAAGAACGGATCCCACAATTTCTCCAAGTCCGAACCCCAGCTTTCCCTTCTTAGAAGAATGTAAAGCCAGAACTTGCGAAGTTTCTTAGAATTTTCCAAGTTTTGAAACTGGTGAAGGCCAGTAGGCTCACTAGAGAGCTAAGGCTTCTGGTTTTGTTCACCACTCGTGGAATATCTGCAATGAGAGGGCGGGCAGAAATATTCCAAGATCATTTCTCCCTTTCCCATACGGCTGAAAATTCAGTAGTTAGAGGAGCGATGATCGAATTTTCAAGTCTGGAAACTAGAGCACGGATAATATTCTGTAACTGGTGTTGCTATTTACGAAAAAATTCTCCTCTTTTCCATTCAAATTACCTACATGAAGAGGGACTCGAAGAAATTTCAAATTTCGCAGCCATAAATGAATGGTGGGACTTCAAAAAAGTTTTGCTGAGAAGATTAATAAGTATGATAAGGTATAGAACAAAATATTATGTGAATAATACGATTCAAAAAATTTAGAAGATTTTTTATCCGATATTCATAATAAATTATCTTGTCCCAATAGAGAAGCTAAACGTCTGACTAAAACCCAATTTTCCGATTTATCTCGCAAATCGGGCAACCTACGCTAAAAACATCTCAGTACAAAAATAATCTGCATATAATTTACAAGAAAAAAGTATTCTTGTGGTTTTCCAATTATTGCGATACAAATCGGGCAAATACATCTTCAATTTGACGTTATAGACGTCCTATAAAAAAACGGTTTTTTCGATTTTTCTCACGACGAATCGCGCGCTACCCACGAAAAAAATACTTCAACACCAAAATGATCTAAGTGAAATTTCCAAAGGAAGAGGATTTAATTTCAATTTTTAATTAACGCATGACGAGAATAAAGATGCGCGACGAAGTTGGCAAAAATGGATCGTGCTTAATTCACCTTTTTGTGCGGTGGCTGGAATGTCGATGCGCACTTTGACGGCTTATTCGATAAATTTCTATCGCGTTAATCGAAAAATTGTAAGAATACTTCTTTCGTGAAAACACAATGAAGATTATTTTTGTACTGAAGCATTTACTTTGTAGAATGAGCAGTTTGCGGAAAAAATTGGAAAATTTACTTTTTAACGGGCTTGGAGGAAAGTTTCAGACTTACAGGCGAACTTTTAGAGGTTCTTAATAGCCTTGGAAAATTAGCTTTAAAATGAGAAAAAATTGCTACCTCACGTTTGTTCGCGAAAATTTGTTTATCGAGGTGCCCATAATGAGAATCCAAAAACTTTACCCCTTCACCGACGTCGATACCAACAAGGGAGCGGAACGTCTCTCAATTTTCAGTTTTTTCGATTTTTCTCAAAAACTATGGACTTTGGAGCAAAAATATATCTCTCCAAAATTATTCTGCATAAAATTTTCTACAAAATCCCCGTACGAGCATATTCGGATGAGTGAAAGTCGCACAGCAATTCTTTGAAATTTTAGAAAATATCATTTTTACAATTTTTCTTGCAATTTTTGTAACTTTTAGCGTAATTTAGCATAAATTGATCCGAAGTCGTAAAACCTATTTTGAGAGCGAAATTTGGAAAGGACTGAGGTCTGAGACATACCGATCGTCGAGTCGAGTGCATTTGAATTCAGAATGTATCCAATAACACACATGAACAAATTTCAAACTTTTGGAATGAACATGAACTATAGAGGTATTTCTAGAAGTATTTTTGACGCTGAGTACCAAGCCATTTACCGTTTTTCGATATTACCTCTCATTATTGTGCAATACTTATGTTTAGTTATCGGGGATTGTTGCAACACGTAATGTATCTCATCAAGCTACAAAATTCCAACGCGCGAGAAGGTGCACTTGCTTGGCGCGGTGAAGCGCGGGAAGTAAATGTGAGTATTGCAAAATAAAGAGAGATAATATTTTTATATAGAAAAACGGTAAATGGCATAAGTTTAGTGTTTACAGGAAGGAGATAGCTGCTGATATTCTCATTGATCGGTCGTTTTTCTGCCCTATGACCCACGAACTTACAATATTCGATTCATGCTATCATAGATTAGTTCACATATCCATGGATTATAACAATTTTGTCCGGAAAGTTGTTATTCTCAAATCTCTTGCTACATCGAAAAAAACTCGCGAGAGGTGTCAGGGAACCAGTTTTATAGCGTCATAAAATTTTGAAGTCATAGATCCGGACTTTAGAGTTACATGTGCTCGGAGGGGGCTTGAAAAAATTTTGATCCCTAAGCTAAAAATGATGCAAAGGGACTTAGAAAAATTTTGATATGTTTTATGAGGCACTGGGATCTGAAGAATGTATATTGTGACGTAACAAAGCTGACCAATGACGTCATCAAATTGTGAAGTCACATGCCCGGACTTTGGAGCTATATATAATGGGAAGGAAGCTTGAAAGAACTGATTTGTGACGTCACAGGCCCCGCCCCACAAGCTATATTTGATAGTAGGGGAACTTGAAAAAAAACTGATCTATGATGTCATAAGATTGTGACGTCACAAGGATGACCTATGACGTCATCAAACTGTGACGTCGTAGGCCCTGCCTCCGAGCTATATATGATAGGAGGAGGGGGGGGGGGGCTTAGAAAATTGTTGTCGGACGGCGCACGCCGAATTTCTCGAAAAGCTCCTTATATGTAGAAAAGGTTCCTTGTTCAAATGATCCACAAGAAGGCCATGAAAAAATGCCTCGACCTCACAACCTCCCCTCCCCGCAAACTTTGGAGTACTAGAAGATGCAAATGGATCAAGTTGCCCTATCTAAATGAGTTTTCTCGCGCGTTGAGCCGCACCCTTCGCCCCTTTGGCTTCCTTCCAGTCGTGCTAGGCGGTACTTTTTGAGAAAAATGGCAAAAAAAGCAAGAAAAAATAGGAAAAATGATATTTTTCCAAAATTCTAAGCAATACTATACGACTTCCAACTACTAAAATATCTCGTATGGAGGTTTATTTTGTAGGAAATTTTACGTAGAATAATTTTGGAGTGATGTTCTTTTGCTCTGAAGTCCATAGTTTTCGAGAAAAATCGAAAAAAACTGAAACTTGAGAGACGTTCCAATCACCCCTGGTAGTGCTGGGTAGGTTAAGGGGGTAAAGTTTTTGCATTCTTATTCTGGGCACCTCGATGAACAAATTTGCGCGAAAAAAGGTGAGGTAGCGATTTTCACCCATTTGTGCTCAATTTATTCCTAATTTGCCTGGACTATAAGAAGACCATTTTTAACAGATCTGAGATGAAAATTCTAGAATCGATACGTTTTTGTAAAAAATTACGGTCATCTATAATTAAGAGAATCGCAGTTGGGCCGTATCCTCCGCCCCTTCGGTTTTCGGTCAAACTTGTCTTTTTGTGAAGTTGAAGGACCCTATTCCAACGGCTGTGACGGGAGGGGTCTATAGGGTGCCTCGTGAAGTTTGTCCTAGTGTCTAAATAGGGATGACCAGCCGTCAATTCCAAATTAGAGTTGACGAGCACAAAAAGGCTTAGATGAAAGGTAAAGTAGGGATCCAGCCTTTGCTGAAGAGGTCACAGCCTTAAAGAGGGGTCCGGAGTCCTTCTCCACAGGGAAAATTCGTATTTTAAACGTTTAACCCGTGAGGAAATGAAAATCCTTCGACATCGGAATAATAGTGGCGTTACCGTTTTGAACAGGTACATTCCTGAAGAAGGATTGACTTAACCAGTCTACGGGAATAATTCACATTTCGATGACTCGCTGGTTCGGTCATGACTCCGTTTGATGCTACTGTTCTTGTTGATGTTGGGTTCAGTTGCTCTCTTTACTTCGAGAATGGCCGTTTGGCAGAGAAAAAAAAAACAAATTTCGTGCGGTCCTTTTGCAGGTCTTTTGTTTTACTCCTTCGAGTATTCTCTTAATGAAAATTCTTGTTGGAGATTCGGTTTAGACTCATGCTCAACTAGACTGTATTCAACTTCTTCCAAGAGGATCGAGAGGAGGGGGTGTTATCAAAAAATTTTTACCGACGAGAAATTGGGGCAAAATTTTTAGGTTTCCAGGCTAACAAAATTCAACTCCTGAGTTCATTTTGTGGCCTGAAAATTCGACAAGTAGTGTGTAGTAAGTTAATCTGTCTTGCAATTGGGGTGAGGTATAATACAATTTTGTCTCTCTCCGAGCGTCCCAATATCTCTTGAGAATGTACCATGTACTGAACACCGTTCTAACAGGGAATTTCTTCTATGGGGAGGGAGGGGGGTAATTTGAAGAAAAATGACGTATGCTGGGCGCCATTCGGCAAAACGTGTGGCTTGGAAAAATTTCGACCTTCGAGCCATACAGGGTGAGACCAAAAGATGTTATCGGTTGAGTGGGATTTCGCTCTCACCAAATCTTTTCCAGCGTGAAAACGCGAAACGTGAGACATATACTTTAAACCTATAAAATTTGTGCCTCAATTTTATCTTCACTGAACTGAGTTGAGAACCAAACCGCTCACAAATGACTCCCCTTGATTCACAAGGTTAATGAATGCAACTCTGAGGAGCGCACTCGGTGGACTGCAAGTTTTTTTTTGTACTTAGTATTGGAGTGACAACAAGCTGTTGAGCCAGTCACTCTTTAGATCTTATTGTGAAAGATAGGTTGATTTTGTGCCATCCAGATACACGATGGTAATCATTCTCATTGTTGAAATTGCGCTCATTTTCCCGACGTTTTTCCTCTTCCTAGCCATTCCACACGTCTACACCCTCTCCCTTTCAAAAACAAGAAGAATTGCTCAGATACTCGAAAACTTGGAGACGAAGGCCAGTTCATAGTCGGGGCGGAGTTTACTCTTGTACCATACAAACATAACATGCGAAAGATTGTGAAGTTTTAAACAAGTTACAGACGAGTTTACTCGCTTAATGTTCTTGATTTGTACGATACTCGTATTTGCCGTATAATCGATGGTAAAAGAAACTTTATAGCTGCGCTTCAAACAGAAGAAATTGACGAAGAAATTACAAAAAAAAACGAACAAAGACCGCGCCAAATTTCAGACCATTAAAAAGTAAAATACGAAATTTGGGAAATTTACATGTACGCAGACGGTACATTAACGCGTTCCTAAAACGGAAGGACGGGAATACCGGCATCGACAGCCCGGCGCGGCGCGACTCGACCAGACTAGAAAATAGTGACTTGTCGGAACAACCAACAAGCACAGAATGATGGCATGTAAAATCCACCACGCATGCGCGTATCTTGTCTTAGTCTACTTCCATAGGCGCGAACAAGGACTTCGGACCCCATAAAAATGAAATAGAAGCACAGGCGAAGAGTGCGTTTTTGTTGAAGAAACGGGAAATAATTGCGTTTTGGTAGAATTTGTTATACGGTATCCAATTAAATTAAATACGAGTAGCAACAATCACATTATTCATTTCAGTCGCCAGTCGTATAGACGTAAAAGACGCTAAGTACGTAGATACATGACATGCCCCGGTAGTATACAGCGTATTCATTAATATACAGCATTATATTTTACATGGAATACATTTTCGTCATTACTTTATGAAGTATTGGCCACCAAATTTAGGTGGGTTACGGAAAGTGCGCCGTTGCCAAACGCAGCTTAAATATTGAAGCTACAAAGAAAACGTACTACGACGTATACGCTATACACTACGATACTTTGTATGTTTGTTGATACATTATCGTTCCGCGATTTTTACGATTTTTCTTTTTTTTTCAAAATACGAGGTCGCCGACTTGATAATTTTCGGTAGAAGAAAATGAATACAGATGTTAAATGTTTCGCATTTTTTTTTTTCTTTTCTTTCATTATAATAAAAGCTTTAAATTTTCTTAACGCCCCTGTATTGGCTCATTGGGTGCTTTAAACTATGCAAGGTCATCTCTAATGTATGCGGAAAGATCAGCAGAAGCGTGTCTATCGACACACGCTTGCGGCACGAAGTGCGTGCTTTCACGTGCGTTCATTGAAGATGACCCTGATTGTTTCTGTTAATGGATCTCGCACGTTCTAACTTGCGTTTGCCTACGATTGTCGTTTACACAAGAGTGCGAAATCTTTAAAAATATAAACAAATGGCTTTCTAAAAACTATGGCGCCGAAGTTGCCCCTTAACACTGACTGTTGGGAACGGAAAGCGAAGTTGAACGCGTTCGCGAAACATTGCGGCAACATTGAATAACGATACAACCGAAGTTTGAAGAGGCAAACCTTACTTAGGTTGTACAGAATAAAAATGACCTACGAATTATAAAAACTCGCAGCTCGACTCATCGCGAGGATTGTTTATCAGAGGTGAACATGGGAAACTTTCCAATTTCGATTTCGGTAATCGATTTTTAATAGGACCGACCATTGAAGAAATGGGAATTTTTTCAAACGAGTACGAGCGCCGATTATTTCACTCGAAATTTTTCGAGCCACATTCTTATCACAGCCTCCACTGCTCAAGTTATTTGCGTAAAATACTCGTCAAATGCCACCCTTTGGACGAATTATGATTCCATGGAGGACGAGGACTATTGTGAAGAAATACCTACAGGGAAAATGTGCAGGAATTTTCTTACTTTGTGGACTTGAGAAAATTTTGAGCTACACATGTGTGAAGGGGGAAGGTATATATAGAAAAATTCCGTATAAAATTTCGTTTTCGACAAATTTTTGTTCATACGTCCAGATCAGAATTCAGAATGAGCTTCTTATATGCTTACTCGTAGAAAAATCGTCGCAGAAAACTGTCACGGTTTTTGACATGTTCCATGTCTTTTCTCTCGCCGGACCCCGATTTTGAAACTCGCGAGTACACCCCGCGTAATAATAATAATTAATAATAAATAAATAAATAAATAAATAAATAAATAAATAAATAAATAAATAAATAATAAATAATTAAATAAATAATTAATTAAATAAATAAATAATTAAATAATTAATTAATTAATTAAATAAATAAATAAATAATTAAATAATTAATATAATTAATAATTAAATAAATAAATAATTAAATAAAGAAATAATTAAATAATTAATATAATTAATATAATTAAATAAATAAATAAATAAATAAATAAATAGATAAATAAATAAATAAATAGATAAAAATTAAATAATTGAATAATTAAATAAATAAAGGCTGAATAGTCGAAATTTTTCCAAGTCCCCTAGACTTGAATTGTCTCATACCATTCCAATACAACAGCGAGATCGCTCGTTCGCCCCACGAAAGTTGATACCTCAAAATATAGAATACCCACAATTACCTCAAAATATTTCTCATACAAGACTTATACGACGCCAAGATAGGTAAAGGGGTAAACGAATAATATCTCACAAACATAGAATCAATACGTTTTTTAATTTTACGGTCATCCATCATAGAGAAATATACTCGAAGAGAGTAACGAAACAATACAAGAACCGCACAATATTATAAACAGACCGAGCGCTTTCGACTAAACAGTCATTCTCACGGTATAGAAAGCGACTCCTAAAAGCGCTCGGTCTGTTTATAATATTGTGCGGTTCTTGTATTGTTTCGTTACTCTCTTCGAGTATATTTCTCTATCTCACAAACACTTGACCTAGTAGAAGAATTAATAATAAATAAATAAATAAATGAATAAATAAATAAATAAATAAATAAATAAATAAATAAATAAATAAATAAATAATATTAAATAATAAAATAATTAAATAAATAAAGGCTGAATAGTCGAAATTTTTCCAAGTCCCCTAGACTTGAATTGTCTCATACCATTCCAATACAACAGCGAGACAGGGGGCGAACGAGCGGAGCGAGTTCGCGCTACCTCATATTTCTCAAAAAAGACTTGAATTTTCTCATACCATTCCAATACAACAGCGAGATCGCTCGTTCGCCCCACCGAAAGTTGATACCTCAAAATATAGAACACCCACAATTACCTCAAAATATTTCTCATACAAGACTTATACGACGCCAAGATAGGTAAAGGGGTAAACGAATAATAGCTCACGAACACTTGACCTAGTACAAGAATTAATAATAAATAAATAAATAAATAAATAAATAAATAAATAAATAAATAAATAAATAAATAAATAATATTAAATAATTAAATAATTGAATAATTAAAAAATTAAATAAATAGAGGCTGGATAGTTGAAATTTTTCCAAGTCCCCAAGACTTGAATTGTCACATACCATTCCAATACAACAGCGAGTTCGCGCTACCTCGTATTTCTCATAGAAGACTTATACGACGCCAAGATAGGTAAAGGGGTAAACGAATAATATCTCACGAACACTTGACCTAGTAGAAGCCTAGACTGAAATATTTCAAGATGACTGATAAAATATAAAAGACATGGAACATGATTTTTATTTATTTGGCTATGCCAGAAAATTTTTTTCAAAAGATCTGGAGCTTCTTTTCCTACCAAAATGTAGAGCTCAAGAGATCTCGATTTTTTTTATTATGATGTCAGTAATTTCTTCCACCTAATGCAGAGTCTCGAGAAAATTTCACTAGAGGCGAAGGCCATCGATAAGATTTTCAGCCCCGGGAGAAATTAATTCCTTCTCGTACTAAACATTGGCTACAAAAAGAAAAAAAAAGTTGGCTTCAATTACCGAAGAAAGAAAGAAAGAAATTGTGACACAACACCTCCAGAGACACGTAGTTTAACATTTTATAGGCTTGCTCCCTACACTTCGATGTAATATACCGGCATCAATTATATCCATTTTATCGACTAGATGGAGTCGATTCTATCTATTATAATTACTATCGACTCTTGTTACATCGCATTGTGGTCCTTATGGTATCATAGCAAGGTTCTTCTTCATCTGTATTTCTTGATTCAGAACAAACCTTCCTGTATGTTGAGCTATAACTAGTTGACGGTCGCTGTTGTGGTATAGGAGAATGTCAAACGAAGTGGTCACTCTGTTCCTTAGGCCTCATTCTTCGCCTAGACTTTAACGAGGAACCTGTTCTATGGTTTTTTGTTTGAAAAATCGGCCGTGCGCCGTCCAATTAAAAAATATTGACTCTCAGGCTATAAATGATGGAAGGGGGACTCGGAAAAATTTTGACTTTCGAGCTAGGTATGAGAGAGGGGGGACTTTGAAAAAACGACGGCTTCCTTAATGATGTACAATGAGAAACGCAGGGAACCTGTTATATGGGTTAGAAAATAATACCCGCCTTAGTATAGCCCCTTCAAGTAACTAGATATGCAATGCTTTGTACACCAATTGGCTTAGCCCCTTCAATGAGGCAGATATGCAATGTTTCAAATTTTATAAGTCCCCTTATATTACGAGCCACGAGTCGAATTTTTACATAGGCACCTCCTATCATGAGAGTCTAAATTTTTCCAAGTCTCTCTCTTATCATATATAGCTCGAGAATGGAAATTTTTCCTCCTTCCATCATACATAGCTCAAGAATTGAAATTTTAACAGGGAATCTGTTTTATCGCGGGGAGGGGTTCGGAAAAACATCCACCGTCCATCCGGCTGGCAAAGCTTAAAGCTCGAAAATTTTCCAAGTGCCCCTCCTACTAGATCAGTTTAGCGGGCAAAATTTCTGAATCTGTGACTGGTTATAACACCTTGGATCGAATATGCGTATACAGCTCCATGGTCGGTGTATGTAGCCTGAAAGATAGCCCCTTCGAGTAACTAGATATGCAATATTGACTTGGCCCGTTCAATGACTCAGAACGTCCTTCCAAGGTATTCTCAGTTACCCTCCTATCACATATAGCTTGGAGATTGGAATTTCTCCAAGTCTTCTTCCCATTATACATAGCTCCAAAGACCGGGCCTGTGACGTCACAGTTTGATGACGTCATTCCAAGTTTTTCCCCCCTATAACAGGTTCCCTGTTACGATTCCGACTCCAAAGCTATAAGCTACATAATGACAGGAGAGGGACTAAGGGGCAGTTGAGAAAATTTCGACTTGTGAGCCGTAATGTATGATAGAAGACTTATGGTGATTGAAGCAATGCATATCAGGCTCATTGAAGGTGCTTAGCCAATTGGTGTTGGAAGCATTGCATGTCTAGTTACGTGAAGGGGCTATCCAAAGGCGAGTATAGAATTTATCATAGGTTCCCTGCGTTCCTCGTTTAACATCGTTCAGTTTGAAGGTCACTGATGACTTCATCAACCGTAGCAGAATACCATGACGGTTTAAGGGAGCAGGACGACCCAGTAAGCGGAACATACAGTCTATGAAGCCCTGACCATATTTTACGTCAAACCGACTACAGCCTAGGCAGGGGATATAAGTCTCAGAGTAGCGAACAGAAATTTTTTGAAGCCCCTAAAGTAAATCAAGGTCACTTATGACGTCATCAGGCGTGACAAAATACCGTGATAGTTCCCCGTGACGATTTTCCTAAGAGTAATTCCAGCCAAAATAGGCCTAGTATAAGCGTTGTACAGAACTAGAGCTACGAGATCAGAAACTAGTGTAGGCCTAGTACTAATATAGACCGAGTATCCTAGTATACTGTATGTTAGGCCTAGTTTAATGAAAATTATAGCCTACCTAATGAAGCAAGTTAGGCTGACATTACAGTATATGAAATCCGTAGTATACTTTGATTTCTGTCATTATTTCTGTTACTCTGGCATTAATTACCTTGATCTGATTAAGAATTTAAAAAAATAAATTCCTCTCCTAGGTCATAATATAATATGGCTCGAAAGTCGAAATTTTTCAAGTCCAATTCCTTCATTGGAATAGGTCAGTTTTTGCCAAACGCCGGAAGGCGAGACGTCAAAATTTTTAGAGAGACCCCCGTAGACTCCACTTAGCTTAGAAATACCGGCAGAGCCCGTTAGCTAAATAGCCTAACACACAGTATATCAGGCTGATGCTCAGTTGAGAAATATAAAGGATGAAGAGAAAGAGGCGAAAGAGCGAATGGAGTGAGCCTGTCAGCTAATTAGCTTAACATACAGAATACTGTAGACAAACTAAGCTAAGAAATACTGATGAAGGGACATAACGATTACGTCATCATTACACATCAAAAGTCAATATGCTTGAGAGAATCGATTTAATATCATTGATAGAATTGATACATCAAATTTCCGATAATATATCAACATCATCGATAAAATTGGAGACCAGTTCAAGCTAACAGGGGCGAACGAGTGGAGCGAGTGAGCTGTCCTTGTTCTTTTTTTTAATGACGAAGTCCCTCGAACATAGGACGACTCACAAAGTCAAAATTTTTCAAGCCTTTGGAGCATTCGATGTAGAATTTTTTCCAAGCTTCTAAAATTGTAGATGAAGGAGTGGGAGATCATGGAACAATTCTTTTGCAGTGGAATTTCAACCTGAGATCTCTTCCCACTAAAAAACAGCAGAAATCTATTTCATAATCTTTCCCTCATTTCATTTAGAATTGCTGTGAACGAGTCTGCGCTCATAAATACTCTAATGTAGATCGAGGTCATTATTCTCAGTTGAAGGGTTAAAGTAATAAGCGCTAAACATTAAAGAGGGTGGGGGTAGGGACATATAATTTTTATTTCATTAAGAACAACACTATATCCAAAATAATACTCCCGAAATTATTTGGTCCTAAACTGTTTTCAATTTCGTAATCTCCGAATTTCACCTTTCGTTCGGCAAGTAGATAACGGTGAATATTATTCAGCACACGAGGTATTGTCATTATAATAAGGTTTTACTCGTATCTGCCGTAATACGTACTTTGTATGAATCATTTTCGTAGATCATAAATTAAGCACTCAGTTCGTAACATCACTTCTTTTTCCTTGTATAATGAGTCAATTGCTTCCTTATCGCTGACGATACAGCATGTTTTTCTTTTTCAAGTTGCAAAACCGGTTCGATCTGAATAAAATTGTGCAATTTTATAAAAATATTTATTTTTTTTAAAGTATCGAAACGTCACGACTGAGCCATGAAAATATATGAAAACAGTCGAGTCGTTATTTTTGTTTCAAGATTCAGGTTTCTTTGTCTTTTTGGTGGTATTGGTCAGATAAAAATCTGGGAAAGTTAGAATTTCGGAGGTAGCGCAAGAAAAAATTTTTTGACCGATTTTCATTTCACAATAACCCAAAATAGAAGTGTTCAAGCGAGTTTTTCGATGACTAATAACAGCTGATTACGGTTCCTGAAAAAAATCGTTATAATATATTGTATTTATAACCACAGAGCGATTTTTCCCTCCCTTCTTTTTGCTAATCGTCGACTTCTCGCTGACGTCGTATTCATCGAATTGTGACTCATCTTCGTAAGTCTATTCATTATAAATTATTGTCTCACCTGTACCTGTCATTCATACATAATAATGGTAGGTAATTACCAAAATTTCGCATTTTTCCGGCGATTATAAATTCGCGATTGACTTCCAATTCTTCTCTTTGATTAAGAAGAAATTCTTTTGAACGATCCGTATTGAACGGGAATAAAAAACTTCTTTGTATAACCACGACGATTGGTTATGCAGGGATAGTAAGTGATTTTGTTGGAGAATTTTAACGAAGACAGAGAAAAAAAAAAAAAAAGAATTCAAACTCTATTCGGATAAGCATTTCATAAAATAATTACTCAGTCATACCGGTTGGTCAAAGTCGTTGAGAAAGTTAACGTGGTGATAATAAAAAAAGAAAAGAAAGTCGGTAAGAATGTTATTGCTTTAAATAGATCACTGATGCGCCAATTTTCCTTGTCTGCTCCAGTCTTTTCGTAATTCGGTATTTTTCCACACGATTAGGATCGATCGTCGAATATCCGAGGTCCCTCCTTCGTCGATATTTTTGTTTTTGTATCTACGCGTATTCGTTTTATCGAATAAGTTTTCAAATAATTATTACGTATAGCGAAATTGATTTTAATCTCTTTCGCATGACAGCTGTAAAATTTTAAAAATAACCAACTACTTATAATTCTGAACTATCAATGCACAATCGATACGAGCAACAGATTTTTTTTGTTATCGTAACTGCGCCATTCGCTCTAGTATAAGAATTTTAAATACAGGTTTTCGCCGTTATGAATTAAAGCTTATTATACGTGACTCAGTGATACACGTTTGTATGGTGAACTGCAGAGCGCTCGAAGAGAAGGCGAATATTGTGGGAAAATATACGGTAAAATATTCCATAAGACGGTGACTTTTAACTCTTGACTCTTGGTTTTCTACGTACGTGGTATGGAAAACATTTCAAGTGTTTTGAAGCGCTTGAGAGACAAGCCAGAAGCAGGAATCTTTCAATAGCGTGAAATTTCAAAAATTTTAATACCACACTGGGCTACGTCTTTGAAAATTTCCACCTGCGATGAGCTCCTATAAAGAAAGTTGTATCAGTATGGTAATCACAGGTCGACCAATTTTTGCTTATTTGTACATAGTCTGAATTTTAGATATTGAATCCATCTTATCTCCAAACTGCCCAAAGAGATAGGATGAAGGGACAAATCGAGACCTCGCACATTTGATTCTCTCGCACTTCGAGTCACGTTTTCCTTTCTGAGAAGGAGAGCGTAAAAAGAGAGACCAATTTCATAAAAAAAAACTGGTAAAAGTGGCGTAGATAAGGGGGATATGGAGATAGGTCCCCAATTGCTTCTCGTACCAAGAAATTCTACAGTCATTATGAAGGTTTTTTTTTTTTTTTTAAAGTGATAGCTCTGTATAAATAGAATTTTTACAATTTAAATATTAAAATTTATAAATTTAATTTTATTTAGTAAAAATTTTAATAGATTAGTCTTAATACGAAAAGATATTAAAATAATTAATATTTTATATTATTAAAAAAAATAATTTTATTAATTATATCTATTTATTTGATTTAAAATGAAATATTACCTTGTAAAATTAAAAATAAATTACAAATTTTTAATTAATAACATTTCTAATTCAATAAATAAAATAATTAATATTACTAATAAATAATTGAAATTATGAAAATTTATAATAAATTTTTATAATCATATCATAAACTAATTTAAAAAAATATTATATACCTAAATTAATAAAATAATAAAATTTAATAATAATTTATATTTAAAATTAAAGAAGGAAAATACACTTCACTAAAAAATTGTACATTTAGTAGATTATTAATTAAAAAAAAAAAATTATAAATATTATAATAAAATAAGATAAATTTAAAATTTTCATCAATGAAATATTAATTAATATTAAACATGAATTTCTTAACAAATATAATAATTCTTTAATTATAAACAAAAAAGAAGAACTAAATCTATAAAAAAAATTTATAAATACAAATGTATTCTTAAAATTATATTTATTATTAATACTATTAAAGGAAAATTTATATAAATTACTAATGATACAGCTTGTTAATTTTAAATCTAAAACTAAAAAAATTAATATCGAATAATAATTATTCAGTTAAATTTAAATATAAAATTAATTTTATTATAAATAACTTTGAAAATATTATAATCCAAATTATACCAAATCTACCTAATTTTAGAATAACAGAAGATGATGAACTGAAAGCTTTTAATAATCAATAATGAAATATAAATATTGATATTTTTATGTAAAAAATCATCAAAATTATTAATAATAATGAATTTCTACAATTTCTTAAATTAAAATTTAATCATATTATAATTATTTTCAAATATACATATATATTAGACTTGGATATGAAAAAATTATCATATATAAAAATAATCCTTTATTTAAATTTATTCGTTCATAATAATACCTATCTTTACTAATTATCAAAATCATAATAAATAAAATGGTTTCATAATAAATAAGTAAATTGAATACCTAAATCATAACTGAATAATATAAAAAAAGTATTAAAATTAAATAAAATGATCAATTGATAATTTTATTATTTATAAAAAAGACTATAATTAAAATGAATAAAATGAATAAATAAATTAATATTAGAGAAATTGAATAAAAAAAATATATATAACCAATAAAATTCTCAAAATTAAATGTAATTGAAATATAAAAATAAACAGTACTTAAATATAATTATAAACAATAAAATTAGATTCAACTTAATTTAAACATTATAAATAGAAATTATTAAATTAATTTTTTATTATTAATAATCTTAAATTAAATTGATTAATCAATTTTATCATTACCAAAAACATCATTCATCTATCAATCATAATCAATACCATGTAAATAATAATTAAATTAGAATAAAGAAAAAGTTATAAATTTTTGGGAAAAAAATCAAAATTGTATCCACGCTAGTAATTGGTAGACCGAGCCTACTTTCTTCCACTTTGTTTCAATATAATATAGTTAATTTGATTTCTAACAATATATTGTGTTCATCATCCGCGAGTGACTTCCAGGTATATGGTCGACGAGCGGGTTGCTTAAACATTATACTCGTAATCACGCTTGAAAAAGCTACCCAGGCTGGTAGCGAAACGTAGTGCCTTCTTATTGTATTATTTCAATGTGGTAATAAAGCCTTTTTCAAAAATATCAGTTATTTGTGTTACCACGTATGAAAATAAATTCTTTCTGTATTAAACATTATATTTTGCAACACACAGACCCTACTCTATGCAAAACTGGGTGAGACAATCCCCTCTTACATTTCTACCTCCTAGTCCATATTCGCCAACAACTTCTCCTTCAGCTCCCCGACCAACCTTGGCATTAAAATCGCCAATAATGAAAGTCTTTAAGGCGCGTGATAGTTCTTCAAGATCATTATAGAATTTCTCAATTGCTTCGTCGTTATGATCACTTGTTGGTGCGTAAGTCTGTATTGCATTCATGATGCGTTAGGTTGTTTTTATCCTGAGCAGTTCTGTCAATCAAGGGTATGAAATTAAGAACTGAGTCATCTACATCTTTATTGACCAGGATTGTGACTCCATTTACGTGCTGATCCTCTGTACCCGAGTAATACATCCATAGAGTTTTATTGAATACTTGAAATCGTACGTTTCCGGTAACATATTTCCCATCCTCACCCACCATATAGTATGACCAAAAGTCGAAATTAATTCAAGTCCAACTCCTATTAGAGTGGATCAGTTTTTGGCAGAAGTCGCAGGGTGGGACGCCAAAATTTTCAAAAAGACTTCCTATAGAACAGATTATTTGTCATAAATTTTTCCCAAGGCAAAATTAGATTAGGGTAGGTCAGGTTTCGTCGGACGCGAAATTTGTCAGACCCCTTCCCCACAGCAAACATTCCTTGAAAACTTCAGCCATCAAGGAAATAGTAGTTTCGAATGGGGCTGGGCTTGTGAACCAGTTTAGGGACTTTGGAGTCATTGAAAAAATTTGGACTTTAAATACCTCTTCATAATCAATTATCGAAAAATCTTCCATAAAACAGGTTCCCATCTCGCCTCAATCAATTTACCCAATGAATGGGATTCCGCAAGAAGCGAATTTAGGGAGCTGTTTTGGATTTTTTTTTTTAATACCCCGTTATTTTGGTACTTTTTTGGTGAACAAGTCATTAATGTAGATATCATTTCTATAAATTTATGAATATTAAAAGGTGTTCACGTTTCTATTCACGCGATACTTGGAGCCCGCAACAACATTATTGAATCAACTCATAATAATTTTTAATACGCCTAATTTTCCTTTTTTCACCGAGTTCTAGCGAGGTGTCTCCTAACGCCCTGTCAAACGAGCCTGTGGCGATGTGTAAACGATCTAAGGACAGAAGAGCGAGAACTTATTAGCATAGTCTACGTCAAAAAACCTCGGGGCAGTGGAGGAAATGTCATTCTGAAAAACGTACACACGAATATTATTTTCGTTCGTACAATAAATTCTCTTCTTTACCAGCGCTGTCCACGTGTAAGGCGCAAAAAAGAACGCAACGGGAGGAGGAAAAAAAGTAGGTCCCAAATAATAAGGATATAAAACGACAAATGTATCGCGCAGCGCACGTCATTTTTACATTCGTTCAGCCTTTCCCAACAGATTGAATCATCGGAGAATAATTACGGCGGTAGATGTTTTATGTGCATCGACGATAGACGTAAAAAAGGACGAGCCTTTTCGCTTCGCGATTCCGCGCTCTCATTGCGATTTTGAGAAACTCGCGAACTCGCATAGTGCGTGTGTGCTATACGTTACGGTTGTAAAGTTTTTATTTTTCTTGGCTCGTATATCGACTTCAACATTGGCACGAGCGTTACCGTTTCATTTGCGACGAGATGCCTATCAGCTTCTTTCCCTTTAAGACGAATAAAAGAGAGTCTGATGCGAAGTTTTTCTTTTCGTGCTGCTACTCGGTCGCGGCGTAAAACACGCATCGCGGAGCGAAATAGATACGTGCCAAAATGACGATTCGTTAGGGAAAATTTACGCTAACTACGCAGAGGAGAAAGTTGATCAAGGTTGATAATGGACGTAGACTACGTTGGTGGTCGTCGCCGAAAAAGAGTCTCTGGATTGTTTTAGACGAGAACACTCTTCGAAAAAATTCGAAACTTTTTCAAAAAGGGATTCAAACTCATTCGGAAGATTGACGTAATCGTCATTGTTATTGCTGAAAAAACAATCTCGAGAGAGGAAAAATTTCCCGTTTCAGTCAAAAGTTTTGTCATACTTCATGTAGCCTACCACCTTGTCCTTAAATTGAAAGAGATTTAATCTTGAAACGACTCGAGTTTCAGAAGGAATGAAAAGAAAGAAAGATGATTTTAAAAACTACTAAAAGACGGCCGATAGACTTACTCATTGAAATTACGAGGAAGGACTTCAGGCGGCTCGCGAAATATATGCGGTCACAATTTACCGGAATGGTTAAAAGGAGTGGCGGATTATGAAATAAAGAAAAACGCACGAACTACTGCTCTTTTCCAGTTGTCTTCTTCGCGTACGAATAAGCGATCGCCACTTTGATCGACCTTCACACAAGGCGCCTAATTTCGTAGTCAATTTTTCCAACTTAAGAGGAAAAAATCTACACTATTATTGAAACTAACACGCGTATCACTTTCTCGTAGTATAGCCAAACAGTGTAACATGAGGAACGAAGAATTCGAGCATTTAAATCCCAAGGTAGACTAGGTCAGGATTCTACCTTTCCTTTGAAACCTCAATTTGATATTCTCACTCATTGCTCAGAAGTCCAAATTTTTTCAACTACTCAAACTCCATCTTCAATTTTTTTTCTGAATTCTTGAATCAGGTCAAGGACTACCCCCTTCGGAACCATAATTTGCTCTCTATGTATATAAGTATAGCCTGACAGTTGAAATAGTCGTTAAACCAAATCAGAATTCTCCTTCCTTCAGATAGGTGTACTTCAGTTACATTTCCAGTTGGACGTCGTTCAACTACAGGAAAGCACACCATTTTCTGGAAGGATGGCGAACGTTTCTTAAACAAGTTCCCTGACATGAGTGACAGAGCAACACGAATCGATTTACCCTATACTACATTTTGATTGAGACTTAGAATGAAGGGAAGGGGACTGATGTGTGACATGGGATGGGATGGAACAGTGTAGAACAATCGGATTTTCCCATTATTTGTAGCGAAGTCCACTTGGAAGATACCGCAGATAATGGACCAGTTGGAAAGAAGGTCCTTCGTCCACCGACCGTCCTGCGACTGACAATCTTTTCCGAGACACGCCTACACCACGGGAGGGTGAGTTGAGACAATTTCGACTTTTGTGCCAGACATACGAGGAAAAGGTGGCGGAGAGGGAAAATTTTGTTAATTTTTTGTCGCAAAAATAGTTAAACTAGACAGTAGAGAGAGAAATTTTAACCGACTCGGGTGGCAAAATTCTGATAACGTCGTGACCTTAGAGAGTTAAATTGACCTAGTTTAGGGACGAGAAGGGAATAAACTACAAACACCGCGGAAAATAAATAAAGCCGAGCCCTTTCGGTCAATAAACCATCATCGGGACTGAAATGAAAGCAACTGTCGAGAACGGCGAAGAAACCTCGGATCCGTAATTTGGAGGAATAAATCCAGGGACTTGAAAAAATGTTCCTTTCTTCAGTACAGAAGTTAATTCGTCAGGCTCGTGGTCATTTCTAGATTTAGATGATAAAATTCTGATGACGTCACAAACTGATGGCGTTTTAACCTATAGTGAGTGACCTTGACCTAATTCAAGGACATAGAAAAATTTCAAATTCACTCCGCTAGTATGTCCTAAAGATTTGGGTGATTCTAAATTTGAGTGACAAAATGAGCTCATATAGGGAGTAACCTTGACCTGTAGTTTAAGGACTTGAAAAAATTTCAAACCTCCCCCTCTATAACATATACTAGACATGAATACGCCTTCAGATCGGGGTCATACTCAAATTTACGAGACAAAATTCTAATGACGTCATAACCTAGGGCAGCGATTCTCAATCTGCGGTGCGGGAAGGAACTGCGAGAATATTCGAGAAGAGGCTGAGAAACTACAGCACCAGATTGAAATAATTACCAGAATTGAGAAAGCTTAATAAAATTTTGTTTGGGGATTATTGAAAACTGCTATCCTAAAGAGTAACCTTGACCTAGTCTGAGGACTAGAAAAAATATTCAACTTCTACACCTAGTACATAAGCTAAACATGATTGATATGATGTAAAGTTTGAAATAGGTCTAAAATTTGCGCGACAAATTATGATGTCATCACGAGCTGATGACTTGACCCAGTTTAAGGACATGCAGAAATTTCAAGCGCTATTCTCTAGCACGTAAGTTGGACATGGATAACTCTTAAAGCTTGGGATCATTCTGAAATGTGCGTGACAAAATTCTGATGATGACACGAGCTTATGACGTCATACTGAGGTGGACTTCAAAAAATTTCAAGTATTCCCTTTAATTTACATCATACTAGACGTGGATATGTCTTGAAGCTTGGATACATTCTGAAATTTACGAGGCGAAATTCTGGTGACTTTACAGGCTGATGACGTTATGACCGTGTGAGTGACACTGACCCTTGACCTAGTTCAAGGACACGGAAAAACCACGGCTCTTCAAGAAGGAATTCGGGAAACCTGTTCTATGGGACAAATTGGTTTTGATGTTGAGAATTTTGTTCACAATTGGAGTTCCGAAATTTCTGAATTTCTCTGAGTCTCCCTTTGTCATATCGACTGTCTGTGAAGAAACCGCCTTATTTCCATTTGTGACTGCATATATGGTAAAGAGTAAAAATCTTCTCTAACGCCACATACCACTAGGCTATCACTTTCGAAAAAAAAGGGGGTTACGGCATTTCCTTAATAAGCCATCGATATACAGCTAAATCTTCGAAATGTTTTTGAACAAAATCCTTTTGATAGTTGAAATTCAGAAGGTTGAAACAGTTGAAAGGACGAGAAACAGGAAAATTTTTTCACCAATCCCTAGCTAGCTTGGAGTAGATCAGTTTTTGGCAGACAACGGACCAAATACCATAAACAGCGAAATGCTAAAATTTTCAGAAATACTCTCCCTCCAGAAAAAAAAATTCGTGTTAAAATTTCAAGCGCCTTCCTCTAATACATAAGCTAGATATGATGGTTATACCTTAAGTCTGCGTGGTCGTTCTCCAACTTATAAAATTTTGATTACATCATAACTTAGGGAGTAACTTTGGCCTAGTTCAAGGACTTGAAAAAAATTCAAGCTCTTTCCGTCAGTAGTGCATAGGCAAGACAGGGACATATCGAAAAGTTTGAAGTAATACTGAAACAGGCGTGACCGGAATTCTGATGACGACGTCAAAAACTGTGAAGCTGATGATGTCGTAATCTAGTAAATGACATTAACCTGGTTTAAGAGCTTAAAAAACTCTATGTTTCTTCCCTTAATACATAAACTAGACTTGAGGCTAGAGTTCATTCACAGACACTCTGGTGACGTCATGAGCTGATAACATCACAACCTAATGAGTGACCTCAACCCTGGAAAAATTTCAATCGTCCATCTCTAGCACATAAGCTACATGTAGAAGCTCAGATTCTGAATTTGTGTTACAAAATTCTTATGACGTCACAAGCTGGTGACATCATAACCAAGTGAGTGATCTTGACCTACGTTAAGGATTTGAAAAAACTTTTCAAGCTCCTTTCCTCTAGTACATAAGCTGGATATGGATAAATCTTAATGTTTGGTATGATTCTGAAATTTGTGTGATAAAACTCTGACAATAACGTCACGAGCTGATGGGGTCATAACCGAGTGAGTGACTTTGACCTATAGTTTAAGGGCTTGAATAAAGCTGGACCTGATCATCTCTGAAGGCTAGGTGGTCTGAAATTCGCGTTACAAAATTCTGATGATGTCATAATCGTGTGAGTAACCGTGACCTAGTTTAGGGACTGAAAAAATTTCAAGCTCTTTTCCGTGGCACATAAGCTGGCTTAGGATGGTTGCTTCTACACGCTGCTTCCAGGGGCAGCATCTACAAGCGACGTTTGAGAGCTGCTTCTATGTTTTCTTCAAACTAGTTCCTATTCGGCATACATACAAGGTGATAGAAGAGGAGAAAGGTAAATAAGATGAGCCCTTATCATCTTTCGCGGATCAGGTAGAAGAAGAAATACGTAATCCCTATTATTTAATTTGTATTTGTCTTTTTTTCGGGAGGGGGGGGGGAATTAGAACAGTTGGAATCAAATCGATTTTTTTCAGAAGGTATGGATTCAAAAACAGGTAGACGTCAAGTCGCACGTTGACTCGATTGAAGGAAACTGTGCCACGAAGTTGTGAAAATAAATCGACGCTGGCGGAATGTGAATGCATAATATTTAATTAGTGATCGTACATGTCGTAAAACTTCGGACGTCCGTGAAATCTTCTGGAAAGCAAGAACTCTGGTATTCTCGCCGTCAACGAGCTCTTACTAAGTGATATATGTACCATAGGATTAGTAGGTATCTCGTCGTATTCAGAATGAAATTAATCGATCAATTACCCTTCGAGAAATAAATGACGAAGAAGCGTCACGCTACTTAGGTCGTGTCAGCCAAATATTTTAAGCGATCCAAATTTTCACATACGTGTAGCCCGATCCTAAGTCATTCGGAACAAGCGAAGAGTTATTCGAGCGCGGCGAAAAGCAAATGCACGCCGGATTGAACTTGGCATGATGAATCTGCGCTTTATTTTCCTTCTATATTAAAAAACATCTAGACGATATTTTGTCGCCCAATTTGCATAGTTTGACGGGTCGAAAAAAATATCGCGAATAACAAATTCCTTTCGCCTCCACTACCGCGATTTCGATTTTCTCATTTTGAGATACGGGTCTGATAAAAATGGACTATTTTTCCCATTTTCTTCCGCTCGGCACGCTAGAAGGAATGATATTTCTACTCGTGTACAGATACCATTATGTTGTACGTTTTCTTTTTCACCGATAAGGACCTTCTTGTCCTTGGAGCTCGCAGTATACCGCTTAGAAGAAAAATGAAAGGCACGAGTTTAAGAAATATTTTTTACGACTGCTTCATCTTTTACCAGTGCACCGTTCTTGCCGTTCATTTCCGTATTGTTTTACAAAGAAATAGAATGTATAGAATAATTTTGCATAAATTATACAACCGATTCGGTGCAAAAGAAAAAAAAAATGTTTCTAGGGAGAAAAAAAAAAGCTCTGCTACTCAGTTGAAGGAAAGTTGCTGCTGTATCTGCGTATAACAGAAAATAATCAAGTCGAAGTTGAATACAGATGCAAATTTGTTCTAATAGTTCGAACGACGATACGATTTTTGCATGATGAAATTCTTCTCTTTCTTCAGCAGTATACCGAATGTAGTTTTATTACATCCTTTCTCTCGTTCTTTCAGCTCGGTAAAAACTTTTCCCTGTCATAAAAGTTGAAGTTCGGAATCTTCTCCTGGAGGTTAAGGAATTTACGAGCTCGTCAGTCGTCTCTTGACAAATTAAATAAATTTCTCTTGTCAAAACTCGCCTTTAAAGGTAGGTTAAAATTAGTACATGAAATCCCTTTCGCGTTCCTGTCGACAATCTGTTGAATGACGCCAGTTTCTGGGGAGAAGGAGAGTGGAAGGCGATAGCAAGCGATGGATCATACAAAAAGTGGTCGCATACTGACGGGAGCCCCTGGTAGCTGCTTTTTCGAGCGACATTCTTGAAGGTAGGGAAAAGATGATAGGCATGAGGACGAAGAAGTTGAGAGAGAAGTCTTCCATGTTGCAAGTGAATCTTAGTCGATCATCGGGATATGAATCCAGGATTTCTGGACAGTTTAGGCGGCCACGTAGCTGGGGAACTGCCGGATGCAAGAAAGTTGAGGGTGTTGAACTGGCTGCAGTGGGATTGGAACTTGGTGTAGGAGAGATGGAGATACTCACTCATATACAGAGCCCACGCTGATGACGAAGCCAACTCCCAAAGGAGTGCATCAAGTACCTCGCGGTATAAGTCGACCGGAAGCTGCTGTTCAAGGAACACTTTCAGTGAATAGCCACAGCAAGAAATCTACCAATTGACAGCGAAGGATTAACCTTTTATTCGCGGCAACACGGGGGCCGCGATACAGCGTAGAGCAGAGATGAAATATGATCACATGCCGAGGATTCCAAGATATTAGATTAGTCTGTTATGTTTCCATCGAGGGAACCGCGTGACAGATGGAGAAGCTCCACATTGTAGAGCGATCCGCTGTCTGGTTATTAGAGCACGAGGAAGACTTGTTCACGAAGGAAACTCCATCTTCGAAAGCTGTGGGAGAAATGCATCCTTCATCAGTGGGAACAGGACTGGCACACGTGCCAGAAGATCGAACGGACTCGCTACCAATTCCTGCAGTCCAGTTAGGACCGTGTCTGAGATTTTGTGCCCAGTTTCTGAAGCCCGCAGCGATTCTTGGGCGCGATGTTTTTAAGTCTCAGCTCTTTAATCGCACAAGGGTCACAGAGAGTGACTGCCCCTGCGGTTGACCTAGTTTGACGACTTGTTTCAAGTTCCTTCCTTCAATTCTCAAGGCTTAGGGAGATTCGGAAATTCGCGCGACAAAACTCTGATGGTGACGTCACAATCTGATAACGTTATGACCTATGAGACATAGACCTAGTACAAGAACATAAAGAAATTTCAAACGTTCTTTGTCAGTACTCAAGCTAGACATAATGAATACGTCTTGAAGATTGGGGTGATTCTGAAATTTGCGCAACAAAATTCTGATGACGGCGCGCCCAAGCTTAGTGAGTGACCTTGACCTAATTTAAGGAATTGAAGAAATTTCAAATTTCTTCCTCTAGTTGTCGACACTAGTACATAAGCTTGACCTGGTTATGGCTCAAGGTGGAGGGTCATTCTCAGATTCATGTGACCAAACTCTAACGACGTGTTAAAAATTTCAAGTTTCTTCCTTGAGCACATAAGCTAGGTTTAGATCAATCTCAAAAATTGGGGAGATTATGATATTAGCGTGACCAACGTCACAAGTTGATGATGTCTTGACCTTGTGAGAGACATTGACCTAGTTCAAGGACACGTAAAAATTTCAAGTGCTCTTATCCAGTACTCAAGCTAGACATGATCGTCTTAATGATTGAAGTGATTAAGAAAATTCTAATGGCAGCATAAGTTGATGACGTCTTAATCTAGTGTACCCTTAACCTAATTCAAGGAATTGGAGAAATTTTGAACTTCTTCCTCTTGTACATAAGCTAGATCCGGTTACGTCTCAAGGCTGAGGACCATTCTCAGATTTGTGAGACAAAAACTCTAATGACGTCATAACCTAACAAGCGTCCTTGACCTAGTTCAAAGACATGGAAAAATTTCAAGCGCTCTTCCTTGGGTGATTCTGAAATTTGCGCGGCAAAACTCTGAACAATACTCTGATGATGACGTCACAAGCTGATGACTGATGTAGCGGTGAATAACCTTGACCTAGTTTAAACACTCGAAGAAAATTTTTAGCTCTTTCCTTCAATACATGAGCTAGATTTGGATACATCTTCATATGTCTTAGAGCGTGAGGTGATTCTGAAATTTGCGTGACAGAACTTTGATGATGGCTTCACGATCTGATGACGTCATAACCTAGTGAGTGACATTGATGTAGTTCAAAAACGTGGGAAAATTTCAAGCGCTCTTCTTTCGTGTACAAGCTATGAATTGGTCGTACAGCTTGGGGTGACTCTGAAATTCTCGTGGCAAAATTCTGATGACGTCATAATCTAGAGAGTGACCTTGACTTAGTTTAAGGGCTTGAAAAAATATTTCAAGATTATTCCTTCTGTACATAAGCTAGACCTAGTTATATCTTAAGGCTAGGTATCATTCTCGAATTTATGTGACAAAACTTTGATGACGTCATAACCCAGAGAGCGACCTTGACCAACAGTCGCAGGACCTGGAAAAATTTCAAGCGCCCTCCACCATTACATAAGTTACTGGTAGAAGTGCCTCTGGTTCACGGATGGTCTACCCTTGGACTAGACTGAAATAACTAAACCGCCATCCGGTATGTGGACAGGACAGCCATGCGACTGTGGACGATCGATAATCATAAATTCAGCGTTAAGTGAAGTAGCAGAGCAACATAGCGACTAATAGGAAAATGCAATATTCTCTCTCTCTCTGGCAATTGGCGTAAGACACTGGGTGGTACTGTCAGCAATTCATCTGGCAGCAATTGTGCCGGTGGCTGCGCTGGATTTTCTGCAGCTTTCTTCTGTATCGTGTGCATCACCATTTTGGCCTTGGTAGCCGCCTGATTCGGCGCGTGGGAATGCTGAGACGTGGCAGGACCTCTTTCAATGACGATAGGGTCGATTGGCCGAGCTGTTGCGATCGTAACACCGCGGGCTTAACATTGACCTGCCCGACAACGCTGACAATCCCAATATATTTGATTTCCTCGTTGTCGCGACTTAACATACATGAAGCCGTCGATTACTAATTGTCTTCCTATTATTTTTGCCATATTATCTTCTCTGTTCAACTGTGACGGGGATTTGCGGATATTGTAGGACAGTTGTGAGGAAGTTGGTTGTTAGTTTGAGGCGTCGATAATGAATTGGGGGGGGAGAAGCCAGTGTCTGCACAGAGGCTTTCAGCGGAACTGGTTCGGAATGCTCCAGTAGCTATTCTGAGTGAAGAATTTTGGATAGTGTCGAGTAGTTTTAAATGAGAGGGAGGAGCGAAACCGTAAATGGGTGATCTGTAATCGAGGATGGATCGAATTAAGCTCTGGTAGAGGTGGAGAAGGATTTTTCGGTTACAACCTTCTTTAGAATGGGAAAGGAATTTCAGGCCATTGAGTGCTCGAATGCAATTTCATTTAGTAGTTTGATATGGGGGATCCAAGAGTGACGGTTGTGGAAATTGAGGCCAAGAACTTTAGTAGTTTTAACTTCTGGAATGGGGTAGTTAGCTATTAAGAGAGGGGGTAATTCAATGGTTTACTGACGTGGTTTTTGCAAGATGATGAGATTGGTTTCGGGGTAAGAAATGCGGAATCCTAGGAGGGAAAGCCAAGCGTGTATTTTATTGATTGTTTCTTGAAGTAGACGATGGGCGCGAGTTGTGTTACTGGAACGTAAATGGATGCTTAGGTCATCAGAGAATAGTAGGGTTTGAATAGGAAATTTTATGATTTTTGTAATGTTGTTGATGGCGATGAGCTCTAAATCTTTAGATTATTAAGAACTTCTCGCTTTTCTTCCACCGTCCATTGTAATCAAGTTCCCACTCTCATTGGTACAAAATGATTCTAATTTCAGGCGCAGAAATAAATCAGATCTGATAGACTCTCTTAGTTTTACTACCTTTTGAAAGCGTATTTACAGAGGGAAATCATGAATGAGTATCTAACGTTCTAACGCGTAAGTTCATTATTAGCAAACGAATGATTCCGGTGCTCGTGCTATTAACCGATAAAAAATTATTCGAAATTTACGACCCCGCGTTATTTATTACGCCGAGTCGGTGCATGATAGCAATCCAGCAAATTGACTGTGTACTCTAAATGCGTATTCAAAAGAAAACTCGTAAGCGAACCTTATCGTAATCCGTACAAACCACTGGAAGTGAAAAGAGTAAAAGGAAGAAATAAAAGTGAACGAAAGGATGGAAAATCCCAAAAATAATAAAGTCGAGGATTCAGTTTATTTTAACGACTAAAGGAAGTCCGATAATGTCGAGAAGAGCTCTCTCAGGGCTAATAATAGAAAAAAACAAAAGATGTGAGTAAAAAAGTAAGAGTGCTTCGAGGAGAAATAAAGATCTCGGTAAAGAATTCGGTCACACCGTGCTATGATCGACATTAAAAACAAAAACATTTTCCAACTGCTGATTGCACGCAAGACATGCGGGGAAAAGGGGGGCGGGGAGATTGGAAAAAGAAAAACATAAGGCATCGCCGAGCGTGTATTTCGTAGACACTGCGTTGTTCCGCCAACTATCATTGTCCAAAAGAAAAGAAAAAAAAGAAGTCGATACATTTTCTCGACGAGATAACAAAAAGCTCTTAGCATTTAATGACGACCAATTTGCACGCAACGATGACGAAGAAAGCGAGTTTGTTTATCCTCGAAAGATGCGTCGATAACTTTTTCTCCCCGTCGAAATTTTCGAAATGTTGGTCAATAAAATATCTGTCGAAGCTCAAATGATAATGGATGACCGATATGTGTATGAGGTCGGGGCACCGGTAATGAATCTAAACTCACACCGGAAACAAAAGTACAACTTTCGAAGAATTTTTTTCGCGTGCGCGAGTTTTAAAGTTATTTTTTGCGAGCGGAAAAGATATTGTATGACAGATCGACTTTTTATTTCTTCTTTCCCGGGGCGAACGGAAATACATTTAAAATAGGTAGGCCGAAGTCGTATACGTAAGATTGATTTCGACCTTCTCGACGTAAAATTAAAAACCTGGATGTTGACGTTAAACTCCGCTTGTCTGTTTTGAACGTCTCATTCTTTCTTCTCCCCCTCTTCCGAATGGAGTTTTTTATTCGTTAGCTGTTTTTAATGCCTCTTTTTCGTTTTTTCCATTTCGCATCTCTTGAGACCTTGTCATCATTTTTCAGTCGATATTTTGCAGAACCTATAATAGAGAAACCGCCTGGTTCACGATTTCCGGTTGACGACGTTTACCCCGAAAATAACGGATAATTAATATTTGATTAACGATTTCAATTAGGCGAGAGATATTTTCCAACGTAATGGAGAAATTACGGTTCCAGGACAATTTATGCCCCACTTAATAGCTTTCGGCTGTAATAGAAGGAAGACGTAGTTACTCTTATCCTTCGATAAAAGGAAAAAGTTGAGCCTTAGAAAAAAATGGTGGTAACGTGTGCGACTTCGATGAAAAATAGGTTCAGCACAAGTCGAAAAAGCTGCAGAGGGAGTGCGAAAGCATAACGACTACATATTCCACTTAATACCATTCCGTACCAGTTTAGATGGGCAATGAAAATCTCGAAGTTTACGTTTGTTGTAATGTTCTCTTCGAGATGTTTATCATTCTGTGTAAAGTCAGAACGGAGGTTTTCCGTAAAAACACGATCGTAATCGTTATACTTTTTTTTTCTGCTGAATCATTTTTTAAAACACGTTTGTGATCCTCCGATGGCGCGATAAAATTTTCAACTTCGCGAAACATGACTTTTTACATCACTGCGAATAGAAGCTAATATCAGCAACATATAAATGGAGAGCACGAGCTCGCACAAAAGCATTCTTTTTCTTCATTTTTTTCGAAAATGAGCGAAAACTGGAACGACGTGTTCTGCGATGTTGAATTATGTGCAGTGGAATTTGTTTTCTTATTTATAGTTTATCGCAAATGCTAAATTTACGTCGAGTATTAGCAGTACTAAAGAAAATTTTTCCATGTCCGTTGAGTATCGCATGAAAAATTAACTGAAATTAGGACAAAAGCTTTCAAAATCGAAATTTGAAACTAATTGTACGGGCCAACAGCGGATTTAGTTTCTACGATAAGAAGAATGCAACAAGAAAGATAAAAAAAAGGAGGTCAGAGCCTGGGAACTCTTGATGTCGACCAGTGTGACGCCTTGAATTCCGGTTGACTTTGTTTTACATAGGAACTACCCTAATGACGTCATGGGCTGGAAAAAAATATTTATATGGTACCTTGAGGGATCTAGAGTGGGTGATAGGGGAGTGAGGGATGACCGAAATGTCGAAGAATGCGTCCAGACGGGACTTGATTTCTGAACCAATATACAACTACAACACCCCATTTGTGTATTGATCAAACTAGCCTCAGGAGCGGCGTTACCCCAGTAAACTCACTCGTCTTAGTCCAATTGACCTTGACTGACGTAATAACTGCCCTGATGGTGTTCAAGGCTCATAGAGTCTGGGTAAAAAGTAGTATAAATGCAGCCTTAAGAAATCCAGAACTTGCATAACGGAAAATAACCCAAGTATGGTGGAGGTGGGAAAATGCGTCCGAGCAGGAATTCGAGTCGAGTTCGGAGCCAATGTGCAATCTAGAACGTGGGAAAATACTAACTACATTTGTGAGACTGGGAGAAAATTCGTATGAAAGATCAAGGAAAGGAGAAGATGGGAAGTCATTGTTTTGCAAACATGCAATGAAAATCACCTCAATGGTAAAAGGACAGACAAAATATAAATGACGTCATCCATAAAAAATATGAAATATCATCTTCATATAGCATGGCTTTGCCAGAACAATATTTGAATATACATAACTTTTCAAATTCAATACTTCTTTTTAATCTTCTGAAATTACCATCTCTATTTATTTATTATACTCCTTTTTTTCCCCATTTTTATCAAGTATACTACGGCCTAATACTTTTTGTTCTTTATTTTTCTGTTTTATATTTCTATAGCCTATTATAACGTTTTTTGTACATAAACAGAATTCTTAAAGTAGTATAAATATAAATTTATTTGTGTACAGAATATGTTATCGCTTGCACTATTATAAACAAATAAAGTTGTAAGATTGGTTGACGTTTCGACGCACTAAGACATCTTCATCAAAACAAACCATAAAATGAACTAAAAAAAAAAAAAAAAAATCCGAAAGTTCTTTTTTTTATATAAGCGCGTTGCTCCTCTTTATTATTGAGTTCATTTTATGGTTTGTTCTGATGAAGACGCCTTAGTACGTTGAAACGTCAACCAATCTTACAAGTTTATTTGTATAATACAATAATGCAAGCAAAGCCAGTTTTTTATTTCAAGAATTCTTAAATTTAAACATTATATTTGATATTAAAAAATTTAAAATAGCCCAAGAATTTTTTTAATTGGGAACTTTTAAATTCTTGCTATGCATGAATGAAAATAGGTGAGTATTAAGAAATTTTAAAAATTAATCATATTATATTGGGGGAAAAAAGAAGCACAGTCATGTTGAAAGAGGATTGTTAAACCTTTTAAACAAGAAAGAAATTTTACTCTTGAATGCTCCATGAAGAGAGGGAAAGTTTTAGATAAAATTCTCTTTCTTTAAGATATCAGGAGGACCTCTTCAAAGTTATGACTCAAACCAAGAAGCTGGACAATATAAGGAAATCAAGTTGGACTCACAAGAGAAATAAATTAAAGTCATATAACAAAACACATATAATTAAAAATTGGAAATCCGATTTTTTTAGTAATTTACTTGATAAGGATTAGAATTTTAATTTGTATAGGAATAATATACTTCATTTTAAAGATATGTTTTCAATTTAATTTATTCATTCCACAAATTTTTTCTTCTTCTCATTTATTTAATAAAGATAATTATTTATATCAATTTTTAATAATTTATATATTTATATCAATTTTTAATGCAAATAATAAATTCATATTTTTATTATATTTAATCGATTTATTATTCATAGAGATGGTTCTTATCAATCTAATTTATAATAATTTTTTGTATAAATTTATTAATGAAGTAATTTATTCTTTCGAAATGATTTTTAATAATTTTATAAGTTATTTTAATTGAAATTTTTCATTTTATCAATAAAATTAGAAATACTTATTAAGAATATGACATAAAAGTTATTTAACTAGATGGTTTGTTTAGTTAAATAAAAATATACTTTGCCGTTAAGTTAAATACTATAAAGTATATTTCTATTTTTTAATTTAATAATTTAATTCATATTAATTTATTCTCGTTGCATAACTTAGAACTTTGATTTGAATATTTTAATTTAGATGTATTAATTAATATTATTGCTTCAATTTTGATTCTACAAGTGTTCATATTATATAAATTTTGTTTTTTTAAATCAAGGTTTATATTGAAAATATAATTTGTTTTCAAGTAGAGGTTAATTTAATAAGTTAGAAATTGATTTTTTATAAAATCTTGAGACAAATATAATTAAAAAATAATTTATTTCAAATTCAATTCATTTTCTTTACATTAATCAATTAATTTTATTATTTTTCATTTCGATTATTGCTACAATAAATATAAATAATTATAAGAAATATAATAATAATTATTATTTTTATAATATTGACTGTTGCAATCAGGTCTACCAGTTTATGTTACCGTCATGACTGAATTTTGTATAGTTCAGTATTTTCCCCTCAGAAAAGAATGTGGTCATTTGGATTCGAAAGAAGATATCCAATTGTGTAGGTTAAAAACATTCGAGAAGCGGGAAGTATGCGACCTCAAATTAGAAATGTCGACCACTTTTCTTTTCCTCTCTAAAATACCGTGAACTCCTAGAATAAACCTCATTTGCCTTGAGCTATAGTATTCATCAACTTTCTCATTTTTCCTACTCCTGTGAATGTTATTTATAATCGCTAACCATTATCTAACTGTAGATATTCAACGTAAGTTAATAGAATAACATTTATAGAAACCAGCTTCAGAATAAGTATACGACTTTTGAACTCTCAAGACTTTCCTTTTTTTTCTTTCAATCAAAGAAAATTAAGAGAAAATTCGAAGGGAGAAAATCCTTTAATTAAAGAAAAGTGGTGGGGAGAGATTGAAGTACCATTCACGGTTAAGAATGAACCACATTATTTGTTGCTTCCATCAGAAGACGATAACTAATATTCACTCCGTATCCAATTTTCTTTTTTCCTATTGCAGATGAATGAAAGTTAGGTTACGAGTATATCGAGAAAGAAAGGAAATGTTATCTGAAATTTAGCAATCAGAAGAAATGATGCTCGTTTCGGAGCTGGTTCTGCATCAGTGTGTCGGTGACGTTGAAAAAGCAGCGATATTAAAAATTCATTTATCATTCCCACGATATAAATCGGTTTGCTGGGAACGTAATTACCGAGGTATTAAGAATGAGCGGCGACATTGCGGTCACCTTATTACGTGATCGATTCAAACGATGATTGGTATAACAATTGCTCATCTTTTTGACAGTTTATGCGAGCGAAATAAGAACAAAAGTAAAAAGAAAAGTGGGTACCTACACCGATCGATATTTTGTCACTGAAAATTGGAAATAAAATCCTTGCCCCGCGTGAGACGACGAATATAAAGACAGAAAGCAATTAACAAAATTTTCACTCCTTAGAGATTTCAAGCAACTTGAAGAGTCGACTTCAATCCCATCGGAAGCCTTGATTTATGCAAAATGGAGAAAATTCCTTTCCAATGTCGTTTTGAGATTACTCGCGAAACTTTATAGAACTTATACGATTCAAAGCTTTTTAGAAAAGTGAGTCTGAAAAAAAAACCTTGTCTCATATTTTGACGAACGAAGTCAGGTGAATATTTACAAAAGTATAACGCAAGTTAGTATAGTAAACTTCATATCGCGAGACATATGGCTGCGAAAAGACACTAATATTCGGAAAGCGTGACAACTTGTGAAGAGAAATTTGCATAAATATATGTCGAATTCTCTCTCGTTCTAACATTTTCTCTTGCATATTTCTCTGCAGAGGTAGAACTTATATGATTTCCGGGAAATGAATATTTTAAAAACGAATTTCAGAGAACGAATTGGGGCGATTAAGTAGAAGTCAATGAATCATGGAACAATTTCTTACAAAAAAAGTACAAAAATATTCATACAGATTGCAACGTCATGACCATTGTGTTTGTCTTCTTTTTATGTAGTTGAAGAACTGGGATATCCTCGGAAATGCCGGTGGCCGACCGATTAATTTGAGGATTTTTAACGTTTGCTGACAGGGTAGAAAATATCAATTTACTTACAAATTTCCTGTAACTAATGTACCTGGCGAACCAGTCCCAACAATAATGTGTCAATGAGATTTGAAAGGAAGTCAATTTTTAGCTGCTTTTGAGTCGATACTGGTCGAGACTTCATATGTAAATAAAAATAAATTACAACAAATCAACGATCGACATGATTCATTAGGAAGGAGCTGTACAAACGATAAAAAAACGTTTGGCCCCTTCTTAAAAAAATGCAAAATTTGTACCTCTTCTCTTCGCACCTTTCTCAAAAGAAATCAGAGAAAATTTTCTCTCTAAAAGAGAGGTAGGCCTAGTTCCACGTTGAGCACATCAATGGAGAAACACGGTCTATAAAAGCGTGATTATTCGGATCCGTTACAGCTTAAAGGATTGCAACAGCTTTCACAACAGAGCAGTTGATATGGATCGCTAAGCAGATCATACTCATATTTCCCACCGAAGGTTACAAAAGACCTCTCAAAAACCAAAAAGTTCTTTTTAAAGTTCTCAAACAATTATCATTCGTTAAAATAACCCCCAATGAAGAATAAAGCCTAGATAAACGACGATTCTCATAAACTTTCATTTGAATAAACTTTTATGCAAAGATGTACAAAGTCTTTGAGACAGCAGTCCCGAGCTAGATTCCCCAGCATGCTTTCCTTCACAATTAAAAAAGAAATTAGTTCAAAGACCATTTTTTACGAACCCTTTGTTCGATATAACATGAGAGCGTACTGAACGCCTTTTCGTGGACGAAGATTCATTAAGCTCAGTTTCTTGTGCATGAAAAATTATTAGAATACGACAAGAGAGTGAGAGAGAAAAAAGAAGAACTCCAATGTTCCAACTTCGGTTTGGTAATACGAGCGAGCATATAGACATCGTTAAACGAGAATGGGGAATTACAATTTTCATTATTTTCAGCGAACGTATGAAAATGCTATTATTAAGTTTGGGCGGGAAAGGTTGGGAAAACAACTTCGCTCACATTTTCGATACGTTATACGTTTTTACTGCTCCACGCTTCGAGCTGCCACAGGCAAGAGAGCAACGAATACCATACAGTTTTAATGAGAGATGAAAAGCGATTTAAAGAAAATCGTACGTGCATTTATCCGGGGTATCATCTAAGTTACTAGAAAAAAAAGAGTAAACTCAGAGTTTCAGTAGATTAGGTACCTTACACACTGAAGAAGCACGAGTTTTCCGAACATTACCTTCGTGTATGACGTACAGGAATAGACGAATTCTCTCGGTACAAGACACTTTGAAATTGAATTAATTTGAAAGTAGATGCAGCATCATTCTGACGAAGGTCGAGAGTTTTCTTGAAACATAAAATTCGATCGCGAGAAGTTTTTTTGGCCCAAGAGACTCTCTGTGTAGTGATTCTTACAAAATATGGTACTCATCAAAAGTGAAATCTATTTCTTTCCCAGTTGAAATGGTGGGTATCTCAGATGAGCTGCGTATGAAACCCATCTTTTCTCCTTAAAAAGATTTGATTTTGTTTGTTCGAATTTTCTCTAACGTTAGGACTTCATATCACAGAAAGGTGGAACTCAATTTATCAGGAAAGTAGTTGGCCGAGGCTTGACTTATTTCAGCCGCGCAGGGGAGTCGTTGAGCTGGAACTCAATATTTGTACCAGATTTACAAGGTGGTTCCAACCTACCGACTTGCTAATTAGGTTAGAATAAATGATGGGTTCAGGGAAATTGTCTAATTTGAAGAAAAATATCGAGCGCCGGGCGCTGTCCGGCAAAATGTGGGACTTGGAAAAATTTCGACCTTCGAGCTGTATGTGGTAGGAGGGGAACACATGGAACATGATCCATGGGTTGAAAAGTAATACATGACATGACCCGCATTAAGATAGCCCCTTCAAGTAACTAGACATGCAATGCTTCAAACACCAATTGGCTTAGCCCCTTCAATGCGCCAGGTATGCAATGTTTCAAACATCATAAGTTTCCCTTCTATTACACACATCAAACTTTTGGAATGAACATGAAGTACCAAAAATGTTTCTAGAAGTATTTTTCACATTGAACACGTTTTTCACCATCTCCTCTGGGATCACGTTTTAATACTTGAAACTGACACTTTTGGAATACTGTATCATATCATTACAAACACCAAGATATAGAAAGAAGAGTACATAAATGTTGCTCATACTTTCCTCTAGAACATATTTGAATAATATTAGCTCTCATGGTTAGTTACAGCGTTCTACTTATTTTTCTGATAATCATTTCATGATACAATACAGATGTTTAAAAAGAGAAATCCGTGACGACCATCCTGGTCAAACTGATTCACGCAATGCGCGCGCCTGCACGTTACTCACGCAGAAAATCGTGCGCCGAGTCGAGCAAGAATCTACTTTTCCATCATTGATACAACTTAATCAGTGTTCCCATTTTAGAAAACGTGTGAAGGAATTGTGAGAACTCCACATGCATTTCATTTGCAAATAGGTTTAAGACAAGGAAACAATTGAGAATATTACATTATGATTGTATATTTTTTCATTTCATATTAGTCCGCAGAGGTCTAGAAATTACCACAATGAAAAACCAAGTAACTTGAGCGAGAATGGAGTGTTTTATTGGTTGAACTTTGAAGTGGAAAAAGTTGAGACATAAAAAGCAAGAATAATCCTTCAATTCTCATTCAATGGGGCATGCCAACGAAGACCTAAATAACATGTTGACATGGAGCGAAGAACTAATTTCATCACCAAAGTGCTTTATAGTAATCAATTTTTAGCCTTTTCCAAAGTTTGAAACAAAATTGAGAAGATCTCAAAAAACGGCCAACGCCAAGTTTTTAACCGGGTGGCGCGGCGCGTGGCGTATGGCAAATTTTTCAAAAAACCCCCTATAGAACAGATTTCCCGTTAAAATTTCGACCTCCGACCTACATATAATAAGAGGGAGACGTGAAAAAATTTCAAGATGATGAAAAGGGGGCTTGGGGGTCAAGTGAAAATATTATGTGTTCTAGAGGAAATTATGAGCAACACTTCTTTCTATACCTTGGGCTTTGTAGTGCGATAACACCTTTGTTAGATGTTAGTTCATATTCCAAAAGTTTGAAGACTGTTCATGTGTTCTATGTTTCATTTTCTTCTCTCAAAATAGAACAAAAAATTTACATTTTCTAGCTTGAATTCAATAGTGTGTATGTGGTGTTAACAATATTATTTATGGAAACGTAACAAAAACAAACTAAAGTAAAAGAATGTACAAGTAGATCAATAAAAACGGGATGAGATCAAATGGGCAACGCCGTTTGGGCGCAAAACTGAAAAACATAATTAAAATTTGCGAAATTATCATTACACATATTATTGCCGTTGCTAATATATTATAATGATTATTTTCAAATTTATTATCAAAAATAAAAAAACCATGAAGGTAGTCCTTCTTCATACGGACGTCCACCTGCAAAAAAGTTATCAATAATTAGGTTTGATAGTTTGTGACAACTTGTAAATCATTATTTTGTTAGAAAGATTAGAACCACTATGTTCACAAATTTCTCTTATTGATGACAGAGCGCAAGAACGTGAAATATACCTAAGCACAGAAGTTTGAAAATTTTTGGAAACAGTGCCATATTGACCTTATAAAAACCGTAGACAGTAAAACTCCATGGCCTATTTTGAATTTTGTTTCTAAGTAAAAAAGTAAAAAACAACCTTAAGAAAACCAAAACAATTATTCAATAAATCGTCGTTGGATCGGAAAAAAACCTCCTATGTGCCATTCTTTGAGAAATGCACTTTTTTATATGGTTGGACGCGGAATTTCAAGGCGCATCGACTGGAAAAATCCCCTTTGTGCTAAGTTCAAAATAGCGGTTTTGAATACCTCCAATGTGCACCATCCAGAAAATGTGGTCTCGAATGTGCAGAGCAAACCTCTTATATGCAATAATTAGGGACAGGAATTCCTACTATGTGCAGAGCAAACCTCTTATGTGCAATATTCAGGGCCAGGAATTCCTCCTATGTGCATTTATCACCCAATACCGCCGTATTTTAGAGAATTTTGAAAATTTTTTGTTACCACTGTATCAAAGAAGCTTTTCCACATTTAATGGGACGTTTCCAAAGCATTTTAGCCTTCTTTTCACAAAATAAGCAGTTTTTTGCTTCTCTTGTAAAATTTTATTTTTGCCACATAGGAGATTTTTTCCGATCCAACGACGAAATGTTGTCTGAACTGTACACTTTTCAAATTTGTCTGCAAATTTTCATGGGTTACCAATTAATTTATGTATTGAAATTTAGATATATGAAAATTTCTATTTTTTAATAATTGTAGAGGACACTGACTACACTGGTCTACAACCTTTATGAAACAGATGTGCACACGGTTTGCCAGGCATTCAGAACAGAATTTTTTTTTTTTTTTCTTAGTATTATGAATATTTATCATCATTTGCCATTATACTGAATAAAATAAGATAGAGATGGTTGCTACTGAACAAACTTGAAAAGAAAACGAAGTATAGAAAGTAGAACTTTTATTTAATATAAGTACAAGGTTACACAAAAAAGGGTCTACTTTCAACTTTTCATTTATTTTTCTTGCGTGAGCAAAATATCTTTGGCTGGTTTACCCACTTCTTAAAATTTGCCACTTGTTAGAAACCCTCAGCGTATTAGTTCATCATGCAATGTCCTATTAAATACATGTGACAGAGGAATTAGGTCAGTTGAAGTTTGTTTTCTAGCTTGAAGAAATAGAATAAAACATATTTTATTCAACAGCCAACAGTTACTTATTTGTAATTGGATTCCTTTTCTTCATTACAACATGGAACAAAAAATTGTTAGGTACTCCCTAACGTAAATTCAGTTATGTGCATGTGATGTTGACAATTATATGGAAAACTAACGAGAAAAAAAAATAGTAATTATCACAGATCAAAATTTATTCAGATTTCAAAAACAAAAAAAAAAAAAAAAAAAAAAAACATTTTAATGGAAAATGAATAATGAGTCCAAATAAATCCCCTCCTTCAAGAGTCAAAATTTTCTAAGTCCCTCTCCTATCTTATATAGCTCAGGAATTAATTTTTTCTGAGTGACGTATCATATACAGCTTAGGAGTCCAAATTTTTCCAAGTCCCTCTCCTATGATATATAGCTCGAGTGTTGAGATTTTTTCCAAGTCCCCCTCCTATATCACATATAGCTCGAGAGTCGAAATTTTTCCAAGTTTTTTGTTGGACCACGTACGGCGCACGGCAAATTTCTCAAAAAGCCCCCTATAAAATAGATTCCCTGTTAAAAAGAATGTAGGTCAATGAAAATTTTTAAGTAGAGACGAGGATAACAATGAATTGTGGGTTCTCTAATAGTTCAACGAGGCAGGCAGGGAACCTGTTTCATGAGGCGTATATACGATACAAGGGGGGCTGAGAATAACTTAGGACGTTCTGAGTCCCACGGTATTTCAAGCTTGCATATCTGACTCATTCAAGGGGCTAAACTAATTGATGTATGAAGCATTGCACATCTAGTTACTTGAAGGGCTATCTTTTACGCCATATACACACCAATCTCCGGCTATATACATATGTTATGTTCATAGGAGACGGATTCGTTTAATTTCATAGGAGACTTGGAATACCTTAGAAGAATGTTCTGAGTCTTACAGTGTTCAAAGCGTTGCATATCTGGCTCAATGAAAGGGCTAAGTCAATTGATGTATAAAGCATTGCATATCCGGTTGCTCAAAGGGGCAATCTCTTGCTCTATAAGTAAACACCAATCTTTTAGCTATATATGATATGATACAAGGGGGCTTAGGATACCTTAGAAGGATGTTCTGTGGAGTCTTATGGTGTTTGAAGCGCTGCATATCTGGCTCGTTGGAGGGTTCAAGTCAATTGACATATAAAGAATTGCATATCTAGTTACTCTAAGGTACGCTAAATACAACAATCTCTGAGCTATATAATTATGATATAAACTCAGAATACCTCATAGAAGAACGTTCTCAGTATTATGGTGTTTGAAGCATTGCACATCTGGTTCATTGGAGGAGCCAAGTCAAATGGTGTATGAAAAATTGCATATCTAGTCACTCGAAGGGGCTACCTTTCAGGCTATATACACCAAGCTATATAATATGATAAGAAGAGGACGTGGAAAACTCTTGAACTCTGAGCTTTGCCGGTGGGACGGTGGATGGCAGATGACGAACCTTTTTCGCCCCCCCCCCCGCCCTGTTATTGTCTTGCGTGAATCAATGTGCAATGCAATTCTATATTAAATTCATCATAGTCAAACGTTGCTGGAGGTCTTTATTGGTACCAATCCAGATGCAAATTCACGATCTCGTCCACTATTTTGACCTACTTCAGCCCGTCAGGGTTTCCAATGCTATCTGTTGTTTCGTAGCAGGATGAGAAGTTCCTCTTTCGATATGGTGCCAAATATGTTTGCGCAGTAGATGTATGCTGGAGAGCACAACGTGAATCACGGAATAGACTCCATTTTATTGGACGAGGATAAGTACGACAACTTTCTTCCCGACTCAGACGGTGATATGGCACTTGATGCAGATGACGATTCACACGATGAACATGAGTTGTGAGAACAATGAAGACCCCTCTTAACCAGTAAGATCTCAGTAAGTCGGTGGACCAACTGGGTTCGGACAACTCCGGTCAAGAACAAACTCCTTTAGTTAGACAGGTAAGGCACGGGTAGGAGGGGCATGAAACAGACCGTCATTTTAAGTTGTAAATAATAGTACATCGTAAATATTACATGTAGCCAGTATGAGAAGGGATGCATTGCCCCCACCACGTACGTGTGGACTGGGTTGCCCTACCAAAAGAAAAGTATGTTGACGTAGATTATCCTGCAAAAAGAATGAATGTTGAGCGCGTTTTCTATGTATTTAATTGTAATAGGCAATTATAACTTCAAATAATTCGTGCAAAACGTGATATTCGACTACTTTGATGAACTAAATAGGCTAAAAATTAAATCTAGGCTGACAGTGAAACAGTTTATTTTGTAGTATTATTTCACGAGGAACATTTTTTGGCCAAACGAGATTCAAGATATTGATGGGAAACTGACTTTAGGGAACTAGAACGTGCCACAGCTCCGCGAGCCACTTAGTGAGTGAGGGTTCTCGACTTAAATATGTTTTTTTTTTCAGACACCAATCCTGAGAAATTCCCGTCAAATCTAGAACTTGCGTTTAAAATGTGATGAGCGATGTTTTTATCGACTGTATTATTATTATATTTAGGCCTTGCGTTCATTAGTAACAAAGCGCAAAAACGTGAAATATGAGTACGCAAGATTGAGAGTGGTTGGAAATAGTGCCATGTTCACTTTATAGAAACCAAAAACAGTAAAACTCCATGGTCCGTTTCGAATAATGCTCTGGAAAATATTGATTGATTTTCTGGTTGTAGGTTGCAAGTTCTCCCAAGGCAAGTTGTAAATCTCATATCGGATTGCATCTTCCTGCAATAGATGTTATAGTATTATAAAAATAATATGACTTTTAGGAATATTATATACTCTAATAATGAGTTACATTGAAGAAAAGTAATAAGCTCAAACTTTATTCTTGGCAAAAAAAAAAAGAAAAACACTTAGGAATTCAGAACATTTTCCCATCAGTCATCACATACCATGGTTTGAAACGATTGACCCATATAACAAGCAACCAAGAAGTAGATAGAATCATTGATTACCACTGACATGTGTTGACACATAATGAATATTTTTCTTTGCCCCTGCATAAAAATCAAAAAACATATTTATCATTATTAATTTGAAAAATATTTTTAATAAAAACCCTACGGAGTCTTTTGTGAAAAACAGTGGCGTAGCGAGGACCATTTATGTGGGGGGGGGGGTGAATGTGTGGAAGTGCCGACTCGAATTTATGAAAATGCTGACTCAGGCTCAGGGGCGGCAAAAATCAAAGCCGACTGCTGCGCTTTTTGCCGACTGCAATAACTTGTGGAGGGGTGAGACAACCCCCACGCCCCCCCCCTCGCTACGCCCCTGGTGAAAAAAATGTTGAAACTTCTGTCAGAGAGATACTTTATATCATTATTGTGACAGCAATTTAGTGTTCCTGGTCAGACCGGTTTCATGGGAGGATATCAATATGACACTCATTATATTAACGATATAAGATGACTAGTGTCGTCTTTTTCATTTATAGAACGTCTTCAGGCTAAAAATATCCCAGGTCTCTGAGGTGCAATATCTGCCATAGCACTTGAAGAATACACCAACGTCTTGTTCCTCACCATTCTCGCCATCCAACTCTGATATTTTGCTCTAATAGAGGGATATTTTAAATTCCTGAAATCCGAGTTCCATATAATATAGGTGTAGGGATCCGGAACTTTTATGAGATATAAGTATATATTTTTTTTTGCATAAAAGGATCTCAATGTACATTAAATTTATGATTAACAAAAGTTATAATCACATCTTTACCAATTTCTTTGTAAGAAATATTTGTCTCATTTTTTATTTTCATTCTCATGTTACAATTCAACTCTCTCTCCTTTCTCAAATCATGCATTGAAGTTATAATAATTACTTATTACACTACTGAACAGCTATCCTGTTACAAAGATTCTATTACGTCATTCTTATACGTTTCAACGCTGAACACGAATCCGTTGTCCGTTTTTTGCTAGCACGTCACAATTGTTAGTAATCACAATTAAAGTTCTCGTTTACTTGCCGCGCGTCGTCGCGAAACACATCGACGATAGCAGCGTCGCTATCGAAAACGTTCGTTACGTTCCGCGACGGCGCCCGGCAAGTAAACGAGAATATTTGTTATGATTACGTGAATATTGATCGTGATTTCTAAAAATTGTGACGTGCTAACAGAAAACGAACAACGGATTCGTGTTCAGGGTTGAAAAGTATCTCAGAATCACGTAATAGAATCTTTGTAACAGGAGAGCTGTTCAACGTAGTGTTATCTGTCGTATCCCAAGACTAAGCCTTAGGTTTAGCAGAAAAGCAAAATATTTGCATGCACCTAAACAGAAAGAGAATGGAACTTGGAAGTAGACTTCGACTTACCAGGAAGCTGTACATATTGCCAAACATTAAAGTGCTCCAAAAGGTCACAACTAATGTGAAAAAAATATTCATAAATGGTTGTATGGCAGTCACAATTCTAAAAAAGGTAATTGAAACTTATTATAAATGAGACACGTGCAGGCAAGCATTATAACCTTCTCAATGCGACAGTATTCAAACTCACGCAGTAAATTTGTTGTATTCTTCGATGAAAGATGACAATTTTTTTTCAAAATCTCTGTACAATGATTTGTTCTTCTGTTTTGTGTAATGCAAAAGCTCTTCATTTTCTTTCACATATTTCCTAACAGTTTCAGAAAAATTACTCATTCTCTGACAATAATCAAAAATTATATTATTTATCAGCTTAGTGGCCATTGAAAGAAAAATGGGCAAAGAAACAAATGCTGCCCCCACTCCAATCCCCGACATGGCTACTACCATAGAAATTATGCAATGACATTCACGATTAAGTAAATCATTAAGAGGTACAAATTGGAAATAGTGATAACGAAGTGATGTTGAATTGTCTTCATAAAAAAATACTACATAGGTAATGGGTATCAATGAATAAAATGTGTTCAAAGAATACAAAATAGCGAACAAGATTCCTGGTAAATGTAAGGGGTCCGAGAAGTCTAAGAATGGATTTGAAAATGATTCTAAGTCTCTATAAGTTTTTATTGAAAAACTCGCATGTTTGGTGATGTAACTCAATGCAGTCTCGAGTCCAACGCGATAACAACTGACAACCATGGGATAGAAAACTATTACTGTAAACTGGAGAAAAATGGAAAGAGTTGTTCTTACAAAAGTATTTAAGTCTACAGGTTCTTGGAGATAGAGAATTATGTACATGTAATAATATAAAGCTGGAACAATAGCAAGAAAAAAAAGAAAGAACATGTTTAAGAAGAGCCAAGCGTGTTTGGCCTTGGCAGGGACTCTATTTGATGTGTATGCTCCTCCAAGAAGATGGTAAAAAAAATACAGCCATCTCTCTACGCGTTGATAAATCTTATATTTTGTCTCCTCAGTAGAATATCCGTGGTTTTGAATCATATTATGACTGCAGCAATTTGAATAATGAAAAACAAGAAGTAATCTTAGTTTCTAGGTAAGCACGTGAAAAACAATTTTACAAAAATAAAAACACGAACAATTTTTTAATGACCGTTAGGTATTTAAACCGTACACCTCTTCTACTTTATTTGTGAATCAAATTTTCACTAGTTACCAATAATCCATCTTGAAATCGGGTCACATTATTATGATGAAAATTCCTATTTTATAGAAAAACATAGAGCACATTAGTCTACAACTCTCATAAGACAGTAAGTTGTGCACACACTATCTGCCAGGCGTACAGTTCAAAATGTTAACTTTTTTTTTTAAACATGAATATTTATCAGCATTAGCCATTACACTGAATAAAATACTCGCAAGAGAGTTGGAGTCTACAACCCTCATAAGACAGTACGTTTGCACACATTATCTGCCCAAAATGTTGACTTTTTTTTCGAACATGAATATTTAGCGATTACACTGAATAAAATACTCGTAAGAGAGTTGGCTCCTACTGAACAAACTTAAAACAGAAACAAATGATAGCAAATAGAACTTCTATGTAACATAAATAACTAGAGTTCGAAAGAAAAGCCCAATTTTTATCGACTTTTTGTAGAAAAGCGAGTACTACACCTGTCACAGTTGTGGCAGAGAGAGGGGAAATGAATTTTCTCGACGTTTTAGAGGTCATAGATTATCGCTACGTCATTAAAAAAATTTCAGGTTTCCTTATGTCATATAGATAATAATATATATGGATCAAAATTTGTCCGGGCTTCTCCTACGAGACTACTGGATGGATTTCCTCGAATCTTGGCCAAGTTGTGGTCTAATATCTGAAGTTGTGCACCTGCATTTTTCCTATAACTCTGGTATAGTTTGTTATATGTTGATATATTGTAATTTACATGTATAAAAATGTAAATCTGAACACTTGGGGTGCTGATGTCCGCCAAAATATTTATTGGCACGATAAGGAGCGCGAAAGACGATGCTAGAAGGAACCTTTGGCGCCTATTTCCAGTACTGCACTGTCATATTCAGCAGCGCACTACTGAAAAGTATGCTCCGTCAAAAAATGGCAATCTGCATCGGTAGATTGTACAGAACCGTGCAACACCACCTGGCAATGGACAGAGCAGAAAAGGAGGAGGCAAATACAGACACAGTTGTCGAAACATAAGACGAAGAGAAGAGCCAGCAACATGATCAACGAACACCTGTACGAACACACCCTCCTGCTGACAGTCACTTGAATCAACTTTGGGAAGTCAAGGGACTGCCACATGTCAGGAAGAATATTATTCGAATTATAGAATACAAGATGCAATCTCTGTATTTATAGAGTTAGTTGCAGAGCAATGACGATATGAACTCAGTGGAGGGGCCTGTGAGGAATAAATTCCCCTCACTCCGGTCAGAGAGATTTGGCGGCTCCATAACGAGAAAAAAAGTAAGCCTCTCATAAAACAGGTTCCCTGTTAACATGAGTCCCGATAGATCTATATGACGCGGGATGCTAATGAAAATTTCATGTTGAAGCTACTAGAGGAGAGAAAAGTGAAGTTGAGAACATTAAGAAGATTTGGGAGGTTTTATTGACTAAGGGAAAGAAGATCTGAGAGAAATCCTTATTGAGCCTTCCGGGGGAACTATTATTGGAGAAGAGGATGATACTGATTTTCAAAATTAAAGGAAATCTAGTTGGTAACTTTCGTGTCCTACTCATTACGCTTGATCAAGTTTCGACCAACCAGCAGAGTTTTCTTCCCCGCAATCTCAGTTACAAAAAAAGTATAAAAGAACTGCTACAGCTCCAAATTACCAAGATATAACAGACATGGAATTGAGCTATTACAAACCAAATACAGACTAAGGGACGCTTCCACTCATAAAACTGCACTTTGAGGATCTTCTCAATATCACGCTTTCCATTCCCTTCTACAACGACTGAAACAGAGATTGCTTTTCTTTCAACTCAAGCTTCCAAATCTTACAAACCGACTGCGTATACACAAAGAACTTGACTCACAAGACCAACTATGCGTTTTGCAAAGGAGCTTTACTTTTATCGGCAACTAAATCGGTGGGTATCCCGTCGCGTATTTTTGCTTCCTTCGCGCTAATTTAAATTCAAATACGACATTGTACTTACGACGCCAAGTGCCGGGTAAATATACGACGAGACAGTTCAGCGCAATAAGGAATACTGAAATGACAACAAAAATAACGTTGAACCCGTAATACAGTGCTTTTTTCAGCTTCACTCGAAAAGTCATTTAAAGTGGTAAACGAAATCAAAAACGGTTTTATGACTTTACTGCGTTCACATTGCGCTGTGCTACGAACTATCAAGATGATAAAAGGTTTTTAATAAAATTGCGAAGAAAAAAAAAGGAAGATTTCACGGGGTAACCTCCGACCGTTAGGAAAAACTCGAAACCTCAAATAGTTCTCACAATATCTGTGTTCTAGCATGTCTTGCGGGAGTAACACGACGAACCAGCAAATTTTCATTAAGATGGGACGATCGTCGTCTGATATTGTTATAGTGGCGGTTATACCCCATATTCTATGTTTGTAGTCATTGTAGACATGCTTCTCGAGGCCTGAGGGTTTTTTTTTTTCGTTATAGGATCGAATAATCTTGATGTAACTTACCTACGCAGGTTCTTCATTTAATTGAATTGTCAGTCTCGTAAGAGCCATTCGCTGACTTCTCTCAACAATTATCTGTGTTTGAAAAACGGACAGATTACTGGTATTGGGAATACTCTTAATTTTACTGACACATAAGGCCTGTTGATACTTTTCTCTTAGCGTTGGTGACATACGCACTTCATAGTTCGAACCTGCAATAGTGTAGAGGGCAACTTATCCTTAGCGCGGCGTCGATTTCTTCATGTGAGAGAATTTGACTCTAATGGTCTACGATGTTGAGACAGTCAAAATCCCTTTTTCTTCCAAATCATAATCTTGAAATCGACTTTCTTGGTTTGCTAATACTTTCTACAACAGAGGTCGGCAAGCTTCTTTTGACTTGAGCATTTCCAGATTTTTGTGAAACATCGTGAGCTACTCGGGAAAAATGGTAATAAAATCTGTAGAGTAGTGCAGAAAATCTTCCACGAGCTATGATAGTTCTAGAAGCTACTCAAATTAGGAGTTAGCATAGATTTGTGGACGGTGATGTCGCGTCCATAGATTTTAAGTTTGAATAGACAAAGTTAGGTCGAAAAAGTTGATCTTTCAACCGCTAAGTTTAAGGATGTTTATGGAGGGGAGGCGATCTGTAATGAAGATGATGAACACATAAAATATTGACACTATAATACCAGCAAGAAAAACGCCTTATCCTTCAGTTAGCGATTCCAAGACGAATTTCTTGAGTCCAAGAGAATACAGAAAGCTTAAGAAGATAATAATTATTTTCGTTGGCCAGCGGTCATTTTTGAAAATCGTTCGTTTCGTTTTGGCCGTGATTTTTCGTGTATTCCTCTGTACAACGTTGGAAGCGCTTCAAGTTGCATGTCTTATGTCTGCAGGAAAATACTCGAAAAGTATTTCATGCAAAGATTATCTGAATATCCATGAAAATGCCAAAAGAAGGATGTTATCGTAAAACTCAGAGGCTTACGTAGTAGAAATGAAAGCATAGAATATGACATTAAATGATTCTGATTTTTTAAAAGTCTTTTCAATTCATACCCATCAATCGAGCACTCGAAAAGAAAAAAAAATCAAAAACAAATTAAGAAATTATAGCGGCTCCAGCGAGGACCGAATTTCCGTTATTTTTCAATCACGTGTCTCAAATTACTCCTCTTTAAATCTTTGTAACTGTTGTGATTTTTTTTTGACATCACGCTCCGATTTTTGTAAGTTCCTTCTCTATTTACACATTTCAAATAATCAAAAGTCATCTCTTGTTGATGTCACACTGTCCTACTCGTATACAAACTTCCTCGTATTTAGGGATTCTAAGTGACATCCAGTCCTGATAATAGTTATTATGCCCTCATACTTGTAATTTTTTCAAGTCCTTTCTCTCTTTTCAACTACTTAAGTACCATTCACGACGTCCCACCCTTCTTTCACTCGTTCCTGTTCTGGACGATCAATTACCAAGCTTGGAGCTGAATTGTGGACCCACCTCATATTAGTCGCATCCTAGCTTTTCTGACTAGAAGAGAAATTAGTAATAGGCATGATTGAAAGTTCAAAGCTCAACCATCCTCCTAACCCACTTCTACAGAGGTTCATAGTCTCAAATTTTTTCAAGTTTCCCCCTCATTACGAGGAAATGGAACTCGAAACCTATCGGCCGATTTCCAAAACGAGATCAAGACGACGAATAACCAGAGGCGGACGTTTTCTAAGGATTCAAACTTCATAGCTTAGTTTTAGCCTAGAATACTCCTCTGGGCCTGACCTACATTTAGCCAAAGATTCCATCCCAGCCTAGGGATCTACGTGTCGAATTTGTTTTAGTAATGAAGTTTATAGGCCTATTGGGGAAACCACTATTAATAAAATAAAACATAAAATACGTCCCTGTTAAAATTTTGACCTCCGAGATATATATGATAGGGAACTTGCCTTCCTATCATATAAAGAAAGAAAACAACTAAATAAATAAATAAATAAATAAATAAATAAATAAATAAATAAATAAATAAATAAATATTTAAATGAATAAATAAATAAAAAGAAGCAAAATTTTTGGGAGTCCATTTTGGCCAGATGTCTAACGGCAAATTTTTCGAAAAGAAAAACTGTAGAACAGGTTCCCTGTTGAAATGTTGGGTAGGGAGAAGACCGAAAAATTACGACTCTCAAGCCGTAATATATTATAGGAAAGGGACTTGGAAGGAAATTTTGACTTTCAAGCCATAATGTATGATAAAAAGGAAGAGGACTCCGAAAAATCCTTACTTTCAAGCTAAGTAAAACATGATAGGAGAGACTCGGAAAAACTTGAGATATCAAAATCAATTCAACCCGTAACAGGTTCCCATCGTTCCTCCTTTAATTTCTCGAAAAATGGTATTTTTTCAATTCCGCTCCACACTACCCTGGAGGTTGAATGGATAGAGCGTTTTTTCAGCGGGGAACAGTAGATATAAGATATTCCTTCTGGCGCACTTTAGCGCACTTCCTCATTTCTCTAGCGCAGAGCAAAATTTACCCATTTTTATCCTCTCCTAATGAATAATTTCACTCCCTTTTTATCTCCGCTAGTTCGAAAATTTCAGATGTTTTGTATCATTTTTGTATCAATTTTTAACATTTATAAGATTCCTTCTGGCGCACTTAAGCGTATTTATGAATTTCTCTGACGCAAGGATCATTGAACCATTTTTTAAAGTAAAATCAAACCATTTTTCTAATAATTTTTCTTCCAAGATAGTTGGAAAATTTCAGAGTTTTTGTATCATTTTCTATCTTTTTTCCATGAAATAAATTTTCTTGTGAGAGCTACATCCATCACTTGTGAAATATAAGAAATTTCCTTCTAGCGCACTTCCTAATTTCTCTAGCGCAGCGCATAATTTTCTCAAAATTCTCGTGAATTCTAACAACTTCAACCTTTCTCTCTGTGTTTCTCATGTAGGAGTTGAGACTTACCTTTTAAAATCTTAATAAAAATGGTGTTATTGAAAAGAAAGTATAAAACTTATAAGTAAATCTAGTCTACAAATGTTTATTGACTTAGAAAAATATGGATACTTGTGAGAGTAGCTACCAAGACAATGTCTATGAAGTTCATTTTGAAGAAAATCCTGAGGAGTATATGGAAGTTATAAGAGCAATCAAAAATGCGGAAATCATGTTTCTTGGTGGTAGTCCACTTTGGGATGATATTCAATTTTATGATCCACAACCTGAAGTTGATCTGGGATATGAATCAGAGAATGAATCAGATATAGTCGAGATGAGCAATGAACCAGATATAGAGATAATCAATGAACCAAATACACAGATGATCAATGAACTAAATATAGAGATAATCAATGAACCAAATACAGAGATAATCAATGTACCAGATAATAGCTTACTATCAGTTACCACATCTTGGGAGAATCTTAACAGAGCCGCTCAAGCTTTGCTTGAGAATGTTAATAACTTGGAAAATAAATCTAATCAGGGAACAGAAAATAAATAAATGAATAAATAGTGATTATTTTCAAACTAGAAATATAAGTTATTTCAATCAACCTTTTTATATACTTATTAGAATAATTTTTCTATATAAATAATACCTAATCAAATTTTTAAAAATGGAAAATCAAAACAATACTTACATACAAGATAATTATAATGTTGATGATAACTGTGAAGAAGAATATGAAAAATTTACTCAAAAATGCAAGGATAGAACAAGGGAGAGAATGAGAGAAAAAGATAGAATGAAGATAGATAGGTCTATTGATAACTATGATAAATCACCTATAAGAGAGGATGATTTTGAATCAGATATTGACTCAGAGGAGGGCTAATTTTCTATATAATCATATCTTTAGTATATTTAAATCTTTTATTTCATTTTCAATAATTCTTGATAAATGATCAAATGAGCAATAATCCACAGGACACACCTGCTCTGCTGGCGCATAGTTATCATAAATTTAGTATGTTTTTCTCTTTTATCCTTGAGTAAATCTTGAATTGAAGGATCCATTATATCATCATATTTTATCAATAGTATTTAAAATATGGTATAATTTGCAGGACAAGCCTGCTCATGTCGTTGATATAAGTCATATTTTGAAATCAAATTTAATTAATCCAACAAAAGAATCTTCATAGTCCTCCATTTATATTGAATAAATAGAAAAGATGAAAAATAGGTAACAAGAGAGTGGGTCTAGGTCTATGTTTGTAAGTCTTTTCATTATAATATTTACTTGGTGAATCATACTATAGTAATAGTTTATATTATTATTTCACTTTTTACAGCTAATACCTCATATCCAATTTAGGAGGTACTTTCAATCCTCAACTTTCCTAAAATTATTTACTCTATTAATTAACAGATTCTCATCATGTTTAAACTCTAAATATTTTTTGAGAACTTTCTCCCAATGATCATAATTTTTAAATGATTCCAGTTCTTCAATCAATTCATAATTTCATTTTGTATGTTCAATTATACATGATTTTATCTTTTCAAATACACCTTTTTGTTTATTTTTTATTGGAAGTTGATTTATGACAAGGTATATTAGTTGGAAGAATCGGTCAAGATATTCAACTCTTTATTTATACAATCGCTGGATTAGCTTGGTATTGTACCAAGACATTTTAAAAATAAGAAACAACTATTTTTGCTGACCAAAGAAAATCTTCAACGTTTTGTACACATTATTATACTTTATCTATCTATCTAATATGAATTGAAAAAATATAAAAATTATGAAAACTTATCACTAAGTATTTATGTGCCAAATGTGGTAAGTGCGGGTAGGATGGGAAAAATAGTCAATTTAAAGCATAATTAAAATTAATATGTGAAAAGTTTTCCTCCTGATATATTCTCAGAGGTAGACAGATCTTATTGCTCGATTTACTTTTTTATTTTATTAAAATGTGAAGGCTATAGAGAGCCCGAAACTTATAAAATCTTTAAATCGCTCTCCTGTAAAATTAGGTTTTTGTCGCTTATGTAATGTGTGCACGAGACCATCGATTTTTGCGAAAGCATTCCAGTAATATTTTTAAACATGATTTCATCTCTAGTCATTATTCTTTCTTTTTTCTCCTTCCTTTTCGTACATCTTCTCAGTTCTTTGGTGTTTGACTCTTCCCGTAATCTTTATTTCACAAAAAAAGGTCGAAGTTACCGCGAGTCAATGAAACGGTAAATTTACACATAAAAACGGAAAAGAATGTTTGATAGTAAAGTCCACGCCAACCTTTTCCAAAAAATCTATAGACTTTCTCATTACTCCCACACTCCACTCAGATCACGAACGACGAACACCGCTGGTTTGACATTTTCAAAAAACGGTCTTCGGTAATTTTCATTTTTCCTCCTTTTTTTCCCCCCTTTCTTTCTCTTTCTCTTCGTCACATTTACGCTTTCATACCTTTCATCTTAATGCTTTTAGCCGTACACTCTATTTTAAAAGCGCGTCTTGACTCGATTATTTATTCTTCAACTTTAATGAGTTAATGTTCGCGTACAGGTCCAGAATGGTTACAGTAAGTATCTATTTGCAAAATCCTTTTGCTGAAAATCGTGAGCTAACCTTCGGCTGAAATTGCGGGAAAATATTGCCTAAAACTGAGTTATAATGGGTGATTGTCAGTATAGAAAGCCACATGTGAACTGCTGTCGAGAAAAGGATGGGTGTAGTCGTGAAGAAGAAAAAAAGTCATTATATCATGTAACCATGAATTGTACCGAGTTACCTTCGTGTGCTCCACGGATAGAATCTCGCTCAGATCAAGTGTAGTCGGAGCTGTCAACATCTTCCCAACTCTTTCTCCACTCTGAAATATGTAACTCGAAATTGTAATCTCTGAAGGGACTGGAGATGTCGGAGTTCTCCGGCGTTTTAAGGACAATATCTTTCCTCCAACGGTCTCCCCTCCCTCGTAAACGCAATCCCTCATATAAATAGCTCAATGGTCAAAATCTTTTCAAGTTTCCACGATTCGATGGACGGAATTTTTTTGATCCCCTCACCTGCGTAGCCTGAATGTTTCAGAGGGGGAGGGGTGAATACTTCAAAGGGGGAGGGGGAGGATGGACAGAAATTTCTCTATTTCGAAGCAAAATTTGTACGACACCCCCCCCCCTTTCTCCCCGAACTACAGTTATCCAACTCGAAGGTCGAATAAGTAGGTCAGAAAGTTCCTGCAAGTTATCGACGAGAGACATTGTCTCGAATAGGTGCCGTTCCTTTTCAAGCTCGATTATTTCAAATTCTAGTTACCTCTCTGAAGCCTCATTGTTGGAAAGAATTCTTGTCACAATCGTAAGTACAGAGCGCAACATGTTTAATTCAAATCATCATTAAAATTGAAGAATCAAAACAAATATACAACATTTTGAGACATATAAAAATTGAACATGCAAGTGTCGTAATGAAATTCACGAAGTATTCTATACTAAAAACTTGATTTGTTTAAATTTGATAATAAAAATAGGAAAAGTAAAGAAGATATTATTAGGGTTTCAGAATATTTGAATGCGTCCAAATATGAGAAGTAAATTTTCCACAGATTGGGCAAAGGAAATAACGTTTAGAAGAGTTTTCGGTTCGAATCGAATCCGAGAAGAGAGTCGATTGTACACAAAAATTGAACATTCAATAGTGATTTTAAAAAAGTTCGTATTTACAACATTCGGCTCGTAAATTTTACCATTGAATCCATCAAACCTGTCCACAGAATTTCCAAAGTTATGGGATTTAAGGTTGCTTCGGTGGTTGTTCGAATACCTTGGTCTACTTAGTTTTGTTGAAATCCGCGTCCCTACTGCTCTTCACTTGATTGAAGACTGTGAACTTTGCTATCCCTCCTTCCTTTCCTCTGTAGCTCCGATTTTTTCTTCAAGTTTTGAGGCTTCTGTTGCTAAGGTGGTTCTTAAGATATTTTGACGACTTCTCTTCCTCCCTAATTGACTAATACATACCGATTCCTCAATAATTGCGTTGATGTCCGTTTCTATGGTGGACCGAGAAGTACCAGGAACATCTCTGTCCGATCGACTAGTAGATGCTGTCGTCGATATCTCTGTCATCTCCGTACCGACAATTCCAATTTGTGGTTCGTTGGCTGAGAATGATGCTGTACTTTGTTCGCTTGCTGCAGATTGTTTTCCGAATGATAATAATTTGCCTATTTCGTATACCCAAGGGTTTTCATCTCCCCCTAACGGAATATTCAATACAACGAACATGAAAAATCCAAAAGTCAATACAACCACAAACAACCATTTCAAAAACCAAAAAATGGCACTTAATAGGAGATAACCCGCCTTGTTCGATACTTCTGCATTATTGTAAGATACTATTATAAGAATATACATGATGAAGAGAAACGGAAAGCAAAAATAGATGGTAATGTAGAATTTAATCCATAGTTTTCGTGCATAAGGAAGGCCATTATAACCAGCAAGGTCTGCAGGTAGGCCCGGGTTATAATCGGTCAAATGATTCCAAATGAAATTAAAAACTTCGTATGCACATAAAAAGCCGAAAAGACATGCGAAGGTAAGAAAGAAGGACTCTGCGCCAACCGCGATTAAGCTAAGATGATATTTCAGCAATATCAACCCAAGAAAAAAAAACACGACGAAATACAGTAGGCTTAAATAATCTTTCAATTTTTCATCATATTTGTCTCTATGAAAAATCCAGGCGCATTTCGTCTTAATACAAAATTTCGTAGAGGAAATCACGGCGATACTGCATAAAAACAAAGCTAAAACACGATTAAGGACATAATCGCGAGGATCATCTTTTCCAAAATCCACAACAGAAAGAGATAAAATCCCGTACAAACCGATCACCAAAGATATTGAAGTCTTGATCCAAAACCATTCCATTTTTCCAAAACACAGACGACTGTTCACACGCGAAATATAATTATTGGAAATCAGATTTAAGGATAACAAGGTGAGTCGTTCACTGCACACGGACGCGTTTCGATTGAAGAAATCTCTGGCCCGGAACTTGTCGCCTCGTACTATGATTCAGTTCAGCAAGACCAAAATGAAGGGAACATAATGAATGTTTCTCACGACTTATCGGTACAATCAGGAATATTCGTGATTTCCATTGACCCTACACTACAAGATGACGAATATATTATTTAACGTAAATGTACACACGAAATAACTCGAAAAAGTAAAGTCTTTGCCGTACCTGATTGCCTCCAGTTTACAGTGCGTCCTATCGCATCATATTGAAAATGCCCCGCGAAGTTTTTCTTTTTCTCATTAAACAGCTATGCCACTGCTCATCAGGGTCATCAGCTCGAATAATTATAAAATAAAGGGCGGAATTACTATGCGAAGGAGTAGAAGAACGGAGGTAGTTGAGAGAGTCGGATACTGGGAAATACGAGTTGAAAAGTATTGGAGATCACAGTAGAACGTGAAAGTAAGTGAAGCCCCGAGAAAGTTAGGGACCGTATCGAAATTGTACAAAAGGTCAGATGGAACACGTGAAGAAACATGTAGTGTCACAAAAAATATGTAAAAAATTCAAAATAGATTGACGCTTCTTTGGTTAAGCATAGATTCAAGATATTTCATCGGGTGTCGCACGCGTTGCGTGGCCGCTGGTGGTCTTTCTCGCTGTCTCGCTCGTCTTCTTCCATTCTCTCTCCCTCTATTTTCATCCGACGGTCTTCCTGTGTCTTATTCAGCCGAGCTCGCAACACTCCTTTGTTCTATACTCTGATGTCTCGGAGAACTGCGTAAAAGCAATAAAATAATTTGTGCGGGAAGTTTCAGTTTATTTAGGAATTAGACGTTGGGGTGATGCGAGCCTACATCTGGCATATTTAGACGGAGATTTGGAAGACGCAGATGTTATTTCAAAAAATTCGATTGACCGAAAGGAAGAGTTTTGAATTTTAATGTTTCGGTCTTTGTCTGCAGTGTCATCCGCGGATGTAGTCGTAAAAATAAGGCTGCAGACACGGAAATTTGTAGTTTCGATCCCAGCTATTTCTTTGTTTCTCTCGTTCTTTCTCTTTTATAGGTTAGAGGGTGCAGTGTTCATACGCGCTGGCTCATCCTGACTCTGGGGGTCCTCTTGATGGGCAGCGAGTCCTGATTTTGCACGTGTGTTAGCCGATCTTAGTTAATGTCGACGGAGGCGATGCAACCCCTCGTAAATCATAGGATTAGTCGGGGTTCTCGGGGAGATGAGCAGTTCACTACTTGTGCGGTGTCGTTGAGCCGTCCATCTCGACATATCCTCGAGGGTACTAAGAGACGGTTGACATCACGGCTCTCTGGACCAATTGTAAGGGTAAGAACGAGTAGGCGGTCAATTACGTAAGATTCCAGTTTTCGGATTCGCTGGAGTCTTTCGGAAATAAGAAAGTCGGGGAAAGTTTCGGCGGGTCAGACTTCTAAAAGATTTCAAGGACGCGGCGCGAAATCACTCATGTTCAAAGCTATGCTGCCGAGTCGGTGTCAAGTGTTTGTGCATTGTACGCCGAAAGTATTTCTCTAAGTCCAAATTTTTCTCGTTCGAGTATGCCGCCAGATGAGAAACGTATAGTTTTTCTTCGCACTTCGTTCTTTATAATCCGATATAACTTCTTCGCCTAATTTATCCGGGCGACGATCGGCGAATTTTCTCGCGGAATCGAAAATTTTTGGTAAAGTTGAGAATTTTAAATCGGATGTTCGGTTGTGCAGTTCATTTGCGCTCGATCGAGTTTTTGTCGTTGTAATTGCATACTGTGACAAGTGACAAATACGTAATGACCAAATGATTTTCACAATGTTGATATTGAATCTCGACGTCATGGCCGCTTAACCCCTTTATGGGGGGGGGGGGGCATCTCTCGTATCACCGTCGTCATGCTGTCGTAAAAAATTTTCCATCAGGCGCGGGCCGAGTTTTTTCATCCGGCCAGGAAATGCGCACCTTCGATCGTTTTCTTCACCGAGCAAATTTCCATCGCTCCGTTTGCTGTCCTAACCATCCCGTTGCTCTGCCACCAGCCAATCGTCATCCAATGGAAAAATTCGTCACCACACCATTTTCATTTTCCTACTCCGTCTCTATTTTGTTTTATATATTTTTTTAATTTGATTTCTTTTGATTTACTCTCCTAAACTTGATATTTTTTCTGCATGTTGTCCATTCATATGTCCGTTTTTTTCCTCTCCTTGTTGTCGTTCCTCCTTCTAAATTATTATTTTTTTAAATTTTCAATTACAGTTTTTATAAGTTTTTTTTTTATTGGTATGTTTTAATGGCCTATAAGAAGACGTACGTTGTCGGAAATTGTTATTTTTGAACAGAGATAAAGGGAGAGGAATGTGCTCCTAGCCAGAATTTCAGGAAAAAGGCCGGGCTAGGATATTTAATTAATCTGCTATTTCCTAAGCACTTTCATTCTAGCTCTTTTCAGGAGAATTATTTACAGATCGGCGGTGGATATGTGCACATCTCTACCAGCGAACCTTCGAACTCAATTTGGTATGTAACCGAATCTCATTTATTTTGAATATTTTTGGCTGTTATTCGATCTTTACGTAATCATTATTTTTTTTGTTGCATCTTTTTTTTTTTTTGTGGGGTGATTAATTTCCTTTTATTTTTGTTCTTATCCTTTTGGGGATCTTGTTTGTGGGAATAGTCTTTTTGAAAGTTTTTTTTTTTTTTAATCATGGGAAGGGTGGTTTCTTCTAAAGTTAAGTACTCTAAATTATTCGAAAGTCAGGGGCACAGAGATATAGGTCTTCTCCATAAAAGTCCCTTGTCGTTTCCAAGATATGGAAGAGCCTCGGCCCTATATCGGTCCCTATATCCAAGATTCGCGTCTTTAAAGTGTGGGTGTGCCACGGCCCTGCGCTAAAGTCGAGTTCTTGTGATTCCCTTCATTGTTGCGAATTTTAGTTTTAGCTATTTCTTTTTTATGGGTGGTGACGGGTCACGGAGGCGAGTCCTAAGTTGCTGGATAGTTGTCCCCCCGAATAGTCCACTCCGGGTGCCTAGGTTCAGGAAGCGAGTCCGACGAATAGGATAGTTGTCCCCCTAGGTATTCCGCGTCTAGTTTTTTTTTTTTTTGGATGCTCGGGGTAAGGTCAGCGGGGCACCCGTAGAGGCTCACGTCCCTGAGGGGAATATACTATATCAAGGAGAATTCCCTTCAGGGATCTGACGCACACGTGAGAGGCTAGCGATCCCCCTCGAGTATTCCACCTTTTTATGTCCCCTCTTCTTTTTCCAAATTCAATTTTTTTTTGTCTTTTTTTTGACTTTTGTTTTTCTTTTTTCTATGGGCAAAATTTCTCCCATAGTTACATAATTATTATATTTTGTTTCGATTTGCGCAATGACTTTTCCTCCACTGTTTTCCTCTTAATTTGAATGATGTGTCTCTGTGCCCAAGAAGTAGGGGGTGGGCTTTGTGAAAAAGTAATGTTTGAAAAATGATTGTTTTAGAAAGAATTGTTGGCTAGGTCACACAGTCCCTGATCTCTTTCACATTTCGATTATATTATAAATTTGTTTTTCGCTAGTTCCTGGTTTTTTCTTTCAATTTTTCTGTTTTGTTTTATTTCTGTGACATTTTTGTGGTTTGATCATCAAATATACATGTTTACCGTCAATTTCTGATTTTTTTTTTTTTTGTCTTTTCCTTTTTTTTATATAATAGTTGCTATTACAGAGTCATCAAGCTCAACAATCGCAAGCGTCGGTCGGATATGTTCGCTGTATTTCAACTAAAATCCGACTCGGAGAAGATCGCCGTCTAATATTGGGGGGGGGGGCGGGGTCTCTTTCTTAAAATCTGAAAAAAACTGCGCTCTTCCTCAAATTAGTAGCGACAGGTTTCGGTGTTTCCCTATAAAAACATCGTGGCATCCCTGGACCAAAATTCTTTCTGTCTTGTTCCAATCTTCTTTTTCTATGATATTAATTTCACTAAATTTGAGAAGACGTCTCGAAAAAAGATACCGCAAACAGAGCAAAAGAAGTGGGTATTTTCAACATTAGGACACGAAAAGAGATGTTGAACAGACATATTAACATGTTGGAAGTATTGGCAAGAGGGGGGGGGGGAGGAATTGACAGGTGGGTCACAATGTCTCCCTCATAGAGGATCTCATAAGTCTCTTCAACAGTGCTTGTGAATTGAACCGAGTTCTGTGAAAGCCACCCTAGCGACAAACTAACAGTTTGGAAGAAGAGACCTCTTGTATTTGTACGATAGACCTCATTTTATGAATCGTTTGCTTGTCGTCTGACCGGCTCCTATAGAACTCGGTTCAATTACATGTATCATCAATATACGGGGTGTTTCCGTGATACTACGAGCTTAGAACCCCAAGCTAAACGAAAGATTGAAAAAATTCGAGGTCTGACATCGATGGATGTGAGGACTTGCTCATTACGAGAGGAAAGGAGATGGGGAGATTCCAGAGTTCAAATGAGCCCAGTTTGCAAGATCTTTCATCTGAGGTCTGCATTAGAAAGTCTGAGTGACTTTGCCGTCCCCTCCTGAGTTGTTACAGGATGATCATGATGATGGAAATAATGATGCCCAGGGGCTAAACGAAAGAACTATTCAAAAAAACTAATTGTGTCCTCAAATTTCCAACCGTAATTGTTGTCTAACGTTTTCTAAAATTTCATACGACATTCCAAGTCAACATTCTAAACTACACGATTCGAAGAAATCGAGGCACTCTCGAAGTCATGATTTCGATTCGCTACTGGAAGCTTTTTACAAGTCGAGTGTAAAATACTTTTAGTTCGCATGCACGCGTACACCTACACAATATCATCGAACCCTGGAAAAGCGACCTAGCATTTATGATTAGAAGCGAACCAACTATTTTGCTCACCTGTATACAACATACGGCGTAGCGAGACCAAATTTTTTCATTTCGCTTCGAAGGGCTTGAAAGCTGTACCGTATCGAAGCTCAATATGCATTATCAATTCATACGATCGTAAAGCCTACCAGCATTTTCTAACGTAATTTTACGCTAGGTATTCGAAAGAGGCACGCATACCGTATACGAATTCGTTGATTGCGAGTTCAAAACATACATTTTCAATAACTCTTTGACCCTTACAGGAACGCAAAAAGTTTACCTTACCGCAATCGTAAATGAACTGCGTCTGTTCAAAACGTTCGCCAGTCATTGCCTTCAATTTTGATGATTGTAATGTCCTGGTCATGAAGGAGGATGACGAAAATAGCCTGTAGTCGTTAATGGGCAATGATTCGTAAATCGAAATTATTATTTGACAGCACTCAAAAATTCAATATAGACTAGGGTAACTCTTTCTTTTTTTCAAAATTTGTATATGGTAGAAATGAGAGAGAAACAAAATTAAAGCATGTTGGGAGAAAAAATTCATCTTGAAACCTTGTACCTCATCTCATTCTAGCTCAACAACTGCTAGTTCGTAACTGGATTCTTCGTCGTACGTCAGTGTTCGGAGCCCGGGCGACATCTCTGCACATCTCAAGTGCGTCTTCACTGTAAATTCATAGACATTGCGGTTAACCCCGCTCACATCCCTATGGGAACAATTTCCGAGACCTGATCAATTCAACATGACGAAGATAAGATTGTAGGATATTATAAACCAAGGTCCAAAATGAAAAGTTCTTGATGAAGACGTAAAAAATGCGCCTATTATGTTCCATTTTCTACTCTGAATAAAAACAGCTTTAATATTATTCATTACGGACAAACTCATCGATAAATTGTTTTTAATTTTCTACTCTGGTAGTAACTGAAGTCTGTCCAGCGAGAGTTTGCGAGAATGACGGCTGGGCGGATGTTAGAGCGGTGATTGGTGGAGTGCGAGCGGTCCGCAACCGACAGCAACGGGCCACCACGTTTCGCAAACTCTCGGTGGACAGACTATAGGTCTGACTCTAGCACATGGCCACTGAAGAAAAACCCACCTTGTGAGAGGAAGGCACAGACAAATCAAGAAATGAAGACCTCTACTTGGGCACAAAGAACACGCAAAGCTGAATATTTGGAACCCTCCCCAAATGTGAACTACTTTTGGCTTTCTCGTTTACGGGGGGGGAGGGGGGAGGGGGGAGGAGGGGGGGAAATTGAGTATTCCGTCAAATACTCAATAACAAGTGATCCTACAGGAAAAGTTTCGAATGAAAATCGCTGTACGTTAAATTTCCTGCAAAAAAGTTTAATAAACTTTTCCGGTTAAGTTCATATTCCAGCCGCTAAAGCGCGCCAGCGTCACATTTACCCGTCTACTTGTGCATTGCATGTCTAGTTAGTTGATGGGGCTATCCTAATGCGGGTCATATCTTGCATTATTTTCGAGCCATAGGACAGGTTACCTGCGTTCCTTGTTGAATGTCATTAAGGAAGCCGTCGTTTTGTTAGCGGGAAACTCGCTATCCCTTTTGTTGAAGGTACTTTCAGGAAATGGCGGGCGCAAGCGGCCCAAGGTTGATGACGTCACGGAGAGGGAGTTGGAGAAATGTTGGCTCTAGAGCTATATATGACAGGAGGGGGACTTGGAAAAATTTCGACCCTCGAGCTACATATGATAAGAAGGAGACGTGCTGCTCAGAAAGCGTATTGTGCAAAGCTGATGCCCATTACGGATAATCAGCAATATTTTTCTGCCTGTTACGAATAATGGGCAGCAATCTAGCTGCCACTACGCGTATGGAGCATCCTTATGAACCAATCTGAATTGGTTCGGCTTGGTTTAGTGGGGACTGGGCAGGGATGCCGTCGGTGCTCCTGCAGGCAGAAATGTCAAAGCAATCGATAAACATGCGTAAAGTATGGCATAGTATGCAATTCTGCGTGCCATGCAGGCCGAATAAACGGGTGAACTTTTTCTTGAAATGCATCTCTAACATTATTTTTCTTGAGACATTTAGGCAACCATCGGTTATAAGGGTAAAAACACTCGCGCCAAGATGGCGGCCAAACTCATTTTATTTCTGTTTCAAGGTAAAACAGAAGGTTGTACATAATTTTTTTGGGGGGGAAAGGTTGCTGGAGAGTTCGAAAATCCAATTCTGTACATCAGCAACCCTCAAAACAAAAAAAAATTACAACCTTCTGTTTTACCTTGAAACAGAAACAAAATTAGTTTGGCCGCCATCTTGGATTTGGGCCATAAGAAGGCAAAATTCGACTTGGCAACTATGAAATTCGGATTCAGCGAGTGTTCTGGCTGAAACCCAATTGCGTCCCACATTGTACTTTTATGGCCCAACTGCGTCCCGATCGTTTAGATTCTGAAAAAGCACGTGGTCCCATCTGCGTCCATAAAGTACCAAATTGCGTCCCAATGAGAAAATGTCAGCTTATTCGTCAGTGTCCAATTGCGTCCGGCTGCATACAGTAGACGAGAAAATGGCACAAGAAAGACGTACGATAGCAGTCGTTCAACAATATACTTTTCAGGTCGCTGCAAGCAGCAATATGTACATGTAATGGCAAGCTCGAACGGGTGAGGCATTCGTACAACATCATTCCTTTGCAGTGACATTCATTCGTACATTGAAGTCGGAAGTGAGGGTGCAGTACTGTAATAATATGAGTAACATGTTGAGTGAACGGGGGCAAATAGTTATAACACCAACACTCCGAAGGATAGATTTCGAACACACCTTTTCGGCCTGCCTCTCTTGAAGCCAAATATTGTGAAGAAATGTGTAGAAGTCCACTTCGTAAAAGATGAAGTTGCACAAGAAGACGATTTAAAACAATTACTGCAGTACTTCATGACACTATCATCTCAAATGACTCCTACCACCACTCCAGGCAAAAGTTAGCGGTGATCCAGAATTACTGCTATCGAGCAATTTCTGCCCTCAAGAACAACGAAGAGAAGAGGAAAGAAACTGAGATATTTAAACAGAATGACGAAATACTTACGCCCAATAGCTACTTTGCCACCTAAATTATGGGCCGAAATGACAAGTTCTTTTGTACGCACAACAAATGCCTGCGAGGCATTCCATTCAAAATTTAATAGTAGGTTCTATACAGCTCATCCCAATATTTTCCTCTTTCTCACAATACTGAAGGAAGTCCAAGAAGACACAGAAATGATTATAAATACCGCTAAGAGGAAAACGAAGAAACCTACTAAACGCTCGCAGCAGAAACAAGACTATTATAATGAAAAAATTCAACAATTTGAGAATAAAACAATTGATGCATTCACATTTGTGAAGAAGGTTTGCCACAGAAATATGCCTTTACGCATATAACTTGATATTGAACGCTGAATTATAGATGCCGATAAACAGGAAAACGAAGTTACAATGTACACGAACCATTATCTTTTTTGGGGTGTAATCAGTCCGCCTCCACGTGGTGCACCCATGGTAATGCTAAATGGACTGGACGCAATTAGTACACACAACTTTTGGCGTACAATTTTCAGTCGGCCGCAATTGGGTACAACATATGTTGGATCAAAATTCGATGAAGAAATTGAGCGGGACGCAATTGGGACCCTCGATTTGGGACGCAATTGGGAAAACCCCAGTGTTTTTACTCTCATAACCGATGGTTGCCCGAATGTCTCGAAAAATAATGTTGGAATGAAAAAATTAGCCATTTTCATGATTGGTTCACGAATCTAGAAGTTGTAGAATAAGATTTTGAATTTAGAACGGACAAGCTGAACACCAGATGAAACAACTTAACATCGCTATAAAGGCCCTCATAGCCGAAGGTCACACCCCTTCTACCATTCCACGTCTTCTCAAATTTGTTGCTCGATCCTACAACTCTTGTCCTCATCCAGGATTACCTAAAAACGTCTCTCCCTCCTACCTTCTTTTCGGCCAACATGACTCCCTAATGCAAACTCGCTTGAACATCCCCCTCTCTGATCCCCCTTCTCGCAACCAAGAACTCGACACTCTCAACAACCTACGGAGCACCATTCCAGCCATTCTTCATGAAAATTTTGCGAACTATGCCAAATACAGTAACAAAGGAAAAACTACTCATGAGTATACGAAATTGGAGATAAAATCTTATTGAAAACTATTCCTTATCGATCCAAGCTGCAGCCCAAATTTCATGGACCATATGAAATTCTAGAGAAGATATCTTCTACAGTATATATCATTCAACTGCCAGATAGACGCTTTCTCACAAATATTGATCTTATTAAAAAATATTATGAAAGATAAAATGCGTCAAATGAAGACCCACTCATACTTTTAGGCATGCGCTTCCTTCCAACCTTCCTTCAACGTGCACTACAATCATCTCTCTCCTTAATGTATCTTCGCTATGCCTAATTTAGTTCATATTTTCGTCCTCAGAACATGGAGACTTTCGCTCGAATCATTTTCTTCGTTACCACCTCCTTCTCGATGACGACGGGTATTCAACTTCAAGCAGTATATCCAATACACTTTACAAAAATACCTACTAAAATCTACGTATATTCCAATGTGATCACATTATCGTACATCGAACCTTTTACCCTGACACGACACCCAATGAGATGCACGAATCTATTTCACAAGCTTTTCATCCTTCCAACGTATGCAATCTCACGGTGAACGATGTATCCTGCTCCACCTTAACGAATTATATCAGTCTGCTCTCCAATACACACAATTTACTTCTACATGAAATGGAAACGATCTTCTTCGATATTTATAATGTTTTCTCATCATTCAATCGCAGCAAACGCTCCTTCGGAGACCTTCTTGGCCACGTCCTCCATGACTACTGCGACGTCGCCCTCACCAGCGAAATTCAAGACCTCGCAACCAACGATCAACTCTTAGTATCTTCAATTCATAACATTCAAGACATCTCTCAAAACCACAACATCGTTCTTCGCTCCCTCCATGACAACTTTCACCTATTTCGCAACTCTACCATCGAAAACTTCCGGAACCTCTTTCCGTCTCACAGCAACCGCCTTGACACCCTCTCCCTCCAATCCGCCCTACGCCTCCAGCTCACGCTTATCCTTCATCGCTACAAAACAATTCAGGACAGCTGCTATCATGGATTTATTCCAAGAAATATCGTCAACACATCTCGCCTCCAGGAAGATCTTACTGCTCTCGCCTCAAAAATCACGGCCTTCAACCTTTCCCTCGCCATTCCTATCACTTCCATCAACGATTATTATCGCTTAAAACTCATTGCCTGCTCTTTCTCCGCTGACTCTATTCACATTCAGCTCCGCGTTCCTCTCATCACCTCTCCAACGCGTCTCCACGCCAACCAAAATACCTTTTCGTTACTACAATTAAACTTGCACAGTCAATACTCCCGAGGCCATAGTCATACGGGACAAGTCCAAAAACAAAATATATGTTCTAGCGGATACCCCTACATCCGGATGTCAACTTCACACTCATCTCTGTCGCATACACTACCATCATCTCGCCAATATAAATAGTCTCTGTCTAATTAACAATCTTTTACTCCAGCCTCCCCCTACTCTACGAGCTACTTGTCCTTTCATTTGCCACTCCCTCCCCAACCCTCCTCTCTTTCTTAATCGCATCACATCTTCTTCTCATGTCATAACTCACCCACTCACAAATATGTCCATCCTCCACAACAATGGATCCATCTCCTCTCTCTCTTTTCCCCCAACATCATTCGGAGCCTACTTGCTCCGATAGCCTCCTCTCCGCCAACACCCTACTCATCCCGAAGCAGCTCCCATGCCAAACTACTCCTTTCTTCACACACAAACTTACACCCGTCATCCCTCACCAATGGACATCTTCTCATCCCAGCTCCAACGTCTCCCCTTCCTTCAATTTCGAATGGAAACAAATAACTCCAACCATATCTCTCTTTACTGACCAAGAAATCTCCTCCAAAATCAAAAATATTACCAACCTCCACTCCCCCTCCTCCTCCTCTATCACGACATCCGACCTAATCGCCTTCATTCCACAAATCTTCAACCTCATCTTACTCTCCTTTTTCTATTTACGTATACATATGTTATCTCGTAAACTTAATAGAATAGAAACCGTTCTTCTTTTCGAAAAGAAATCGACACGCAAGCCCACCAAAATATCACCTCTGTAATTATTCATATATCTATTTTCTAACGATTGCGATCAAACAACCCCCCCCCCTCATATTCTTTAATTATTCTATTCATCTATTTTACTTACCTCTATTTACATTATTTACATATTTACACCGGACCTCTTCACCTCTACAGGTCCGGCAACTCTTCATCCAATCGCTGGATGAGTTCGTCGTCACCTTCCGGCTCAACCCTATTAATCATAAAACAAACTCCTTAGACCCTTCTTTTTCTTACCCCACCCCTCCCAACCATTCCCCTTACTTACCAACGCTGGATATCCTCATCCTCCAGCCCCGCCAGCATCGCACTCCATGGCGATCCGACTTCCTCTACTTGTACTATCTCCACATCATCCGACGGCGATTCCATCTGCCGCGCCAGGTCCATTAATGCCTCGTAATTCTCTTCCGGCTCCTCATCCCTATTCCCTTCTGCCCTCTCCTCTCGATTGTCGTCCGTATCTTCCAACACATCCGGCTCTTCAGCCATAACCACCGACTCTGTCACGTTCCTTTCCTCCCCACTCGCTCCCTCGCTTCTTCCCTGCTCTCTGTTCAATATCACCTCCTTCCCCACCTCCAATTCCCCTATTATCTCCACCCTCCTCCCCGAATTCCCTCTCGCTAGACCACCCCATCTGTGCCATGCCCGAACTGTCGGCCCCCCATCATACATGTATTTCTTCATCACTCTACACTTCATTCTTGTATCCTTATGATGAGACTTTCTCCCTCTGAAATCATAGAATTTAACATTTTACTCCATCCCCTTTTCTTTTTTGGTAATAAAACTACCCAATACTTACAGCGTAATTTCCCCTCGTTCAATCTTCTCATAAACGATACGGAGCATGTATACATGTATGATGGGGGGCCGACAGTTCGGGCATGGCATAGATGGGGTGGTCTAGCGAGAGGGAATTCGGGGAGGAGGGTGGAGATAATAGGGGAATTGGAGGTGGGGAAGGAGGTGATATTGAACAGAGAGCAGGGAAGAAGCGAGGGAGCGAGTGGGGAGGAAAGGAACGTGACAGAGTCGGTGGTTATGGCTGAAGAGCCGGATGTGTTGGAAGATAGGGACGACAATCGAGAGGAGAGGGCAGAAGGGAATAGGGATGAGGAGCCGGAAGAGAATTACGAGGCATTAATGGACCTGGCGCGGCAGATGGAATCGCCGTCGGATGATGTGGAGATAGTACAAGTAGAGGAAGTCGGATCGCCATGGAGTGCGATGCTGGCGGGGCTGGAGGATGAAGATATCCAGCGTTGGTAAGTAAGGGGAATGGCTGGGAGGGGTGGGGTAAGAAAAAGAAGGGTCGAAGGAGTTTGTTTTATGATTAATAGGGTTGAGCCGGAAGGTGACGACGAACTCATCCAGCGATTGGATGAAGAGTTGCCGGACCTGTAGAGGTGAAGAGGTCCGGTGTAAATATGTAAATAATGTAAATAGAGGTAAGTAAAATAGATGAATAGAATAATTAAAGAATATGAGGGGGGTTGTTTGATCGCAATCGTTAGAAAATAGATATATGAATAATTACAAAGGTGATATATTTCCGGGTGGCTATGTATGAAATACACCCGTCAATCACACTACTTTAATATTTACGATTCTTCATAACAACACAAATTTATTCACTAATCCCATTACGATCGTATTTACTCACACGTCCTGTTACAAATCTCTCTCGATATCCAACCTTCCAAATTTTCCGTAAACCGTGATCGTATTTACTCATACGTCTTGTTACGAATTTCTCTCGATATCCAACCTCCCAAATTTTCCATCAACCATTACGATCACATTGTCTTCTACATGTTTTTCCGAACCTCTTTCGATATTCTTCCCCGATTACCGGTTACAATAATCCACATCCTTCCATTGTTAATTCCCTATATAAGCTTTTCCAGCTAGCCTAATCAGAGAGTTCGAATTTTAAGATACGATTCCGTTGACGTTTTCGGTGTGTTGTCATGTTTCTTTTATTAAACCCGTGAATTAATCTAATTGTCATCTTCACGTATTGTTCTTCTTAATCATCGTATTATTTTCACGTTCGCGCAATTATTCGTTAATTTCCCCCTTTTCACGTAAATGCTTTTCTCGTTACTATTACCGCGTTCATTTCGGTTCTTTCATTGATTTAAGCTGTATCCAATTAAGTGAGTCCATACCAATTATACTTGATCGCAATCCATATGTGTTTCATCTGTTCACTCTGGTTATTAGTATACATTCCCATATTTTGGTACATTATAGAACACCCCCTTCGTTAAGTGATCTCTTGTCAAATTCATGCTCTAGGGATCTCTTACACAGTCCTGCAATGGCGTTTAATTAATCTCTCTTTTTCTTCGACTCTTTGCATTCCAGACTCGTCAAACTTTATTAGTCCATACTAGGAAACCATTCAATCCCCCTCTCAAGTTGAACATCATAAAATCACAAAAAATACAGGTCAATTCACATTCGAGGAAGGGAAAAGGAAAACCCATCTGAAACAAAATGAAAATTACAAACTTTGAAAAAACAGAACGTTAGTCGAAAATATTCTAGGTATACCCAAAAGTTCGGAACACGATTTATCATTTCGCAACAACGTTCTCTGCATAATCATAACCATACGTATTTTTCCAATATAAATTACATAGGTACGTCAGAGTTTGTCGAAATAGGTCACATCATCGCGAATATGATGAGTTCGAGCACAACGAATGAGTATATTTTTCTCCTTTCTGTCGATATCTACTTATTTATTTATTCTGCATCCGTCCGTATTCTTCTACTCATTTATTTCGATATTCAAATGAATTCAACTTTCGACAGAGAAACAGATTAGTTTTTACTATTCATCGTTACAGATGTCTTCTTTCGTACGAATATCATTGAATCCGTTTCTCGAGAATATACAATAATGCATACACAAGCAGATAGTCGACTGAAGCTCCCTTATTTTTAACGTGCATACAGATTTTTTTTAAATGAATGGTGAAATTTTCCTTGACAAAACAGAAACTTCTGTGGTATAAGAATTGCTACAAATCACTGTAAACAATTCAAAGACGTACGAATTTTTGATAGATGGGATTTCTAGGGCCCAAATTTCAATTTTGAATTGATAGACCTAATCCAGAGTGCCTGGTATTTAATCTAGTGTGACAATAATAGAACCATGTGAAACGACGAGGCACACTCTGACGTCAATGTTCTTCAACTAGATCAAGCTCGCGTAAATACTACAGCACAATCACTGTTGTTCAAAGATAAGAGTTCAGGCAAATATGTTGATGAGTTATTCGCACGTTCTTACGATTTTACTGAATCGCAAAAACAGCCCAATCTCTTCAATTACCTATTTCTGGGTTCGAAGACATTTTATTATTTTTGTCTCGTTCATGACCTCTCATCCATCCAAAACATCATCTTTTATCTAAAAGTAGTAAAATATATCCAACATATCTAAAATCGATTTACCATAAAGCTATAAACCCAGTGCAGTCAAGAGCAGCTGGTAAAACATCATTGCATTGTTGAGTTTGGGAACTAACTTTCTTCAAATTTGTTTGCCAGTGGGGACAAATTCTAAAACTGTGAAAACCAATGGGGTTATTCCCTATAGGCCCGGTAGGCTCGGGCCTACAGCGGCACTTTTTGGGGGGCGGCAAATTTTGAATATTTCAAAGGGACGTCAAGAAACTTAGAAAAAAAAGAAAAAAAGAGGCGGCAAAACTTGACCAGGCCTACAGCGGCACAACACCCAAAACCCCCTTTGGTGAAAACTATTCAGAATAAATTGAGATCAATTATCTTGCACGCCATTTCGATCATTATAACAAGAAAGTGGACTTGAGTGTCTTACATCAGCCAATAATTAGCGAGAACGCGATCGCTGAATTTTTGTCAGAATCAAAGCTACGGACGGAGAGAAAAGACAAACAAACTTAACGAGAAAACCAAAAGTAAAGAAAACTATCGAGTGAAATGAAAAATAAGGTACTCGCTGATACGGACACTTATTCAAAATTAATTTAATTTCGGTTTTTCGCTTCGCTGAATTTCAGTCAGGTCACGCAAGATGCGCTCATGAAAGGGTACAACGTAAGACTATAGTATTGCTTAACCACACTTTGAGAGTTACTTTCTTTTTCAATCAACTATCGAGGACGAAAGAAAGAGAGAAAAACGAAAGCAGAAAAAGAATTTCGAGGTCACTCGGGTGCTCTTGTATCGAAGTATCTCAACATAAAATAATCGACATCGTGAAATTCTTTTGTATGGCAATCTGAATGTTTCATTCCGATTATAGGTAATCCACTTCAAAAAACGGGGAAAAGTTTAACAAATTCCACTGGTAGAATGTTTTTCCACCCATAGGACTAGGGGTTGTCGCGGACGACGGTTCAAACGCCAAGATGAGTTGCGGCCAAATACGATATTATCTCGATTGTGGCCGTAGAAATGGTCAGCCCCTGCAAAAGGAGGGACATACTACTCTTTCAACCTAAAAGAAGGAAATACGCAAGGATGTCTCATAATGCTCGATTTTCGTGTTTGTGATTGCTTACGATTTACCCTTACGAGAAAATTTATATCATTCTGGAAATTATTTTCTCAATCGGTTTAGTTTCAGCGCCAGCATTGTGCAGTCTACAAATACAAACGCGTGTGAATCTTTTAACAGTAAGTCAAATTGCATATTTTACCATGGCCATCCAAATATTATTTCCCTTTTCATTAACGCTCTATTGGAAATCCAAGAAAGAACGTACTCCAAAATTTTGTCAGTCAATCCTACAAAAAGTGAATCGCAAAATAGGAATTCATTCGTGACGCTATAATAAACAACTTTGAACTCCATGTCATTGACAAATTTACTTACGTTAGACATTTATCGCGTAAACTTCAACTAAAAAAATAATATCTGTTGATACACAATTATTTCGTCATATATAATCACAATACACACCATTTTCATTCATTTTGTGGAACTCAATTCGGTTGTATTATTTTCTTCTACAAATCGCAATTTACTTTTCTTTTTTTCTACAGGACACAATAAGATTGTCTCGTACATTTTTTTGGGCCGCGATTGGAATGGAAAATGTTTCTGACCGCACCGCCAAGAAGACGTGAGTGGAATCTCCTTCCTTGGAGGCTCCTATAAACGCCTCAGACGGCGAATTGGCAACATGCGACATGGTATAAATAAATCAACGGCTTTCTTAACAAAGTTGAACGAGGAACGGAGGCATCTGACCTACAGGTTGAATTACTTTTGGAAGCCTTCTCAATCTATCCAAGTAATCGTAATAATAGCTCTTTTTTGGATATTCTGGCTAATTTACCGTTTTCAGACAAGACTAACTATTTTGGAGAAAAGCGATATCAAAAAAATGATTGAATTCGAACTAGCATGTAAAGACTTTTCAACACCGGCAGAAACAAAGCGTAAAGCACGAAAATCGACATGCACATTATAATCAACTTACATCTTCAGTTATGTCGGGAGTCGAAGGACGAAATTCATCGGAGTCGTCGGCACCACTATCCACATCCATCGGCTCGTACTCGGCTAGGACAACATCACCCTCCTCTACGAGGGGATCACTCGCCAGCAATTCATCCCGGCGGGATTCTGTCAGTTCGTACACCGCATTTTCCACAACGGCTAATCCTAAAAGCGCATCTACGCGTTCTTGCAGCTCCGCCAGACGTTTACTTATTTCTAAGAGCTCGTCCACCTACCATTTAATGGGAAATGATGCCATATTTCGAATTTTCGTTAGAGCACAAATATAATACTTCAAATACGATAACAACAGAAAAAAATACCTGCGATCAGTAGCCAATTGTCAACTGTAAAGGTTCGTCAAATTATTCACTCCTCGATACCTAATTTCTGACTCTCCTTATTCAGCAATTTACCTAATTCCGACAGAAAATCACCTCCCCTTCGTCTCCAATCCGCTCGCTCTACATTTAGGTCGACATTTCTAATTTAATTTTCACACATTTTACGTATTTTTATTAATTTCCGTTATTTCCCGTCAATAATTATAACAGTAATACGAAATTCTAAAAAAAAAAAAAAAATGATAAAAGATTATGAAGATTTGATTCGGGTAATTAAGATCTACACTTTTGGCCAATAGTTTCGCACTTCTTTACGCTCCGAACTGCACACGATAGAAGAATCATACGAACTAAATATTAAATCGAATGACAGAGAGATATGTAAAATAAATCACAAATTTTTTTGCAACAAGACTTCAATCCCTCTCTTTTTTCGCTCTTTTCTTCCATTTCGTCAATTTAGCAAAAATACACGTGTAGCTATAAGTTAAATTCAGAAATAGGATAGAATTAAAGACGCTCGCACATACATTTTTTGCACATTTTGTAATTGAGTACGCAGTAAGATATCTTATTACAGACGCTTCTCTTTTTTTTCTCATACTTGCTCCACAATATTATATTTCATTTTTTCATTTCCTGTGCAATGATGATAGAATAATAAGAAAGACACATGTACAAATAGCATATTATCCGATAATTTGATTTTCAACTGTAAATAACTTGTATACGAATATGTATGTAATATTCCATCTTCGACACGGCTTGCGCTCCGATAAGATACCCAGGCTCTTTCTTTTGTAGGGGGATGGATATTGTGACGCCACCTTCAGCTTTATTTCCATCTGCTAGTCTCCCAATTTTTGCAAATTTGAGGGTAAATTTTTTGAATTTCCTGAGGAGGTCGGCATTCCTATTGGCTCTCCTCTGGGATCCCTCATCTCGGAGGTATTTATGTCAAAATTTGAGCTAGATCTTTTTTCCTCTGGCCATGTGCTTTTAGGTCATATACACTATTGGCGCAGGTACGTCGATGATGTTTTGTGTGCGTGGACCGGTCCCCGGGATCTCCTTTTGGAGTTTCTTAAGTATATCAATAATCAGTATCCTTCCATCAAATTCACATTGGAAGTGGGCGGTTCTTCTATTAATTTTTTGGACCTCACGATCTCCAATAGAGACGGTCTCCACGAATTCGCCATCTATAGGAAAGTTACATCGACCGATACTACTGTCCACGGCAAATCGTTCTGCCCTGTCGCCCATAAATCCGCTGCATTCAATAGCTATGTCCACCGGTTGACCAGTATTCCGCTTTGTCAGACCGCCTTTCAAAGGGAGCTATCGACTATAAAGCACTTGGCCAGGGTGAATGAGGTGAGCATAGACATTGACCTCATGGTCCGGAGGAAGTTGACTCGGAAATGCCTGGACTCCACTACTTCCCTCCCCCGCAATCCAACATTGGAGAGTAGGAAGCGTTGGATAAGGCTCCCCTTCTTGGGGAAGTTTTCTTCTAAATTAGGTAGCGTACTCCGCCCGTTTGGGTTCCGACCAGTTTATTATAACCTTAATACTGTAAAAAGTCTTTTTGTCAAGTTAAAGGACCCTATCCCATTGCTCGAAAAAAGTGGCGTCTACAAGGTGAATTGTAATGATTGTAAAGGGATATACATAGGCGAGACTGGCCGTCAACTTAAAATTAGAATTGACGAGCATAAGAAAGCTTGGGAGAAAAAGAAATTGGGGGAATCGGCTTTTGCGGACCATTTCATTACCAGTGGTCACTGCTATAAAGAGGGGTCCGAGACCCTCCTCCACAGAGAGAACTCGTACTTCAAACGAACGGCGCTTGAGCACATTGAAATTATTCGGCACCTTAATAACGACAGCCTAAATGTGCTAAACAGGTACATACCTGATGAGGGATTGATTGAATTAGTTTATGAGTATGATTCACATCGTGATGACTCGCTGGTTCAGTCATGATCTCGTCGGATGTTCTCCTTCCTAGCGGTAATTGGTTTCAGTTGCTTTCATGTCACTGTTGACAATGGTTTATTAATCGAAAGCGCTCCAGTGTATAATCGTATTTCTGTGGCTTTGTTTAGTTTACTCCTAGTTTTACCATTTTGAGTATTTCATTCGTTCGGTATGCTTGGCCATAACTTGCAGAAAATAATAAAAGGACTTGTCCAGACGAATATATCATAAACACAATAATGAGCTTGAAAGCACTGTCGTCTTAAAAATTTTTTTTTTTTATTACTTATACGACGATCGACGTTTCGAACGTACATACGTTCTTCTTCAGGATCGATAAATACTACAATGAAACGTCGATCGTCGTATAAGTAATATAAAAAAAATTTTAAGACGACAGTGCTTTCAAGCTCATTATTGTGTTCATAACTTGCAGGACCGTATAAAATCTATTAATGTGAATTCTCCCCAAAACTAGAGTTTAGACCAGCCCTCGAATAAATTGACTTCGAGAGTGAAATGTAACTCGAAAATCAATCCATCAAGAAGAAGAATACGAATAGTAACAGCTGTGTAGAACCAGACCCGTTTTTCATATTTTCAATCTTTACCCGTTTTATGAACTTAGTCATTTTTATGTAAATAATATTTTCGTGTCTTGCTTTTGAGAAATAATAATAAGTAATTGAAAAACACACGTTTTTATTTTATGTATTAACAATCTCGGCTTAGCCATTCGAATACTGCTTCCTCGAGGCTCAAACTCGCCTCACAGTATTGATAATTCAAATTGAAATTGAGATCTCGAAGAGTCTAAATTTTTCGAAGTCCCACTTTAATCATATAATATTGTGGCTTGAAAGTAAATTACACCTTGAAAGTCGACATTTTTCCAAGTCTCAGTAGGACTTGAAAAAACACAGGGATTCTTTAACAGAGTAGTAGGAAACCTATATCATGGGACATGTGGGATCTGAAAAATAGAAAAGATGCTAATTATTTTACTTGTTAAATTAGAAAAAATTGTCATTTATTAAAATTAATTTTTTTTTCTAATTTCACAAATTAATATTTTATTTTTAAATTATAAATAATTAAAAAAATTTTCTGGCATAGCCAAATAAATGAAAATCATGTTCCATGTCTTTTATATTTTATCAGTCATCTTGAAATATTTCAGTCTAGGCTTCTACTAGGTCAAGTGTTCGTGAGATATTATTCGTTTACCCCTTTACCTATCTTGGCGTCGTATAAGTCTTCTATGAGAAATACGAGGTAGCGCGAACTCGCTCCGCTCGTTCGCCCCCTGTCTCGCTGTTGTATTGGAATGGTATGTGACAATTCAAGTCTAGGGGACTTGGGAAAATTTCGACTATCCAGCCTTTATTTATTTAATTATTTAATTATTCAATTATTTAATTATTTAATTATTTAATATTATTTATATTTTATTTATTTATTTATTTATTTATTTATTTATTTATTTATTTATTTATTTATTTATTTATTTATTTATTATTAATTCTTGTACTAGGTCAAGTGTTCGTGAGATATTATTCGTTTTGCCATTTACCTATCTTGGCGTCGTATAAGTCTTGTATGAGAAATATTTTGAGGTAATTGTGGGTGTTCTATGTATATTTTGAGGTATCAACTTTCGTGGGGCGAACGAGCGATCTCGCTGTTGTATTGGAATGGTATGAGAAAATTCAAGTCTTTTTCGAGAAATATGAGGTAGCGCGAACTCGCTCCGCTCGTTCGCCCCCTGTCTCGCTGTTGTATTGGAATGGTATGAGACAATTCAAGTCTAGGGGACTTGGAAAAATTTCGACTATCCAGCCATATATGATAGGAAGAGGGACTTGGAAAATTTTCTAATTATTAATTATATTAATTATTTAATTATTTATTTATTTAATTATTTAATTATTAATAAATTAATTATTTATTATTATTACGCGGGGTGTACTCGCGAATTTCTGAATCACCCACGGGGTAGAGATTTTCTAATTATTAATTATATTAATTATTTATTCATTTATTTATTTAATTATTTAATTATTCAATTATTTAATTATTTATTTATTTATTTATTTATTTATTTATTTATTATTAATTATTATTATCACGCGGGGTGTACTCGCGAATTTCTGAATCACCCACGGGGTAGAGATTTCTCTTGACGGGGGGGGGGGGGGGTTGTACTCACGAGTTTCAGAATCGGGGTCCGGCGAGAGAAAAGACATGGAACATGTCAATAATAATATATTTCAATTAAAAATTAATTCAATTTATTATTATTAAAATTATTATAATAGGAAGAAATATTATTAAAATTTCAAGTATTTAATAAAATTTAGAAAATTTAATCAAAATTGTATTGAAATTTTTGAAAATATTAATCTATTAAATTCAATCAAGTTAATAATTATATAATGATGAATTGTACTAAAAAATATAAATAATAATATGAAATTTGATTTAATAAATAAAATATCAAAAATACAGTATATTATTACTTCAACAAATTTAACATCCGTTTTGTTTATATACATTTAATGTTTTTATTCATCTCAAAATTTTATTTCCTGTTGGCATAGCAATAATTATAGTTTAATATTATATTTATTAAATTAAACTTGATAAATTTTTTTTTTTCTTTTTCTCTCCAGAATTATTAATTATTATAATAAAAATATTTATATTAATTTTCAACAATTTATATATTAATTCTATGCTATACATGATAGGGACAGGAGGGGGAATTGGAAATATGGAATTTAAGTTCTGAGTCCTAATAAGATTTTGTTTAATGTTTAAATGAGTAAAATGAGAAACTGCATTCAAAACTTGTAGGTTCTTTAACTGAGCTAAGCAAGGCGTGGCAGGGAGCCTATTTTATGGGGTAGGTAGGATCTGAAAATAATGTTGACGTATCAGATCTATGACCTCGTCAGATTGTTCACAGGCCACAGTACAGTGTAGTTAGGTGGGATGTAAAATTTTGATCCTTCACTTGTCAGACGATAGTTACTCGAAGGGGCTATCTTTGAGGCTTAATACACCGACCAGCTATACAGTATACGATAGGAGGAGGACTCGGAGAATTTTCAAGCTCCGAGCTTTGCCAGCCGGCCAGACTGCGTATTACGGCTGACTATCGCCACCCTTACCTTAAACATAAACTTTAACCATTGTAATATATCTTATTATTAGGAATCCTTATTATGAAACCTACATGTACCCTAAACTCTGTTATATATTTTCCTTATTATCAAATCTGCGTGTACTTTAAACTCTGTTATAATTATATCTTATTATTAAGTATCCTTACTACTATTTAAATCTTATATACCTACCATTTTTGATCTTCATACTTTACATAACAGCTAAATCAACTTTATCACCATATTTTCTACTCTTATATCTTGTAAACTATGAACTCTCTCTCATACAGCCTGTATTATTCTACAAGCCTAGAAACTACCCTATATAAACCCCAAGACACCATGTACAAAATCAGTCTCAATTCTCCTACAGTCAAATGTTGTTCCTGTAGTGCTAACCCACTTTGCTGTTGAACGGTTTGACTAGAGACTCATAGGCCTTAAGTTTCCAATATTAATTATTAATTTAACGTGTTAAAAACAAACTATCATTTCTCTTCTTAAAATTGTGCAGACAGTCTATATTCGGTCATAAAAGGACGGTGGACGTTTTCAGTAGGGAACCTGTTCTGTTGTCGCAGGGTTTTTCGGAAAAAAAGTCCACCGTCCGGCAAAGCTCGGATCTAAATAATTTTCCAAGTGCCCCTCCCATCATATATAGGTTGGGTGCGGGATCTGTAACGTCACAATTTGATGACGTCATGGATCAGATTGTTTTTTAAAGTTTCCCTCCTATTATATTATATAGCTCCAAAGTCCAGGCCTATTACGTCACAATTTGATAACGTCATAGGTCAGCCTTGTTTAAGTTCCCCTACTATGAAAGAAACGTTTTCCTCATGAGTACCCCTCGATATTATATTTCAAAAGTATTTCACACTCGTAACTTGGAATTTATGTCAATAGTGGAAATTTTGCAGGCAATTTAGAGGAGTTGAAAATTTAAAATCGAAAAAACCAACGAAAATGTGCAAAAATTTTAAAATCGACAAACCACGAAAAATGGTTGAAATTAAACCGAAAGTATAAAATGTATGAAATAACAAGGTTAGGAAGTAATAATCCTCATACATGATAAATAAATAAGAGCGACCGGTTTCGAACTGGGTGCAGCTCATCATCAGGTAAAATTAAACAAAGTTGCGGAGAAAATTTCCACCATTGACATAAATTCTAAGTTACGAGTGTGTAATCCTCTTGAAATATATATATATATATTCCCCTACTATATATGTATATGGTTCCCGATCAACATTTTCCAGATCCCACGTGTCCCATAAAACAGATTCCTTGTTAAAATTTCGACTTCCGAGCTGTATATGATGGGAGGTCGACATCTGAACGACCATGAGATTGGGCGGACGGCCAACATTTTTCCCGAAAAACCCTCCGATAAAACTGATACCCTGAGCCAAATAAATAAAGATCGGGTTTCATGTCCCCTAGTGAGCGACCTCATTGATATTGCCTGCCTTTTGATAAAATCATGGCCTAGTTCATGAATTTTTCTCACAGAGGCATAGCTATCTAACTCAGGCGGGGCTCTTTCGCTCCGTCCGTTCGCCAACCGATCTTGGTATACTGTTTGAGCTGCCAAACCGACGAAGAGCTCCACTCGTTCGCCCCCGTTTTTGAGTCAATATAGGCGTGGTGTAGTGTAAGATAAGCTATCTAATCCTGATAAGGATATCATTTTTAGTGATATCATTAGCTCGTCACGTGCGACCATCCATGATGGCGGATTGGGAAGTCATCACCATAACCCGTGACGGCTGCCTGTGAAGCACTCACTCTGCTCGTAAGCCTCCCAAGAGTTTCCATTGTACTGGGTCTCCGAGTCACGGTTGATGATGTCATAGTTGCAGATTTCAAAACGAGGGTTTTACTCCGTCTTCGGCACCCCCTAATAGAAGTTCTATCTCATACCATTACCTCACGTTATCCTAAAAAACCACTTCGGAGACGTCGAAAAATCAATCTTCTGGAAACAAGACCTGGCTGTTAGTCCTGTTTTCTCTAAGGAAGACACTGTATGAGGAGAGATATCATCGGACTCCATCATTTAGCTTATTAATCTGTAGCTGTACCTTGATGACGTCAATCTACTACAAAAGAACAGCCATCACCTAGAAACTTGACCCTATATAAAATGGAGTCTCAACTGGAGTCATGAATCATTATTCAACTTTCCACTCCAGAATTTTTCCTAGCTTGGACCACTTTCAATCGTCAAAACCCCATATGTATTCTATACCAATAACCCCTTACCAAATATGTTAAGTCTGTAATTGAACGAAACAAACACAATGCCGTAGTTTATGAGATGGTCTGGTGAGGCAACCTCCATTGATCCATCGCCGAACATGTATCCTCCACCATGTATATGGACCATTACTGGTTTCAAAGAGGTTAGCCTATTTGGTAGCTAGAATAATGTAATTCGATGCAGGATGGAATTATAATTCATCCTAATGCAATAAACCACCTTAGAATTGACTTACTTTAGTCGTGAAAACGTTGACGTATAAGCAATCTTCACACTCATTTTGCAGGCTGTCATTCGGTTGAGATAGGTTTAGCTGGAGACAACGATTGCGATGGTATTTGGCATCTCTGATACCATCCCAACTACTTGCTGGCACCGGTGGCTGTACATGATAAAAGCAGGTATTATGTTCACAATTTCAGTTCAATGAATTCATCTTATGCATCACCTGAAATCTGAGCTCTCGAATCGGGGGTTTGGCGTAGGGAATGCCTAAGAACGAATAGAAAACTCTACCGGTCGTTATAGACGTATCCTTTTTCCTTCCATGATAGCCTGCCTTATTTTCACGCGTATTTTGAACGAAACACAGGAAGAGCCAGTCGTAATAATTCATGTTTATCTACAGTACCGCTTACAGGCTCAAGCAGAGCGATTATTTGTAAGATCCTTCAGAAATTAGATGACCAATTATGTATATTTTTCGGCAGTTACAACAACTTGAGCGAAAAATTATTCAAAAACCAAAGATAGAACCTTCATTTTGCAAAACTCTAATGTTGTATACAACATTCCCTGTTCGGTGGGCCCAAATTCATTCTATGTGGGGGAGACTTCCTCACCCGTTAAAGAAGAGGGTTCACCAACATAAGAATGACGGTGAAAATCGGAGTAATTCCACTGCTTTAGCTTCTCATTCTCGTGATACAGGGCACAACTTCAATTTTGACCAGATTAAAATAGTTGGTGGCGAGAGGAATGTGTTAGAAGTACTTCATATTCGTAAATTTCAAAACCGATACTTCTAATCTTGCCAACACATATGCGTCACTCATTCGAGAATTTTAATTTTATCTGCGGTCATGAATTTATTTGCGCATGTGTCTCTTTTCTCACTTTCGGATCTGGTCCACTAGTTCGCTTTCCTGAAGATGACGGCTGAGTATTTTTTGCATTATAGGAGTAAAATTGTGGCAACAAAAGCGAGTGTTAATTCTTATTATTGATTTCGATCTTCTCTTCTTCATATATATCTCTTATGAATTTATTACATGTGTTATCAAAAATGAAACTGCTAGTCTTAGCGCACGAGTTTCACCGAGTAGACCGCAAAGGTCGACACATGTGTAAGCAATCTTACTGATTATTCGAACTCGATCCACTGATAAAGATATCTTCGCAATCACACGAGTTATATTTTTAAATAGGTACTGCATGCGAGCTCGTTGTCGTCCTTTCGACTTATAAAACGATAATCATACTCGCACGCAGTCGTGTTTTTTTCAAGTTGCTGTACTCTTGAATTCGTTTATGTGCTCCGTCTAAAATGCGCGTGAAAATAAAGCAAGGTATCTTGGAAGGAAAAAAGGATACGTCTATAACGACCGGAAGAGATTTTTATTCGTTCTTAGGAATTCCCTATGCTGAACCACCAGTTGGAGAGCTTAGATTTCAGGTAATGCATAATGTTATAGACGTATCAATGATGAATTCATTGAACTAAAATTGTGAACCTACTTTTATCATGTACAGCCACCTGTACCAGCAAGTAGTTGGGATGGTATCAGAGATGCCAAATACCATCGCAACCGTTGTCTCCAGCTAAACCTATCTCAACCGAATAACAGCCCGCAAAATGAATGTGAAAATTGCTTATACGTCAACGTTTTCACGACTAAAGTAAGTCGATTCCAAGCTGGTTTATTGCATTAGGTTGAATTATAATTCCATCCTGCATCGAATTACATTATTCTAGCTACCAAATAGGCTAACCTCTTTGAAACCTGTAATGGTTCATATACATGGTGGAGGATACATGTTCGGCGATGGATCAATGGAGGTTGCCTCACCAGACCATCTCATAAACTACGGCATTGTGTTTGTTTCGTTCAATTACAGACTTAACATATTTGGTAAGGGGTTATTGGTATAGAATACATATGGGGTTTTGACGATTGAAAGTGATCTAACCTACGAAAATTTTGGGTGTGGAAAATTGCGAATAATGATTTATGACACCAGTTAAGACTCAATTTTGTACAGGGTCAACATTCCAGGCGATGCTGGCTGCTCTGCCGCACAAAGTTAAATTGACGAAAACAACGATCACCGAGACGAGGTCTTCCGCGCAATTCGTTGTCATTGTGTATTAGTAATGAAGCTTATTTGTAATCATGCACCACAACTACCACAATTGAAGCGCACCTATACTTCAATTTTTTGACGTATATGCGCCGTATATGAAAATCGAGAACTTGTTGAAGAATATTACTCTACAGAACAAAAAATAAAAAAGTAAAAGTATTGGGTACATGGTATTCGAATATTCGATTCCTATGTGTTTTTCAATGCTGAACACAATGCCATCTTCCGTTTTTCGGTAGGACGTCGCAATTTTATGTGAAAATCTTGTTTGCTTGCCCCGGACCATTGCGAAACTCATTGAACGTAGCAGTATTAAAGACCAAAGTTTCGTGTTACATTTCGTGACAATCCGCGCCAAGTAAACGAGATTGTCACAGAAAATCGTGACGTCTTAGCGAAAAGCGGAAGACGACATCGTGTTCAGCATTGAGAAACCCATAGGAAACGGATTCCTACTCGAATATTGTGTACTACTTTTACTTGTCCATTTTTTATTCACTGATACCTACGGTATTAGAGAATAACTGTAGTAATCTGATGATATTCTTCTAAACACATTTTGCGACTCGTTTTCATACTTTTCCATGATCGTTGTTTTTGCATAACTTTGTACGGTAGAGCTTTTGCATCGTAGGATGAGGTTATCAAGATACAACTGCAGATTAATACCCAAAATGATGGAGTCCAATGATTCTCTCCTTATTCAGTGTCTCTCTTTAACTGTTGAGGAGAAAGTGTTCCACACATCCAGGAAGGATGAGGGTCTGCGCCTCTTAACCTCTTGGATCCACCACTAATTGAAATAATTTATTTTCTGCAGGCTTTTTGAATTTGAAGACCCCTACCAGTACGGGTAATTGTGGTTGTAAAGACCAAGTTTTGGCTTTGAAATGGGTACAAGAGAATATAATATATTTCGGAGGAGATCCGAAAAACGTGACCATTTTTGGAGAAAGCTCGGGTGCCAATTCGGTGCATTTATTGACTATTTCGCCTCTTGCCACAGGTACAGTATCGGTCAAACCACAAAATTTCCACATTCATTTCATAATTGCATGCAATTATGGAATGAATGTGGAAATTTTGAAGGCTCGAAGTCGTGACCTCGGGATTACGAAAACAATTTACTGACGATGTATTTTCAGTTTAGGACGTCATCTAACCTCATAGCAGAGAAATTTACATTCGTCAAAATTTTTCTTTATCAGTAATTTTGATATTTTACCAAGTTTAGGTACTTCTTTTTAGGTTCTCTTGCCCTCCTCTGTTTACGGATTTGATTTCAAACCTTAACTTCTATTTTTCCAATACAGAAATTGATTCTGCTGGTCCCTCTCACTATTCTTATAGGCCCGGTGAACTTCTGCAATTCTAAAGAATAGATCTGAATCCGAAATTTCCACTTCTATACTTTGAGGCTATTGTCTCAATATTATGTTTTTCGAAATAACAAAATCAAAATCATGCTTCAGGTCTGTTTCACAAAGCCATCGTTGAGAGTGGGACAATCATCGCTCCGTGGATTAACGAGGATCAAGTGGAGGCTGGTTTTAAAATTGGCAGAAAATTAGGCTTTGAAGGTACAGACGTAGAAGAGTTGGTTGAATTTCTGAAGGCACGGCCGGCGGAAACACTAGTGCAAGAAGCCAAGAATTTAGTCGTGACGCAGAAAACGGTACGGTTCTCGTCAACAATAAAATAATTATAATATCTTTTTCACAATTACTTGCAGCAGCTTATTCTGGTACGAAATTTTTCAGCTCATACCGGCTGCTATGAGCAGCGTCAATATATTCGCACCTTCGATAGAGAGACCTTCGAGTACTGCTTTCCTGACCGACTACCCGATTAACTTGATTTTGGATAGTAAACCGATACCGATGATAGCCGGAGTTGCCCAAAAAGAAGGAGTTTGTGTGCTTTTCGGTAAGCGATATACAAAGTATAGAAGTAGGGTCAACTGAGAAAAAACTTTCTGACGGATCCAAATAAATGAAGGTCAATCTATGTTCGAATCGGCCCAACTCAAACTGGGATACGCCGAAAATGTGGTCGGGTGGGGTGCTATAAAGACAATGTTTCTCGAAAATTTTCAAGTCCTTATATCGTCATAAATTCATGACGTCACTGGCAAATTTAGGGCACCCTAGTGAATTTATGTTACTCTAAGATACATCGATGTACTCGTAATGATATTGATTTGATGTATCTGCCATATATCGATATATCGAATAAGATGGATTTTGTATGGCTATTGTTAGGCCTAATATACTGTATGTTCGACCTAGTATAATGAAGGCGATGGATATACGTCCTACAGTAGCAGAACGACGGCTTCGTTAAAGAAGATGAACGAGGAACGTGGGAAACCTGTTCTATGGGTCAAGTTGGTTTTGGTATGGGAGTCTCGAAGAGTCTAAATTTTTACAAGTCCTTTTCTTATCATCCCTCCTTAGAACAAATTCCATGTTAAAAATTCAAATTTTAACAGGGAACCTGTTCTATGGGCGGTTTTTGAAAATTTTGCCGTGCGCCGTCCATCAAAAAACTTGGAAAAATTTCGACTCTCGAAGCATATTATGATAGGACGGGGACTTGGAAAAATTCGATCTCTAAGCTATATATGATCGGAGAGAGACTTGGAAAATTTTTGACTTTCGAGCTATATATATTATGCTCCGAGGGGGACTTGGAAAAATTTCGACCCTGAGCCCCTTGTCTCGGAGGTTAAAATTTTTTCAAGTCCCCCTCCTATCATATGTACATATATAGCTCGAAAGTCGAAATTTTTCTGAGTCTCCCTCCTAGCATGTATAGTTTGAGAGTCAAGAAAAATTTAGATATTCTCGAACTATACTATACTAGATTTACGGTCTAGGCCTTCTTTACACTAGCTTTATACTAGGTCTAGGCTTCCTTGAATTCTCAATACCAAATTCAATTTGACTCATAAAACAGGTTCCCAGCGTTTCTCGTTCAACTTCGTTAAGGAACCCGTCGTTTTTTTACAATAATTCCACTATCGGTATATCGAATAAAATTGATTTAATATTACCAACTTATTAACTACCATTTTATTGAAAACCAAGTGGCACACGAACTCAAAGTCGATGACGTCATAAGGACTTGTAAAAATTTCGACTTTAGCTTTTTTGGAACCCATATATCCTTAGCCTTCTAGGCCTAACAATAGCCTTCATGGTGCTAAATCGATTAAATTTTATACATCTCATATAATCGATTCAACATATTGACTTCCAAATTGACGAGCTGACTCGCGTCAACTATGTATAACTCTACCTACTATACCGATTATTAAGATGAGTGGCTCACATTTTTAGCTCAGTATAAGTGCCTAGTATAGCCTAGTACACTGCATGCTAGGCCGAGGAAACTCAAACTCGCGGATTTCTAGATCACATCAAGGGTTCCTCCCAATTTTCTAAGGCCATGAACGAGGGAGAAAGGCGCAACTCGGACTCGGGACTCGCAGATTTTCAATAGAGGGGTGGGATGCCGGTAAAGACATTAACAATGTCAATAGAATTCAAGGTCAAATCCAAACTCTTATGAAATTGCATTTAGAATTTTTTCCTTGAGAGTGTAAGTAAAACCAACCAAAATCAACCAAAATCAAATCACATAATAAGTGCATAAATGAGGACAAATTACTTAAATGTACAAATGAAAAAAGGTTCTTCGATCCTTGAGCTCACGTTAATAATTTCAAATAATGTCGATCTTTTCAGAAAGCAAGGATAATTTGGCCCAAATTCACGAAACCGTTCCTTATCAAAGAAAAAAATATGTAGAATATTTTCAGTTCTTTAATGAATTTCTAGCCCGTCCAAGAAATCTGGGTCTGAGGCTTTTCCGTGTTCAATCCTTTATTTCCGTCAAAACTGGCCCTAGGTATTGATACTAGAATTAGATGCTGCAGGTTCAGGTTAGATATCGATTCCATAGAACAAATACCTCGTAAGCCACAAAAAATTGATATTTTTTTTGTCATTTTTCGATTGCGAAGTATGAGAAACGTGTAAAATAGGAGTTATGTCGATTTCTTTTTTTTTTTTGTGGCTTACGAGGTATTCGTTCTACGATATCGATATGTAAGGAGGGAGAGAGAGGCATTTCATAAGTAATAAAAAATTGATACCAAGATCAAAACATCGTTATTCAAGAAAATAGTATTTTATATGCCAGTTCTGAGAACGAAAGCTGAGTAATGGGATACAACTCATAATAGTGCCGTAATTCCATCATATTTAAACACATCCTTCGACTGGCTCAAATTCTGGCTAGAGATGTTTTTCAGAGCTAGCACCAATTTGTTAGGGAAGAGATAACGCCCAAGAGATTGTGTTCGAAGGTTTATCTCGGTGACGTCTCAGCGAGTTACAATTATCAGAAACCTTGTCAATTGGGACTCTCATTAGAAAGAGACAGGTAGTAAAGACAGTAAAAAAATCTTAGCTATCATTATTTGCAACTGCTATAAGGACCTTCTATATAAAGACTCTACGTCTTCAACCACTATGAAATTTCTATTTCTCTATTTATAACATAATAATCTCAGTTCCCTGTGTCTTTCTTACGGCAGCCAAGAGGTGGCCTTCGAAAAGTCCCTGTCCCAAACCTCCTCTAGATCCGTGGGATGGGAGTGTATGGATTCGTTTGTACTGATCTCCTTCCCCTCCAACCAATGGGCAGGGCTATTGATATGCGAAATCTGGTTTGGAAAATTAATGGATTTTCGGAACAAATATTGATGGAATCGTTTGAGCTACATTTGTACTGGATTTAGCCGTAGGCTTTTTCGTTTGTGCTGCTCACTTCACTCCAAACTTATGGAGGGGCTGTAAACATGCCAGGCCCTGTCCTATTCAATTTTAGTCTGAAAACAGGCTGAGCTTGTTATCACTATTGTGAGATCGCAGTGAGAGATCGACTACGGCCCCGTGAAAGCGGGGCTATAGTCGACCTCTCGCCGCGAGTCCACAACAGATGACCGATTTGTCGGAGAGATTCGCTGCATGGCCTGAACCAACAAAAATTCCCACACGTTCGTCCCCCACTTCGGTCAACCCCGGGGCTGTAGTGAATCTCTCGGGAGCCCACATCTTCGGTTCCATTTCCTCCACCTCACTGATTCAGCCAAATGAACAGGGTTTCCGTGACTTTCTGATAACGTAACTTGCTGAGTGACGTCACGGGATAAATGGTTATGAAAATGACGACACTAATGTGATATTGTGAAGTATTTAAACTCAAAAGTTTTCAATGACATATTTAAGAGCAATTCCGACGTCATCAAACCATTAAAAAATCAAGATTCTGATCGCAATTTCTGAAACTTGAGCTCACAAAATGAGTTTGTCTGAGTTCAGAAAGCTGAGAGAGTGGGATCTCATTTTAAAGCCGACCGAGAAAAAGAATACCAAGATTTTCGAGCACGTAACTGATAAAACCTGAATTCGATGTACGAGTATCTCGCTACGCAAATGGGAGTTCGTTATACCTGATTTTTTTTTTTTTTTTAAGGCTTGGAGAATTCTGAAGATTTGTTCGAACGCTTGAAATGCGATCTCACTGAATTAGTGAAATCGAATGTACCTTGCGACCCTTCGAAGATTCCAGAAATTACGGAAAAAGTGCAGGAGTATTATTTCGGTCCGCTCATTAACAACGCAAACGACGACGGTGCAAACGACGAGAAAATTCGCGAAACGGTCATAGAGGTGAGTTCAATCAACGACTTCTTAAATCTAAGTACCTCAATTCCATCGTTTGATTTTTCGCAGATTTATTCTCACCTATTCTTTCGAAGTTTCTACGACGTCATTCACATGACCACGAGGAATAGCGCTCCATTGTACGTGTACAGATTTGATTATGTTGGGAACTTGAATGAGTCGTTGCACTGGTCGATGGGTATCCCAGGTACAATTGGATATCCACTGTAGCAGCTGTCGTTTTCAACCGTTTAGTAATTCCAATAATCGATTATTTCAGGGGCACTGCACGCGGACGAATCTGAATACATAACTCTATCCAGAGGACTGCACCCAAGGACATTGGAGCTAACTGAATCCGACCAAAAAGTAATAAATAATCTGTGCACTGCCTGGACGAATTTCGCCAAGACCTCGAACCCGAATCCTTTACCAGAAAATGAAGATGCTTGGGACAGATTTACCGTTGAAAATCCTTCCTTCATGGTGTTCAACGCTATAGAGAATGGCAGAATGCGGGAAGTAGAACTCGAGTTTTGGAAGCGAATATTTCGTCACCTTGCTGATTGGACCGACACTAAAACTAAGAAATTGCAATTATGTACCATGGAGAAAGGCAGAATATGGGAAGAGGGACTAGAGTTTTGGACGCGAATATTTTATTGTTATGTTGATTGGAATGATAATAAAAATAAATTGTAAACTAAGTACCGATACCGTAACAGCAATGAATTTATTGACCTGATCAGGGATGTGCAGCTAAAGCCGTTATTGACTTTAGTTTAAACTTAAGCTCTTGTTTTGAACATTTCTAGGAAAGCTAAAAGACAGGCAATGAATTCTGAGACATCAGCTTTTCAACCAATAGCCAGTCATTAGAAAATATTGTTTGGTTGCAGGTAAAATTAAGCTATTATAATTAAGTTCAGGCCATTATTTTGACCCATTTTGAAAAAGCTAAAATCCAGCTAATGAATTTATTGGGATCAGCTGTCAACTAAAAGCTGAAGTTTAAGTCAATGCTGATTGGCTGCGCATCCCTGGACCTGATATTCATTTATCTATTTCATACCTATAAACGTAGCGATTTAATAAAGCAAGAATAAAATTTTTTCGATGAAAAGTTCTGAGTTCTTCTTGAATAAGCTAAAATAGTCCACTCGATAACGTCTTTATTCACACGTGCAGTGCATTCTAATCTTGGTCTTAGCCCATGATTATGGCGTAAGAGTGAGCGAAGAGTTACAAGAATCTGAAAAATGAATTCCTATAACTGCGAACTGACTAGGCCTCCGGGTCACGGCTGATAATGTCATACTTTCAGATTTCAGAATTAGGGTACTACACCCTCTTCGACACCCCCTAATGGAGGTTCTATCTCATACCATTATTTCACGTGACCCTATAAAAACCACCTCGGAGACGTCGAAAAATCAATCTTCTCGAAAGAAGACCTGGCATTTAGTCTTATTTTTTCCAAGGAAGACACTGTATGAGGAAAGATATCCTGCCATTCTCTACAGCGTTGAACACCATGAAGGAAGGATTTTTAACGGTAAATTTATCACAAACATCTTCATTTTTTGGTAATAGGTTCGAAGTTCATTCGTCCAGGCAGTGCACATACTATTGAAAGTTCTTCGATCCTTGAGCTCACGTTAATTATTTCAAATGATGTCGATCTTTTCAAAAAGTAGGGATAATTTGGCCCAAATTCACATTGCTGTTTCTTATAAAAAAAAAAAAAAAATCTGTATCACATTTTCAGTTCTTTAATGAATTTCTGGACCTTCAAGAAATCCGGGCTTGAGGCGTTTCCTTGTCTAATCCTTTATTTCCGTCAATACTGGCCCTAGGTATTGACTATTGATTAGTTTTTGGTCAGATTCAGTTAGCTGGAACTCCCTTCGGTGCAGACCTCTGGATAAAGTTATGAATTCAGATTCGTCGGCTAGCAGTGCTTCGGTTATTGGAATTACTAAACGGTTGAAAACGACAGCTGCTACAGTGAATAATTATCTAATTGTACCTGGGAAACCTATCGTCATTTTACTGTACAAGAGCAGCCATCACCTAGAAACTTGACCCTATACAAAATGGATTCTCCTTGGAGTCATAGATCACTATTCGACTTACCACTCCCGAAATTTTCCTAGCTTATAACAATAACGCCTTACCGCAAAGGTTCTCAAACTGGGGGCCGCAAGAAGCAGACGGGGGGCCGCGAAGAGTTGAAGTAATTTTTAAAAAATAGTGGTCCAATCGAGTAGAAATGGAGAATGCAATGAACTAATGAAGAATGCGAATATACAATATTTTCAAAACTTATTCATTTTAATTTTCAGCTATTCATTTTTCCTTCTCTACAGCAAATCCAAGTTTTGGAACAGTTTCGCTCCTTTCTTTCTGTCTCTAATACCATTGCTTCCCCATTTTTATCACTGTGCAAGTCTGCCAAGGTTTAATGACATTTTTATATATGTATGCTTAACTCCCTATGTCTTCGTATATTCGCGGTCTTGTCTCCAATTCACAATGTTGGAGCCAAAATATCGAGAAAATTTTCTGACTCTCCGAACGCGTATCGAACGCACGAACATGGGCAAGTTGACTCAGTCAGCTCTGACTTCTTGTGTTGATATCGAAAATGCTTTCGAAATGAAACCGATAACCGCATCAATCGATAAAAAATCCGAAAGCAAAACTAAATCGGAGCACGAGGTGGTAGATGATGGGAATCTGGATCTCGATGTCCAGGAGGATGATATCTGTTTCGAATCTACGGAAAACAAGAAGAATTTATGAAGACGTTTATGAAAAATAGACAAATCCGAATGCATAAATCCGAAAGAATCCGAACGTAATCCGAAAATTAGATCCGGAACTTCGATCGAAAAGCAAAAAGGAGATCCTCAGCTCTGTCCGTTTGCTAACAAAATTCCGAAATTCAGATGGTTAAACTACCTGAGATTCGAACACCATTACTACATTCCAACGCTATTCCTGCAGATCGGCGCTTATTTCGGAATCGAAAAATCGATGGGAGCGAGAGGAACGATCTTATGCGATCCTGCGACAATACAGAACTACGTGACATCGGAATTTTTGATGACTTTCAAAAATTGTAAATTCGAATTGTCGGAGGAAATCGCGCCGATACTTTCCGGAAGGAAAAATCACGGGATAATCCTCCAGTATACGTCGAGAAAAGACAATAACTCCGAAAATTATAAAAGACGGATTAATTTCCGATTATTCGATGAGATTACCGGGCGATACACCCGTTTAATAACCGTGAATGCGGTAGTATTACCGGATGATAGCCTCCATAAAACAATGGTCATTGGAGCAAATACGATCGAAAAGTTTAATAACCGAATAGTCAGTGAGGGAAAGGAAATCGTGGGAAGGATCGACGATGAGACGATGGTGAAGAAGCCCACATCCTTTCCTGTTGAAATGGAGGAGTGGACCGCAGCTACAGTCCGAGTCCATGTCCGGAGAAAGAGGAACGGTAAGGTCGCTCCGGCGATAAACGGAAACTTTAAACCGTACCTGTTCGAAGATGAATTAATCGATGGAACCATCCGAGAAGTCCCTAAAACCCTCAGGAAACCGACAAAGGTGATGACGACGTTTATTCGAAGTCGACTGGAATTTAATGAATTTTATCCGGAGTATGCGATGTTGAAGGCCGAGCCTTATAACATTTATGATAAGCCGGAACCAAGACAGAAGCAAGCCTACTACGCTTCAGACGAAGAAGACGATTGATTTTCCGAATGCTTCATGAAAAGAAAATAATAAATCCAGACGTTCCGGCCGAAATATCCGATTTCCTCCAGCTATAAAAAAAAAAAAATCACCGATTGCCATTACCGAAATGTTTTCTGACCAAGAAAAATCCGAAGATGCGTATGTCGATTGGATTCCATCCTGAAGAAAGTGTGTTGATTTATTTTTTTGTTTTTTTAAATTGTTTTTTGCCATGATCGTACAAATTTCTTTATTTTTGTTTCTTTTATTATTTTTTTTTCTTCTCTTGTAATTTTCATTGTTTTAGTTCATATTATTATAAATTCGGAAGATGTTTTGTTTTAAATGTAATTGTTTCAGTTGAGTTGCGGTAGCCCAGTCGGGAAAATTTTCGATCGTTTGGGTCACTATCATCGCCGGTCGGATATTTCGTCATGCTGTTCGGTCAAATGTCGTCTTTCTCTCGGGTACTTTGTTTCGAGGAATCTCCGGATTTTTATCCGAAGATCCTCGAGGGGGCAATGAGAAATAACGGCTTTTTACCGAACAGTGAAGCGAGTGTGTTTGTCTATGTCGTTCAGCAGTCTGACGAATAAGTTGTACGTCTCCCCCCTTTCGACCTTTGTTTTTTCTAAATTTCTAAAGTAGTCCCATAGTCTTCTTCTCTAGGCCAGATTGATTGGGTTTCCAATCCTCGTTTCGTTTTTTTTTATTCTTGTGTGTTTCGTACACACGTAGTCAAAGTTTTAATTTTTATTCGCAGAAAGGATGATAAATGATAACGACAAACTATTTTTCGTAAGTTTGGAAAGAAGTAGAGCTTTCAGGCGCGGATCCAGACGAGCACTTTGGGAGGGGAAACAATCCAAAAAAGTTTAAAGGATCTTTTTTTTTTTACATTTTCTTCGATACTACAGATTTTTTGTTGTTTTTTTGGTTTTTTGGGGGATTTTTTTTTTTTTTTTTTGGGGGGGGGGGATTTCCCTCATTTCTCCCCCCCGTGGATCCGCGCCTGGCTTTCAACCAGCGACGACGATACCCTCCTCCAGAACTAGCGTTTCTCATAGCCTGAGTGATCTCTAAAAGTGACGCCGAACTGGACTTGTGGTCTAGCCTCGGGATGTCCCCTCCCTCTGATGAGTACTCACGCTTTCCGACTGAGCTGGCTCTGGGTCCTATCCGGACGGATCGCTTGTGTGTCGCATGTGCCGTACCGCCCGTTCTCCATGATGGAGTAGGTGCGGGCTGCGTATGCATTTGATTTTGTTTCCTCCAGTACCGGAATCGGCCCTTTCGGGTATAACTTCAGTGTTGGAGGAATCTCCTTGGCGAACCCCCCTCTTCTACTCGGCAACCGCCAAGCTTTAGTGCCCCCCTGACACGCAAAAAAAAAAAAAAAAAACACTCAAAAACACTCACATCACAAAGACGACACTATCACATCCGGCGTAGGTCGCTGTTGCATGAATCTCACTGTATGGTGCTCATTAGACATATTCGTATGTACAGTGAACGTACCTTAGTAAGTTCACCGGAATAGAGGACGTGGAGCAACCATATAAACGCAAGATTCTTTCAAACAACTATAAAGGCCCTATCAAACTGAACGGTATCCTTCTTCCTCTTCTTCCTGTAGATCTGGATGTTGATGGTACACAGGTGTTGAGTAGGCCATAGTGTGGTTCTGCATTTGCCCATTCCATTCCTGGTCCACCTTCCTCTTCATGATGGTGGCCGCAAATGCAGACACCTGGTTCCATGCTTCTTCGAAACCTAGCATGGTGGGTACCAGGCTACTCGGGTCGAGCACTTCATCTACCCCGATCTCTTGAAGAGACCGACTAGGCTCGTCCCGCTCACGCCTCCACGCCTCACACTCAAATAAGGTGTGTTGTGGTCCATCATCCCGCCCTTGGTTACAGTGCGAACACATTGCCTGCTCAACTTTCCTTAACTTCTCGTGAAGGTACTTATTGAAGCAGCCATGGCCGCTTAACACCTTCGTCAGGTGAAAGTTCAGCTGGCCATGGTGTCGGTTCATCCACTCATCAAGGTCGCGTATTAGCACATGGGTTGTCCATGTACCCAGCTCACTCTGGGCAATTCTTGCTTTCCACTTTACAAGCAAGGAGCGCCTGGCCTCCTGCTTGACCCGTAAAGCTTCTTCGTTGGTCGTCGTTCTCTTCTTTGCTTCGAACACCACCGCTCTCTCCTCAGCAAGGAGCTCGATTGGTGGTGAACGTGCTAATACACAAAGAGCCTCCGTCGAGACAGTGCGGTAGGCACTAACACACCTTAGCGCAGCTCTTCGTTGGATCTTTACCATCTCTCTCCTTCGGTATAGTATCTTCATACAGTCGGCCCATACTGGCGCACTGTATAGGAGGATCGACAAGGCGGTGCTCATCATGATCCTTCTCCTTGCTTCTCTCGGTCCTCCTAGGTTCCTCATCAGGCGGCTTAGGTATCCAACTACCCGGCCCGCCTTTTCCGCTGCTATCAGGAAATGGTGCCTGAAGCTCAGCGTTGAGTCAAACCAGATGCCCAGGTATTTCATTTGCTTCTTGATTTCAATTTCCACACCTTGCAGGCGAAAGGTGGGTGGATTGAACTTCCAACGGATCGTGAATAAAATGGCCTTCGTCTTACTTGCTGCTAGTTCAAGTCCAGCCGACTCGATCCAACGCGTCACATCCTCTAGGGCCCGGTTTACCCTGCTCTCCACCGCTACAGTTGTTTCTGCGGTGCATACCACCAGGGTGTCATCCGCATAGCAGATAAGCTTAACCCCCGGTGGCAGATTCACCTTAAAGATTCCGTTAAATGCAACGCACCACAAAAGTGGCCCAAGGACCGACCCCTGCGGCACCGCACAAGTAACAGGGCGCTTTACTGTACCAGCAGACGTCTTTGCTTGGATTTCACGGCAGCTAAGATAGCTGCTGATCATCCTGAGCAGGTATGCGGGCACTCCTGCGTTCACAAGAGCTTCCAATATCATCTTCTATGGAATTGAATTGAACGCATTTCTTATATCGAGGCTGACGGCTGCGCAAAACTGACGCATATCAATCGCTGACTTGGCTATCCTCTTCACCCGGATCCCAGCATCTGATGTGCAGCGTCCAGTTTGAAAACCGTACTGGCTTTCAGAGATTATATCTCTTTCCTTCAGATAGCTCTCCAAACGATTGGCTATATCACTCTTTCTAGAAGTTTCCCAACATTGTCTAGCAGACAAAGTGGACGGTAAGAGGGTGGTAGACCAGGTGGTTTATCCTTCTTATCGATCAACGCTAGCCTGGCTTTCTTCCATCGCACAGGGAACAGTCCCCCAACAATTGCCGCATTGAAGGTATCAACAAGCAGTGCTGGGTCAACTGAATGTATGGCGCTCCAGACTGGATTTGGAATCTCATCCGGGCCTGGAGCCTTCCAATACTTATCTCGCAGTCTATTGACTGCTGCATCCACCTCCTCGGTGCCTAGGAGGGATATACCATCCTCTTCTACTATTGGTAGCGTTATCGTTGGTGGTGGCTGCTGTGGGAACAAGCCATCAATGATTTGACCCACAACATCCGGCTCCATTCGGCTCATTGCTGAGAGGCTTTTTAGCTTCTTCATCACCAACTTATAAGGCTTCCCAAACGGGTCGTCATCTGCCATCTCACATAGCTCTCGTCATGCAGCACTCTTGCTGTCCTTGATGGCCTTCTTCAGCCTTTTACGAACCAGCTGGTATTCGGGTGCAACCGCCCGCGCCCCTTCGCGGCCACTACTACGCTGGTATATCCGGCGCTGACGGTTGCATATCCGGACGGATAGGCTGGGATCAGAGTCTTGAGTATTCTTTGGAGTGTCTGATGGCTACACTATGTGAAAGCTTCAACGGAATAAGCAAAATCATTTGATTTGGCTTGCTGTCTCGATAGGTTACGTTACATGAATTAAGTATAGTTTATGTGGGTAGCAGGACGAGGTTCTACTCCTCTCCATCTTGTTACATCACAGCACCATTTTTTTTTTTTTTTTTTTTTCTGGTCTTTTGACATTAAACAATGATTGTTTTTTTGGGGGGGCCGCGGAAAAGGAAGAAGCCACTGAAGGGGGCGCCGTCTCCAAAAGTTTGAGAACAACTGCCTTACCTAATATGTGGAGTCTGTATTTGAACGAAACAAACACAGTAGCGTAGTCTACAAGATGATCTGGTGAGGCAACCTCCATTGAGCCATGTATCGTCGAACTGCCATCCTCCACCGCGTACATGGACCATTACTGGTTTCAAAGAGGTTAGCCTATTTGGTAGCTTGAATAATGGAATTCGATGCATGATAGAATTATAATTCAACTTAATGAAATAAACCAGCGTAAAATCGACATACTTTAGTCGTGAAAACGTTGACGTACAAACAGTCTTCACTTACATTTTGTGGACTGTTATTCGGTTGAGTAAGGTTTATCTGGAGATAACGGTTGCAATGGTATTTGGCATCTTTGATACCATCCCAACTACTTGCTGGTACCAGTGGCTGCACATGATAAAAGCAGGTATTATATTCACAATTTCAGTTCAATGAATTCATCTTATGCATCACCTGAAATCTAAGCTCTCGAATCGGGGGTTTGGCGTAGGGAATGCCTAAGAACGAATAGAAAACTCTACCGGTCGTTATAGACGTATCCTTTTTCCTTCCATGATAGCCTGCCTTATTTTCACGCGTATTTTGAACGAAACACAGGAAGAGCCAGTCGTAATAATTCATGTTTATCTACAGTACCGCTTACAGGCTCAAGCAGAGCGATTATTTGTAAGATCCTTCAGAAATTAGGTGTCCAAATTTGTACATTTTTCGGCAGTTACAACAATTTGAGAGAAAAATTATTTTCAAAAACCACAGATAGAACCCCCATTTTGCAAAACACTAGTGTTGTATACAACATTCCCTGTTCGGTGGGCCCAAATTCATTCTATGTGGGGGAGACTTCCTCACCCGTTAATGAAGAGGGTTCACCAACATAAGAATGACGTTAAAAATCGAAGTAATTCCACTGCTTCTCACAGTTCCAATTTTGACCTGATTAAAATAGTTGGTTGCGAATATAATGATAAGAAGAGGAAGATGTTAGAAGAACTTCATATTTTGAGATGTAACATCCTAAATTTCAAAACCGATACTTCTAATCTCGCCAACACATATTATGCGTCACTCATTCGAGAATTGTAGTTTTATCTCCAGTCAGGAATTTGTTTGCACGTGCCTCTTTTCACACGTTAGGATCTGGTCCACTATAGTTCGTTTTCCTGAAGATGACTGCATATGCGATTAAAATCGTGGCAACCAAAGCAATCAGTGTTAATTCTTATTATTAAAATTGATTGATTTCGATCTTTTCCCCTTCATATGTATATCTCGTATGATGTGTTATCAGAAATGAAATGCTAGTAGCGCACGAGTTGTAGCGAGGAGTCACAAAGATCGACACACGCGCTAGCAATCTATCTGATTATTCGAAGTCGATCCACTGATAAAGGTATTTATATCTACGCAATCACACGAGTTATACTTTTAAATAGGAGCTTGTTGTCATCCTTCCGAACAATAAAACGATAGGTATACTCGCACGCAGTCGTGTTTTTTTCAAGTCGTTCCTGTGTTTCGTTCAAAATGCGCGTGAAAATAAAGCAAGGTATCTTGGAAGGCAAAAAAGACACATCTATAACGACCGGTAGAAATTTCTATTCATTCTTAGGCATTCCTTACGCAGAACCACCAGTTGGAGAGCTCAGATTTCAGGTAATGCATCTAGGTATAAGTGATGAATTCATCGAACTGAAATAACTGTGAACATAATGTACCTAATTTTATCATTTACAGCCACCGGTACCAGCAAGTAGTTGGGATGGTATAAGAGATGCTAAGTACGATCGCAACCGTTCTTTCCAATTAAATATAACTCGACCGAATAACAGTTCCCAAAATGAAAGTGAAGACTGTCTGTACATCAACGTGTTCACGACTAAAGTAAGTCGATTCAAAGCTGATTTAGTTCATTAAGTTGAATTATAATTCCATCAAGTATCGAATTCCAATATTCCAGCTACCAAATAGGCTAGGCCTATCCTCTTTGAAACCAGTCATGGTCCATATACACGGTGGAGGATACATGTTCGGCGATGGCTCAATGGAGGTTGCCTCACCAGACCATCTCATAAAATACGGCATTGTGTTTGTTTCCTTCAATTACAGACTTAACATATTTGGTAAGGCGTTTTTGGGGTAGAATGATTCGGGATTGGAAAGTCGAATAATGATTTATGCCTCCAGTCGAGACTCCGTTTTGGATAGGGTTAGGTTTGCAGGCGATAGCTGCTCTTCCGTGCACTGTTAAATTGACGTATAAGGAGAAGAGATATCTAACTCCAGTACCTACTTAAGTTTGCTCAAGTTCCGCATCCGTGGCTCATGTAAAGCGCCACAATCTCCATTGAAATTGTACGGTTGGAGAGCGGTGGTGCACATCGACAAGGGGAAATAAGATATTTCTAATGGCGATACAGCGCTCTCGGTGAGCGGAAAAAGCGTTACCTAAGACAGCTGCCCTATTCGAATTAGCCATCTCTCCTCTGCGTATATGCAAAAATAACGATCACCGAGACGAGATCTTCCGCAGAATTCGTTGTGTGTTAGTAATGAAGCTTATTTGTAATCATGCATCACTACCATCACAATTGAATGCACACACGTCAATTTTTTCGACGTATATGCATCGTGATGTGCCACTTGTTGTAGGAAATTATAAGGTATTATTATTGAATTCTAAATTGAAAACTGATATCAGAGAACAACTATCAATGGTGGTCTGATGATATTTTTGTAAACACCTTTTGCGACACGTTTTCATACTTTTCCACGATCGTTTTTCTGTCTATACGTCAATTTAACTCTGTACGGCAGAGCTCTTGCTGCATTAAGTAGGATGATGTCATCAAGATACAACTGCAGATTAATACGCCAAATGATGGAGTCCAATGATATCTTTCCTCATACAGTGTCTTAGGGAGAAAGGGCGGATAATGGGCGTGTTCCACACATCCAGGAAGGATGAGGGTCTGCGCCTCTCAACCTCTTGGAACCACCACTAATTGAAATCATTTATTTTCTGCAGGCTTTTTGAATTTGAAAACCCCTACCAGTACGGGTAATTGTGGTTGTAAAGACCAAGTTTTAGCTTTGAAATGGGTACAAGAGAATATAAAATATTTCGGAGGAGATCCGAAAAACGTGACCATTTTTGGAGAAAGCTCGGGTGCCAATTCGGTGCATTTGTTGACTATTTCGCCTCTTGCCACAGGTACAGTATCGGTCAAACCACAAAATTTCCACATTCATTTCATAATTGCATGCAATTATGGAATGAATGTGGAAATTTTGAAGGCTCGAAGTCGTGACCTCATGATTACGAAAACTATTTATTGACGATATATTTTCAGTTTATGACGTCATCTAACCACATAGCAGAGAAATTTACATTCGTCAAAATTTTTCTTTATAAGTAATTTTGATCTTTTACAAAGTTTAGGTACTTCTTTTTAGGTTTTCTTGCCCTCCTCTGTTTACGGATTTGATTTCAAACCTTAACTTCTATTTTTCCAATACAGAAATTGATTCTGATGGTCTCTCTCACTATTCTTAAAGGCCCGGTGAACTTCTGCAATTCTAAAGAATAGATCTGAATCCAAAATTTCCACTTTTATACTTTGAGGCTATTGTCTCAATATTATGTTTTTCGAAATAACAAAATCAAAATCATGCTTCAGGTCTGTTTCACAAAGCCATCGTTGAGAGTGGGACAATCATCGCTCCGTGGATTCACGAGGATCAAGTGGAGGCTGGTTTTAAAATTGGCAGAAAATTGGGCTTTGAAGGTACAGACGTAAAAGAGTTGGTTGAATTTCTGAAGGTACAGCCGGCGGAAACACTAGTAAAAGAAGCCAGGACTTTAGTCGTGACACAGAAAACAGTACGGTTCTCGTTAAGAGTAGAATTATAATACGTTTTTCACAATCATTCGCAGCAACTTATTGTGATACGAAATTTTTCAGCTTCTCCCGGCTGCTATGAGCGGTACCATGTTATTCGGACCTTCGATAGAGAGATCTTCGAATATGACTTTCCTGCCCGACTACCCGATTAACTTGATTATGGATAGTAAACCGATACCGATGATAGCCGGAGTTGCCCAAAAAGAAGGAGTTTGTGTGCTTTTCGGTAAGCGATATACAAAGTATAGAAGTATACGATGAACTGGGAGACGGATCCAAATAAATGAAGATCATTCTAGATATCTTCAAATCGAGCCATTTCGAACTGGGATATGCCGATTTCCAAGAATGAGGTGGGGTGGGAAAATTTTGAAGTTTTTAAATCGTCATCAGGTTGTGACGTCGCCGGCAAATTTAGGGCAACGCCGCATCCGGTTATCTAACCACAGTAAATTTATGTTAGGCTAAGATACATCGATACAACGATATCGATTTGATGTGTCCGCCATATTGATTTATCGAACAAAATCGATTTATAGTAGATATTGTTAGGCCTTATAGGTCGTAAAATAGTAGAACGACGGTTACCTTAAAGACGATGAAAGAGGAACGCAGGAAACCTGTTTTATGAGTCAAATTGGTTTTGGTATGGGAGTCTCGAGAGTCTACATTTTTCAATTCCTTTCCGTATCATTCCTCCATAGAACAAATTCCATGTTGAAAGTTCAAATTTTTTCCCCATGAATCCGACTATCTACTTCCCGTATTCTGCCATTCTCTGTAGCTTGGGACACCATGAAGGAAGGATTTTCAACGGTAAATCTATCCCAAGCATCTTCATTTTCTGGTATGTAATGGGTTCGGGTTCGAGGTCTTATATGCAGTGCATAGATTAATTACTACTTTTTGGTCAGATTCAGTTAGCTCCAACGTCTTTGGGTGCAGACCTCTTGGGGTGGGAGTATGCGGATTCGTTTTTCCTACGTTCACGCTTGTTGGTGTTGTGCTGGTCTCCTTCCCCTCCAACCAATAGGCAGGGGCGCAGGGCTATTGATATGCGAAATCAGGTTTGGATAATTAATGGATTTTCGGAACAAATATTGATGGAATCCCTCGGACTATATTTGCACTGGAGTGTGCCGTAGAGTTTTTCGTTTGTACTGCTCACTTCACTCCAACATTATGAGGGGGCTGTAAACATACCAGGCCCTATCCTATTTAAATTTGGTCTGAAAACAGGCTCAACTTGTTATCTATTGTGAGATCGCAGTGAGAGATCGACTACGGCCCCGTGTATGATCAAAGCGGGGCTGTAGTCGATCTCTCATCGCGAGGCCACAACAGATGACCGATTTGTCGGAGAGATTCGCTGTATGGCCTGAAACAACAGAAATTCCCACACGTTTGTTTTCTGGTTTTGGTCATACGCGGGACTGCAGTGAATCCCTCGCCGCGAGTCCACAATAGGAGACCACGTCTTCGGTTCCATTCCTCTATATCTCACCGATTGAAACAACTGGAATTTCCGCATGTTACCACGCTTTAATTATTGCAAGGCTCTAGTCGATTTCTCACCGCGAGCACACAACAGATTACGAGCTTCTTGGTTTCACCCCTACTATTACCTGAAATGACGAGAATTACAGCAAATTAGCCTGTCCCAATCAAACACGGTCTCTCACAATGAAGTTACAACCTTACCAAAGGAGACAATGATTGGAGGAGAAGGCCAAAAACCAGAGGTGAATGGTGTGTCCATAATGGAAAAAAATCAAGCGTTCTAAACTAGGTTAAACGAGGAGTGGCCGGGTACATGTTTTGTAGGACATGTGGGATTTGAAAAATGTTGACGTACCAGATCTATGATGTCATCAAATTGTGACGTCATAGGCTCGAACTTTGGAACTATATAGACAGCACGAAAGGATACACCCACTCCACCCAAAGAATCGAGATGGGGGGCTACGGACACGGACCTAGCGTCAAGAGTGCGCGCTTTCCGAAAGTTTCTGATAACGTAACTTGCTGAGTGACGTCATAGGAGAAATGTCTATCGAAATGTCGACACTAATGATATATTGTGAAGTATTTAAACTCAAAAGTTTTCAATGACATATTTAAGAGTAATTCCGACGTCATCAAACCATTGAAAAATTGAAAGTTCTGCTCGCATTTTCTGAAACTTGAGCTCACAAAATGAGTTTGTATGAGTTCTGAAAGCCGAGAGAGTGAAATTTGATCTTGAAGCTAACTGAGAAAAAAGAATACCAAGATTTTCGAGTACATAGCTGATAAAACCTGAATTCGATGTACGAGTGTCTCCTTATGCAAATGGGAGTTCGTTATACCTGATTTTTTTTTTAAGGCGCTTCAATCACTATGAAATTTCTATTTCCCCATTTATAACATAATAATCTCGGATCCCTGTGTTTTTCTTACGCCAGTCAGGAGGTGGCCTTCAAAAAGTCCATGTCCCAACACTTCTCTAGATCGTTGGGCTGGGAGTATGCGGATTCGTTTGTGCTTGGTATGTGCCGTACAGTTTTTCGTTTGTGCTGGTCTCATTTCCCTCTAACCAATGAGCAAGGCTATTGATATGCGAAATCTGGTTTGGAAAATTAATGGATTTTCGGAACAAATATTCTGGAATCGTTTGGGCTACATTTGTACTGGATTTAGCCGTAGGGTTTTTCGTTTGTGCTGCTCACTTCACTCCAAACTTATGGAGGGGCTGTAAACATGTCAGGCCCTGTCCTATTCAATTTTAGTCTGAAAACAGGCTGAGCTTGTTATCTATTGTGAGATCGCAGTGAGAGATCGACTACAGCCCCGTGAAAGCGGGCCTATAGTCGATCTCTCGCCGCGAGTCCACAACAGATGACCGATTTGTCGGAGAGATTCGCTGCATGGCGTGAACCAACCAAAATTCCCACACGTTCGTCCCCCCACTTTGGTCACACACGGGGCTGTCGTGAATCTCTCGCCGCGAGTCCACAATAGGAGACCACATCTTCGGTTCCATTTCTTCCACCTCACTGATTCAGCCAAATGAACAGGGTTTCCGTGACTTTCTGAAAACGTAACTCGCTGAGTGACGTCATAGGATAAATGTCTATGGAAATGTCGATACTAATGTGATATTGTGAAGTATTTGAACTCAAAAGTTTTCAATGACATAATTAAGAGCAATTCCGACGTCATCAAACCATTGAAAAATTAAAGATTCTGATCGCAATTTCTGAAAGTTGAGCTCAAAAAATGAGTTTATATGAGAACTGAAAGCTGAGAGAGTGAAATTTGATTTTAAAGCCGACTGAGAAGAAAGAATACCAAGATTTTCGAGTACATACCTGAATTTAATGTACGAATATCTCGTTATGCAAATGGGAGTTCGTTATACCTGATTTTTTTTTAAGGCTTGGAGAGTCCTGAGGATTTGTTCGAACGCTTGAAATGCGATCTCACTGAATTAGTGAAATCGAATGTACCTTGCGACCCTTCGAAGATTCCAGAAATTACGGAATTAGTGCAGGAGTATTATTTCGGTCCGTTGATTAACAACGCAAACGACGACGATGTATACGACGAGAAAATGCGCGAAAAAGTCATAGAGGTAAGTTCAACCAACGACTTCTTAAATCTAAGTACCTCAATTTCATCGCTTGATTTTTTGCAGATTTATTCTCACTTATACTTTCGAAGTTTCTACGAGGTCATTCAGATGACCACAAAGAATAGCGCTCCATTGTACGTGTACAGATTTGATTATGTTGGGAACTTGAATGAGTCGTTGCACTGGTCGATGAATATCCCAGGTACAATTAGATATCCACTATAGCAGCTGTCGTTTTCAACCATTTAGTAATTCCAATAATCAATTTTTTCAGGGGCACTGCACGCGGACGAATCTGAATACATAACTTTATCCAGAGGTCTGCACCCAGCAAGGACGTTGGAGCTACCTGAATATGATAAAAAAGTAGTTAATAATCTGTGCACTGCCTGGACGAATTTCGCGAAGACCTCGAACCCGAATCCTTTACCGGACAAAGAAGATACTTGGGATAGGTTTACTGATGAAAATCCTTCCTTCATGGTGTTCAACGCTACGGAGAATTTCAGAATACAGGAAGTAGAACTCGAGTTTTGGGAGCGAATATTTCGTCATTTGGCTGATTGGTCCGAGACTAGAAATATGAGATTGCAATTATGTACCAAGGAGAAAGGCAGAATATGGGCAGAAGGAATCGAGCTTTGGAAGCGAATATTTTATTGCTACGTCGATTGGACTGATCATAAAAATAAATTGTAAACTAAGTACCGTAACATACCAATGAATTTATTGTCGTGATATTCATTTTCTTATATTATATAAACCTAACGATTGAATAAAGCAAGAATAAAACTTTTCCTTATTTTTACAATCTTTTGATGAAAAGTTCTGAGTTGTTATTGAATAAGTTAAAATAGACAACTTGATATCGTAATTGTTCGCACGTGCAGTGAATTCTAATCTTGATCCCAACCGATGATTATGACGTACCTAAGCATGAGCGACGAGTTACACGAATCCAACAGATGAATACCGACAGCGAACATGAATGATGAAAGCTCGTTTTTCTACTTGGCCAAAATTAAAATGAAAGAACGACATACAAGTAAGTCCCAAGTATACCAGAATTGACTTTCGAAGAGTACCTAACTTCATTATCAACAATATTTCCTTCCCCGCAGTGCAGTATCAGTAGATTTTTCAATTTCGTGTCTTAATATTGCTACCCCAGCGCTCTTGAACAACTTCATTATTGACCTTCCCCATACCTACAGAGTACCGAGAATTTCGATGAAATAATTACGTAAGTAATGTTGTCGGGAGTGAACAATTTTACGACTCAAAAATGCTGCGTGCATGACGAATTATCGAATTGAAATTTTTCACTTTATATGGTTATTCTTTCCAAAAAAACTTCACTGGGGACAGATAACGAATAAACGAGCTCGAATTTAGTTTGTATAGCGACGAGTTTATGCAAAAATATTCTTTTATTCTCGGCGCGTCTCGAAAGTGAAAAAAATATTCGCACAGTCTTAATCAATTATTGGGAAATCAATTAGCTGATGAGCTTCATTGTCGCAGGGTGGTTTGAAATATTGTTTTTGTATTCAGTTTCCCTCCCAAAATTGCGAACAAACGTAAATATCGTGACTGTAGAGTGCAAGATTTGAAGTAACTATTTCAAGAACATAGGTACTTCATCGTAAGAGGTATCTGTGCCAGTGAGTGACGGACTTCGAGTTGCTTTCAGTATGATCGAATATTGATATACCTAAAAGATCTCGTGAGTGGTCAGAGCTATAGCGATTTAATAAAATTTGGCGAAATAAACAGCTCGTATTCAGGTGTTCAATATGATCGTGAATATAAAGCAAGGTTCATTGAAAGGAAGAGTGGACGTATCGTTGACTACCAATAAAGTTTTCTATTCATTTCTCGGAATTCCCTATGCGGTACCTCCTATTGGCGAACTTCGATTTCAAGTGAGTCGTTTGATGATTCAAAGTGTTAGATTCAATACGCATAGAAAAATTTATACGAGACAGTTTTCTTCTAGCTACTCTTAAAATTCTCTCTACCTCTCTAGTGGGCTCGGAGCTAAAATTTTTACGATTCAAGTGGGTCAAAATCTTCTTCTTTACCTATGCGCCTTCGACGGTTTTATTTTCACGAGGCTCAAGGGGTCAGAATTTGTCTCTCGTCCCCGATAGGCCAAATTGACCAAACACTTCTTGAGGACAAATGCTGGGTTGGCACTTTCATTGATTCTAGAAACTACCAAGCCATACAATACCTCGGAAGTATGCTTCGAATTCAAAACTTGACAGCCACCTCCTGCATAGTTCTCGATATATAGCAAAACTTCTGATACCTCTCTGAATCTATGATCATTTGATATCAGTTATGGTAGAATGTGAGGACCTCCAAGCGTGTATGTGCCTCCACAACCCTAACCCTTATATGGCTCCAGTCTCACCAATGTAGAGGGCTGTACATTTCTTGGACCTTATTGTCATTTCTATCGCCCAAGGACACCATAAGTTCGGTATTTTGAGGAAAGAGACAACGAATCAAAATGAAGAAGGGTGCGGCCAAACTCGCGAGAAAATTCCCCTGGGTAGGGCAAATTGATCCATTTGCCTCTTCTCGTGCTCCGAAGTTCACGGGCTGGTTAGGTTGAGGAAATTTTTCGTGACCTTCTTATGAATCAATTTCTCGGTGTTGAAGAGATTGGGGTTAGACTCGGCGAGAGATTTGAAAATGTTAACTTCTTGGACACAATAATCATTAGGAATGTGATGGACTAGTCGATGAATAAAAGAATTGAAGGCCGCACGTTTGTAGATCATGAAGCAGAAAGAAGACCCTGACCGCTGTCTCTCTCACGAAGATACTGAACTCATGGTGTTCTCTGGCGATGGAAACAGTGAAGTCCAATGAAAATTCCAGCGCTCTGCAATGACGAGACTAGAAGGCAAAAGAGGGTCAATGTTGAAGAGCTCATGAACGCTTGGAGATCGTCGTCTTTACAATCACTTGATCTCAGATGGTCAAAGATTCAGTGAGGGGTCGGAAATTTTGACATGTCTTATATCTTCCTCGAAGTTTCCTTAGCCCCTAATGTCAGAATTTGCGAGTTTACACAATCCTCGCGAGTTCCCTCCACCCACTAACAGTCCTGTATGCTGTATCCTTTCTCTTTCTTTATAATAAACTATGACGTCATCAGCCGTGGTCCCGAGCCCCCCTCCAACTATAATATCATCAACTGGTGACGTTATCAATCGTGACCTCGAACTTAATCCTAAAATCTGTGAGTTCAATCCACCACCCCTCATCCTTGTAATCTATAGTGGTTTAGTATAGGCTTTTTTGTTAAGCTATGGATGAGCCTCCCATGAGCTAAATAGCTTATCTTACAGCACGACACACTTATATTAGTCCACGATGTACACCGCTGTGACAAACTAGGCCACGATTTCTACACAAAACAAGCGTGGTCTTGAAGTATAAATGAGGTCACTTACTAGTACATATATTTGCCTTTAACAGAAAATCTCTCTTTTTCATGATGAGTTCAAGCACGCACGACTCCAAAAGACTGGATATGCCCATCTTGATTAGTAGCGGGGTGTAGACGTTCACAGTGACTCTGATTAAGGGTTGAGGAGAGGATTATTGAACAACAAAAAACGCAAAAACTTCAATTTGAACCTAAGCCTGGGACCTCTCGTGTACGAAGTTGTCTCCAAAACTATTCCGAATGCAAATTCCTCTGTTGAAACCTGACAGCAAACCTAAGAAATTGGATGGCATATTTTACAGCCTCCGAAACCAGCCGGTGGATGGTCGGGAATCAGAGATGCTACATACGATCGTAACCGCTGTATACAACTGGTTGTTCCGGAGCCGAATGAAATTCCACCTGATGAAAGCGAAGATTGCTTATACGTGAACGTATTTACGCCAGAGGTAAGTAAGCGAGTGAAAAGTACTACTTTTGGTGCAGATTTGAAACGGTGCGATTCACTATTTTCAGCCTCCAAATACGGGAGCTCCACTGAAACCAGTTATGGTATTTCTACACGGTGGTGGATATTACATGGGCTCCGGAAGCATGGATGCCGCTTCACCCGATCATCTCATGAATTACGATATCGTTTTTGTGTCGTTCAATTTCAGGCTTCATGTATTCGGTTGGTACCTATTATTCTTTATCGAGGATATTCTTATCCAAAACGAGCCACCGGTGTAGGAGACAATAAGAGACAACTCGGACAAAGATTAATTGAGATCAAAGAGTTTGAATAGAAGTTTACCTCTTGTCTCGCTGTTTATTAGTGGGTCTCAAATTATCAAAGTCAAAAAAAGTCAACGTAAAAGTTATTAAATTTGTGTTTAGTTTTTTTTTTTTTTTTTTTTTGCAAAAAAGAGTTATTATTGAATCGAGGGTGAGACTTGAGCTTCACAGAAACAGTAAAGGTTCAGAGCCAAATATATAGTTTTGGTATCGTCACGTCTATATGATTATAAATGGATCCTCGCCACGGGGCAGAGCCGAGCTCTCCATCGAACGTCCAAGAATAATAACGATTAAACAAAAGGAGTCAAGAATAGAACGTGGCTGACAAATCACTAACTTAGACTAAGATCAAACCATGTGGGCCGATCTATTATTTCAATTCGTAAATGTTTATGTTTCAGGGTTTCTAAACTTGAACACTCCAAGTAGTACCGGTAACTGCGGTTGTAAGGACCAGGTACTAGCCTTGCGTTGGATCAAAGAGAATATACAATTTTTTGGAGGTGACCCAGAAAACGTAACCATATGCGGAGTCAGTGCCGGAGGCGTCTCAACACATTTATTGAACCTTTCACCATTAACTCCAGGTAAACAGGAGGTAATGTTGTACAAAACAGACGTCAAATCGATGTCTTCTAGAGGTCGGGCTTTTTCGCTCTCTCTATTCGAAAGCACCGGCCAAGAGTAGAAGCGTCTCTCTCTCAAGAAAAATTTGTACATTACAGGCTTGTTCCACAAAGTCATAGCTGAGAGCGGGACCGTAATTGGTCCTTGCATCGTAGAAGATCAAGTAGAAGCGGGTTTTGCCATTGGCAGAAGTTTGGGTTTCGAGGGAACGGACGCCGAGGATTTAGTAAAGTTCTTGCAAAAACAATCAGCCGAAAATCTCACGAACGAAGCTCGAAAGTTGGTGGTCGTTCAAAAAGAGGTGAATATTTGACGTACATTCTTGGCCCCATATTCTTCTAATCCAAGCTCACACAAAGACTTGATTTTGCCCTCGTTATTAGAATTTGCCATTTGCGATGAGCGGTTTCAAGATATTTGTACCATCGATCGAAAAAACAGGGCAGAACGCTTTTCTTCCCGACTATCCAATCAACTTGGTTACGAAAAACCAACCATTGCCCATGATGGCTAGCATTGCTGAAAACGAAGGCGTTATCATACTTTTTGGTAGAAACAAATTTGTTTGTCATTTTTTGCTGAAGTACGAGGATTAATTATATTGATGATATTATTTCCGACAGGCCTTGAAAGTTATGACAGATTTTTTACGCACTTGAAACATGACCTCAGCAATTTAGTAAAATCAAATGTACCTTGTGATTCTTCGAGAGTACCCGAAGTGGCAAAGGAAGTGAAAAAGTTCTATTTGGATCCACTGGGGGACTGTGCTACAGAACAAGAGATTCGTGAAAAATTAGTCGAAGTAAATGACTTCCTTTTCTCGATACATGATAGGGCGATAAAGCTCACAGGTCTCTACAACCTATCCTTCGTTTTATATTTCAGATTTATTCTCATCTATTTTTCAAGAATATGTACGAGATTATAGAGAAGACAACTAAGGCGATTGCTCCACTATACATTCATAAGTTTCACTACAATGGAGGATTGAACATTTCACCGTGGTCGAATCTATTTCCTGGTACGTCGCTGGTATTTCTGTAAGTATCTTCATTTCTTCGTCTCAAATACTACAGAAAATTTGCTGTAGGTGCTCTTCATGCGACCCAAGCAGGCTACATAACTATAAACAGAGTACTTCTTACAAAAAGTACTCAAATATCAGAAGAAGACCGGATGGTGATGGACAATTTATGCGCCGCTTGGACGAATTTTGCGAGAACTTCCAATCCAAACCCACTGCCTCACACAAATATTCAATGGAAACAACATACAGTTAATAATCCTTCTTATTTGGTATTCGATAGAAAATGTCAACAAGTGAAGGGTAAGGTATGGGACGAGGGTTTCCAGTTTTGGAAGCAGATATTTAACGAGTACGTCGACTGGAACGATTCTAGTAGGAGGTTACAACTTTGAGAAATAAAATAATATTTACTTGGATAATGATTATTATAAAATATGTTGGATACCTATATTGTATCGATAAAAATCAATAAAGAAGATCTTCTTTTGTGAGTAATTAATGGTAATTGCGGAGGGAAACTCCGGACGAACGCGGACTTTCTCCGAATAACATCTTCCACAACGCAGCCCCTCGTTCATAAAGTTTTCCGCTCTTGAGTGTGAGTTTCTCGTCAATTTTCAAGTAGCGAGGATTTTCAGATGTGTGCGGTTTCCACTCGTCTCCCGCGTTGTTTGGAGGAGGATTTGGATTCCTGGAATACATAGATCAAAAAGTTCATGTATTGTGAGTAAAGATGAACATTGAACATCTGTCAAAATCGACAGGATATTTCTTAAATTATATAATGTGCATCGCAGTAACAATCCCCACAGGAGCAGAACAACTGAATAGAAAATTGTAATTACTTTTTACTTTCTTTATTTCGTCCTATCATTGTGCTTACTTTCAGCGACCTTTCTGTCTTTCTCCAAATTGCTCATGCTGAATTTACATCTTTTCTACGCTATTCTCTCAACTTGATACGTTTGAATTCTTCAAACTAATAACATTATCGACCATAGTCGTACTACCAATATCACTCGAGAAGATGATGACAATACTTGATGCCTAGCACATAGCTGAGATGGATGAATACAAGCTTATCAGGAAACTTTGAAGAACTGATTGCTATCTGTGTTTGCCCTGTCTGCCCTTGAAGAAGATCTAGTGTTGGACTGGAAGGCACCAGAGCCCTCGGCAATCATGAACATCCAGGGCCTTGAGACAATTACATAAATATGGATGCGATCACCAAATAGCCAACCTGGCTGGCCTTAGCTATCTCCTTTTGTACGTCGTAAAACTTCCTGCAAGGAGGCCAAAAATAAACTCAATGTCTCGTGTCTCATGCTGGCTGCGACATGACTAATAATCCGTAGGAATCATTCCAAAGGCTGATGAAAAGTCTCATAAAGTCTTATTATCCTTAAACCCTCCTTTCCTTGCTTCAGCTTCTTGTCTTCCTCTGAAAACTAAGTCCTTTAAGTCCTTTGGCGGGAAGGCCAAAATTTCTTCAAGTCCCTAAAATAGGTCAACGTTATTCAGATCCAGGGCTTTATGCCCACAAAGAATGGTTATTTATAATTTTGATTCTTCAAATTGCTGCACACTCTTCGAGAGAGAAAGAGAAGGGAGGTCAATCGCAAGAATATTACAGTTGAGAATAGAGAATCCCATCGATATTTCTCCAAGGTCAAGGAGCACAGATGTACAGGACTTGGAAAAATTTTGACCTTTGCTTTTTGGGGCCTACATACTTAGCCCTCATTACACAAAACCAACATACAGAGTGCTATAACCTCCATTATAAAAGTCCTTATCCTTTCCGGCGTGTTCCGCCTTTTCAACGATTTTTCCTCGTGAGTGATGGCACTATCATGATCGCGATATCACTGTAAAGCGTCAGTTTAGTGCCTCGACTACCGGGAAAAAAATTCCCAATGTAAATTAGTGTAATTTGAACACTTCACCTCGTTGTCTTATCAGTCACACTCGAGCAATTTTGATCTTATGGAGCAGTTAAAAATAGAGAAATTGTTATGTATCAGGAGAACAGCGGAGATTGCAGGTTTCCCTTGTCCACTAAATTTTTCAAATGAAACCGGTGACAATTTATCGGGAGGGGGAGGCAGTCTTTGACAATAATACAGGGTTGCAATGTTTTAAACATGTTTGAAACGTGTTTAAAACATGTCTGAAACACACAAAAAATTAAAATTGTGTTTCAAACAGAAATATGTTTAAAACGTGTTTTTTTTTTTTTTTTTTTTTTTAAACTTGTTTTTATCAATACATTGAAAAACATTAGAAACCTTGTTTGCTTCCATATTTTCATCATTATTCTTCACCAAAAATGAATATTTGACAATATTTTTTTCAGGGATTGAAAAAGTATAAAAAAATTCGAATGTTGTTTTAAATGTTGTTTTAAACGATTTTCAAAACCAATGTTTAAAACGATGGTTAAAACTCCAAAAATAAATCTCGAACAATAATTGAATCATTTAAAACGTTTTAAACAATGTTTAAAACATGAACATTTAAAACGTATTTTAAACAAGGAATTAAAAACCATCATTTGAAACATGTTTTAAACATAAAATTCGTTTTAAACTGAAAAATCATGTTTTTTTTTTTTTTTAAAAAAAATATTTTTTGTTTGAAAAAAAAACATGTTTTTTGTTTGAAGAAAAACATATTGTTTGTTTGAAAAACGACATGTTGTTTGTTTTTTGTTTTTTTTTTTGAAAAAGACCGTTTTTTTTTTTTTGCAACCCTGCAATAATACCAAAGCTTAGACCTTATACAAATTTCGGTCCAAAAGTTGGTATGAGTGAGGCCATTATTATAGAAATTATAATGAAATGCAATCTCTTCCCCGGTTTTCTTCCTCGCGTCTGATTCATCGTTTTGCTTTGACTCACCCCGTTTTTGCAAAATTGGTCCACAGAGTACAAAGGTTCTTTGTTACCTCTCTGTCTCGATCGTCCATTTTTGGATTCGGGAAGAAACCTCGAGACAAAGTTATGTAATTGGATTCGTCAGCGTGGAGAGAGCCTAAAAGCAGTAAAAATCGATAATGTTGTTTCTGATATAAATAAAATTGGTACAAGTCTACAAAATTACCTATCTCTTCGATCTAACTTATAACGTGAAGGGCATACTCCTATTTTATAAATGTGATGGACAAACTAAGAATATGGGTGAAATCGGGGCAAGAAATAAAGTGGAGGGCAAATTGTATTTTGAAGGACTCAAGCGTATGCGGCAGAATCCTGGCGTCAACTCTCGCTAAATAGGATACCGAAGAAGGCAGTCAGTTCAATACATTTCTATGGATGAGTTTTTTCTGCGTGCTTTAACCTTACTCTATGGGTATCAAGACAGCTTCTTACGATCACATGTCCAAAATGAAAAATTTTTCTAATGAAGATTTTAAAATAGTCATTGTTACAATTTAATATTCAAAGCTTTATCTAATTTTCTGGTCTTAATACTCTTAAGAAGCTCTGGCAATATATAAATAAATTTGTGACAGATCTTTTAAAACATCCAGTATCTAAACATCGAATACAACACTGGCATAGAAAACCAACAGATTTCTAAGGATGTAAAGAAAAAATTATTATGTACTAACAATCAGTAGGTCACCGCAGAGGCAGCTGAGTAAGTCCGAAAAAAGTGTTTTTATCGAGATTACACAAATCTTACCAGGAATTTTCATTTTCCAATGCATAGACTCGTTCAAATTCCCACAATAACTAAACTGATACACGTACAGAGGTTGATTTGATTTGATGACAAACTCGAATGACTCGTAAAGATGAAGGTTGAACAAATCCGAGAATAGCTGAGGTCAAAATAAAATTAAAGAATAGATCATCGATCTGCATCTACGACACTCTTTGTTTTCTTCTTCAACTCACATCCAGCAAACGCGATGTACAATCAAAACTCTCGTCTTCTCGGCCACCTAAATAGAATTCTTCAATTTTAGCCAACACAAATGACCTCACACGAGGATCGCACTTCAGGTTGGACTTCACGACTTCGGATAAATCGTTTTGCAACTTCATGAGAATACCGGGATCCTCGGCATCTAAAGTAATCGTAAGTATTTCTCATGAACGATGAGTGAAAATTGATAATAGTATCGGGCAAATGACTCACCCATGAGAATCGTCGCTCCTTCTACATCTGCTACTCCTACAATTGATGGTACTGGATCCGCAGTTTTTGTCAGATGCTCTGGATCGTTAGGTAAAAAAGCGCCATGAACATTTTTCTCCAGAGACGGTACAAACAACAGAGTTCGCATATCAAAGGGATTTTCCTTTTGAAAAATTGATTTTTTAAATCGCTTCATAGGTTTCTAAATTAGGGAGTTGGACTTAACTCGTCCAATTCGCACAAAAACAAAAAGACGGAACACAACTTCACATTCTATCTTGAACAGGAAACTAAAGGTTTGACCAGATATTTCACTATGGAGGGGGAGAATGAGATTCAGTCAACTTGTGTGTGAAATACTGATCACATTTTTGAAGTATAGAAATTTTCCATAACATGCCAAGGAACCTTCTTGAGTACTCGAGTAATTCGAGCATTGAGGAGGGAAAATGTTTACCGTCTCTTCGGCTAATTATGATTCTCAGCGTAGGAGGCGCAGACTCTTGACCTACTTTACAAAACATTTGAAAAAGTTCAAATTCTAAGCCGTATAAAGTGAACAGCAAATCCGGGATTTGATTTACTCCAGGGACTTAAGAAGATTTTCGAAGGATACTAGAGCTACTCAAAGAACAGGAAGCTCTGGCCTAATTTTTTGTTTCTCACGCCAATTATGGTTCTGAGAGGAGATGAAAGTTCTGACCTGCTTAAGAAATTAAGAATATTTTTGAAGGGAAGAGTGGCCCGGTTTAAGGGCTCAAAACAATTTTTGGAGACGACTTCAACAGCCTCAGGAGTAGTGAGCTTCGACCTAGCTCAGGGACAGACTTTCTTTTCAGCGATGAAGTTTGCTGGAGTAAAAGATATCTGCGTTCGGATGACCGCGGGTTATTTTTGCGGCCTCCTTGCTGCCAGGTGGGTGAAAACGAAGTATACCGGTTTCACCACCAGACTATATGTTACTTAAGATCCTATTTGTACCTGTTTGAAGTTTCGCATGATAAGCCAAGCTTCATACTGAAGAACTTTCGCCGGCTGCGTTCTAAGAAAATTGGCCAATTCTTCACGGTCGTTTCCTTCGAAACCCAATTTCCGACCAATCTCGAAAGCTACATCTTCTTGATGTCGTCTAAATGCCCACGGCGAGCGAGCGTGACCAGATTGGACGATAACTCTCTTAAAGAGACCTTGGCAAAAAATTTCATTCACCATCGACCACGCTTATACCATTTCTGACCCCTTAGGTTCATATAACAAGATTACCTTTAGCTAGAGGTGAAACCGCGAGAAAATGTACAGATGCGGCTCCAGCGCTCTCTCCGAAAAGAGTCACATTATCCGGATCTCCACCGAATGAACGTATGTTCTTCTGAACCCATTTCAGGGCAAGAACTTGATCTTTACCCCCGCAATTACCGGCACAGCTTGGTGTATTCAAGTTCAAGTACCCTGTGGAAGTACACAACTCGTTTCATTTAGCTCGCGTTTATTGTCGCCGAAAAGTATACGTTCTTACCTAGGATATTGAGTCTCTGAGAAAAAGTAACCAATATAACGTCGTAGTCGACAAGATGATCGAATGAAGAAACTAGCAACGATCCCGAACCGTGAATAAATGCACCACCATGCACGTGTACCATCACTGGTTTGAGAGGAGAGTTCGGATTAGGAGGCTGGAACACAAAATTCTTTCAACAGCACGATGTAAACTAATATTGAATAAGAATTAAAGAAGAATACGTACCTCGGGGATAAGAACATTGATATTCAAGCAATCTTCACTTCCCACCATTGCATTACTTGCGAACATTCTTTGGATACACCATACGGAGTCTCCGGTAGCGTCACGTACCCCAGTCCAGTTTTTGGCTGGTTCCGGCGGCTTTTCGAAAAGTAGGTACACATGACATTCAAAGTCCAAAAGTACAAATAATGATGACAAGGTATAAACTTACCCGAAATCTCAATTCTCCCACTGGTGGCTCACCGTAAGGAATATTCATGAACTTGTAGAATGTTTTTCCGGTCGTCAAAGATTTGTCATGGCCTCCCTCGAGTACCCCTTGTTCTATTTCTAATCTCATATTTCTGTAATGATAGGTAGGTATTATAATAAACGAATACATTTAATTTATGATGAATTGAAATTAGCTCACCACTTAGTAAATTTTTTTCGCGTGTGAACAAAAGCTGATCTCGTTTTCAAGACAATCACAGGGAAGGATTACTTTACTTCAGATAGCGGACTCAAGAATAGTTTACCAGAGTTCAATCTTAAGCATTTATCAATATGACGAGCTGCATAACGTTACACAATATTATTTTTAAAACTCGGAATAACGCGTTTGAAACTTACTTTTCCGTTTTCTTTACTGCGCAGTACCTATCTATGACTAAATGCGTGCGTGATAATCTAAATACACAATAAATATCATTGACATCTGTTATCGCGATCGTTCACATAAAGATTGTGACGAGCGAAGAATGTGTTCGGATGATAGTCTTCTATTTTGTGCTCGATATTGGCTCACGTCGCGCAGAAAGCTCTCGCGCATTTAATTTCTCACACAAGTCGTTAGATAGTTTATCTGAAGAAACTTTAGACTCGGTGAGAACACTTCTTCTAATGTTCTTGGTATTTGAAAGTGAGGTACATGTAAAAATATACATCTCAAGCGTTTTCCACGTCATGAATTCATCACTCGCCGTGTTCTTCAATTCAATTTAAAATGAAAAGTTATGCGTTTGAAGCTCATTTAAAGGGAAACAGGCGATAGTAAAGGCGACGAGCGCACAAATAAGGTGAATAGGAACATTTTGGGAGCCAAAAGCTGATTCTGTCGTAAAATATCAGAATAAGTGTCAGAAACAACGTAATCGTTAAGAATCCCGACCCAAAAAAGTTTTCCTCACGGTTTCCGGCACGTTTTAGGCCCCAAAAATTGATTTATAGGAAATATTTCGAAAAGTTGAAGCCCTAGAAAAAAGTTAAGTACATTTCTCCACTTTATGGAAAATATTCTTGGACTGGTACAAGTAATGAACTCCAAAAGTTTCTTTTCTCTTAGCGGGGAACCCGCTATCCCTTTTGTTGAGGGTACTTCCAGGAATTTTTCGTCCGCGAGCGCGGTTGATGACGTCACGGAGAGGGGAGGGGACTTGGAAAAATTTCGACTTTCGAGCTATATATGACAGGAGGGGGACTTAGAAAATTCCTACCTCCGAGCTATGTATGATAGAAGGGGACTTGGAAAAATTACGACTCTCGAGCTATATATGACAGGAGGGGGACTTAGAAAATTCCTACCTCCGAGCTATGTATGATAGGAGGGGGACTTGGAAAAATTTCGACCCTTTAGCCATACGGTATATGATAGGAAGGGGACTTAGAAAAATTCCTACCTCTGAGCTGTATATGATAGGAGGGAGACTTAGAAAAATTTCGACCCTCTAGCCCAGTGGTCCGCAACCTGTGCGCCGCGTTCATCAAAATGCAATATCATAAATAGAGCCACGATTTGACACTCTTCTTGGTACTAAACAAGCGCAGCCGTCTCATTAATTTTATTTCTATCTTTCCACTTTGCACTTCTACCCAAGTTGTATCTATATTTGTATTTATTATTACTTAAATTAAATTGTATCACGGATTATTCTTGTCGCGGCAATGAAAAAGACTGGAAAAATGTGTTCCTATTTGTTATGTTCCAACGTTGGGCGGAAAGGGGCGCTGCAAAAATTTCTCCGACTGTAAAAGGCGCCATGGGCTATAAAAGGTTGCGGAACACTGCTCAAGCTATATATGCTAGGAAGGGGACTTAGAAAAATTTCTACCTCCGAGCTAAATATGGTAGGAAGGGGACTTTAAAAAATTCCTACCTCCAAGGTATACATGATAGGAGGGGACTTGGAAAATTCCGACCTCTGAGCTATATATGATACGAGGGGGACTTGGAAAGACGACGACTTCCTCGAAATTGCAGCGTGTTCAAGTTGTCACGTCATGATTTTAGGACGCTTGGAAAACTTGAGGTTCTACGGGACTCGGGACAGCGGGTTCCCCGCTGCTATTGCAGTCCTGCAATGGCATCTAATTTCTCTTAAATTCTTATTACACGTCCATTCAATTTACGCTCGAAGTCGGCGGAGACAGCATACATTTTCTTGATCTTTCCATTACCCTTAGATATGGTCCGCAGAGTTCGGCATCTTTGGGACACCGACTAGCACTGTTTCAGTTGTAAAATCACTACCTATTCTTGTCCAGAAATTAGTCCGCCAAAAGTCATCTCGCATATTTCAGACGCTAACCATTCACTAGATCGAGATACGAAAAAGAGAAGGAAAGAAAAATGGATCCTACCTCCCTGCGCCTCAGCAGCCTCACTTCCAAAATCTCTCGTTTAGATAGACCCGTTCATTTTCGCTCCTCATTCTATTTTATGAGTATACAACTAAAAATATTTTTTCGAGGCTCAAATATCTCGTCACAACGGAGAACAAGGGTAAGGTTTCAAAACTCCAGTGGGACAATTGAAATTGGTCGGAACTATAGAGAAGAAAAATTTCTGGGCACAACCGATTTGTCACTTCTGGGTCTTCGTAGGAAATCCCTCCCCCCCTCTCCTCCTCTTTTGCTGCCCACATCTTAGCCTCTGGACATAGCTTCAACAAGCCCAGCGAATAAGAGAACAATCCAAGATTAAAGTCTCAACGACGGGGCGAGTAACCAATCAACGAAAAAATGGCAAAGCCAATTGGCAAGATTCAGAAGCGGGAAATGACCAGCAAACGGAGGCTCAAACGGGGTCGAAATGTTGCGAAACCCCCTCACCTCAACGTAAAAGTAAGGGTAATTTAAAGAATAAGTTTTATAAGTTGAGTAGTTGTATCCTCTCCCAACGGAACGAGTTCGAAGCATACAGATAACAGCCTCAAATTTAACATCATTAAGTTTAATACGCAAGGTATAGTGAGCACTAGTAGGCAGTATGAATTCAACAAAATGGTGTAAAACATAAATTTTGATATAATAGGAGTAGCAGAAACAATATTAAAAGGAGACAAGATGATGAAAACGAGTAACGGTAATTATCTTTTTTATTATGGAGAATCTAAGGGGTTCCGAGGATTCACGAATCAATAACCTAACCGATAAAGTATAAGTAGTGAAAGGCATCTCGTAAAGAATCAGTTTAGTGAAACTCATCCTAGAAAAAGGTACGCTTCTAACAATTATACAGATATACGCCCCAACCATGAAAGCCGAGGTAGAAGAAGAATTTTACGATGTATACTGCAGGATACATTTGAAAAAGAAAGGGAATTCTACAACATAATAAAGGGCGATTTTAACGCAAAAATTTAGTCAGTTTCTAATCAATCGCTTAGCTTAGGTAGATACAAACAGTAACGGTGAACAGCTTATAAACATGGCAGAAAAAAATACCCTTGAGATATCAAATACCTTTTATCAAAAAATAAAAAATAATAAATGGAATTGGGCTGCCCCAGATGGTATTACAAAAAACGAGATAGATTTCTTCCCAGTAGATGATATGATGAGAGTGGTGCAAGACGTAGGTATAGTAAAGAAAATGAAACTCCCCTCTGATCATCGTGCGATACAGATAAAAATGAAAATACCCAAGAAATCACGAATAAAAAACGCAGTAAAGGCGACAAAAACGTACATTAGGAATGTAGGCGATATCAAAAGTAATAACCTAAGTAGAAAGGTAGATGATTTAAGTGAAAGGGAGATGGTACAAAGCAGATACGATAAACTGGAAAAAATAATCACGGAAATAAACAAAGAGGCAAAGGTGAAACAAGAAAGCAACAGAACTCACGATAAACTATCTGAAAAGACTAAGGAGGTCATAACAAAGAGAAATAAAATGAGGAGATATTTTGGGAATTGGGTTGGGAAGAAAAAGGAGTTGGAATAAACGGGGAATGGCTCAATAAGATGAGATTCGCAGACGATACGGTCTTAATTATTACAAAGTAAAAGAGAACTTCAAGAAATGGTAAACGAATATCAGGAAAAAAGCAAACTGTCAGAGCAAGTTATAAATACAGATAAAACGAAATTAATTTCAAACGAAGACAACGACGAAAAGATTACTATAGAAGGAAGAGAGATCGAGATAGTTAAGGAAGCCATGTACCTAGAACAGACGGTAGCGTTAGATGACAGACTAAATAAAGAAATATCAACGAGAATAAATCAGGGTTGGAAAAACTATTAATCATTGAGGCAGATATACAAAAGCAATATGTCCATAAATAACAAAATCAGGATATGGTAAAGTTGCACATTATCAGCATTAATATATGGACCACAAACATGGGCTCCCACTATAATTTACAATCAGACAAAATGAGGAAAACTCAGTCGGCGATGGAAAGGAGTTTGCTGGGGATTAAAAGGGCAGAAAGGATCAGGAACAAAATGGTGAGAGAAAAAACAGAGAGTAAAGATATACGTCACATAATAAAGAAGCAAAAACTAAGATATGCTGGGCAGGTAAGCAGGAAAACGAATAACAGGTGGAAAAAGATCCTATTAGACCGGACTCCCTATGACCATACAAGGGAGAGGGAGCCGACCAAGAAGAAGGTGGATCGATGAAGTAAGATCATACGCAGGGATTGCATGGCAAACGGATGCAAGGGACAGAATCCGTTGGGAGAGGATAGGGGAGGCTTATACCCTTAGATGAGCGAATTACAAAATGTAAAAGCATGTAAACCATTCAATTTAATGGAAATAAAGCCGCTTATTATTATATTTCAGACGCTAATCATTCACAAAATCGAGAAACAAAAAGAGAAAAACAGGAAAGTGGATCTTACCTCCCTGATTCACAGCCTCACTTCCATAATCTCTCGTTTAGATAGAACCGTTCATTTTTGCTCCTCATTCTATTTTATGAGTATACAACTAGGAAGATATTTTCGAGGCTCTAATATCTCGTCACAACGGAGAACAAGATAAGGTTTCAAAACTCGAGTGCGACGATTGAAATTGGTCGGAAGTAGGGTACAACCGATTTGTCACTTCTGGGTCTTTGTAGGAAATCCCTCCCTCTCCTACTCTTTTTTTGCTGCCCACATCTTAACGTCTGGACATAGCTTCAACAAGAATACGGTGTAAAACCTGAGGAAAACATTTGTTCTCAGATTTTGGAAGATTCTTCTCTATTTGTTGTATGATGCAGCGATTCAGCATCCAGCATTAACATAAATGGCGAACCTGATGCATGTACTGCATATTTTTAAGAATTTGAGCTAAAAAATAGTTTTAGCTTGAAAATACTTAAACTTGACGCGCAACAAACGTTTAGCTTATGTTTCTCTCATTCAAGCAATTAAAAAGATCTGAGACTGAACAAGTATTCTACTTGATCAAGTAGCTCACAAGAGTACTTCAGGTAGCACTCAAAGATATTCTTGTAAGCTAACTAATAAAGTAGAATTATACACTTTGGATATTTTTTAATTTCAAGTGCACTACTTACATTGAGTCCTGATTATCCACAGATACCGAAAAATCGGTTTGCGTAAGCATATTTACAGGTTAAAACTTGAACAAGAGTGAGACTGGCCACCTTTGAAGCTGCATGAAGCTGCGCATATGCAACTCGGCTTTTTCTAGACGACTTATTTACGGTGGTGCGGCGCAATCATACCACCCCTGAAACACATGCTAAAGAGGAATTTTTCTTTACGTACTCCATGGTGAAAGGTTCAGGAGGAAGGCTATTGAAGAAACCGGTAAGAAAACCACATCTCGCATTGCACGAGTACAATCCAAAGTCAAAAAATGATAAAGATATCAATAAATTTTGCTGTCCATCTGTCAAGTCACCTACCTGCAGAAGCAACAAACAGTCGGCTGTGGCATGTATTTTGTGTCTTCCTGCAAATTGAGGCGATACATGGATCAATTCAAAATGGAGACAACGAGAATTAGGTACAATTTTGATTTCAAATGAGACAATAATTCTGAGTAGTAAAATCCATTGATTCTTGAATACGCGTTGCTAGAATGTTTCGCCACATCAACAAATGAATTCAACTTCAGCGCGCTCTAGTGGCCTTATAATGCGTCATAATGAAGGAAGTCACAGAATACCTTTGGTCGGAAATTAAACGTAAGTAGTATACTTTTATACAAGAAGGGTTAAGTGGCGTTTCAACGAGTTGCGAATGTTTCCCGTCACGAGCGGAATGCAAGTGTCGGAAAAATTGAAATATCACTTGACCTGGGAGTGCCAAACGAGGTTTCTATTTTATCAACAGTGTAAAGAAAACTTTTTTGTATTCCCTCTGTGTCTCTAAACCGATTTTTAGGCAAGTTATTGCAGGAAACCAAATTTTTCCCTCGTCAACCCCTCCCCTGCGGACGAAGCTCCACCAAAAAACAACATTCTGCAGCTCTCATTTCCAACTAAGATGGTTTTTCTGGCTCCACTGAGTGATTGCTTGATCTATCAATTTAAAGAGAAGATTATTTACTTGTACATTCTAAGTTTTATGTGCTACTACTCACGCAAGTAATATACGCGCTTATATTTTATACTCAGGTCATCACCACTAGCGCTGTCTACAATGACTTGATCTTGAGAATTGGTGATAAATTAAGGTCCAGAGAATCGCTCCTAATCCTTCATAGTCCACAGAGGTACGAAAATTGGTATTGTTATTCGTGTTGTCAAAACAAAATTTCTAAGATGAAGAGCCCCTCGAAATGCGCTATGTTGTTCACAGACTCACTTTATCATCAATCCGTGTCCTTTCTTTGCATTCTGAACCACAGCAATCTCCTATAGTGGAATACTGACCGCGTCTCCAAGACCCATGTCTTCCATAGCGACTGATTACTATTCTTTCGATTGAAAAATAAGAAGTGAACATGCATCCTAATTAATTGCGTTGTAACAATTTACACCTATTGTTTCTAGATAAACGCAGAATTTTTTTCTTTTGCGATGTGTAAATCAAGCCCAAGGATCTACTGTGTGTACCTAGGTTAATTTTCTACGAAAAATTTTCAAAATGGATCGTTTCTTCCCTCAGAAGAGACTTTCAGCTCGACTTTTCTTTTTTACAGCATACGTATAACATTCGAAATACTTCTTCAAACTAAACTTTTTTGTTTCATCCTTTTCACATAATGGATCCGAATCCTTTTTTTCATTTGTTTAAAAGCTACGATTATTAGAACGACGAAACGTAAATGCGAAAGATAGAAAAAAAAAAAAAATAAAAATAGAATACGGATTGAGATGCTTTTTACGATGGTAGATCCTATCAGTTTAGTTGACGGGTAAGAGCTTCCTGTTGAATAAATTAAAAATCCTTTTCCCCGCGTATCATTTAATTTAAAGTACAAGAACGCGAATATAATCGGCCTTCGCGAATTTTTTATTCTAGGGAGAGAAAAAAAAAGAAAGAAAAAAAAAAAAAAAAAAACGTGATACAGAGAAGGAGAGGAAACGAAATTGTACACTAGACACAGATTAACTTGTCTAAAGTTCGAAATAAGCAAATTTTACGAAAATATACGCTCTCGATTATAGTTAATAAAATGAACGAGAGAATTTGGGAACCTTGAACACCTCGTACTAAAAATTTAATCAATTTTTTTGGTGCATGTTTTAGGTACTTCTGTAGTGCCGTTCTAGTCCGTGCGGTATTCCGGAGAAACTTTTCACGAAGGCATAAGTCGTTTTCAATTAAGAACGAACTCGCCATTGGATATATAGAGTATTTCGCTTGAACTTATACCATTCTGACAAAATTCATATGAAAAGTTTCATTTTATATCCTCTCTTAATCCTCAGCGTGTCTGGTCGCGAAATGGGAGAGAAAATCTCGACTTAAGCCGATGTAATTTTTCCGCCTATTGTGACCAGTGCGGTGTGAAGTTAATGGAGTAAAAAAAGCGGCGCAAAAAAATTTGGAATGAAAAAAACGAGTGGACTTCGTGTTCGTATCGATAGTTATCCGACTCTCGTCGGCTGCCAGTCTCCTCACCGCTATCTTACTCGTACAACTTCCTCAAATCCTAGTTCACGATATTTTCTTTAATTGAACTCATTAATCGTCTCACTTGTCGCAACATTTTCACCAACAAGCTCTACCGTACTTTCTCACCCATTCATTTCACAAAAAAATTCACATGCACTGCCTAGTTCCCGTGTTTCCGACATTACCCCCTGGGCCTTACCTACACCTAAAATAATAAACAAAATATGTCAACTACTCTGTCATATACACAATCGTACATTTTTGCATACGACTACCATCTACTGTGAATCTTCACTCCGTTAGCAAATTAGTCATCTCTTCCCGACATTTATTATTTTTTTCCCCATGTATTACGCACACTACCATTCCGCATCCCTTCCTCCAATTACTTAACCACACCTCTACAAATACCTCTTTTTCTTTTCTCTCTTTCCCTCATCTTCAGATGAATATCAATCACCTGGAGTACACCATCCAGCTCACTGGATTTACAATCAATGGAGAGTTTCACCCAAATAAACTCGGCGTCCTCAACCTTCACGAGGAAACAACAGGTCTTTTCCACTACCGCCTACCAGTTCCATTCCACTAACTCAGCAAATCAGATCGTTATGCAGCACGAAAAGCAACAAGAGAAAATCACGGTCTCATCTACACTAATCAAGAACACGACCTCCCCCCTACGTATTTACCAATCATTCTTCAAGAGATCACCCACGGCAGCAACCAAATTGGAAGCACCATCGGCTACCTCAACAACCCAAACCTCCTCAATGCTCCCATCCAGACTACGGCACTCCGCCTCCTACAATTGGACTCCCTTAACGCACCCTCCACACAAAAACTTTACGGCACTGCACCTTTTGCCACTCTCGCTCGCTCCTTTGCCTCCTTCCTCTCTAATTTCACTTGCATCGTCTGCACCCACCTTCCCTCCCCCAACGAAACACCGCTCTTTTGCACCACAACACATCTTACCTATCTCGGAGCATGGATTCGGCATCAATACGGCCCATTCCAACAACCATCAATGTAGCCCATAATTACAATACATTTTATCAACAGTATAGTCGAAATACTACTACCACACTTACCAATATGGCCAACAATTCATCGTCCCCAATATTCTGCATTTCTGCAGCGAAACCTTCCAAATCTTCATCTGTGAAAAGCTCGTTCACGACTGGTTCCGCGATAACGTCAATAGCGGACACCTCCGCCTCCTGAGTCACCTCTGGCAGCTCCCCCGCTGCCTCTTCCGCACTTCGTCTCAGGTCTTCAATCAGGCCGACCAATTCATTAGCCCGATCCGGATCCACCACGGCCTCCCAAATCTTATCCATAACTCCAGCCTCCTGCAACACAACAGGCTGTGCGGCTGGTAGTTCCTCAGGTTGTGGTTCCACAGGTCCCAACTGCGGTCCCGGAACAGAAGGGTTCAGCCACCACGGGCGGTGACTCAGCACCACCCGGGCCCCTCTCCGTCGTGTCACGTACGAGACGCGACGCCCCACCGGCGTCGCACCTCCAATCGTCACAGTATGGCGAGTCGTCGACAACGCACCTTTACGCCGGCCCGTTATCACTATCATCGCCTCTCCTTGACGCATTTCTACGACGGACTCCACACCCAACGAATCCCTACACATAAACCAGTACGACATCTTCAAATTTTTTTTTTCCCACTCCCGATTATCGTTTCGTAAATCACTGAGGTGCGTCCTTCATCGCAACGGACGAATACTCTTGCGTTTCTGTAAGATACGGTTATCCATAGTTGAAAGAAGGAGTGAATTACTCAAGAAGAAGAGTATTGGATGAGTTGCCTATAATACATAGCGAAAGTACTCCCATGCTGCCGGTTGTTTCCCTCCAACTTACTCCCTCACCAAATTCTTAGATCGTTGGTCCAAATCACGTGTGGAGATTGAGTCTCCCTTTTCAGTTAAGAACTCTGGTTCCCTCGCGGAAAAGTTGAAAGATGTAAGTCTTCCGCCGGGTTCAATCTTTGCTGTTGTTGGGTTATTCCTCAGAATCCCTTAAGCCACCGCTATCCAGCGTATGGGCGACTTGCTCGTCTCTTTTGGTGTTCCTCACGAGGAATTTTTCAACCTTCCAAACGTTTCTTGGTTTCCAAATTTTTATAAGGTTGACGGGAAATTTTTCGAGTTCCCTTAGGAGGTGGGATCTCTATTGGATCTCCTTTCGGTTTTCCCACCTTGGAGGTATTTATGTCTAATCTGCGTTTTCCTCTGGCCAGGTATTTCTGAGTGACGTCCATTATTGGCGTAGGTACGTTGACAATGTTTTGTGCGCGTGGAACGGTCTTTCAGATCTCCTTAGAGAGTTTCTTCCATATTTCAACAGCTTATATCCTTCCATAAAATTCACCTTGGAAGTTGGTGGCTCATCAATCAATTTTGTGGACTCGACCATCTCCATCAACGGCATCTATCCTTGACCGATATTACCATTCACGGGTCGTCATTCTGTCCTGTTGCCCACAAGATCGCTGTTTAATGCATCGCCTGACTCACATCCCTTTGAGTCAGGTTGCTTTACTGATGACGATGAAGCACCTTACCAGAGTGAACCAAGTCAATGTTGATGTTGACCTTATGGTTTTATAGTTCAAGGAAGTACCTCAATTCCACAATAACCTCCCTCACCCGGGATTCGTCCCAAGATGGTAGGAAATGGTGGATCCGGCTCCCGCGTTTATTGGGCAACTACTCTTCACAGTTCGCTCGTGTTCCCCGTCCCTTTAACTTATGGCCAGCCTTCTATAATTCTAATACAGTGAGGGGTTTATTTGTCAAATTCAGAGATCCAATCCCTTTGGTTGAGAAAGGGGGTGTCTACAGGTTGGCTTGTAGAGATTGCGGTTGCCCTGGAGTTTATATAAGGATGACTGGCCACCAGTTCCTAATTAGGATGGCTGGACATAAAAAGACGTGAGAGGAAGGAAAAATGGGCTTGTCAACCTTTGCTGACCATTTAATTAGTCGTGGTCATCGTTTTAGGGAGGACTCCGAAGTTCTTCTCCAGAGGAAAAATTCATATTCCAGGCGTTTGGCCTTCGAAGAGATTGTAATTATTCGATTTGGGAATAATCACGATGTCACGGTGTTGAACAGGTACATACCTGGTGAGGGGTTGATCGAATTAACCTGTGAGAATGATTCATATTTTGATGACTCGCTAGTTCAGTCATTTGTTGGTGTTGGGTTCAGTGGCTGTTCAACTGAAAACGCTCAGCGGCTGATTGTGGTTTTTTGTGCTCGGCGGTACTCTTCTTCTTGAGTAATTCACTTCTTCTTTCAATCATTACGGATTTTTTCCATTAAGTAGACGCATATTCAAGCAGAAAAATGATCCGAGGCCTTTTTTAAACAAAAGAGGCTATCACATGCTAGGTAAATAAGGAAAGATGCAATCGTCGAAGATAGTTTTTCAATCTCGTGTACGTACGCACAACAACTGAGAGTTCATTCGTTCTACTTTTGGCAGAGACGAAGTTTGGCCGTATTGTAAAGTACAAAATTCCGAGCAACTCAAAAAGAAAAAAAAATACAATTTCTATTACCGGTACTTAATTTATAATAATACACGGACCTAATCCGACCCTTTTCTATCGTTTACCGAAAATTCTACAACCTTGTGACTGCTTTGCCGAAAATTTAATCAAGTTTTTTCCGAAGATACCTACCTTATACCGGCATATCGAAGGCTCTTCTTATTCTACAGCAGACTGATCCGCCGGGTAAAGTTTTAATTAAAAATCAACCATACTGAGCTCTTACCAAAATCTGCGAACAAACTACTTATCACTTTTCAACCACGTAATCTGGTACTCTTGTTCTTCTCCGTACCCGCATAAAAGAAAAGAATCCTTGTTATGATAGTGTGCTGGGAGGGTATGTATTGTTCAGTTTCTTAATTTTCATTATTCAAAATTTTTTTCTGAATTTACAATGAGGAGTCGTAGGTAAAAGAGAACAGGCATGTAAATTAAAAAATTTTTATTATTATCGCGACTACGGTTTCGTACAGACGGTGCTAAATATCTTCAGGCGGAGAAATACAAAAATAAACTATGAAAATTATACGCTAAACCATTCACGGCGTCGTTGTAAAGATAAGTTCACGAGGACGAGATGTCACAGGTTGGATGAGAGAGTAAAATCGACAAGCAGCCTGTAGCAAGCTGGAAGAGGTTCGTACGCAGATCTCGCCAAGAATTCTAATACCAAAATATGCGGACTTGGCACAGCGATCACGCGCTAGTATCGCTGCACGTAAATATAATAACGTCTATAGTAGTTGCAATTGGCAGGTTATGGAGTCAGGAAAATCGCACTTGAGTTATGAGTTCTGAAAAAGTTTAAGAATTGTTATTCCTTGTAGCTAAAGATTACGAGAAGAGATCTTAATGATCTGTGGCTCGATAGTATCACGATCTTGAATTTGTTATGAGTTTGAAAATTTTGTTTTCGCCCTAAGAAAGTATTGTGATTCAATATCACGTAGGGTTTGCGAAATAACAGTTATTTTAACCGTTTGTAACCGACAAGCAGAAATACTCGTCCTTTGGTTGACCTTATACGTACATGACCGAAGCCTGTAATTTCTTTAAGTCCGACGATCCCTCTTCACCTATCCAACTACTCATTCTCAACTGTTACCCTATCTATTCTCTGATCCCTACCCCCTACTCTCGGGCTCTGCTTTGAAGCTGGTACCCCCCCTCCACCCATAAATGCCACTTCCGAACTCTCATTGTCAATTTTATTGTATCCACAGCTCAATTCACTCAGTTTCCAACCTATGCACCCGCACTCTGCCGACATAATTCTCTCCTCTTGAATCTGAATTATTCAATCACCTCAAGTTGAACCGTTTACCCCCCTACCGTATCATCCATTTCTCCATAGCTAACACCTCCCCTAAATATCCGACTCGATCTAGCTGATCATCTCCAAACACACTATCATTATATACCGACAACTCATGAGAAACGTCATTATCTCTATACCAATTTTCCGACGTATCAGCCTTACTCTAACGACGGATCTAAATTTGGACCCGAAACAAGGTATGCGTTTTCGATCCAAGGAGTCGTAATTAGTCGTTGATTGAAAAATTCTCCCTTCATTTTCACTACCAAACAAAACGCCATGTACTCGTGTCTTTCTCATCTTCATCTTCTCACCCCAGCTCAAATATCCACTGTTGACTGACTCTTTTTCATTTCTCTTGGTTATACATGAATCTTATTCAATTAATTCCCCAAATAAACGCATTAATTTACTCCTGCAACCACTATCATCAATTTCTACATCTGTCTTCTTCCTGTAGATTCCGAGCCACATCAACTTCCCAGAATATGACGCAATATGTTTTTGTAACCACAGTTAATAATAAACCTACAACTCTTCTCTGTCATTCAATGTATTCGCTTCTGAAGTAAATCAAGCGCTAATCCACAACAATCTAGCCCCACTCTCAGCCTCTGCGTTGAAGCTGGTCCGAACTCTCATTGACAATTTTCTTGTATCCACAGCTCAATTTACTTAACTTCCAATCCACGCATCCCCACTCTGCCGACATAATTCTCTCATCCTTCCTCTTAAGACTGAATCATTCAATCACCTCAAATTGAACCAACTACCCCCTATCATATCATCCACTTCTCTGTAGCTAAACCCTCTTCAAAATATCCGACTCGATCTACTCTACATACCGACAACTCATTAAGAACATTTTTTCCGAAAATTTTTTACCGACGGATCTACCCAAATTAGGATACGCGTACTCGAACCAAGGAGTCATAATCAGTCGTTGATTGAAAAATTCGGTATCCAATTTCTCTGAAATGAACTCCATAATATACTCTTGTCTTTCACATCTTCATCTCTCTTCACCTCCAGCTCAAATTTCTAGTGTTAAGTAACTCACTTTCATCTTTCTGGGCTGTACAGGACTCTCATTCATCTAATTCCCCAAATCAGCGCAATAATTTACTCCTGCAATCACTATCATCCACTTCTATATCCGTCTCTTTCCTGTGGATTCCAGGGAACGATTCAAACACCTCAAATTGAACCATCTACCCCCTATCATAATATCATCCACTTCTCCAAAGCTGACCCCTTCACCAGCTGATAATCTCCAGCTATAATATACCGGCAACTTATTAGGAACATTATCTCTATACCAATTTTCCGGCCCACCAGCCCTACTTTACCGAATGGATCTAAATCTGGACCCAAAACAGAATACACGAACTCGATCCAAGGAGTCATAATCAGTCGTTGATTGAAAAATTTTGCCTACATTTTCACTAGGTATCAAACAAAACGCCATAATTATAATACAGATTTCCATCTCCTCATGCCCAGCTGAAATTTCTACTGCTAACTGACTCACTTTCATCTTTCCTGGCTATGCCGGACTCACATTCAACTAATTCTCAAATCAGCCCATTCATTTACTCTTGCAATCTCTATCATTCACTTCTACATCTGTCTTCTACCTGTGAATTTCGGGTGACATCAACTTCTTGGAATATGACGCAATTGTCTTTACAAAAATTCCTTTCTATCCCACAACATTTCTGACTTTGTACTTACCGTTACTTCTGACCTTAGAAACTATTACCAATCCCTGATACTTGACTCTTGACTCCCGGTATGACTTTTGGAAAAATAAGCATTCAAACAAATTTGGAGCAATAGAAAGCAAAGCAGTCCCCTGGACTCATTCCAATCAAAGTAACCGTAAACGCGAAAGGACGAATACTCCGAAGGGAGAGTAAACTATGCAAACCGCAAAAAAAATATAAACGACGAGCGCTTTGGGTTAATAAACCATCATCAAGCCTGAACTGAAAGCAACTGACGAACAGAAGAGAAAAACAAGGTATTAAGATTGGCCAAACGAGAAATCGCGAAACCAGTTCAATCAGGCCATCTTCCGGAATGTACGAGTTGAGTACAGTGACACCATCGGTGTTTCTCTATATGCTCGAGGGCGATGCGCTTACGGTAGGAATTCTCCTTATAGAGGAGCTTTTCGGGTCCCTCGCAGAAGCTGTGGCCACTGTTTATTAAATGATCAGCAAAAGCTGACTCCCCTAAGTGTCCCTTCTTCCAAGACTTCAGGTGCTCAGCTACTCTAACTTTCATTTGGCGGCTGGTCTCACCAATATAAAAGCCTCTACAATCTCTACATTCCAACTTATAAACACCACTCCTCTCATCAAGGGTATGGGGTCCTTCAGCCTCACAAACAACCTCTTGACTGTGGTAGGGTTGTAAAACGCGGGTATGAAGCCAAACGGGCGAAGGGACCGACCCAATTGGAGGGAGAACTTCCCCAGGAAAGGGAGACTGATCCATCGCAAACGACGATCGCGGATCGTGTCTCGGGGGACGGAGGTGGTGGAATCTAGAAGGCTCCTCGTAACTTTCCTCCGAACCATCACGTCAACGTCGACATTGACCCCATTCACTCTAGCCAGGGGTTTTATTGTGAGTAATTCTTTCTTGAAGGCAGACTGACTCAAAGGAATACGAGTCAGTCTGTGAACTAGGCTATGAAAGGCAGTCATCTCTTGAGCAACAGGACCGAACGAACCTCCGTGGACTAAAACATCGGTCGTAGTATCTTTCCTGTAAATTCCAAACTTATGGATACCGTCTATTATAGAGATCGATAAATCCAAAAAGTTAATGGAAAATACCCCTATTTCCAACGTAAATTTGATGGAAGGGTACCAGGAATTGAGATACCTCAGAAACTCACCAAGGAGATCTGGGGGACCAGTCCAGGTGCATAGAACGTCATCAACGTACCTGTGCCAATAGTGAATATGATTAAGTAACACCTGGTTCGAGGAAAAGAGGTCAAGTTCAAACTTGGACATGAAAATTTCGGAGATGAGAGAGCCTAAAGATGATCCAATAGGAATCCTACTTCATCAGGAAACTCGACAAATTTTCCTTCAAATTTACAGTAGTTGGGGGACCAGCAAATATTCAGAAGATCGAAAAATTCATGAAGCTCATTGTGAGGGATGTTGGCTTTGACGAGTAGCTCACCCATACGCTGGATAGTATCAGCCTTAGGAATATTCGGGAACAAACCAACAACATCAAACGAGCAGATGGTCGTTCCCGAGGGAAGACTTACACCCTTCAGGACGTCAGTTAAGGAGGCCGAATTCAAGACCGAATGAGGAGATTCAAAATTAATGCGATTTTTGAACCAACGGTCCTGGAATTTGGCAAGGAGGTAGGTAGGTGAGGAGATGAAAGAAACAACGGGTCGCGTCGGGGTATTGTTCTTATGCACTTTGGGTAGCCTGTAGAGGAGGGGGGGGGTTGTGGGGTTAGGAACGAGGAGGGCTTTTTTCAAAGTAGGAGTTTTGATAATAGCCTCACTCCTGTTGATGACGTTCCTAACTTCTTTAACTATTTTTTCTGCGGTTTGTATAGTTTACTCTCCCTTCGGAGTATTCATCCTTTCGCGTTTATTATGGATAGCCGTAACTTGGAGGAACGGATTTGTTTAATTTCAAAGTAACCGTCATAAAGAAATCATTCTCTCGCTCCTCAGAATTGGTCACACATGTTCTACCCATTCCTATCGTTTTTTAGGTTTATTCTCTCCCCTTCCCATTTTATCCATACAGCCAATATGGTAATGAATCTGTTCGTCGCCTCTTCTCGTGTCACGCCCTTCTGGAACTCCGTTTTTTCACGTTTTTGACCTGCTCTTTGTACCAATTCCAAAACGAGCATTCACTCTCTTAATTATCTGCCTTTCACTTATTTTCACCCTCTACTCTAGTAAGACTCCTTCCCTCCTCCCACCCCGAAAAAAATATAAGGAAAGGAAAAGAAGGAACAGGAGGAAATGGTGGAGAGCTTTTTTTTTTCAAAAAAGTCGTGACGTCTCCCCCCCCCCCCGTGAATCATCCTGTAGATCCGCCCATCGTCATTTTCTTATCATACAGATGTATTTCAATGAGCTTCCGTATACTTAATTCTTACCGGAATTATCAGCCAAATGGTATTTTGTCCAGTTCTCAAATTTTGTAATAAATGTTTCAGTTAAAACGGTCATAGTGGTCATGTTGACAGTTATCTTTTCAGTGTTTTCTATTTTGAAACATGTTTTCCAAATCGGAAAAAGCTTGTCGCGACGGTTCAATGTATAGTATACATAGATGAGAATGAAATTCCAGTTTTTTCACGGCTCTGCCCAATAAACGACGGCAGAGCCGTGAAAAAACTGGAGTTTTATTCTCATCTAAGTACATAGGTATGTTTTCCAAGTTTACAAATTGATTGAATTCAATTTCTGACGAAATTACGGCACATAACTATAATTGTAATAGTATATTACAACACATGTATCGAAAGTGAACGTTTTCATGACGAGTACATGATTTTGCGGAACAAGCCGCGGAGCGGCGAGCGAGTGAAGCGATGAATGTAGGAGTCATGAATGAAGCTCACATTTAATACATGAATTGTATTACATTTTTCAAAACAAATGTATCGAAAGAGGAAAACGGCTAAGTTCAAATTTTAAAATACTCGGAAACCATCGGCATCATGACGACGATTCACTCACACTATGATGGAAAATGAATTTTACTAGGCCTACACATGCATCGAAAACGCGTTTTCGCGTAACAGTTTTCTGTAGCGAAACGGCCATTTTTGCGATTCTACTGATCAACACTGATATCGATTTTTTTTTCTGTACTATACTCCGTTCACGTTAAGGAAGGATAGAAATATGACCTTGAGTTTGAGAACGGAACGCTCCGGCGGGTAATTTTAATCTACCGTTCCGTTCTCAAGGTCATATTTCTATCCTTCCTTAATGTGAACAGAGTATAGGAGTAAAAACAATTTTTTTCCCGTACAGTTCGGAACGATTCACAACAAACGCGTTCTGTTTTCGTTCATTTTTTCCTGTTCACCACTTATGCTGTCAGTAGTTTGATTTTATCATACCAAGCATACCATAGGTTGCGATAAGTGCGATCTATCTTCAATCATGTGTTAACGAATTATTGTGTTACCATTATGAGTGACGATGAGAATACCGTCCGACCGTCGGCACTTGTTGCAGTGAGAATGATCAAAATTCAAAATGGACCGTACGAAATCTGCACTCCTCCTGAGATCCGATCAAGAGCCGAAAACGCAAAGAATAAAACGATGCCGGCCAAGTCTAGTAAACGATACCGACAGGCCTACGATATTTTTTTGAAACGGAAAGCCGACAACGGTACAAAATTTGACTTCTGAGAATATTCTCTTAGCTTATTTTGAAGAATTGTCGTCCAAGAAAGCTCCGAACACTCTATATGGTCTCTATTTTCAATGCTAAAACGTCTCATTATCAAGCGACGTGAAAACATAGATACCTATTAAGAAGTATTCCGAATTACAAGGATTCCTCAAAGTTAATGGAGCGTACTTCAAAAGTTATTTGTCCGAAAAATTTGCGCCGACCACTCTTTGGTCAATTTATTCTATGTTGAGGACAATGATCAATTTCGAGAAGCAGATCAATCTCGCAGATTATTCAAACTTACGTGGCTTCATAAATTCATGCTACAAGGACTATCAACCAACAAAAGCGAAAGTGTTTACAAATGAAGAGATTGCAAAATTCACTAATGAAGCTCCTGATGAATTGTACTTAGACGTGAAGGTACGGAACAAAACATCCTATCATGACGTATTTTCTCTTTTATTTATAATTTAATTACTTAGAAGTATTCAATATTTTATTGATAGGTTGTCGCAATCTTTGGAGTGCTTGGAGCCTGTCGTAGTTGTGAATTTGTATCGTTATTAGTTGATCAAGTAGAGCTACATGGAAGAATGTTCCTTGTGAAGATTCCGACTACAAAAACCGAGATAAGTCGATCATTCACCGTAAGTGATGATTTTTCAATACAGTTCAGAAGTATCGTTCTTTACAGCCGAAAAAAATAGATACGAAACGATTCCTAATCAACTATCAGAAGGGAAAGTGTAGGCCTACAGAGCAACCAATTGGAAAACACAAAATTGAAAAAATGCCACTTCAAATCGCAAAATATTTAGATCTCTCCAATCTGTAGTCATATTCTGGACATAGCTTACGTCGGACTTCAGCGTCGTGTTTAGCTAATGCCGGAGCAAATTCGCTACAAATTCAAAATCAAGGAGGATGGAAGTCTGCGCAAGTTACTAAGGGATACCTACTGTGAAAGTAGCATTTTCTACAAAAAGACAACGGAATCTCTAATACAAGGAGCACTTCAAGATGCCAGTTCTTTAACACAAGTTGGTGCAGAAGTTGTTACTGATGGCGATAGGTAGCAACCAACGACAGAATGTTGCTGATAATCAGTTTTTGAGTCCCCCTAAAACTAGTACAACTATACCGGTATGTATCGATCTCAACCGCGGTGGTCGTTGGAAGAAATTGGTAAACACTTTAATTTTAATAATTGTTCTATAAAAATGAATTTTAATAGATAATTAACTGGGCCGGCGGGTTTCATATACGTAACTCTGAAGATGAAAGTGATTCTGAATTATTTTTCCATTTTTCAAAGGCTGTTTTTCTATATGTTTTTTCAAGCAAATTATTTTTTGTTCAATTTAATTTCTGAATGACAGGCGTTTTTTAAACCAAATTATTGTAGTACAAGTTCCACATACGTAATTCTGAAGAAGTGATTCTGAATTATTTTTTCGATTTGTCGAAAGCAATTCAGAATCTCTTTTTCAGAATTACGTGTAAGGAACCCGTACTAGGCCTACAATAATTTTCAAAAAATCGTCATTCAGAATTTAAATTGAACAAAATTGAGTAGTAAGTATACGTAATTCTAAATTGTTTTTTTCTACGTTTTTACACGCAAACTAATTTTGTTCAATACCTATGTAAATAATTTTAAATGTTGACGTGTTTCGTTTTTATTTGTTTGAGTAGGTAAGTATTACTTCTATGTTTTTTGTTTTTATTCGTTATTAATTTTTGTTCCATTGTATTGACGAGTATTGCTATTATTTTATTCTTAGGCCTATGTTTTACATAATTATTTTTTCATCGCAATAGTAGGATATATCAAATAAACGCGAAAACATCATATCATCTTTTGATTTGAAGTAGGCTGCATTCTTTTGTTTTCTATAGTAATTTCAAGATTACGAATAAACGCGTTTGATAAACGCATAATTTTGATCGCATAAAAAAAAAATAACTCTCATAACAAGGATCGAAGAGGATCGATTTCACGCCGCGTACGATCCTCTTCGATCCTTGTTATGAAATACCTGTACTATTCGGTATTAAGGATATGCTGTACACAGAGAAAATACGCGTGAAATCAGGTAAATATACAAAAATATAGGTTCTGAGGCGACTAATTACTGTCCACAAAATGAACCAATTGTTATGAAATCTTTCAAAGTGTTAGATGAGTGTTTGATACAGCTGTCTAAAATTAATTCAGAATCGTAATATTATTTAGTACTCTTGTTATTGACGATCAAAAAGTGGTACATTTTGAGCTTTTTCGATCGTTGATAACAAGAGTTCTAAATAATATTAAGAATTCTGAATTAATTAATTTTAGATCTGTATCAAACACTCATTTAACACTTTGAAAGATTTCATAATAAGTAATTGGTTCATTTTGTGGACAGTAATTAGTCGCCTCGGAACCTATATTTTCGTATATTTACGCGTTTTTTTCCTGTGTAAGCATACCCTTAACGGAGCTTTGCGGTGCGACGAGCTTACTCAGCTTCAAGTGAACGATGTCCATCTTATTCACGACCCAGAAACGAGGGAACCTAAGTATGTTTCTCGTAAAGGTTCGAGCGGAAACGACCAAAACAAATGTAGCGGGTTCGCTTACAATTAGCCGTGACACTCGTCAAGATTATTTTGATACCGTTTCTAAATACCGAGATTTGAGACCTAGGATAACGAAAACGTTGAGGTTTTTCATAAATTATCAAAAAGGTCGTTGCATTGATCAACCCGTTGGCATTCATAAGATCAGTGGAATCCCAAAGCAGGTTGCTGAATTCTTACATTTGAGCGAATCAAAACGATATACTGGTACAGAGTATTCTTATTTTTGATTCAGTCGACTGCGTAGAGAATGTCGTTATAATTATTAACTTGGTTACAATTGTAAGGCATAGTCTACGGCGAACGTCTGCTACGAAAGCCGCTCACAGTGGAGCCAGCGTATTAACTTTGAAAAAGTTTTGGTCGATGGCAATCCGAAAAAGTAGCCTGTGGCTATATTGAAGACAGCACGTTTTCAGTCTTGTAATAATATACTATTACCGGTACCAATAGACCGAAACGAATGAAACAAGATATGAAATGTAAGTCTTAAAACGTAATTTGTATCTGCTGATTTGTTGAATAATGAACAAGCTAGAGAAGTACCTATGCAAGCTTATTGTTGCATTTTGTTATTGTACGGGAGAATGAAATAAATGTGCGCGAATCAGAAATTACCTAGAGGAAAATGATTTAAAACTTGAACTTGGTTCGCCAATTTGATATCCTGAGTTTGTGGTCCGCGATTTAAATTCAATCTGATTTTGGTGATCGTTAGAATTTGCCTAGAAAGGTAGTATAATACCCTCAAATTGATAATTATTTCTTGAGCAATCAAAGTGCAGCCTCTTGGTCCATTTCAACGCCTCCCTCCATTTGTAAGGGGTCGGAAATATCGGCACAAATTTTTATTTGATTTGTGCCATTTGTGCTTCGAGGTCCCAGAATTTTTGCCAAATTTCTGAACTCTATACCTTGAAAAAAAAAATTGGGGGCAGGGAAGTGCTGCCCCCCAAATATGTTTTTAAACGTGGAGGATCGCCACAAAGTTTTATTCAATTTCTGCTGATGTGCTTCATAGGCTCAGAAATGTTGTCACAATCCCAATATTCTTGGGCCCTGTACCTCAAAAAAAAAAAAATGGGGGGGGGGGAACAAAGATATTACAGGATTTGAAAAGCAGAAAAAGTCTACATAAAGTTTTACTTGATCTGTGCTTTCATTGTGTTTTAAAATGAAATTATGATATTTTTGCTACTTCATTTGACTCAACATCTGCAAAAAAATTGGTTGGGGAGAGGGATACGGGGACTAGACAAATTATAAAAAGTTGTCTCACTAAGTATTAAAGGGTGTGAAGAAGTGTTTTCAAAGTCTTTTCCAAGGTTAATTTGCAGGTAATTTAGATTTCCCTCCTTTCTCTATCCATATATGAAAAGTACAAACTTGTGCCGTCACTTACAGGGTCCAAAATCTCCTGGAAGGAATAATTTTTTTGGCCCTCCAAATTTCTTCTCAGGTCACAAAGGCTGGAACTACGGCAAGAATTCTGAGACTATGAAGCACAATCAGCACAAATTAAATAAGAATTTATGCCGATCCTTCCACGTTCCAAAACCCATTTGGGGGGCCAATATTTCCCTGCCCCCAAAAAATTGTTTTGTCAAGGTATAAGGTCCAGGAATTCGGCAAAAACGCTGGAACCTCCACATACAAATGGAACAAATGAAATAAGAATTGAGGCCGATATTTCCGACCCTTCATTCCCAAGGGGGGAGGGGGCGTAGAAGTATACGGAATATATTTCTAATAGCAATATGATGGAGATGAGAGCGTTGATGACGAATGAAGCAATTGAAGAAGTAGTTTTCGGTTGAATCCTAGACGGGGGTGAGATAGATATTTGAGAATATTGGTGGTATTCAGGCATTTAGCTTTGAGCAATTTTATGTGAGAGATCCAAGAAAGATTGTGATTAAAAGTAAGACCCACAAATTTATAAGAGTTGAGAATTTGGTTTGAAAAGGAGGTAGAGAAATTTGTGGTCGTCAGTTTTTTCGGAAGATAACGAGACCAGTTTTGCCCGGAGAAATACGAAAACCACGGCCTGAAGCCCACGTAGAGATTTTATCTAAAGTTTTTTGGTGAAGACGTGATGCTCGATGAGGGTATAAGGTTGAAGAAAAATGATATACTCGTAGTTATCGGCGAAATGGTGTTGGGTAAGAGGAAAGAAGGTACATGTTGTGATGTCATTTACAGCTATTAAAAAAAATGAGGTTTCAGCCAAATATGATGGTCAAAGTCATGAAATTTCAAATCGATAACTTCAAGGATCCGTTCAACATCACATGCAATCTCCACCTAAAGCTCATATCTATCTTTGAACCAAAATCCAAGGCCCGTGTTATGTAAAATATCAACTCGAGAAAGTGATTACCACAGCTAGTTTGCCGAACTTTAATTCTTATTTGAATAAATGGCACTTTTTTTTCAACTTCATCCGAGGTAAATTGGTAATACAAACGCCTACAGCTTTCTACTTTTCAAATACCACCTCAACTTTTGAAAATATTTTAATTTTATAGTTTTTAGCACCATACCTACCGACTAGAAATATCACATTCTACCTAAATCCAACACTACTGAAATTCATTTATAAATTCGACCTAAGCCAAAGAGAGCGTTCGAGGCAAGAGCTCTAGAAAGTAGACCAAAGGGTAATAAATGATTTTCACTTTATCGTCTCGACCATTCCTCTCTTTTCCAACAATTGCATGGATTGATTGTACGATTGTGGTTATAGGACGCGCTATTTTCGTTAAATTTATTGTGTATTGTGGCGTAGAATCGTTGCCGCGGAAAATTTGTCGAACGTTTAGAGACAGTTGAAAAGTTTGGTGTGAGGCTCGTAAATGTTACGTACATCGAACGAATTCGAGGCGTCTATATAACAGTTTATAACTTCCATACTGGATGTTATGTTCACTAAACTCTATATAGATCTCAACCGAGGAATGAGAAGAAAAAAGTCATTAATTTCGTCACGATATAAGAGAACAATTTGGCTGATGAAATTGACGAATTTTTCTTCAGAAACAGCAGAGGGAGAACGAGTCGATGCGAGATTATATTGTGACTTTTTCTTTACTACAGGTTATGCGGCTACACCGATAAGTGTTAAACATATAATAAAAGCCAACACAAAAATCTGAAACTCGTATACGTGGCCAAGTTTATTGGAATACTGAAATACAGCACCTATGGTGCACAGTCGACGTTAAGAGGAAAATCTGTAATAAGAATAAATCCTCAATATTCGTGTATCAGGTAATTGAACTCTATTTTTGTCGAATTAGCTTTAACGATGGTGGATGAATTTGCAATCACTCAAATACAGTGTGCCATACTCCTACAGCTCTTTCTCATAAAGATGACTACCATTCGTTTTTCGCCTGGGTCCGAAGGTACTCAAGGTCCAAAGACCTGGGGAAAAAAAGGAAAGAACAAGACGATATGGAAAGACATTGAATTACAAATGTCTTCTTATACCTCAGAACGATTCGAACGATCGTTTTCACCAACTTTGAATCGACTTCAGAGATCTCGAATCAACTTCTTCAAGTCTTTTATCGATATGAAATCGATTGTTTTGTTGGGGTCGATTAAGAGTCAATTCGTAGTTCTCTTTCTCCGGAAAGTAACTGGTCGCGACTTCAAATCGACGTCAATTTCAAGTCGACTTCTTCAAATTTTTTATCGATTTGAAATCGACTGCTCTTTTCGATCGATTAATAATCGATTTTGTAGTTTTCTGGTGGACATCGATTTCTAGTCGACTCCTTCAAATTTCTTATCGACCACAAGTCGACTGCTCTGTTGGATTGATTAACAGTCGATATGTAGTTTCCTGGTTTTGGACCCTGGTCGACTTTATATCGACTTCAAATCGACATCGATTTTGGGTCGATTTCTTCAAATTTTTTATCGACCAAAAATCGACTGCTCTGATTGCGTCGATGGACATTAAATTGTAGTTCTTTGGTGGCGGCTGGCGCTGCGCTGGTCGACTTTGAATCGACCTCAAATCGACATCGATTTCGAATCAACTTCTACAAATCTTTTATGGACCAGAAATCGATTGTTTTGTTGGGCCGATTGAGAGTCAATTTGTAGTCCTCTTTAGCTGGAAAAGAAGCTGGTCGCGACCTCAAATCGACATCAATTTCAAGTCGATTCCTTCAAATTTTTTATCGATTTGAAATCGACTGCTCTTTTCGATTGATTAACAATCGATTTTGTAGTTTTCTGGTGGACATCGATTTCGAGTCTTATCGACCACAGATCGACTGCTCTGTTGGATTGATTAACAGTCGATTTGTAGTTTCCTAGTTTTGGACCCTGGTCGACTTTATATCGACTTCAAATCGACATTGATTTTGGGTCGATTTCTTCAAATTTTTTATCGACCAAAAATCGACTACTCTGATTGCGTCGATGGACATTAAATTGTAGTTCTTTGGTAGTGGACGCTGGCGCTGCGCTGGTCGACTTTGAACCGACCTCAAATCAATATCGATTTCGATTTGACTTCTACAAATCTTTTATCGACCACAGATCAAATGCTCTGTTGGATTGATTAACAATCAATGTGTAGTTTTCTGGTACTGGACGGTCGACTTTAAATCGACTGCTCTGATTGTGTCGATAGACATTAAATTTGTAATCTGGTAGTGGACGCTGGCGCTGCGTTGGTCTACTTTAGGTTGACCTCAAATCGACATCGATTTCGAGGCGACTTTTTCAAATTTTTTCTACCTGAAATGGACTGCCATTTTGTATTGATTAACAGTCGATTTGTAGTTCTCTGGTGGTAGAAAATGCGCTAGTCGACTTTAAATCAACTTCAAATCGATATCGATCTCGAAACGACTTCTTCAAATTTTCTATTGTCCTGAAATCGACTGCTTTGTTGTGTCCATTGACTATAGATTTGTAGTTCTCTAGTGGTGGACGCTCGTCGCTACTTCAAATCGACCACAACTCGATATATATTTCGAGTCGATTTCTTCACTGCTTTGTTGGGTCGATTGACAGTCGATTTATAGGTCTTTGGTGGAGGACGCTGGTCGCTATTTCAAATCGACCACAAATCATCATCAATTTCGGGGCGATTTCTTCAAATTTTTTTCTACCTGAAATCAGTTGCTATTTTGTATCGATTAACAGTCGATTTGTAGTTCTCTGGTTGTAGACGTTGCGCCAGTCAACTTTAAATCAACTTCAAATCGACATCGATCTCGAAACGACTTGATCAGATTTTCTGTTGTCCTGTAATCGACTGCTGCTCTGTTGTGTCAATTAACTATCGATTTGCAGTTATCTGGTGGTGGACGCTGGTCGCTACTTCAAATCGACCACAACTCGATATCGATTTCGAGCCGACTTCTTCACTGCTGTGTTGGATCTATTAACAGTCGATTTGTAGTTTTCTGGAAATGGATGCTGTTGACTCTCAAAATCGACCTCAAATTGACGTCGATATACAGTCATCCCTTCTTGTAGCAGTTTGTAATTTTCGTGACTTCGCTACTCGTAGACAGAATGATGTGCAATCATAATTACATGATAAGACGTATTGAGAATCTCAACGTCGATTTTCCATTGGCATCAAAATCTAATTCCAGAAGTCAACTCATCTTTGACCTCATTCCCGAAACCCTATTAGATTGTGCACTTGAAATCGACGCAATGTTGATTGCAATTATTGTCTTTGACACATCGATGTAGGACATTATCGACAGTCGACATAATTTTGACGTTGCTGATGACTCGAAGTAAACAGGGGCGGTCGATTTTTGACTTTCAGTCATTTTGGGTCGATTTGCGGTCGAAATTGGGCGGAAATGAATCAACTGTCGATTTTGAGTCGACATGGTTTATCGGGAGGAAGAAAATATTAATAATTTCCTAGCTTATGACGTCATCAGGATAGTCTCCATGTCGATCTGTATCCAGAGGCTTGGTAGGGGACTTGTTTTATAGAGGCTTATCTGAGAAAAATATCCACCATGTCCTCCACCACTCTACTAATTCTATCAAAGCGTGTAAAATTTTTATCACCTTCTACTGAGGAGAGGTTTTCTCGTGATGTGAATGGAGGAGTTTTCTTTACTAGGAAAACTTTTTTCGATTACGTAATTTGTTCCATAATAGGAATTCTGCATCAACAGCGAAAATGTTCGATCTTATTATTAGCACCAGTTTACCGATTGGAAGAGTGCCCTTCTTCGATGATATATACTGCCATACAAAGTTAAATAGACGTGTATGCAAATAATGAATACGAGAAAAGGAGGCTATATCAGGTATACCCATAACCTCTTTTTCTCGTGTTCATTATTTGCATATACGTCTATTCAACTTTGTACGGCAGTATAGGCCTCATCACTGGCCAACTGAAAGTGATGGTTAACTTTAAATGACTTCGTGAAAGCTTGTTTGTGGTCCTCGTGTTCATTGTTGGTCTTAGGCACAATGATAGGGGAATTTCTAACAGAATACAAGTAGTCTCTTGGAATGAAAATACTTTTAAATTCGTTTAATGGAGCAGAAATCTCACCTGTCGAAATACGAAGGTAATGCTACCCACGAAGGAGGAAGAATTTGATAGCCTAACGAAAACGCAACTTTGTCTCAGAACTAAAATAGAAGAGTCTCTAATATCAAAGAAAATTTTCGAATAAGTGGTTTACGTTACCGTGATTTCTAAAGGGATTGCACCGATCTTTTCTTATTTTCCCTCTCGAGATATTTTCTTGTCTTCCTTTATAAACTCGATCGCTTATTTGATCTCACATACCACACGACGCTAAATTTAGCAAATAGGTCAACCAAGGACTTTAGTAACTGCTATATTTTATCCGGCGATTGCGTGAATAGCGTGGCAATATCCGGCTCAACTTCTAATTAATTTTCTTCTCTTTTCTCTCCAGCGTAGATAAACGGCACTTTCTCGCTGTTTTATAGTCAGCTAAGATAATGCAAATACGGCGTGCAAAAATTCTGCTCATTTAAGTTACCAGTACGAACAAATGGCGAGACAACTTTGCATTCCATTTCTCGCACATTTAGTGTACTCGAACTGAACACGCCGACATACGAGAATATGTAAATTCGCGTTTTACTTCGTCGTCCCTTTTTTTTTTTCTCTCTCTCTCGAGTCGAACGTGACCGCGACGTTCGAACAAATTAAATTTCGGACGTCAGTTTTCCTTCATTTTTTTTTTCGTTTTTTCTTCCTTCTCGTGGAATTTTTCTTTTTTTTTCTCTCTCTCTCCTCCAACGCCTCGTAGATCTTTAGATAGATAGCAACATGACATATCTCTGTTGGCTCGTTTACAGTTGACATTTTCAACGTTCTTTACACCAGCCGGAATATGACGTGAAGTACTTGTATATAACACCCTCCAGAGGACTGAATTTTCTCTGGATGTGTAGTTCGCTGGACTACCTATTACCCTAACACGTAAGCGTTACTTTAATCTTGTTGTTGTAACCGCAACTTGTACTGTACTTCTTTGTTCTCGACTTTTATCCCTAGGGAGTTGAATTTTCTTTCTTTTATTTTTTTGTCCGTCCTCATCTCGAGTCTTTCATAAAATGGTTTAAATATTACTGTTTCCTAAATGTTTTTTTTGTTTTTCTCAAAATTGCTGTTCCGAGTAGAGATGGTGGGTAAAAGCCTTGTCGTTCAACTTGAATCTAATCGAACTCTTGTTGGAAGATTAATGAATTTTTTTGGTGCTAATAATGATAGTACATTATTGACTTCAAAAAATTGTACGCGACAAAATGCTTCAATTATTACAGTTTGTAAAACATTTTTTATCAAATATAATTTCAAGCATGTGCCGGTCGTCGAAACATTACTTCGCTCTGTTCCTTAAATAAATAAAACTGACAAAAAAGGTCGAGATCATAGGGCTTTTCCCCTATATCATATTGCATACTTGTTTTCCTGATTCTAATCATAATGGTACTTGCTTTACATTGGTCTATGGCAGAGGAATTGAATATACAATAAAAGCGTATCCATTCCCCTGCCATAGGACCAAAGTAACACAAATACCGTTACGATAAGAATAAGGCAAACAAGATGCAATAATATGATGTGAAGGAAGAGCAGCCCTATTCATTCATAGGTACCTGTAACCAGATGCACAAATGGTCATCTTTTATACCTATGCGCGTCTCATTTTTAGATGTCCCACTTTGTATATACAAAGTAATGTTAGGAACTATCGATAGTTTTCAAAAAAAGAATACTATCGGGGCTAACGATAGTTTTGTTGAAAACAAACGGCGGTAGTATTGTTGATAGTTTGACAATTTTTCCTTTTCTTATCAAAATTTGGTGCGAACTGACGAGTGAAAATAGACTGATTATCGTGACGTCAGTCATTGTAAACTCCCTACCAACAACGCGCGAACACACTTCAAAAACCCTTCAATATGATCGATGGTATCGTTCTTGGTTCTATCACATTATCGATTCTCATAAGAAATACATTGGTACGTTTCGATCATACGTTCAAATTGAAAACCCAGAAATAAATAAGCAATTACGTGTTTATATTCAAAAGTAGGAAGTTCTCAAGTATTTGAAAATGTACCTGCGGTTCTTTATTTATTTCTGGTTTTCAAATTTAAACGTAAGATCAAAACGTTCCTGTGTATTTCTTATGGAGCAGTTTTTTGTTTACAAACCACAGGGTAAAAATAACAGCGTGCAGCGTGGTTGTAGGGTAAGCTATGTGGAGTTTGTGACGTCACGACAATTCAGTCTATTGAAAATGTACGCCAGTTCATTGAATTAAGATCAGTCAGGTGGTACCAGGTGTGCAACGGGCATGGCAACACGTTTTTCAGATGTCCATCATCTGGTAACACTGAGACGCATTCTGTTGCATAATTCTGCACATAGCTAAATACTATTCGTCAGCTCAGCCAAAGGCTGGCACTGATTTCGGATGACAATGTCATTAATTAAAAGATAAATGATAATGCATTGAACACGATCTTTATGATTAAAATGGATTTACACGGACTTAGAGAAGAGAAATGCTATCTTGATACAGTTAAGCTAAAAACAATTTTGGTACGGTCTGAACAAAACGGTCGTAGTAATCAAACTGCTGGTTTCCTACTAAACTCTACCGGTGTCGGCGAAGATTATGTTGAGCACGCTACAACTGGTCGACTAGAATCGAGCAGCGTGTCTCTTGTCGGTACGCGTTGTTATCGACATGATTTACAGTCCATAATTACTTTTCCTTCTCGAAGGTTTTCAAACTTCCAACAAAGTACCAGACAAACGAGTCCAAAGAAGACCACCTTTTGTAATCGATAGTGGCGCTCTCAGCGTTTGATTAGTGGCATTCCCTCTTCCTCTCGGTTCGCCATCCCCATCTAGCGTACGCAAAACGAACGTCGGAAGGATCTGGAGAACGGGAGTGCTGGTATTGGACACTATTACCAACTTTGGTAGTGTTTACTACAATTCCTTAACGAGCTTTTGAAAAAAAGATCAGAAGAAAGGTATCTATCTTACAAATACCATAGGTACTTTTCTCTTGATCAATATTTTACATCCAAGCCATCTTACCTGGGAAAAAATTTTAAGGCCATCAATAGTATGAAACTGTCGAATATCGCCCATTACTAATTCAAAGCTAACGATGCTCAAACTACTGAACTAAAATACCATAACAGTATTTGAATTGCGTCGCGGCAGGGATTTGAGAACAACGCGAACGGTAACACACTTTGTGGGACTCGGGTTTTCCGCTAGAGCGCATTCAAAGCGTCAATAGCCTTCGTTGTGATCAGGGTTGCGATGTTTTAAACGAAATTGTTTTAAACATATTTTAAACATTGGGATTTGAGAAAAAAAAGTTTTAAACATGGACGGCACGTCATAAATTCAAGGTCACGAGTAGAGAGCGTGAGTGTCCAGAGAAAAAACCTGGAGAAACTCCGCAATAAGCGCTAGGTCATTATGTTTAAAACAACAAAATATACAGAATTAACGTATAAAAATGCCGTTTTAAACATGTTTGGAACACTGTTCTAAACGCTAAAGAAAAACTATCAATTTCCAACATGTTTTAAACAAAAAAAAGTTTCAAACTAAAAAAAAACACGTTTTTTGTTCTTTAAAAAAAAAAAACTAATTTTTTGCAACCCTGGTTGTGACGTCCATCGACAGCTAGCGTTGTGATACAATCAGCAAAAGTGGAACATATGCAATATAATCAGTAGAAGGGAAACGTCCTTTATTAATGATTAAACTTTCATTTTAGTGAAATGAATAACTTACCATCATAAGGACAGATGAAATCATAAAACATATTTTCAACATAAATATTCTAGGGGAAAATTTAGAAAATAATGGTGATTATCAACTAGAATTCAGTCAGTGAATACATATCAATATTTTTAACGGCTATTTTGAATGATTGTGATGTGAGATTTTTCAATTTTACTATGTTATATTATGCTTTTAAGGTCATCCTCACAATCTCAAAATTGGGATTATTCTCAGATAGTTACAATAAGACACTGTTGAACTCCTCTCTTACCGTTAGCTCAGTATACGTACTTTTGTTTTTAGTCTAGTACATCTTACTAAGGCGCTATATATGATGTAGATGTAATGGACCGCCATCTTGATGGAAGAAAACATAAACTCGAGAATAACGTCCGTGATTTTTAACGAAGGATAACTCGACATCGGCTCGATCGAATTTTTCAATACCAGCCTTATCCGAAAGGAAATTTCATGGACACTACCTACAACTACCACTCACTAAGTAGAATGGCCAATTATTAATTGGTTACTCCAAAAATAATGCTTCCAACGAAAAATCGAAGAGAAGATAATTTGTTGTCCAAAAAATTTCCTTTCCAACGAGGGTGATATCAAAAAATTCTGTCGAGCTGACCTCGAGTTATCCTTTATTGAAAATCAGGAGTTTATTTAAAACTAACACTCTTATGGACGTTATTCTCATGAGATGTTTACGTTTTCTGTCATCAAGATGGCGGTCCATTGTACCTTCATCATATAGCGCCTAACTTTACCAGCCCCGTAGACCCTCTATATTAGATGACCCAAGGGCCAGCTTTACCAAAGTGCTAATCGCTTTGACTATAGATATGCTTTGTATGGACTGCGCGAAGCCCGTGAAAAAGTGGTAGTGAGATCTCGCCCGTTTAAAAACACGTCGCCCTGCCAACGTGACTGAGAGCTGCCATTTGATTAACGTTGCCGCCAAAGTGACTGAAAGAGATCTTGCTACCACTTTTCAACGAGCGTTAACACGCATTAGCGCAGTCCGCACAGAGTACTACCTATATAGTCAAAAGCTAATCGTCGATTTAGTGCTAATCCTAACTTAAGTCACGAGTCGGTATTTCACACCACACTGGGAGGGAAATTGATTCCGCGAGTCTTCGATGTTCCACGATTCATCCTTGCGACAAGATTTCTTTCTGGGTACACTTTTCCTCTCAGATAGGAACGGGCTGCGGGTCTGTATAGACTTTGAATATCATTTTCCAAGTTGGTTGTTTTACTCGAAAAAACTACAAGGTACAGTACATGAATATTTTTGGACTTCAACATTTTTTCGAAATATTTTACTAAAAAAAACAACGAAAGCACCAAATATGTTTGGACTCAAAAAATTCTTCGAGATATTTCACTTGAAAAAATGACAAAATGCCAGAATATTATTGGACTTGGAATATTTTCCTATGGATGATTTACTCAAGAAAACGACAGAGTCCGAGAATAATACTGGACTTGGAATATTTTTTGAGGTATTTTACTCGAGAAAACGACAGAGTACATAATTATTTTTGGACTTGTAAATTTTTTTTAGAAATTTCACTTGAAAAAAACAACAAGTCCGAGAATATTGTGGGACTTGGATTATTTTTCGAGAAATTTTACTCGAGAAAACGAAGAATATTTTTGGAGTTGGGATATTTTCCTGGATAATTAAAAACTTCTAAGTCCAAAAATATTTTTGTGTTCTGTCGTTTTCTGGAGTAAAATACCTTTAAAAATATTCCGAGTCCAGTATTATTAAGGAAAAGAGTTTGTACTACGTTGCCAGCTAATACAAGAACGAGAGGAAGACACGGTACGAACTTGCACATACTTCTATTCACGCTGACCGTGGTTTCGAACTGGTTCATTTTTGGAAGAGCTTCCGAAAATGAACCAGTAGGGTTCGAAACCGCGGTCAGCGTTAATAAAAATATGTGCAAGTTCATATTGTGTCTTCCTCTCGTTCCAGTATTATTTTTCAACTCGGTCGTTTTTTTGAGTAAAGTAAATCATCCAGGAAAATATTTCAAGTCCAATGATATTCTCAGACTTAGTTGTTTTATTCAAGTAAAATACCTAAAAAATTTTCCAAGTCCAAAAATATGCTTGTATTCTGTCGTTTTCTCGAGTTGAATACCTCAAAAAATATTCCAAGTCCAATAATATTCTGGTAGTCGTGAAAGACGAATACTCCACGTCGGAGTATTCGTCTTTCACGTTTATTATGGATAGCCGTAACTTGAAGGAACGGATTCGTTTAATATTCTGGTATTTCGTCTTTTTTTCAAGTGGAGTACCTTGAAAAATAATCTTTTTTAAGTGAACTATCTTGAAAAATATTCAAAGTCTATTGTCCAATAATATTCTCGAACTTGGTCGTTTTTTTTTCAAGTTGAATATCTCAATGAATTTCTGAAGTCTAAATATATTTTGGTACTTGATCGTTTTTTTGAGTAAAATATTTCGAAAAAAATTTTCAAGTTCAAAAATACTCTCGTACTTCGTCTTTTCTTTTTTGGATAAAATATTTTGGAAAACATTCAAAGTCCATGCAGACCCGCAGTCCAAAGCATGAATACAAGACGCAATGCCGCACAATGCGAACGAACAAACAAACGTGGAACTTAAAAAACTAACGGAATCAATTTCCCTCCCAATGTGGCGTGAAATACCGACTCGCGCTCAAGTCGTCAAAATCAGGTGCTTTATAGACTGAAAACATAAACTCGAGAATAACGTCCGTGATTTTTAACGAAGTATAACTCGACATCGGCTCGATCGAATTTTTCAATACCAGACTCATCGGAAAGGAAATTTCATGGACACTACGTACCTACAACTACCATTACTAAGTAGAATGGCCAATTAGTAATTGGTTACTCCAAAAATAATGCTTCTAACGAAAAATCGAAAAGAAGATAATTTGTTGTCCAAAAAATTTCCTTTCCAACGAGGGTGATATCAAAAAATTCTATCGAGCTGACCTCGAGTTATCCTTTATTGAAAATCAGGAGTTTATTTAAAACTAACACTCTTATGGACGTTATTCTCATGAGATGTTTACGTTTTCTGTCATCAGATGGCGGTCCATTGTACCTACATCATATAGCGCCTAACTTTACCAGCCCCGTAGACCCTCTATCCTCTATATTAGATGTTCCAAGGGCCAGCTTTACCAAAGTACTAATCGCTTTGACTATAGATATGCTTTGTATGGACTGCGCGAAGCCCGTGAAAAAGTGGTAGTGAGATCTCGCCCGTTTAAAAACACGTCGCCCCGCCAACGTGACTGAGAGCTGCCATTTGATTAACGTTGCCGCCAAAGTGACTGAAAGAGATGCTGCTACCACTTTTCAACGAGCGTTATCACGCATTAGCGCAGTCCGCACAGAGTACTACCTATAGTCAAAAGCTAATCGTCGATTTAGTGCTAATCCTAACTTAAGTCACGAGTCGGTATTTCACACCACACTGGGAGGGAAATTGATTCCGCGAGTCTTCGATATTCCACGATTTGTCCTTGCGACAAGATTTCTTTTTGGGTACACTTTTCCTGTCGGATAGGAACGGACTGCGGGTCTGTATAGACTTTGAATATCATTTTCCAAGTTAGTTGTTTTACTCGAAAAAACAACAAGGTACAGTACATGAATATTTTTGGACTTCAATATTTTTTCGAAATATTTTACTAAAAAAAACAACGAAAGCACCAAATATGTTTGGACTCAAAAAATTCTTCGAGATATTTCACTTGAAAAAACGACAAAATGCCAGAATATTATTGGACTTGGAATATTTTCCTATGGATGATTTACTCAAGAAAACGACAGAGTCCGAGAATAATACTGGACTTGGAATATTTTTCGAGGTATTTTACTCGAGAAAACGACAGAGTACAAGAATATTTCTGGACTTGTAAATTTTTTTTAGAAATTTCACTTGAAAAAAACAACAAAGTCCGAGAATATTGTGGGACTTGGATTATTTTTCGAGGTATTTTACTCGAGAAAACGAAGAATATTTTTGGAGTTGGGATATTTTCCTGGATAATTTATGTACTCGAAAAAACGACAGAGTTTGCGAATAATTTTGTACTTTGAATATTTTTTGAGATATTTTACTCCAAAAAACAACCCAAGTACAAAAATATTTTTGGACTTGAGAAATTGTTTTGAGGTGTTCTACTTGAAAAAACAATTAGATATATCTCAGAAAATATCGAAAGCCAAAGAATGTTCCAAAACTGCATTCCTTTTCGAGCGATCACAAGAAATATTTCAAATTCAAAAATATATTCTGGTACTTTCTCGTTTTTGTCATTTTCTCGCGTAAAATATGTCGAAGAATATTCTGAGTCTAATATTATTCTTGAACTTTGTCATTTTTCAAGTAAAATATCCTGGAAAATATTCTCATACTTCGTTGTTTTTTTTTAGTCAAATATCTTGAAATACCTAAAAAAATTTCTAAGTCCAAAAATATTTTTGTACTCTGTCGTTTTCTGGAGTAAAACACCTTTAGAAATATTCCGAGTCCAGTATTATTAAGGAAAAGAGTTTGTACTACGTTGCCAGCTAATACAAGAACGAGAGGAAGACACGGTACGAACTTGCACCTACTTTTATTCACGCTGGCCGTGGTTTCGAACAGGTTCATTTTTGGAAGAGCTTCCGAAAATGAACCAGTAGGGTTCGAAACCGCGGTCAGCGTTAATAAAAATATGTACAAGTTCGTATTGTGTCTTCCTCTCGTTCCAGTATTATTTTTCAACTCGGTCGTTTTTTTGAGTAAAGTAAATCATCCAGGAAAATATTTCAAGTCCAATGATATTCTCAGACTTAGTTGTTTTATTCAAGTAAAATACCTAAAAAATTTTCCAAGTCCAAAAATATGCTTGTATTCTGTCGTTTTCTCGAGTTGAATACCTCAAAAAATATTCCAAGTCCAATAATATTCTGGTAAACGTGAAAGATGAATACTCCGACGTGAAGTAAAACATGCAAACCGCAGAAAAATCTCTGCGGTTTGCATGTTTTACTCCACGTCGGAGTATTCGTCTTTCACGTTTATTATGGATAGCCGTAACTTGAAGGAACGGATTCGTTTAATATTCTGGTATTTCGTCTTTTTTTCAAGTGGAGTACCTTGAAAAATAATCTTTTTTAAGTGAACTATCTTGAAAAATATTCAAAGTCTATTGTCCAATAATATTCTCGGACTTGGTCGTTTTTTTTTCAAGTTGAATATCTCAATGAATTTCTGAAGTCCATATATATTTTGGTACTTGATCGTTTTTTTGAGTAAAATATTTCGAAAAAAATTTTCAAGTTCAAAAATACTCTCGTACTTCGTCTTTTCTTTTTTGGATAAAATATTTTGGAAAACATTCAAAGTCCATGCAGACCCGCAGTCCAAAGCATGAATACAAGACGCAATGCCGCACAATGCGAACGAACAAACAAACGTGGAACTTAAAAAACTAACGGAATCAATTTCCCTCCCAATGTGGCGTGAAATACCGACTCGTGCTCAAGTCGTCAAAATCAGGCGCTTTATAGACTGAATTGTCGTGACGTCAGTCATTGTAAACTCCCTACCAACAACGCGCAAACTAGCGCGAACACTTTTCAAAAACCCTTAAATATGATCGATTGTATCGTTCTTGGTTCTATCACATTATCGATTCTCATAAGAAATACACTGGAACCAGTGTGTTCGGACGTTCCCGGGAATTCAATTTAGGACTGGGAATTCCCGGTCATTTTCCCGGGATTTTTTCCCGGAAACTGGGAATGTTTCGGAAATTCGGGAAATTTTCCCGATTTTTCATCATGTTCTCGGGAAATTTTCTTGAATTCCCGGGAATATTCCCGCGGGAATTCCCGTTCGGGATTCCCGGTCCGAACACTGACCACGTTTCAATCATACGTTCGAATTGAAAAACAGAAATAAATAAGCAATTACGTGTTTATATTCAGAAGTAGGAAGTTCTGAAGTATTTGAAAATGTACCTGCGGTTCTTTATTTATTTCTGGTTTTCAAATTTGATCAAACGTTCCTATATATTTCTTATGGAGAATTTTTTTGTTTACAAACCAGAGCGGTAAAATGGGGTAAAAATAACAGCGTGCAGCGTGGTTGTAGGGTAAACTATGTGGAGTTTGTGACGTCACGACAATTCAGTCTATTGTCTAAATGGGAGTCCTGCCACGTGACTGGCTTTAAAACTAGCCCGTATTTGAGCCGGGCATCCGCCAGGATCGCTAAGAACACCGTTTTTCGTTCAACAGTTGTGGTACTCTCGCTGAATACGGATGAGGTATCTAAAGTATAGCAGTAGATGGGAAAACAATGAAATAACTCTTGAAAGGAGCGGAATTGAAGGTTTTGTTGTCACATCTAATTTGTACATTGTGTGTTTGTGAACGTGTTTTGTGGAGCGTCAGGAAGCAATTATGTTTTATTCAAGTGAACACACTAGGGAAAAGTAAGCTAAGAGCGTGTAGGTGAGTGGGAAGCCCGTCAACTTGTTAGCTCAACATAATTATGAACAAAGGAACACTAGCGGAGGGCTACTCTACTGTGACGTCACCATGACCGAGATAGATAAATAGATCAAAAGTCATACCCTTTAAATGTCAACCGTGAATTTAATTTCAATTTTCGGTCAATACCCAGCGCTGACCGATAATCGACTACACGTGAACCCTTCTTTCCATGTCTTGGTCGAATTGTGTCAATTTATCATTGAAATCGACGTGACGTCAATGTCAATAATAGTTCAATATCGGCTTGACAGATATGAACTCCATTTTGACTTCTTTGGCGCATCCAAATTTTTCATGAACGTGAAGTCAATTGCTCCGTTGCGTCAATTTGAAGTTTTCTGGTACTTTATGCGGGTTGATTTCGAACCAAGCTCAAATTGACGTCGATCTGGAGTCGGAGTCAATGTGCAGTCACCCCCTTGAAGCGTTCGGTGATTCCGGAGATTTCGCTACTCGCGGGAAGAATGCGTAATCTTCTAAACAATGTAAAGCAGAAAGTTTGTTCGTTTGTCCTCTTGCATGTACCTTGAGAACCGCTTAACCTATCGACTTGGAATTTTCGCCAAAATAATTGTGTTATTCAGGATCAACTTTCAAGCCATAAAAAAAGAGTTTAGACTTCATAGACAAAGAGTTAAACAAGAAAGAGGAATACTCCGACGAGGAGTAAAACATGCAAACTGCAGTTCTTGTTTATTATGGATAGCCGTAACTTGAAGGAACGGATTCGTTTTTTTAGACAAAGAGTTCTTATTCAAAATTGTGTCCGTGTTGTGCGCATCACTGCAATGAGTAACGAGGAGAAGGATAGAGAATCATCTGAAGGGAACGCAAAGTCACTTGTGTCATTCTGTCCAGTGCCTGGGTAGCTACGCAAGATCGAGAGTAGAGTGTCGAGTCGTCAGTTGTTCTTCTATTGCCGTCTTTGTCCAATCGTGAACGATGAAGTTGAAGACTACCTATACGCAAATGTACAAGCAAGACATCTCAACCCAGTTCTTCCCTTGGTATTCTGTTTTGGTTTGAACTCCGAAGTAAAAATGTAAAATGATAAGATATCTTTAACAAAACAAAGTTGAAATATCTGTTACTACCCACAGGATTCTTTATCTCATCCAGCTTCGGCTTTCATTGAATTGTAAAGGAATTGTCGAAAAACTAAATTGAGAGATTTCATGAGAAACGAATGTGCAAGCTCCCAAGTGTGCTGCAGGGAATACAAAGCACGAAAACGGGTGTCACTAACAGACAGAATACTAGAGGTTTATGATGAACTAAGAAATACTGGTGGAGGGTGACGTAATCACGACCAAGACAGACGTATGATCGTTAGAATCGATATGCAAAATCTAAGAGTCTCCTAGTAAGCACCATGATTTCGACTGAGGCTATGGGAAGGTTCTTGAGAAATAACCTTTAGGGGTCGACGAGAAGGGAATACTCCGAAGAGAACGCAGAAAATAAATTAAGCCGAGCGCTTTCGGTTAATAAACCATCATTGGGACTGAGATGAAAGCAACTGACAGGAACGGAGAAGAAACCTCGGATGATTAAGGTTGATCAAACGAGGGTTCGACGAGTTCAATCTAGCCATCTTCCTGTTTAGCACAGTAATATCATCAGTATTGAGATGACGGTTTATTTCTATGTGCTCGAGGGCAATCCGTTTAGAGTATGAATTCTCCTTATGGAGGAGACTTGCGGATTTCTCACAGAAGCTATGACCGCTGTTGATTCTCCCAAGCGTCCCTTTTTCCAGGCCTTCAGGTGTTCGTCTAATCTCACCTTCATCTGGCGGCCGGTTTCACCAATATAAAAACCTCTACAATCCCTGCATTCCAATTTTAAAAAACACCACTCCTTTCATCCGCAGGTATACGGTCTTTTAACTTAACGAACAACCCTTTGACTGTAATGGGGTTGTAATAGACCGGTGTGAAACCGAACGGGCGAACGGCCCGACCCAATTCGGTAGAGAACCTCCCTAGAAAAGGGAGACTGATCCATCGCAATCTCCATCACGGATCATGACTCGGAGGAGGGATATGGTGGAATCAAGGCTTTTCCTTGTAAATTTTCTTCCGAATCATCGCCTGAACATCAACATTGACACCATTCACTCTAGCCAGGTGTTTTATAGTCGCCAACTCTTTTTTGAAAGCACCCTGACTTAAAGGAAAGCGAGTCAATATGTGGACTAAACTGCTGAAAGCTGCTAACTTATGAGCAACAAGACAGAATGACGCTCCGCGGACTAAAATATCGGTCGTAGTATCTTTTCTGTATATTCCATACTCATGGATCCCATCTCTAACTGAGACCGACAAATCCAAAAAGTTGATCGTAGAGCCACCAACTTTCAAGGTAAATTTTATGGAAGGGTATAATGAATTGAGTTACCTCAGAAACTCACCAAGGAGATCTGGATGACCAGACCAACGTACCTGTGCCAGTAGTGTGTACGATTGAGTAACACTTGGCCCGAGGAGAAGAGGTCATGTTCAATCTGCGACACGAATACTTCGGGGATGAGAGAGCCCAAAGGTGATCTAATAGGGATCCCTATTTCATCAGGGAACTCGAAAAATTTCCCTTCGAATTTACAAAAATTCCATCGAAAAATTCTTGGGATTCATTATGAGGGATATTGGAGTTGACCAATAATTGGCCCATATGCTGCATGGTGGCAGCTTTAGGGATATTTGGGAACAGACCCACGACATCAAACGAGCAAAGGGTCGCGCCCGGAGGCAGTTTTACATCCTTGAGAGAATCAGCCAAGGACACCGAATTCAAAACCGAATGGGGAGACTCATATTCAATACAGTTTTTAAACCAACGGTCCAGGAATTTAGCAAGGAGGTAAAAGGGAGAGAAAACGGAAGAGACTACAGGCCGCATCGGGGTGTTCGTTTTGTGTACTTTAGGCAACCCATAAAGAAGAGAAGGCGTGATGGGGTTCATCCGTTTCACCTCTAGGGGTCCTATCTCGAAAATTTTCAAACTAATGTCGCGACACTTGAATATTCACATCATCTCTAAAATACCGAAGTGGATATTTTAATTTGGTCTGGAATTTTCAGCTCCGCAAAATATTGAAATGCCATTCGTTGTAAATGAAATTTTCGATAAAGTACAGTTACTCTTGAAGAACATAGCGTACGTGCATATTGTATGTTTGCAGGCCACAATATAAGCATACTTACTTGGTTCAGACTCATTCAAGGACGATAGAAAAAAAAAGAAGTGTGTCTAAAGGCGTGCTTTCTGAACTAAATTTCAGTTTTCATGCTATTTTGTGGTTTGGTACCCCTTTTGTTAGCACCATCCTTATCAGTGGCACTCATTATCAACGAGTAGATACAAAACCAACAAGCATTTTATATTAAAGGAAAGAAGTCATTATTATTTTTTTCTTTCTCGTTTTTAGTACACGCAACAGCATTCATTTCTTGTGAGAGGGAGGTAGAACGGTAAAATATAAAGTGTAAAATATCTTTTAAAATATCTTTATTCCATCCGATACTGTATAGTCTACAGGGTGCACCGTTACTTATTTCCGAGAAAATGTTTATTGTATTTACAGCGTGGCCGTTACACTGACAATGACAACGCACTGTAAAGGACATCGCTTTTTGTATTACTTTCGCTTACGATGGCAACTTATCGCGTAAAATCGCGGAGTATCTCTGAAAAATACGATCCCACAATGATTTACGACTCGAAAAATAAAGTAGAATTTATCGCGCATCGGTGGAACATGTTTTGTAAACAGAACTGTGTGACCTATAATAGTAAACTGACTGTAATGATATATACAGCTTTTTATTAATGCACGAGCCAAGAAAATTGGATCGGAAGAACATTCGGGATAAGAATTCTCATTTGTCGTGTGACCGCGCTGAGAATATTATTAAGAATGAGAGGTAAGTTGGAGTCTTCCTAGCCAATGGTGATTCTTTAAACAGAGAAGCTTGGTCATTAAATCTCAAAATTCAAAAATTTCTCAACATAGTATATGGAATTGCCAACCTCTATGATAGTCACATCTTCCTAAATAATAACTGAGTGTCTCCAGGACTATGGCCTATATGCATCCTTCAACAAGATCTAGCCTTCATACCTCCCTTCAACTACCTACGTATTCCTTTTCTCTCTCTCAAGTTTCTCCTTTCTTGAAAATCTGGCATCTATTACTCTCCCTTCCTTACCTCCCTTTACCCTATTCTCTTATTCTTATAAACTTCTTCTTTCAGTCTCCTTTCCTCGTCCTTCTTATTCCTGTGCTCTTCGTTCAGTCTCAATGTTTCCTTTACAGCTTTTGGCGGCCTAATTTGTAATTCATACCGTTCTTGGCGTACCGCATTCTCGGGTTTTTGGCTCCTTCATTCGCACCTCGTTGCAAGTCCTGACAATCCTTTTTCTTCAGTAATGCACATTGATAAAACAATTCCGGAAAAAATTGAACTTTATATCAAGTTGTACAGTCACAATCATCGCTTTCTTTTTCTCCTCTAAAGATAGATTTGAAAAGAGCTGATGGTCTATAAGAGTTAAAATGTTCAGGAGAATGATATTTTAATCTTCCTTCTCTTCCTTTTGGTTTTCGAACCAGAGCAATAACTTTTTCGGTGGGTCTCAATTTGTCTTCGAGATATACTTCCCATTCATACGGGCATTTGCACGCCGTAACGACCTGCTTTATTTGCAATTTGAACTTCGACTTAGTGACTTCGTAGAGTTTTCTAGGTTCTACTTTTCTACCTCTTATGAAATCCGCATCAGCAAAAGGAAAACGCGATCGAAATTGTAATCTTGCCTCGCCGCAATGCTCCAACAGTCGTTTTGTCCCCCAGTTATTACATATGCGCAAGTTAGTCGTCGAATCCGTACCCTCTGTTGGATTGGCGTCGAGCACTTCGATTTTATCTACAAATCTCATTTCGACATTGTACCTGTTTGCGTCAACTTCGAAAACCTGTTGAATCGTGAGCAGCACCCAAGAGACAGACTGAGCAATCTGCTTCGAGTTCATTTGATGGCAAAAATCTAACTCGATAGTGAAAATAGTTCTGGAGTTGCTGTGGAAGTGAAGTAGGTACAAAAAAGTTGGTCATATGATACAGTGAGTCGAACGGTGTAAGTACTTGTGCTGTTTGTATAGCTTACACGAATACCTAAAACACATGCTAGTTCTGTGCTCAAATACACATGTTTCGGTTTATTTTCACGATGCAGTTTATCTGCATGACGGTGAACTTCTAAATCCTATTGATGACGACAAAAGTTTTTCTGTCTAAAGAATGAAAACCCGTCAAATTTCATTGATAGTTCTACGACGAAAGTCAGAATGGTTCGTCATTTATGTTCTACAGATAGTCCAAGAAATGTAAAGGAACACACATTCGATTAGAGTAAGTTGGTACCAGTTCAAGGCGAGTCCGGTCAGTACGAGGATCGAATGGGTCGTGCGCAGGCGGTGAGGAGACAAAGAAGAAATATCCTCATATAGTCAGGAGAGTAGGTACAGAAATAGAAAGTAATGGTCAATGAGCTACGCGGAGCTTCAGTTCAGCCGTTTGAGATTTTCTGGTGGGAGCGGGCCTCGATCAAAACCAGTTAACGTCACGATTCTTTGCAAAGATTTTGTCACTATGGTCTTGAACTGATTTAAAAGCTTCCAGTTAGACACAAGACGCGTCTCTGCTACTCGCAGATAAGGCGGGTGGTGTGAGCTTATTCAACGCACCAACAACGAAAGGTCATCATTTGATTCCTGTGTTTAAACTAAAGAACAGAGCTTTCAACAAAGGCGATTTGAGAATCAGGACAAAGCTCGCTGTACATTGCGCCGTGGTCATTACACAAGAGAGCTGGATAATATTTGAAAATAGGATTTTTATTCTACAATCACCGAAGAAAATTTTAAAATTTTAAAAATTAAAATAAATTTAACACTCTGAGTGCTTTCGGTTTACAAACCATTCACGACTAGCTTCGTGAATGGTTTGCAAACCGGAAGTATCCAGGATATTAAATTTATTTTAATTTTTAAAATTTTTTTATTTTCATACGGTGATAGTAGAATAAACATCTTATTTTCAAATATTATTATGAGCCGTAGGGTCAAAGAGCGTGCTCTTGAAAAGAGCTGAATAAGTTCCACCACCTTCAGCTACGACGCTTGGGAACAAGTGGTTGGACTATGTCTCACACACCCGCGTCCTCGAGCGAGCTGACTGCAAGCGCCATCGAACATACGCTGACACGGCCAATGCTCAGATGGCTGGGACACGTCAAAAGGATGGACAGAGATTGGGATGAAGACTTCTGCCGGGAGCGCACCTCATGGAGGACTCTAGTAAATTACAATCTCGGGTTGTTTGCTAAACGTAACGCGCGAAGCAGTAAAGCAGCAACCGATACTCTAGTGTTCCAGCGTGATATGCCGTTGCCGGACTCATATGAAAGGTTGGGAAGTAAGACGGATCCATCCGCCAATGGGAGGTCGGACGACGACAACGATTTATTTCTGAGTCAAGATCGGCAAAACAGAACCGCTAATATCACAAACAATCATCCAAATTTGAAAATCAATCGAACATGGTATTCAGGCAAAGCCGAATACTGGAAAGATACAGAAAATTGGTAAGCAATCACCCTGATAAAAAGTCATTCTTCTCTGACAGTAGACCCTCCTAAAAAAAAGATATGTAAGACACAAAATTCGTCTCTACTGCTCACAGAGGAAGCGAGCAGTGTAAGTGTAAACTTACATAATATACAATGGACCTACAACTAGTGGTCGTCAGTCGTTTCTCCATTTTGAGCGCAGAATGGAATGCCCAACGGGCTCTATCTAAAGAACGAGAGGCGCAGTGGTCCATTATCATCTTTTAAAGCATCGCTTAGGATTGGCAAGTTTTGAATTAAAGCTGTCCGTGATTTTCAGAAATTTCAAATTTTGTGGCTCTTCGGGAGAGAATTCACCAACAACCTACATGACTAGGAATCCAAAAGAAAATGACGGACAAAAGTGTCCGTACAGTCAGAAGGATAAGTTGCGTGAGAAAATTCTGGGGAGTAAAAATTCAAAGAAGAATATAAAGATCCAAGGGGGTCAACTTATTTGGAGGAAAGTTTCACTATAAGGAAATAAGTTTCAGCATAGTAGTAGTCGCAATTGCTCCACCAAGAAGACTGGGGCCGAACCGCGTAATCAATGCAGATGAGGTTATGGAAAAAGGAGACATTGCCTTCTTCATTGTTGTTCTTCGACTTTTGAGTGGTACACCCCTTTTAAATATCTTGAGAATTAATTGTACAGTATCACGAATTTCTATGTGGTGTTTCAGTCAAGATTGGAAACACAGGATCGGGATTTAATCCTCTCGTGACAGTTGTAAAAGCGCTCACCGGGAACCTTGAGCATTTCTGCAGCAGATGATAGCGAAAGTTGTGAACCTTTGATGTGAATAGACTGGAAGTCAGTTCTACGAGTACTTCACAGAAATGAAAGAGAGGAACGGCCAATTCGACGTCAAGATCAATGGCAGAAGACTGACCTAAAGAATCTTTGTTGAGATTGCAGGACCTTTGACTGATTTGAGTTTAGGCAATCGAGCGTTGAGTGTTCCTTAATTCAAAGACTGCGGCTCCAAAGTCTAACACCAATTCAAAGAGCGGCTCATACAGTGCACTTTTCGTCAAAGCATATTAAGCTCTTTCAAAGAGCAATGACACTTGATCGGTAACTCGTTAACGGAGAGAGGAATAGGTCGAAGGTTTTAGAACTTTTGTATAGTCATTTTCAGAATAAGGTAACTTTTTTATGACAGTTATTTGAGAAGTACGTCGGCCGCGTTCTTCGTCCTTCCGACAAATTGCGGTTCCGAAAGGCGTGGTCTCTGAATTTTGAAAATCCAACTTCAGAGCTAATCACACCAAGAAGAGGAACTTGATGAAATACGAGTATAGAGAGAAATTTAGATCAGAGGATTTGAAAGAAGCATTTAGCTGGCATAAATCAGAAGGAAGACTTTGAAAAATTTCGATGAAAGGGGTGGGGGGAGTGTTAAGAGTTCGGATTCTGAGAGATATATACACGCACGTCCCACGTGAGAGAAAGATAATTTGGAAAAATGGCAATGGAGCTATGTAGAATCAGTAACGGACTTTATTAAATCAAAAAAGCATTCTTACAATTAGTACAGGCGATAAAGATATTTTGGAGTACAACAAGTTTGGTGAACCGAAAAACATCAAAGTTCCCATCCCCCCCCCCCCACACCTTGTGCTAAATTTTTTTTAGCAGAATCGGTTTTTCGCAAATGTCCCAAAAAATTTGGGCTCTATGAAAAAAAATCTTTAGACAAAGAATATTTCTCATAAAATTTGTTACATTTTAGTGTACTCGAACTTCGTTGTAAGTTTAATTATAAGCTCAAATAGTCCGCACAAAGTTGGAACACTACGGAAGAAATTTTTTTTTTGTTGGAAATATCTCGATAATTCGAAAAATTTTGAACAAAAAGTGTTCCTCGTGAAATTTGCCACGGAATGGACTACCTCAACTTTCTACGAAAGCTGGTTAAAATTTCGGAGCTATTGGAAGCAAATTAAACTTTTTCAAAAACCTCGCAAGATCGAGCTCCAATTAGAAAAAAAATTGAAGAAAAAAAATGTCATCTGCGAGATTTTCTTCAAAATTGAGTATCTGTATTTTGTTTCAGAGTACGCTGAAAGCACCGAGCTCGTGAAAGGAAATCGATTTTTTGAATAACTCTAATAATCGAATTTCAATTTACAGATATTTCAAACAAAAAGTGTTCCAAGTGTTCCTCGTAAAATTTAATCAATATAGAGCAGAAAGTTTGTCTGTTTGTCTGTCTGTCCTCTTATAACTCGAGAATCGCTGTACATATCGACTTGAAATCTTCGCCACACAATTGTATTATTCCAGAGCCACTTTTAAGCCATAAATAGAAATTTTAGCTTCCTTAGAAAGAAAAACTCTTATTAAAAATTGTGCCCTCGCTGTACGCGTCACTTGACCCGATTTGATTCATCAAAGGAAGGTACCTACAAGCAATTGTCGACTGTATTTCTCTCCTGCCTTCACATCCTGTTTGCGACTGGCAAAATATTGATGGACTAGTCCGTTTTTCGCTGCAATACAACCTTCACGTGTCAAGTCCCACACAGATATCTACTCAACACACGGCTGGAGGTCAGGTGCGCCAAAAGCGCGCTACCAACCGCTAGTTTACCATAAAATGACCCTTCCTCGACATCCTTGAAAAACTCTACCCTTACAATATCTACATGTTGTCCAATATTTTTCTCTTACGTGGTAACTGCATCGCGACGACTTTTTCGGTACAGTATTAGTGTAGTATTTCCATTGTCATAAAAGTGACAACTTTCGGACAAACTTTGGAGGGAAGTTCAGACGGGTTGTATAATAATAAATTTCACGAAGAGTATTTTTTTTCCAACAATTTTTAACAGGGAACCTGTTTTATGGGAGGCTATTTGAGAAATCTGCCGTGCGCCGTCCGCCGTCCGCCGTCCTGCGAAAAACTTGAAAAAATTTCGACCCTCGAGCCATATATGATAGGAGGGGGAGTGGGGGACTTAGAAAAATTTCGACTCTCGAGCCATATATGATAGGAGAGGGACTTAGAAAAATTTCGACTCTCGAGTCATATATGATAGGAGAGGGACTTAGAAAAAATTTCGACTCTAGAGCTATAGATAATAGGAGGGGGACTTAGAAAAATTTCGACTCTCGAGCCATATATGATGGAAGAGGGACTTGGAAAAAATTTTGACTCTCGAGCTATAGATGATAGAAGGGGGGACTTGGAAAAAATTCGACTCTCGCGCCATATGTGATGGGAGAGGGACTTAGAAAAATTTCGACTCTCGAGCTATATATGATAGGAGGGGGACTTGGAAAAATTTCCACTGGCACTGTCGAGCTATCATATATAGCTCGAGATTCGAGAAAAATTTACACTCTCAAACTATATTATACTAGGCTTATTCTTATTGAAGCTCGATTTTTAATGATATTCGCGAAGAATCATTAATTGTCTCTCAAATACTCATAACTATCAAGCACTTGTAGACTGACGATGAAAGATAGATAGTTGTAAATTTCACGGGGAACACTTTTTGTTTAAAACATCTTTAAATTTGAGTTCGATTATTAGAGATATTCGAAAGAATCGATTTCCTTCCAAAAGCTTGGCGTTTTCATCGTACTGTGAAACAAAATACAGATAGTCAATTTTGAAGAAAATTTCGCAGATGACATTTTTTTCTTTAACTTTTTCTAATTGGAGCTTGATCTTGCGAGGAATTTGAAATGCTTAATTTGCTTCGGAAGATTCAAACTAGTCCATTCTGTGGCAAATTTCACGAGGAACACTTCTTGTTCGAAACTAGTTTTAATTAAAGCTTGATTTTTCGAGATATTTCTCAAAACAATTTTTTCATCCGAAATCTTCCAACTTTGTACGAATTTTTGAGCTTACAATTGAATTTACAACGAAATTCAAGTAGCAAACTTTACGAGGAACATTTTTTGGCTGAGGACTTTTTTTCATTGAGTCCAAATTTTTCGAAATCTTCGCAAAAAAACGATTCTAGGGGGCTAAAATGCGCCACAAAAAATTTAGCACGAGGTTTGGGGTGGGAACTTTGATATGTTCTTCGGGACACCAAACTTGACCATTTACAATAATTTTCCCTAGTGTACCCCAAAATGTTTGCGAGACCATTTTTTGTGTGTCAATCGCCTGCACTAGTCGTATGTGTCGTAAACTGGTCCAGAAATAATTTTTTACGGTCAAAACTTCAGGACTTCGAGTATACTCGTTTTTTGGGTCGCAGAATCTGAATAAGGTAGCAGTGTTATCATGCAACTTCGACGAACATGTTTTTCATTAAAAAAACATTTTTCAAGGAAAAAATATTGTTTTCATTTTTTTTATGAAAATGTTATCATTTTAGTCATGTTTAGGATCGATTTTGTCACTAAACTGTAACAGACATGTCTTTCACAAAAAAAAAAAACATGTTCTTTAAGGAAAAAACTTTTTTTTTTTTTTTTTTTTTTTGTGAAAATGTGTTTTTTATAATACATGAAGCGAAAGTGCTGCGTATCGTGTTCGTTTTTCGTAGCGAAACATGCCGTTATCAGAACCGTGGCGAAAATGTTTTACCCGTGGCGAAAATCAAGTCAGTGGTGCCATTCGAAAAATTTGTAAATATTCTTTTTGAACGATAACCAATTTAAATTGTAGGCCCAAGTGTTCCTTTCACTACATGTATTATAAAAAGTACTGTTTGTAATTTGTGTCGAAAACAAACGATATTGGAACTCGCTTATCCACACTCGCTTTGCTCGTGTGGCTACACTGCGCTCGTTCCAATATTGTTCGTTTCGCCACTTATTACAAAATGTACTATTTTATATGTATTGGATTACTGAATCCTAATTTGGCAAATCCGTGCTACCAAACTATAACAAACATGTTTTTCACAAAGAAAAAAAAAAAAAAAAGTTTTTATGGGCAAAAACCATGTTTTTTGTTTCTTTTGTGAAAATATTCTATTTCTGTATTGAATACTTTAAATATAAATTTGGCAAAAATTTTGCAACCAAACTGTAACAGACATGTTATTCACAAAAAAAGCATGTTTTTTAAAGAAAAACTAGTTTCTTTTTTGTTTTTTTTTTTTTTTTTTTGTTTTTTTTTTTTTTTTTTTTTTTTGTGAAAATGTGTTTTACTTATGTATTGGATTACTGAATCCTAATTGGGCAAATCCTTACTACCAAACTATAACAAACATATTTTTCACAAAATAAAAAAAAACTAGTTTTTCTTTAAAAAACAGTTCATTTTTTTGTGAATAACATGTCTGTTACAGTTTGGTAGCAAAGTTTTTGCCAAATTGATATTCAAAGTATTCAATACAGAAATAGAATATTTTCACAAAAGAAACAAAAAACATGGTTTTTGCCCATAAAAACGTTTTTTTTTCTTTTGTGAAAAGTATGTTTCTTATAGTTTGATAGTAAGGATTTGCGAAATTAAGATTCAAAGTATCCAATACAGGGGTAAAATACTAACATTTTCACAAGAAAAACCAAAAATATGGTTTTTGCTCGAAAAAACTTCATTGTTTTTATTATTTTTTTTTTGTGAAAATGTGTTTTACTTATGTATTGGATCACTGAATCCTTATTTGGCAAATCTTTGCTACCAAACTATAACAAAAATTTTTTTCACAAAAAAAAAATAATAAAAATAATAAAAACAATAAAGTTTTTTCGAGCAAAAACCATGTTTTTTGTTTTTCTTGTGAAAATGTTAGTATTTTACCCCTGTAATTGGATACTTTGAATCTTAATTTCGCAAAAATTTTGCTACCAAACTGTAACAAACATGTTTTTCTAATGTTTTCTAGTTAAAAAACATGATTTGTTGTGAAATTCTGCAAACAATCATTTTGTGGACCATTGGATCTAAATTTGATAGTAATTCTACGGTATTATTTCAACAAATATATTTTTTACAAAAAAATAATATGTTTGCTTTAGGGACAAACAATTTTTTCAAGAGGAAAACATTTTTCCATGAAAATGAGAGTCATTCTATATTTTGTTATACGAGCTTAAATTCTATTCAATTCACTCTTATCATTAAGGACTGTATTATCACGCAGCTGCAACGACGGCAGCAGCGTAGTTCGACCACTACCGCCAACTGCCGATGTTCCTTTCAAATTTCGTCACGAACTCGTGTTATTTATGAATTATAACTCTACTATTGGCGTACACTGGCAGCTAAAGTTTCCATTATCTAAAAGCTTATACTCCAACGAATCAAGCTTTGATTCTCGAATGACGCGATATATCGCAATCTATTGGTTCTAGCACATGAAGTTTCTACTTTTTACGTCCAGTTAGTTGGGTTTGTCACTTGAAAATAGTGTTTTCCGGGATAACTATTCAAATTCCAATCTCAGAAATTATTTCATTCGAAAATAGAGATTTCAAGGGGGAAAAGGAAGAAGAAGAGAAAAAAAAGTCGATGACAATATCAGTTTTGAAGCCAGAATATAGAATTAGAATAGTATATGCCTATATTGAGCACTTTTCTCATAGTTTATATTGATTCTTTGGAAAAAATAAGGAATAACTGTACGAACAATAGTATTCTGGTGGAAGTACTGTAATATTCTGTTCACCTACATTCTTGAGAACAATTCTACATAAAAATATGGGTACTTCTCGATAACTTTTTCTTGAGGGTTTGATCGCAGTCTGGACGAGTGTGATGTCGTTACATTGAAAACCGCATGAATGGTACTCGGGAGCTTATATGTATATAAGAGAAGAGAAATTTGAAAAGAATTAGATCACATATATGCCTTTGGGCGTCTGCGAAATAAATAGGAGGAAGGAGTTTATATATTTATGGCTTTGAAGCGCGGAAAGTGATGTTCCAAGGACTGATCTTCTCCTTTGATAAATATTTCTCATCTATATGGTATCTCAGACTCCGGCTGAAAATATACCAGAAGTCCGACGCCGCTGTGACACCATAAGCAGTACGAGTTATAAGGACGTTAGCAGCGAAGTTGCCAGTTACCAGTCCACCTACAGATAGCTGAGAGACCATTCCGGTGGCTCCTGTCAAAAGGCAATGCCAGTCACTCGTTGGGGACACCTCCCTCCAGTTGAAACTGACAATGAAGGTGGCTTTGTGCTACAAGGCCGAAATGTATCACCGGCCGAAGTAATCAAAGCAAAGACGCCATCACTGAAGAATGGGACAAAGTCTAGAAAAGTAAAACGCCGAAAAAGAGGCCCCAGAAACTATTAAGAACCACAACTCCTCTTACCTTCTCGACATCACAAGCCATATCCAACACGGCTGCTTCAAATTCTACCTTGAACAGGCTAAAAAACTTCAAACTCTGTCCCGCTCGTGGCTTTGACAAGTATGAAACTGTCGAACTTGTGATCACCAAATGCCTTCGGTTCGCAGTCGGACGTCCAATGAACTGGGATCAACTTGAAGAGTACCCATCTACTCTACATGCAGAAACTGACGCTGAAGTTGTGGAAGACCGAGAACCCACACTTTCCGCATCAAATTGGTAAGTCGACGGCTAATCATACCAGACAATCGCTCCTAGTTGGTGAACAACTCTAACCCACTAGGCAGGGATTCCTCTAAACTTCAAAATGCCATCGAGCGGTAGCTGATCATCTTCAATACGCCATGGGGTCGTAGCTGACTTCCAACCACTTAAGACCACAAGGACCTTTAGGTAGTACATATTCAACTTTGTATTAATATTCACACTCACCACGCCCTGTTGTCGGGCCTAAAACAGCTTGGATTGTCGCCATATTTCCTGTTACCATTGGCGAAAAATGGAGTACTGAGCAAATGGTGCGGATCATCATTTTCTTCTATTTCAGCGTAGAATAAGATACTGATAATTAAATAACATACTGTACATAATAACATCTATCAACAATGTATATTATAACATTCTGCCCACACGAGTCCCCCGTCTTGGACAATATGTGCGCGGCGCATTTCCTGTGACACTCTCTCCTCCCTCTGACCTCGAGGCCGCTGTCTAGAGAAATTCACGCCAGAGAAGAACTAACCCTAAGAATTATACTTTCCCTCTCCGTCTCTCTACTACCCACTGGATAGGTATAAAAGTACCACTAATCCACAAGTTTCTCTTCTCAGCTGTCATCTGAGGTTACTGTCTGTCTAAACTATGTTCAGGCCAGCTGGGAAGATGAATACAAGCCGGAGTATGATAAGGGGATGTAGATAGGTCTCTGTGGGCGACTTTTGAACATAAAAGCAATAGATAAGCTACAATAGTTTCGATTTGTTCCAGAGTGGTGCGACACATTTCAACAAAACATATAACACGCAAAAAACAAAAATACCCGAGTCGCAAATTTAATTAATGCAAGCGACGGTCATCGGCAACTGAATACAGACTACCAAAGAAAGAAAAGAAAAAAGGATTTGAAATACGTTATGAACGTAAGTCAAGTATTTAGAAGTAAAAATTATGCGTCGTCATTATCATTGTCATCATTATTATTATGATTATTACCGTAAATCAAATCGGAGAGTATGAAAGAGAGGATATCTTCGTTTACTGTAAGGAAGTTTTTATTGAAAATGTTTTTTTTTATTTCTAGGTTCTCCAGTGCAGCGCTCTTCTTTTCAGAGTCTTCTTCGTGCAAAAGACGGAAAAGTGTGACTTTTGGCCCCACAATTTACATAGGACAAACAGGTTGGAAACTAAAAGAAAGAGTTTCGGAACATGATCGAGCTGCTCGTTTACATTCCTCTGAGATAGACAACTCTCTCCCCGTTTTGCCAAACATATCCTGGCGTCAGGGCATACTTTTAACAAAGTACAGGAGTTCTTTTCAGAGTCTTCCTACAGGCACCTGTTACTTTGTCAAATATAATGAGCGGCGGCAAGGGGGAGGGGGTGTTCCATCTCAGAGAAATGTATTCAAGTACCTCGATCATTTTCTGAAGTTTCCAACCATTGTGGGGCCAAAAGTCACACGTTTCCGTCTTCCGCTGAAAACGAGTCTGAAAAGAAACGCACTGTACAAAAGAACCTATAAATAAATAATGTTAAAGAGGCCATTTTCAATACAAACTTTCGCACACTAGACTAAGACATCCCCTCTTTCTACTCGCCAATTTGATGTACGGTAATAACCAAAATAATAATGACAATGATGATGAAGACGCATAATTTTGACATGTGGATACTTGACTTATAACGCTGTTCAAATACTCTATTCTTTTCTTTTTTCAGTAGTATATATTCAGTTGATAATGACCGTCGGTCGAAAACGTTTATAGCTTGCATTAATTAAATTTGCGATTCGGGTATTTTTGTTTTTTTGTGTTATGTATAATGATCAGATAAGGTACATAATATAAGTTGTGAAAACCCTTTGCAGAGATCAATCTCCCTGCGAGGACTAGGTTCTAGTGATACTTATTTTTCCAAAATAAATACGCTCCACCGGGTACGTCCGGATTGAAGACCCCTCCCCAAAGAAGGAGAAAGGAGGTTTACCTAGGTCTGGGCCCGGGCTCGAAAAGATGCTCATCCAATGGCGTCATCAGACTACCTCTAGTCTTTTTAGATTGACTAGCTACCTTGCTCACTGGTATTTTTTAGCCTATTATAAGCGATGCTTTGTAAAAAAAGCACGGAAGATCCAAACCGTTGGGGACCAGAATAATACTAGTGCTTTCTATAAGGCCATCAGTATGGTGTATGGACCAGCTTGGAATAGAAGCTGCCCAATTAGGAGTAAATAGGGTATCCTTTCAAAACAGGATAAAGATATCAACGAACGTTGGAGAGAATATTATCAAGAATTATTAAACACATCATCGCTAATAAGCCAACAAACAACCAACTATGGAGGAAATTCGAAATGCACTCTCCAAAATTAAAAAATAATAAAGCACCAGGGTGCGATGGGCTCCCGGCTGAAATCTACAAATGTGGCAGGTCTGACCTAATAAACCGAATAAGCATATTGATTAAAAACATATGGGAGCAAAGTAAATCTCCAGCAGACTTCAAGAACTCGCTAATCGTCAACATCTGTAAAGGGAAAGGTGACAAATCTGATTGCATCAACTATCGTGGAATCTCACTTCTATGGGTCGCTGGTAAAATTCTCGCAAAAATCATCTACAATAGGCTCCTATTAAATGAAGGTTTTTCACATAGGCACGTAACGAGCGAACAAAATTTAGTTTCAGAGGAATGAACTATTTAATTAAATAAAATGGTAAATTTTAGTCACGAAACAGAAAAAACAATAAAGTTGAAAAATTTTTTAGTCACGAAACAGAAATAAAGTTAGATAAAATGGTAAATTTGGAAAACAAGATACGAAAACCGAAAAATGAGTAAAATTTTGAGTAAAAGAGTAAATTTTGAAATAACGACACCAAATATAAACTAAGAAATTATGAAATATAAAAGTAAAATAATAAGAGTAAATTAAATCGGTCAGAAATAAATTCGAAAACAAATAGAATGGACTAGAAGAGGAGAGGTAAACTGAGAAAGGAAACTAAATTTTATATAACTACGACCGGTTTCGACCGTGGCGGGACGATCATCCCCTACCTGCCCTGGAAACAATTCTGCCAGAAAGTCAAGCCGGATTTAGACCCAACAGGAGCACCGCAGATACGATCTTTGCGATGCGGCAACTTCAAGAAAAAGTCAGATAGCAACACTCCAATCTGTTTGCCATCCTCGTGGACCTGAGGAAGGCGTTTGACATGGTGAATAGGGAAGCACTTTGGTAAGTTCTACCCAAGTTCGGGTTTTCTTGAAACTCATAAGTATCTCTGTGACCTACATAAAAGAAATATAGCCAAAGGCATTGTTGGAGGAGACACTACAGAAGGGTTTCAGATCTCTAATGGAGTAAGAGAAGGCTGTATTCTGGCACCACTCTTGTTTAATATAATATTCATGACGTCCTTTCTTGGGCACTACAGGACCGCGGCATTGGTCTAAAATATAGATGTGACGATGGGCTACACAACCTTGCGCGCCTAAAAGCACAAGGAAAAGTTCACCAGCGCTTTCTAACCGAGCTGCATTATGCCGATGATCTCGTTGTTTTGGCTACCTCCGAAGAAGAAGCTCAAAGAATGATGGATGCATTATAGTTATGCGCTGCAGTATTCCAATACCAACTACAGCAATGGAGTCAACCTTAAATATCAGTGGTAATCCTATAGAGACAGTAGACCAACTCAATTATCTGGGAAGCCCTGTTACCTCCAGCGGAGATCTCCACGCTGAAATCAGCCACTGTATTCAATGTGCTTCATTTGCCTTTGAGAACCCACTAGCAAGGAACCAAATGAGGTGGATCGGCCATGTATAGCGGATGAGCGAGGATCGTATCCCAAAGCGATGACGCATGGAAAGCGCTCAACCGGTGGACAGAAGAAGTGATATAAGGATGTAGTCCACTCTATTATGAAAAAAGCTGGCATCAAGGACACTTGGGAAAAAACGCGCCAAGACAGATCGAGATGGAGGACCATATGTTACAATAACCAGGGAACATTCAGCACTACGGGTCTCTCCAGAAGAAACAATAACAGCGAAGCCTTCACCTGCCCCGAGTGCCAACGCGTAATAAGATCTAGGATTGGTTCGGTGAGCCACCGACGTATGCATGACAGGCAACGGCAACAGATTCCGTGAGATGGAGAAGCGATAGATCCTCGATAACGAGGAAGCCTGACGACAACGACGACGACATGCTGCACGTTCGCCCTAGTAAAATGAAGGCTGATACAAATCGTGAAGTAGCAAGGATAAAAACTTTTTCCAAGTCCTTAAAGAAGGTCAAGATCAGGCTCGATGATAATTGAGTAGATCATGATTAGTATTATGCTTATAATAGCCTATATTATATTTGTTCCCTGAAGTAGATCAAGGTCACTCACATCATACCACACTCCGGGTGAAGATTACGGTTATTGATGACGCCATCGACCACGTCATGCAGACTGACCTTCAGCTTAGATGATAATTGAAAACGAAAAAAAATCCTCCTCACACAGGTTTCCTGTTCGCCTCAATCTACGGAGTCATAGTCAATGAAAAGGAGCCCGCAAGGGAAATGGGTGATGACTCATTCCAGAAATTTTATACAGAGCGTATTACCGAACTCATTTGAATTTCCGAGACAAATGACACGTGGGGTTTGTCTTATAACACATTTAACTCCATTTAATGATATTTTAGTGTACACTGAGGAAAAATTTTTCCAGTTTGTTTTTCGATTCTGTACTTTACACACACTTATTACGAACGGCACACATTCTTCAGATGAACTAAGATCAATAAGACCGAGAATCAGACTGGCCTTCATGATCTTACATTCAAAAATGGATTTTTAGAAGCTTCGAGCGGAAGAGGAAAACTCGGAACCATTAAAAAACCGTTTTAGCAACGAGTCGAGTACAAAAAATTCGACCCTTTTCATCAAGTCGGAAGCAATATTTGCCTTTAAAGATTACACTGCAGTGCTTAGCGGTTATCCTTTTCTTTGAAAGTCACGGAAGAAGGGATATTTTTAGGAAGATCCGCCTACAGCCAAGAAAATAGCCTCTTATAATACTGATGAAATACAAAATGCAAAAATAATAATCGTTTATTAATCTTCTTCGTAAAATTAAAAAAAAAGAAAAGACGAGAAAAGAAAAAAAAAAATCCATTGGTAAATACTGCACAATATTCATACGCAGTGCTAAAAAACAGTTTCTATAATTATTGTATCATAAAAGAGAGATCTATCAAACTGATGACAGCTTAAGAGTATCAAAATGAATTATCCATAAAAAAAAATTTGACATAATGTTCATCGTTTTGTAAAGAAAATATACAACGACCTAAAATACATAATATAGGAATATTAAAATATTAGGCCTAAGTAATACAATTAAAAAAAAAAGTCACGATCGCACAAAGTACGTGCAGTAATTTTTAAATATTAAAAATTAGAGCTCCGAAATGAAAGGAAAAATTTTTGTACAGAATTGGATGAAAAAGTCGTTGTGATATACGATCCTTTAATACTACGTATAATACTAAAAAGTATTATATAATTTCACCTCTACTGGAATACTCGAGGTTAGGAATTGGAGAGGGAACAAAAACTACAAAGTATTAATTAAGAAATTAAGTAAGGTACCTAGTTCGAGGTATTTGTGAATTTAGAATGTACAACTGCAGTTATCTAAAGAACACAATATACTACTCCCGAAAAATTCACGTACGAGCATTTCATCTCCTGAGGTAAGTAAAAATATATATATATCTTTTGTCTTCAATTGGTAACATTTCCCGATTTTAGACCAAAATATTGATAAACAATAACTACAAAGTAGACTGATGACTTCTTGCAGGTCGTATCTAAATGATCACTAGAAAAACAACTTGTCCAGTCTCTCTCTCGGTTTTGTCCTCATTCCATACCTCCTCTACGGAGCTGAGGAAAGAAGCAAACTATCAATTTGTGGCCTCGCCAACCTTCCTCCTTTTCTTGAGTATCAACACGCTCAATTATTAAGATGAACAACAATTCTCAACAATGCTTTATTAAAATTTACTCATCATAACGAATCTAAAGGTAGAAAATTGTGGAAATATCGGCTATAATAAACTCATCGAAAATCTTCCTGAATAAAACTCATCATCTTCAAGAGTCTAGTAGTCTCACTCCTGAACTTTTTTTCATATTCTTCTTTTGCTTCTAGTTGAATTTCATGGCTTGAAATTATTTTCCATTTTACGGAGTTACTAAAAATGTCTTCACAGGTTGCATCAAATATCATTAATTCCTGTCAACTCAAAATCGACCAATCAGTAAAAACAAATCAAAAGTATCGGAGAGGAATGACTTACCAATTTTGAATTTACTAGAGGTTTTCTGGACACAGGCCTCTCTCGTCATTTGATCAGCTACACACACTTTTTAGATACAGACCTGTATTTCACTACATAAGATTATTACTAAGAGTAAAAAAGGAACTTCTCTTACATCTCCATCTCAGAGACCTTCTGAAATTCATCGAGGTAACATCAAAGGATAGAATGACAATTCTTCTAACCTTCAACACAAACGTACAATTGGCCCCAGGAATCTCAATTCCATTACCTACACGTTTGTCATCCGCAGCATACTGGACGACGGCCTTCTTTCGGCCGTCACTTGGGCGATTACATTATTGAAAGAGGGTTTGCGATCGCGCGACGGACACGTTAGGTAGTCACTGTCCGTAGTGCAGGATGGCCGTCGAAACGAGTGAGGTAAGTGCGGCGAGAGCGAGTCGCGATAGCCGTACCGGTCGCGCAGACTGATCATGCTGCACTCGCCCATGCACGAACGTCGACGATCGTGGCCGCCTGGAGGGAATAAGCTGCACGATCGCTTATCCTTCATAGCGCCGCCGGAATGTTGAGCGTAAGACAGCCTTCGATTGCCCATACCCATAGGCAATATAGAGCTGCTGGGTCGTGACGAGGAAGTATCGTGCTGGCCGATCGTATTCAGGTCCATCGCCGAGCGCGTTTTACGCGGACAGCAAACGTTCGTGGTCGACTGCGAATTCGAATTACCCGTAAATACGGAATTTTGACGCGACCGCAGGAGACTACGGTGCGCTGTCGGTGGCGTTTGAAACAGGCTGGGCGAAGGTTCGACGCAGTTCGCCGTCACGTTGTACTTTGATAGAGAAGTGCGATGCTGAAACAGAAAGCGCAAATATTGAATCATTAAATACGGTTACTGTCGAACATAGATCATGTATGTGATGGCAAGTGTTCTTGAAAATGGATCACATTCACGTCTAAAGGAAATGAAAATATGGGGTTGAGAATAAATTGACTTTGGAGATGAGAGAGTATGGAATTAAGCAGCAATAGGAAAAGCAATCAAGTTTTTGACCCAAGATGGCGAAACTCAATCTAAATTTAATTAAGGAAAAGATTTTTTCCATCTTTTGGTGGACTTATTTTTGGAGAAAGATCAATCTTCTGAAGATGGATACCTGGTTGGCTGATCGCGATTCTTCAAGAAAAGAGATTAGAGCAGCAATATTATACAAGCTCACAGCCACAGAAATATTTCTATGCCGCATGAAGACTTAGGGTTGAGCAGTGACTACGATCAATGCTTCTATCAAGTGAACATAAATCACGAGATCGTTCTCTGGAACGTAGCGAACGACCGAGCAGACCTTTTACTCCTGCACACAAACACAAAAGCCCTTCTCGCAGCCAAACAACTTCTAAAGGATTATGCTGGCACCGTTTTACCTTCGGGGATGAGTCCACCAAGTGCGAAGGAGCCCCCTGTAAAATGGCCGACTTATCAAAATTATCGGAAAACTAAATCTAGAGGTACTCGTACCGCCGTACGTCGTGTACTAGGAATCTTGAATTTCTGCAGAAGGTTTATGCCCAGAGTGTCAGAGTATCTTGCTCCGCTGAATGACGTATTGAAAGGTCATCCTTACCAGAAAGATCGATCACCTATCAACTGGTTGACGTCATTTCACACCGCTCGCGACGCACTGATCAATTTCACCCTCCAAAAATACCCCAAAAGCGATCTAACCACCGATGCTTCCCAGATACACTGCGCACTGTGGGATGAAACGCAAATTTAGCTGGACAAAAGTGAAAAAAAAAAAAAAATCTAGGAACAACTTTCATAGAATTGATCCGTTTCTCAAGTTTACGGTCGGACATATCGAAGAAAAGCTCCACTAGCGGTTCTTGCAAATTGCCCTCCAGTTTACTTTTTCGAGTATTGTGGAGCTTTTCTCCAACAACTTTCATATTGATAGATATATGGTTTGTAGGTGAAATTAGAGACCTAGTCTCTTCAAGTTGAGGATAACCCTAATTTTTCCATCCGATTTTTTATCTAAGAATACCGGGGATGTGAACTGGTCCTCCTCCGGGGTGCAGGGCGCTATGAAGCCTTGCTCGATCAAGGAAGGAAGCAGTTTCTTTAGTATATTGTGGTCCGTGCGGTTGAACACTGCTGGGACGGCATCGCTCTGAGTCGGGGAAGAGGAAAAAGGTATGTGAGCGGGTCATGGGTTACTCTTTTCCAAGTAATATAAAAGTGCGAGAGTCTCCCTCCAGTACCTCCTGGATGTCCTCCTGGGTGGAGACCTGCGCCGATATTTCGGGGATGATCTCTTCGAAGGTCGATTGTGATGATATGGGTGCGATTGTGTGGATCGCTGACGGTAGTGTGGAATCTTGAAATTTCGTTGCGTCCCGCCCCTGGCTAGCGGTGTGCCCGCGGGTCGAGGTGGAAATGACATGTTTTTTCACTTTTTTCCGGATACGGCTATCCCTTTTAGTTCTTCCGCAGTGGACTGTATCTGCTTGGGCTGCTTGGCATGTTTTACGTTTTCCGCTAGTTTGTCACCAAACAGGTAGACATCTGACTGTACCAGGTTCAGGGTATCTTTTAGTTCCATGCTAATGTTGCTTAGCACCAAATTTCTTCTGATCAAAGACTCGTCTTTGAACGCATCTACAAAAAGTTTTCCTGCATTGCTTAATAGTTGAATCAAGGGAACGTCCGGCTCATCGTCCTTGGCCAGAAGCATTGACAAAGCGTTGCCCAGGCAAGCAATGGCGGCCCCCGGACGGTCTTGTCTCTTCGATATGCGTTGGTCTCTGATGCGAGCCGACTCCGTGATAGCCCTTACTAATTCGGGGTTCATAAAAGGAGTCATCAAGAAGTCAAAGTTCTTTTTCAGCCACCTAAGTCTATTCTATCCTCTGTGATATTTAAAAATATATTTTTTTTTATAAAAATTCTACAGCTCGTAATTTTCATGAATCCTCTCGTGCAAAATCGTGCTTTGGAAGGAAAATGAATCATCTCAAGGGCCATTCATGATAATTCTTCCAAACAAATAAGAAAAAACAAAAAAAAATCCCATATGAAATGCAAATTTTCCAATTAAAATTTTTTTTCAAGTATGTTGTTACAGAGGGCCGGGCCCAAGCTGGAAAAAATATATTTATGAAATATTGGACGGTCACCTAAAACATATATTTTTTCAGAATTTTTGAAAGGGTGGAAGACCACCAAAAATTATGGTTTGTAAACGGTTGCCGAATCTTGCCGATAACGTCGCGTCGTCTTCGGATTTGGCTTTGCACTCCGCGATTTTTTACTATCTCCAGAGTGTCACCATGACTGGAGGATTTATTTAATATTTTTTACGAACTTGGCAGACGTTTTTATACAAGAATTAACCTTATCGATGAACAAAATACTACTCTTCAGTATTCTCCACGTTACAAAAGTATATTTTCACGATTCTAGATCGTTCCAGCGACTGAAGAATTTTTTGAATAATTTTTTTGATCTTGTCGGACGAGTTTACATAAGAATTTACCTAATCCATGAATAAAATACCAAAATTCAGGATTTTCCAGGTTGAAAAAATGGATTTTCTCGATCTTTTTGTGTTTCGGCTGGAGAATTTTTTGAATAACTGTTTCAAACTCAGCGGACGTCTTTACATAAAAATTGACCTAATCTATGAACAAAATAATCTTGATTCTTTACAATTTCCAGAACATTCCAGCGACTGGAAAATTTTTCTTCAATTTCTTTTAACTCGGCGGACGATTTCATGTAAGAATCGACCTAATCGATGAACGAAATACGAAAAACCACGGTTCTCCAGGGTGAAAAAGTGGATTTTCTTTAAGTTTTATTATTTCCAGAACGTTCCAGCGAATTGAGAATTTTTGGAATAATTTTTTTGATCTCGTCGGAAGAGTTTACGTAAGAATTTACCTGATCCATGAACAAAATACCAAAATTCAGGATTTTCCAAGGTGAAAAAATGGATTTTCTCGATCTTTTCGTGTTTCTAGACCGTTCCAGCGACTGGAGAACTTTTTGAATAACTTTTCCAAACTCAGCGGACGTCTTTACATAAGAATTGACCTAATCTATGAACAAAATAATAAAATTTAAGATTCTCCAGGTTGAAAAAGTGGATTTTTTCAATTTTTTATCATTTCTAGACCGATCCAGCGACTGGAGAATTTTATGACCATTTTTTTCGAACGCAATGATTATGTTTACTTGAAAATTGACCAAATTGATGAACGAAATACAAAAAATTACGGTTCTCCATGTTGAAAAAGTGGATTTTCTTGATTCTTCACTATTTCCAGAACGTTCCAGCGACTGGAGAGTTTTTTTACTATTTTTTTTTCGAATTCAACGGACGTGTTTACTTAAGAATCGACCAAATTGATGAACGAAATACAAAAAATCACGGTTCTCCAGGCTGAAAAAGTGGATTTTCTTGATTCTTTACAATTTCCAGAACATTCCAGCGACTGGAAAATTTTTCTTCAATTTTTTTCAACTCGGCGGACGATTTCATGTAAGAATCGACCTAATCAATGAACGAAATACGAAAAACCACGGTTCTCCAGGCTGAAAAAGTGAATTTTCTTGAAGTTTTACCATTTCGAGAACGTTCCAGCGACTGGAGAATTTTATGACTATTTTTTCCGAACGCAACGATCTTGTATACTTGAAAATTGACCAAATTGATGCACGAAATACAAAAAATCACGGTTCTCCAGGCTGAAAAAGTGGATTTCCTGGATTCTTCACCATTTCCAGAACATTCCAGCGACTGGAAAATTTTTTGTCAATTTCTTTCAACTCGGCGGACGATTTCATGTAAGAATCGACCTAATCGATGAACGAAATACGAAAAACCACGGTTCTCCAGGCTGAAAAAGTGAATTTTCTTGAAGTTTTACCATTTCCAGAACGTTCCAGCGACTGGAGAATTTTTTGAATAATTTTTTTGGTCTCGTCGGAAGAGTTTACATAAGAATTTACCTGATCCATGAACAAAATACCAGAATTCAGGATTCTCCAAGGTGAAAAAATGGATTTTCTGGATCTTTTTGTGTTCCTGGACCGTTCCAGTGGCTGGAGAATTTTTTGACTAACTTTTCCAAACTCAGCGGACGTCTTTACATAAGAATTGACCTAATCTATGAACAAAATAACAAAATTTAAGGTTCTCCAGGTTGAAAAAGTGGATTGTTTCAATTTTTTATCATTTCTAGACCGATCCAGCGACTGGAGAATTTTATGACTATTTTTTTCGAACGCAATGATTATGTTTACTTGCAAATTGACCAAATTGATAAACGAAATACAAAAAATCACGGTTCTCCATGTTGAAAAAGTGGATTTTCTTGATTCTTCACTATTTCCAGAACGTTCCAGCGACTGGAGAGTTTTTTTACTATTTTTTTTTTCGAATTCAACGGACGTGTTTACTTAAGAATCGACCAAATTGATGAACGAAATACAAAAAATCACGGTTCTCCAGGCTGAAAAAGTGGATTTTCTTGATTCTTTACAATTTCCAGAACATTCCAGCGACTGGAAAATTTTTCTTCAATTTTTTTCAACTCGGCGGACGATTTCATGTAAGAATCGACCTAATCGATGAACGAAATACGAAAAACCACGGTCTCCAGGCTGAAGAAGTGGATTTTCTCCCATGTTTTACCATTTCCAGAATGTTCCAGCGACTGGAGAATTTTTTAACTACTTTTTTTTCGAACTCGGCGGACGATTCGACCTACTTGTTAAACGAAATACTGAAAATAGATTTTTGTCCAGCTAGATTTGCGTTTCATCCCGCAGTGGAATGTCTGAGTACTTCGCTCCGTTTGAAAGATCATCCTTACAAGAAAGATCGATCACCTATCAACTGGACTCCGGGGTTGCTGATATCATTTCACACCGCTCGCGACGCACTGGTCAATTTCACTTCCCAAAAATACCCCAGAAGCGACGCAAATATGTGTCTAATCACCGTTGATACAATGTAGTACAGGAGCAGTTCTCGAACAGGAACGCGAGGATGGGAAAGAACCGTTGGGATTTTATTCCGCCAAGCTGACGGACGTACAACAAAAAATTGGTCAACCTATGATAAGAAGCTCTTTGCGATCTATTCCGCCATTACATGATCACGGGTAAGGATACCGTTGTATACGTGTACTTCCTGACCATAAGTTTTATTATATAATATGTTCGCAGCAAAAATCCACATAATAAAGAGGCGTGCCCGTCAAATAGAATACATCGCCCAATCGCCCAACATACGACGGATATACGCCATATAAGCGGTTCATCAAATATCACAGTTGATAATATTATCAAGCAGGCCGAAATCGAAGCGCGATAGCATCTACCGTTAATGAAAGTAAACGGATGAAGAGTGCTGCCGCCTCAAGTCGTAACCACGAAATAGGTAAGGTACCTCTCAACGATAACGTAACCTTACTCTGCAGTGTATTCTCAGACAGGGAGCGACCCATTGTGCCAAAAAAGCTTAGATTCATTGTTTGTCTCACAATGAAACTCGAGCCAACATTAGACGCCTCGAAAATTCCTATTTTTGACCAAAAATGACGGTCGTGCGTACCCAGAATGCCAAAGAGCTAAATTGGAGTGTCACACAAAGTCAGCCCTCGGAGAATTTCCACCGTTGGACAAATTTGAGCATCTCCTCATCGACTTAGTAGGTCCCCTTAATTTATCTAACAGATATCACTTTGTGTGCACTTTTACATATCGAGGAAGCAGATGGACTTCCCCACATTGAAGCCGAGGTTGTGGCGCAGGCAGTTTTTCACACCATACGGTGTTCTATTGGATTGACCACCGACCGTGGATCGCAATTCACATCAGAAGTGTTCAAAAGCCTGCTCGAACTACTCCCGGCAGCCAGTCAACTGGCACTATCGAGCGCTGACAGCTCTGAAATTGCACAGCAAGAATTGGCACGACCATCTGTCTGTCGTATTAATGGGATTACGTTCACCACCTCGGGACGAGAATTGGGGTCTCCGCAGCGGAAATGACATTCGGAAAAAAATAAGATTATCGGGAGAATTCCTACAGCCAGGTAATATGTTAACCGCCCCATTACCGTTCACTCATAAAGACGAAATCAATATTTTCGTCATCGAAGAACTGTCAACAACGAAAAGAGTATTCGTACTTGTACACAAGGTAAAAGAGCCACTGGAAAGTCCGTACACGGGCACGTACAAAGTCCTAAAATGACAAAAAAGGGCTTTGATCTCCGCCTGGAAAATCGGGGTGATTGGATATCCATTGCTCGGTTGAACATCGACGAGAATAACATGGCCTAGTCGGACTCGCCTACGCAAATTGCTAAGGCAGAGTTCTCGAAATTTCATCCCCTTCGCCTAATATTCATTCATCTTCTTGCTCGCGGTCCTTGCAAAAAGGGACAGACTACCACACGACGCGCTTCGGCAGATCCGTATAACCGCCATGAAGATTTCGCTGAACTAACCTTTTAATTCATTATTTTGTTTCTTCAACTCATGATTGTGAGCTTCACGCAATTTTCGAACTTCTATGAACCTGCGCACGAGACAAAGACACTCCTTTCCTTTTTTTGACGTTACTATCCAAAATGATACTTACTCTACTGAGTTACCTGAGCGAGAGTAACAGTATAGCCAGATTCAGCTCACGAGGATCAAAAAAAATATATCTTTCATCGTGAACAAAGATTCCCAATATTAGATCACGTCATCGGATATTTCCAGGGCGGATATCCGAGATTAGTCTCAGAAAAAAACACACAATCCTATTACGGAGATCTGCTTACGATTTCACCCAACGTTCTCAGCAAAGCCTCATCTCGTAATTTGACACCTGTCGCGAGTAATTCCAAGAGCAAACGTAGACACACACTAAAATTATTTACTCCACAATTACGAATTAAGGATTTACCGAGCAAATACGATCCCTGCTCATTCGAGATAACCTATTTTAAATGACGACAACGACGATGGCGGCGAGAAGGCGTCGTGTTTAAATTTTAATTAACCACTTTAATCTCGACGCGACAGTACCTAATTATAAGTTCACGAGGGATATGAAATTCACGAAATTCAATTAATTTTGAATAATGAAAGGCTATAAGTATTGCAGCCCACTGTAATAATTTAGATGTCGTTAACACTATAATGTACTAAACAATACAAAAGCGTCTTTAAAACCGAACAACGGATTTCTCGAAGAAAAAAAAAAACGATGCTCGTGGGCTATTTTATAGTTTTCAAAAAGAAAACTTTGACACTTTCCAAAATTTATTAACTGAAGAAGGAACAAATATTACCGAATCGATTCGAAGACCAATTAAGAACATTAATCCTTCGTCAAACGTGGGCGATATTCTTTCAAATATTGAGAATTTTTCAAACAAACCTTTCACTCCCCGGAAATTAGAATCAGGATTAGTGCCAACACTTAATCCTTTAACGTCGGTGTGTTTCTGTTGTCTTGCATGTACACTAACTCAACTTAAAAGAGATGTGTACATTCCTTCCTAATTTCTTCTACCATAGTTCCAGATACGAGGAAGTCCCCAGATCAGAAAGGCATATGAATGCGGTTGCTGGGGCTGTAGGCTAGCTGTTACCGATCAATGGATATCCAATCATCCCGATTGTCCAGGCGGAGCACAAAGCCTTTTTTTGTCATTTTAGGACTATGTACATTCCAGTGGCTCTTTCACTTTGTCGACACGTACGAACACTCTTTTGGCTGTCAACAAATCTTCGAGGACGAAAATATTGATTTAATCTTCATGATTTGCAGCTGTACAGTTGGTCTGAAAGTGTTGTAGAAAAATAGCCACATTTCAAGAAATTCGTGAAGTCGACCACAACACTGTAAGTATCTCAAAGTTATCAACTCCTGAGGAATTTTCCTTGAGTGAGAGCAGAGATTACCCGTTATGTGCGATTTTGGTTTTGTTTCCATAATACACGACGAAGACTTCCTGAGCTAATGATGGGAGATGATGATTTTGAAGAAGTTGGCCGGCCTATATAATGCTGTAACCACAAAGAGCTGATAAGATTAGCGGCTACTGCACCTTCTCCAGTTCAATAATCTGTCTTTTGAGAGTCTTGAAAGACGTCTTTCTTCAATTTTTCTTAACGTCACGCCTTGATTTTTGTGACTCCCAAACCACAAATCATCTCCTGATGACGTCACACGCTTCTGCTTGTACTTCTTGTCGTCCAACTATGTTATACCGAAACCAGGATGTGGTTGTAGCGCGCCAATATACCCGGTCCGAATGTTGATTGAATATCGACATCGGTGCACAATACTGTAACGCTTTTTCGTATGCGCAGTGCCGCCCGTCCTTCCAGGTGAAGTGGGTGCGGATTGCGTATGCACTAGTTAGGGTGGACACTTTTTCTCAAGATGAAATTCCCTGACTTTTCTAGACTTCTCCAACCACTGAAAAGCAAAAGGTAAAAAAAAATTAGCTCGAACTTTTTTTGGCGTACCTTAAAAATTCCTGACTTTTCCCGGTTTTCCAGAAGCTGGTCACCCTATCAATTCTGTTTCCTCCAAGACCGAGGTCGATCCTTTGGGAAATGTTGGAAGAATCTCATCGGTAAATGGCAACCGCCAAGCTGCAGTGGCCCCAGGCACGCAAATTCTTAGATACAGTGAATTGCTGTTGGAATCTCTTCTCCATCTTCTTTGTTCAAGTTCAATTAATTTTCCCCTTCTTCTGCACATCTGTATGCGGATGCACACAGGTGTCGAGTGGGCCATAGCGTGGTTCTGCATTTGATTATTTCATTCCAGGTCCATCTTCTTCTTCATGACTGCGTGGCTGCAAATGCAGACACCTGATTCTATGCTTCTTCAGAACCTAGCATAATGGCTATCAGACGATTCGGAGTAAGCGCTTTATCGATTCCAATCGCTTGAAGAGACTGACTAAGCTTGCCCCGCTAACGCCTCCATGCCTTACACTCAAATAAGGTGTGCTGTGGTCCATCCTTTCGCTCTTGGCTGCAGTGCAAACCCGTTGCCAACTCAACTTTTCTCAACGTCTCACGAGGGTACTTCTTGAAGTGAGCATGGCCGCTCAACACCTGCGTCAGGTGGGAGTTCAGCCAGCTGACTACAATCTCGGTTCATCCACTCACGAAGGTCGCGTATCAACATTTATTACCCAGCTCACACTGCACTGAGCTACCCAGCCTACTGCTTGACCCGCGAATTGATCGGTCGTTGTCCTCTTTCTTGCTTTGAACATCACCGCTTTCTCCTCAGAAAGGAGCCCGATTGGTACTGTGGTGAACGTGCTAATACGCAAAGAGCCTACGTTGGGACAGCTCCGTAGGCACCAACACACCTCAGTGCAGCTCTTCTTCAGATCTTCACCATCTCTCTCCTTCTATAGATTAACTTCATGGAGTCGGCCCTTGATTGACAAGGCGGTGTTCATCATGATACTTCCTCTTGCTTCCCTCGGCCCTCCTAGGTTTTTCATCAGGCGGTTTAGGTCTGTTACGACCCAGTCCGCCTTTTCCGCTGTCATGAGGTACTGGAGCCTGAAGCTTAGCTTCCAGTCAAACCAGATACCTAAGTACTTCATATCTTAGAATTGATCCGGTTCTCAAGTTTACGGTCGGACAGATCGAAGAAAAGCTGCACAATACTCGAAAAAGTAAACTGGAGAGCAATTTGCAAGAACCGCAGAAAAATATACAGGAAGCCTCGGCTTCCTGTATATTTTTCTGCGGTTCTTGCAAATTGCCCTCCAGTTTACTTTTTCGAGTATTGTGGAGCTTTTCTTCGACTTCATATCTTCTTAGTCTCAATTCCCATACCTTGCAAGCGGAGGGTGGGAGGACTGAGTTTCGATGGGATATGTTCACCTTGCTCTCCACCGCTAGTTTTTTCGGGTAGTGCATACCATCAATTATCAGCATAGCAGATAAGATAAACACTCATTAGCAGCTTTACCTTGAAAATCCCGTTAAATGCAACTTACCACAAGAGTGGCGCAAGAACCGAACCCTTACCGCACCCCATAAGTGACTGAGCGCTTTACTGCACCAGCAGTCTCGACAACTAAGATAGCTGCTGATCACCCTGAACAGGTATACGGGCACTTCTGCATCCATGAGGGCTTCCATCATCATCTCCCATGGAATCGAGATAAACTCATTTCTTATGTCGAGACAGACGGCTGCGCAAAACTGACACGTTGTTATTGCCGATTCGGCTATCTCCTTCAGCCTGGTTCCAGCATCTCATGAGCGGCGTCCAGTTAGAAACCCGTACTGGCGAACAGTATAAGTAAGAATTGAGAATTCTGAAATTCCTTTAACGCAATGGAGCAGTTGGTTTCCAAGTTGATGGAAAATTTCAATAGACTGACTCGACCTTAGCATAGTTCGTCACGATTCTCCGGAAATCGAAGGTCCATCGGCTCTCGAAATGGAAGAGAGAGCAGGATGTCTACTTCCTTTTAGTGTGGATCACGCCTGTTATAATGGTTATCAATTGATTCGAGCAAAGTGAGGAGAGGAAAAGTCCTTCATTTTCTCAGAATATAAGCTTGAGGCCATGATAATAAAAATTTTTTGATATTAACATCTCTCGCATCATTATAAAATCCAGTTTCTCTATGAAAAATATCGAACCAACGAATAGTTTTACTCTACTTTACACCCACGTCTTATAGGTCGAAATTCCACTCCGTGTCAGATACGAGACTGAAACAACTTTTTTCGCCAAAATTACGTTTTCAATACTTTCGGTTTCACCGGATTCCAAACACTATCTATTCTATACAGATGAAGCTTACATTCAGTGTTTAAAACTTTTTCAATATTCGTCCTGTTTGTAACGAAAAATGGGTAAGCGTAAATGTGGCGTATCTGGGGAGAAAAGATCAAAGTTCAATCAAAGTTTACTTCCGCGCCGTGTTGGAAAGGATTAACGAAATAAAACGTGAAGGTTTCATCGTGAAAGGAAATAATATCCTTGTAGGCAGGGTCGACCGTTAATTAAAAACCAACTCGTTTTAGTAAAATAATACACTGCTCTTGATTTCGTTTGTATACGAGTGTTACACGTACATGTGGATATTTGAGGAAATGTATGGCTCCAGGGAGATGACAGTATGCCATTAGAGAACGGATGAACTCTCAACATCCTGCAAATAGAACGTCATTTATGAACGTAATATAGGAACAAAATATGTGCTGGATGTTGGCTATAGTATATCGGCACTAGTAATTAAGTTATATTATTATAGTTTGCTCGTTAAATTCGCTACAGCTTTGGTTCGTCATTTTTTTTCCCCCTAAATGTGGCTACTAGTCTGTCATTAATTTACGGAGCCTTGCGCCTTCCTTTTTTAATTTTCCTTTCCTTTCCTTTCCTTTCCTTCCTTTTTTTTTTTTCTCTTTTCTACTCGTCCTTTTAATCATCAGGAAATGCGAATAAACACGTTCGTATACTGTAACGTAATACCGTACAGGTGCTAAACGTTCGACATAAGAAAATAAATGACTGTATCTATCTTTTCGTATTGGCGTCGATCCTCCCGGAAATCAAGTTTTATCCTTGCCATTAATATCTCAATTATACGTTTAATGAGACGTGACCGCTGATTCGAATTTCAGATTTTTTATGAACTTCGACCGCACCCAATAACAAAAACGCATTAGTCTAGCGAATCAGATTCGATTCTTCCAGTCATCTACAAAAATATCAGCTTTGTTAGATAGAAAATAATAAACCTCAACTCATATTCAATTTTATAGTTCTAAATCAACGCAATCTTGAAGTAAAATGGATTTGAAATCGACGTCGATTTTCTACAGGTCGATTCAATTTTTTCACATCCACAGTGAGTAGTCAAAAAGACAAAATTAGAGGTAGATTTTGAGTCGCATTGTGATCAATTTTGGTCGATCAATCTGACGTTCAAATCTCAAATATTTTTTACCTGAAATACACTGCGCGCCACGGTCGATATCGGGTCAGATTTGTTGACTCGATTTTGATTGATTGATATTTGTTACGGCAATCTGTAGTCAAATTTCAATCACTTTTGGTCGACTTAAGTATAAAGTCTGCCAAAAGAAGTTCGAGGTACGTATGAGAATAGTTGATCAATTCTGAAGTTTTTGAGGTCCAGAAGGTGGAGAAAAGACAATCGCGTGCACCTAAAGCAGAGCCAGTAGAATTTTGGTTATAGTCTCAAATACTCGAGTGTAAAACAAAAAACAAAAATTATTTTGCGGACCTGAGAAATTTTTTGGCATTGTGCTTCCAAATATTACTTGGGAAAATACCATTAAGGTGTTTGCGTAATTCATTCACTATGGTTTATTTTTTGGGATAGTCGAAGTTAGACGAAGACGTTGAAAAATAGTTGATTGATTGTCAAGCTTCAAGTTTTTGTTGGAAGGTAAAGGTGGGAGAGGATGGACTCAAGTCATCAAATGGTTCAAGTCAATCGCGGGTGACGGACGCCAAAGGATGCAGAAACTTGGATCGATTAGAAGAGGTGTTATTTCAATATTGGGTCATTGGAAAGAACTCACGAGGATAGATAAATTCATTGTAAAATTTTTGATAAGGTATATTCGACAGGCGGGGGGAGTAAAATAAGCAAGAAGGCGTGATTTCTTTTAACTGAAGCAAAGACAGTGAAATCTTGGAAATTTTAGTTGTTGACAAAGGTTTTGGATTTGTTGAAGGAGATATTACAGCGATATTACAGAACTCACAAAAAAAGTTGATCGTTGAAAAAAGTTGTTGGTGTAGTGTACTTTATGATGAGCACGCGGGGGGCGGGGTCGGGTGAATGGGAATTTGTGACGTGGGTGAGTGAAGCTTATCCACAGCGTGCATCATAGTTGGGAGACGACTAGGGTTAGGAAAAGATTCTATGTGGGGAAGTTTGTAGTTAGTCAGTGAATGTCACAGCTGATGCCACGACCCAGGGAGTTTTTGTTGGAATTGATTGTTCAAGATGATGCGCATAGCCGGAGGCAGTGTAAAACCAAGTTCCCAGCCGTCCATCTAACACTTTCGTTGATCCGGTCATTAATCTGTCTAGCACAACCGTTACTGATAATGAGCTCCGCCTCCTATCTTACGGGAAAAAATTCGCCCTGCCATCTTTAGATAAATTGGACTCCATCCTTCCGACATTGATTACCGATGTAGCTACAGGCCTAAAAACCGATCAACGCCTGAACACCCAACGCATACAACACCTCATAGAGTCGGCAGTGACGAACCTCAAATCCTGTTCCTCCAACTCTGATTACCAAGCATACAAAAAATAATCGCATGAAACAGAACGACCTTGCGATCGTGAAAGCCGATAAGGGTGACACCCTCGTCCTCATCAATCGTTCCGACTATATCCAGCGTGTTCATACCTCCCTAAGACACCAATTTCTCCTTAGAAAAATACGACACATCCATCCGGTCAGCCATCTCTTCGTCCTCCCACGTCATCCCTTCTGGAAAGAAAAAACAACATCTGTACGTTGTGTGCTATTCGACACCCTGCCTCTATGGTCATCTTAAAACCCACAAAGCAGACATGCCAATTAGACCTATTGTAGCTTACTACACCAGCTCTTCTTACCAACTGGAAAATTTCTCGCCTTTTACTTCCAACAACATACGGAGTTTTCCTCCCAACATTCTATCCAAAACTCTACCCAACTCGCCTCGGAACTCAACGACTTGCGATTCACCAAGGACTGCCGCATTATCATATTCAATGTCCGAGCTATGTTCACCATCATCCCAGTCCTAAAAACTATAGACATTATGTACGAACTTTTAGTAAAATCTGGCACACCTCTGAACGCGATAGATGAATTTGAACGACTCATTCTCTTATATGTGTGGAACACAACATCTGCAAATTTGACGAGAAAACCTTTAAATTCCCAGGAGGACTCCCGATGGGAGGTCCACTATCATCCCTCATGGCAGAAGTTTTCATGGACCGTTTGGAACGTTGGGCGCTTCGACGTTGGCAAAACTCAGGAAAATCTGGTGATGTTCTTTTATGGTACCGCTATGTAGACTACGCTTTTTGTGTTTGGAGAGGATCCGATGAAGAGTTACGTCAATTCTCAAAAACCCTCCACTCCTTCGTCGACAACATCATCTTTACCTCCGAAGCAGCCGGACATCATGCCAACTACCTAGACCTTACAATCTCACTAACCCAGGACGATCTGCACGAGGATTTCCTTACCCCCTCATTCCAAGTCTACCGGAAACCAACCTATAGTGGCGTATCCATCAATGCGAAATCATGGCACCCAACACGACACTAATTAGCCATCATAAAATCAGCTGTACATAGGATGCTATCTCTCCCTCTCTCTACAGGAGCTTGACCAAGGTATAGGGTACTTTTTAATGCGAAGAAGTTTGTTGAGAGGTTGAGTTTTCCAAGTTGAATGCCATTGTCCGATGATGAGAGAGCGGAAGTGATTTTTGTAATCTGAAGCTGGTAGTGGAGATTTATCCGTGATTTTTCTGAGGGTGGTGGCTTTTTTTGGGGCTTTGTCGACGAGATCGTGTTGGTGTAAGTCAATGTGTCCCGGTATCCGTATGAATGTAATGTTGCAGTTAATTGAGTCAAGTGTAGTTCGTAGTAGATGAATTCTTTGAATGAGTGGATGTGAGTTGTCAGGGTCTAGTAGTGAATCGAGTGAGGATAATGAGTCAGTGAGAAGTAAAAAGTTACTATTCGGTGGAAATTGAGTGAGGTGAGAAAGACATGCAAGGATGGCCATGAGTTCAGTAGTATAAACCGACGCTATGTTAAGGACTCGATGAGAGACAAGGAGACCATTGACGGAATAAGCGTAGGCAGCTCTATTCCCAGATTTGGATCCGTCCGTGAAACAGATTGTGTGGTCAAGATATTCCTGTATCATATGATTGATGTGGGTGACGTACGTAGATTTGTTTTGACTAGGGCTTTGGGTAATATCAAGTCGAAGGGAAGGTTCGTTGTAAGTCCAAGAAGGGGAGAGTGTAAATATAAGCTGCAAGGGGTGAACTACAAAGGGTTTGTTAAGAGATTGTTCGAGACGTTAACCGGCGATGAGAGATTGTTAGTTTTTGAATGGAAGATTGTGTCGTAGATCGGTAGGTTTGGGAATTGAGAGATTGAGATCAAAAGATTAGAAGTCACGATGAGTCTGCGATATGGGAGAGGTGGTTCAGCTGCGTCTGCGCTCAGGCTAAGTCTGGGGCTGGTACGGAAAGCACACAGTGCCATTCTAAGAGAATGGGTTTGGATAGGATCCAAACTTTTGAGAATTGATTTGGAAGGTAGATTGTAGACGGAAGCACCATAGTCTAAACGTGATCGGATGAGGCTCTTGTAAAGTTGAATAAGGAGTTTCCTGTTGCATCCTTTAGAAGGGTGGGAGAGGTATTTTATAATGTTACAAGAAGAGTGTACACCCGAAGGTGTAGCAAATTATATTGAACCACAAGAGAAACAGCCGCTAAACGTTTTCGGTTAAACAACCATCATCGGAGCGTAAACGAAAGCGTCTGAATCCAACATCAACAAAGACAGAGGGAGTTAACCAGAAGATCATGATTTAACCAGCGAGTCATCGAAGTTTGAATCATTCTCATATACTAGCTCAATCAGACCCTCTTCAGGAATGAACCTGTTTAAAACCGTGAAGTCTTCGTTATTCCGGTGTCGTATGATTTCTATATTTTCTAATGCCAGCCGTTTAAAATATGAGTTCTCCCTATGGAGGAGGATACCAGAGCCCTCCTTGAATTTATGGCCACTCTCGAGTAGATGATCAGCAAAAGCCGATTCACCCAAATTACCCTTCTCCCACGCTTTTTTATGCTCCTCAATTCTCATTTGGAGCTGACGCCCGGTCATGCCTATATAAATACCTAGGCAATCGTTGCAGGCTATACTGTATACCCCACTTCTCTCGACCGGAGGATTCGGGTCCTTCAATTTCACAAATAAACTTTTTACAGTATTGATATTATAGAACGCCGGCCGGAACCCAAAAGGACCGAGTACCCGGCCCAACTTCAACGAAAACCTGCTCAAGTAAGGAAGTTTAATCCAACGTTTTCTACTGTTGTGCAAATCCCTAGGGAGGGAGGTGGTAGAATCGAGGCATTTTCTCGTAAGCCTCCTTCCATTAAATCAATGTCCACTCGAACTTGGTTCACTCTGGCCAGGTACTTAATCGTCCCTAGTTCCTTCTGGAAAGCATCCTGACTCAAGGGAATACTAGTCAGTCGATGTATCAAACTATTGAAGGTAGCGATCTTGTGTGCAGCGGGACAGAAAGATGACCCATGGATTGTTAATCAGTCGAAGTTTCTTTTCTATAAATACCAAATTCATGGACGCCATCTCTAATAAATATGGACAAATCCAAGAAATTTATTAATAATCCGCCTACTTCCAGAGTGAATTTTATGGAAGGATATCGGTCATTTAAGTGAGAAAAGAACTCACTAAGGAGTTCCACTGGGCCAGTCCACGCGCACAATATGTCGTCTACATACCTATGCCAGTAAAAGACGTAATTTAGAAGTACCTGGCCCGAAGAAAACAATTCGACTTCAAATCTGGACATGAAAACCTCCGATATTAATGAGCCCAAAGGGGACCCAATAGGGATCCCCACTTCTTCTGGGAATTCGAAAAATTTACCCTCATATTTACAAAAATTGGGAGTCCAACAAACTCTCAGAAGGTCGAAGAATTCTACCAATTCCTCATGAGGGACACCAGTTTTTACAAGCAATTCGCCCATATGTTGGATTGCGACAGCCTTCGAGATGTGAGGAAATAATCCCACCACATCAAAGGAACATAAAATCGTTTCCTCAGGGAGGCTTATATCCTTCAACCTCTCCGTCAACGAACCTGAGTTTAATACTGAGTGAGGGGAGGTATAATCTACTCGCGATTTGAACCATCTATCAATAAATTTAGCTAACAAATAAGTTGGCGACGAGACAAATGACACGACCGGCCGCATTGGTACATCTTTTTCATGTACTTTGGGTAATCCATATAGGAGGGGAGGAACCGGGTTAGGCTCCAAGAGAGCTTTCTTTGTCCGAGGACTCTTAATAATCACCCTACAATTATTAATAGTGTTCCTCACATCTTTGACAAAACTGGGGAAACAGAAGAGGCTATTCTCCTTAGCGCCACATTGTTCCAGTACTTCATGAACCCCGGATACATAAGAGGACATCTCCATAATTACAACGGCGTTACTTTTATCCACCTTGGTAAGGATTGAGCCCTCCTCCCTGACCTTCCTCTATAATCCTTTAATCACCTCACTACAGGCATTACTTATGCGGGGGAGGGGAGTGTTGCAAACCATTTCGGCGCACTTTTTTTGGATATTCACTCCAGGTCCAATTTTGACTGTCAGGTCAGCTACTACGTTAGCCAGTGTCTCTTGGTTCTTAAGGGGAGGGAGACCAAATTTCAACCCTTTCTCCAACAGGTATAAATCATCACTATCAAACTGAACTTTACTATAATTAATAATGCGTGGCTGGGTGTACACTCTTCTTGTAATATGAATAACCGTAAATTAGAACAACGTATCGATTCGATATTTTATAATGTTTAGGGCTCGAATGCACGAGTTTTTCAAAATTTTGATGTGTGAGGACCAGTTGAGTTTGTAATCGAAATGTAAACATAGTAATTTAGCGGAATGGCGTTCTGTGATTTTGAAGTTCTGTAAAAATAATGGTTGTAAAGTCTGATTACAACTTTTACAAGGGTTATTACTTTCCACTATTGGCTGTTTGGTTCTGTATTAAAACGTATTTTGCGTTCAAATTGAGGTATGACACCAATTTTTGCAGTAGAATTTACTGAAGAAGTGAAAAACCAACATGGTGGAGGAAGGAAAGATTCGTCTCAGTATTGAAATGGTTTTTTATACGGCGAGACATCGATTAGTGATGATATAAAGTGAGCACCGAGATTTAAAAATTGGACGTATAAGACGAGCGGTTCTACGGGTGAAATTTGTACGGTGCAAAACAGGCAGTAAAGGTGTAAGATGCCTTATTCATGATAGTGAGTAAAATGGAAGAGACTGATTTCCATACGGATTGGAATAATGTCTTCTTTCTTTGATGTAATAATTTTCTTCAATGTACGCGGTACAAGAGTGGTACATGGTATTAATGTATTTAGGAATAAATTTATGGTATGAGTTTAAAATAAAATTGGTAGTACGCGCCGAAGGCGCGGGATTTCGGCTTGTAGAGGTATAAAAGGACTAAATTGCGAACCCCTGTATGTAATTGAAAATAGTGATGAAGCGGCAGAATATTTTTTGTAAAATGAGATTTTCAAAGTTATTTTGAAAACGGTTCCTGAGGGTTTCTTCGAAACTCGAGACATAATCATATAATAGTGTAGAAATGAATTACGATCATGTATAACTTGTGAAAAAATTTTTTTACTGGAAAAAGTTGATCTTAAAACGCACAACACGTGTTTCTTACCGACTGTGTGACACATCATCCACATCATCAGGTGAATAAGATGATGTGCCATACAGTTGGTGCGAGACACGTGTTGTGCGTTTCAAGATTAATTTTTTCCATTTAAAAAATTTTTCAAAACTATTGCATCGAAAGAGCGTTTTCTACTAGCAGCGTTACATTGCGAAAGATGCGCTTTTAACGTGAAGTTGCCGCACTAACGCAAAAGTGACGATTCGATTACTTTTCAGTCATAGTATGATTGAAAAGTTACTTTTCCATCATAGTATGAGTGAATCGTCGTCAGTCGTCATGATGCCGATGGTTTCCGAGTATTTTAAAATTTGAACTTAGCTGTTTTCCTCTTTCGATACATTTGTTTTGAAAAATATAATACAATTCATGTATCGAATGTGAGCTTCATTCATGACTCGTACATTCATCGCTTCACTCGCTCCGCGAAATCATGTACTCGTCATGAAAACGCTCACTTTCGATACATGTGTTTTAATATACTATTTCACAAATTATACGTGATCGTAATTCATTTCTACACTATTACAAAATTATTCAATACAACTTGCTTAATGAATGCGTTGCGGAGTATAGGTCGATAGAGAAGGCTTATCGTCGGCCTAGTTCCAAACCATTGTAACTCCGTTTTTTATCAATTTGCAGATTTTCGCATTTTTGTATTGTTTACACTTTAAACAAGACAAGAATGCAAAAATCTGCCAATTGATAAAAAACGGAGTACAATGTTTTGGAACTAGGCAGACGTTATCCTGTTGACGAGAGCACCACAAGTGCCCTCTGTCTCACGCATATCACACTGCACTGCTATCACATCACTTCCTCACGTTAGCACGCCAATTAGTCTGAAGTACCGACGAAAATGCTTGTCATGTCTAAAGCGAACAGACTAATGATACCGGGTATATATCTAACATAGTCCTTATTGTAGGTCCTCTCCATCACCATGTCACTTCTGTTTTTTTTTCTTCCTTCTAACAATCTTTTGCATTCCTATGCTCTACTTTTTCCCTCTTCCAGTCAAAATCTGTGTTGCAGTTTTGTTTGAATGTATATTATAGCATAGGTACTTCACATCGAACAGAAACCATTTACGTGTAGACAGTATGATGAGCGACGTACGCTTTAATCTGACACAGATGATTAGCAAGAATCTCTTGTCATAATAATGCTAAGACTTGTAAAATAATGGAACAAATTAGGTACAAATCTGTCTACTCTGACTAATCGCCTTCAATTTCTTTTTATGCTAAGACAAATTTTCAACTCACTAGAGGAAAAAGATATTCTCCTTCAGACAGAAGAGAAAAGACATTCAAAAGCCTGTTTTTCACGTTAATGCAAAAACACCCGTGTTCTATATTCAGAAGGCGAATTTTCGCGCGTAAATTACAAATTCCAAATTTGTCTTCGTTCAGCTCTACGAACGTTCCGCGCAAAAATTTGGCTGATCTTCATTTTCGCTACGCACCTTTTTTTCCATACGACGCGACGCTTATTCGAAAAAGAACGCACGTCAACCGTACGTATTCGCGTGTGTGACAGATCGAAGACATCTCCATAATTATAAGAAAGAAAGTTTTTTCTTCCTCGTAAAACGTACACGTCAATTCTCGTTTACACGACTGTCAAGAAAGAAGAAAAATTACGACAAAAATTGTACTTTGTCCGTTCGCGACGCTTTCGAACTGATGCACAAGACCATATTAATAATATAATATCGTATCGTATGGTAAATTTTAGGAGTGAGTGTAATGTACACACATACCTGCGCGATAACCGGGTTCGTTAATTCGTTCAGCGGACAGCTAGGTCTGTGCTCTTCTTCGTGGAACTTCGGTTGGTACGGTTCCAACATTCTTATTTTACCCCATCGATTGAAAAACAAAGCTATGGCACCCGCCCATAAAATTAATACGAATACGACAATTAATACTTCTTCCGTACGCACGACAATCGGACCTGCAACACATTCAACGATAAAGTGGTTGAAATAATCGTAAATTTAATTATCCTCTTTACCGAAATCTTTATACCTTCGTATAACACGCGGGTTTATGATAGCGACAAATTATTAAATTCTACTAGAGCGATTATTTACGACCCTACAAAACTATTTACCCGTCGACACCTTTTTACCTCGTATAGGCAACGCGACACGCAGCTCGGCTGAATGAGAATGAATTGGAGATCATTGCCCCGACGAAGAATTCGAACCCACCACCATGTTTACGCACACCTATATGAACACGAGTGATGAAGTAAGATAGATCGTTTTATTACGACCAGCAAAATTACCTCCAATTTTTTAATTAAAGAGAGTATCGACATCAAATTACGAATAAAGATTTACTCTACCATCTGGTCCAGTGTTTCTCATCCGCTGTGCCGCGAAGGCAATCTTTAAAATCTCTCGTTTGCTCGAAAAAGTAATCAAAAGCACAAAAAATACAGATCGAATTTCATGTTTCTTTACAGATTTCGAAATTATGAGAGCATTAAGAGGGCAGGAAGCGAGGGGGGGGGGGGGTCAATCAAGATGAAAAACATCTAGATCCGTTAGCAAAGACCGGTGGCGGAACTCAAAATTTTTTCGAGTCCCTAAAGTAGTTCAAAGCTCTGGTCCACCCGGGGCCGGAACCACCATTTGGGAAGAAGGAGCTAAGGCCTTATGTTCAGCCAGAAATTCTAGAATCAGGATTAGGGACCGGGTTCACAAGATATACGAAGGACGTTCGTATGAAATTAGGAGTTTTGAAAATGCTGTGCTGCTTGAATACCTATACTATTGAAAAAGCCACAGACACTGACCTGGTCTTCTCTTGTTACCCCTTTCCTGAGCAATGAAAAATACAGTATGGCACAGTCGAAACTACTACATCGAACTCCAGAATATGACTGCTTCTGAATCATTGATATATGACAACGCCGCTTGGAAAGTGAAACACAACCAAAGTCAGGAGAGAAGGTAGGTGAAGAATCGTTAAAGTTTGAAAATTTCGAGACAATATTCAAAAAAAGAAAAATAAGAAAAGTAGCTACTCAATCTGCAGGGTGTCTACCGGAATTGAAAAATGGAAATAGTTGACATTAGTTGACCTTTTTTCGATATTTTATTTGACTCTAAAAAAATATCAAACTCCCTCCCCCCCCCCCCCCCCCCTCTGAAAACTAATATCGTAATTTCGGTATTTTTTTATTCGTTTGCAAGAATTAATGTTTAATTGAGAAAAGAGTCATTTTAAAAGTCAAAAGTTCGTTGATTATACCTTGATATTGTACATACAGGAAGATATGTGAAAAACATTCTTTACAGAAAAATTTTGCATTTTTGGACTTTTTAGTTGACCTACGGATAGAAAAGTTGACCTTACTTGACTTAGTTGACCATGTTTCAAAAAAGTTGACTATAATTGACTTAGTTGACTTAGTTGACCTGGTAGACACCCTGTAATCACTTTTGGACGAATATCAAACTTATCAGCATTCGACTCACCAGTTGAAAAATCTCGACTCCCTCCTCCCTATCTTGAGCCGCTACTACTCGCTGCGTAACTCAAATTGACGTCTATTTTGGCTCGATTTAGTTCCGCCCAATCGACCCGATTCAATTTGATCGTTCATTCTGCTCCATCGACTCATTGTCGACGTCGAACTTGAGTCGACTCCTGGTATCAGATTAAAATCGACCAAAAAGCGACGTCGGTATCGCATCGCAATTGATTTCGCGTCAAAACTTTGAAACGATTTAGCCGACACCTGGTAAATTTTCCTTTCAACTGGAAATCGATGTCGAAATTGCATAAATTCGCCAACCATTGCTACGCTGGTCAAATATAGGTAATTGCAATTCTAATTGGCAATCATTAATTCATGACGGATTCTGTTCGTGAAAAGTAAAATAACTAAATTGATAGGATACTGCGAGGGGCGACTCAAAATCGACTCCGGGTGCGACGGAAATTCGATCAATTTACATTCCTAGAAAACTACTCGTACAAATCGACTTTTAATAGATGCTGTAAAGCAGTTGATTCTGCATGGATGAAAAACTTTGAAGAAGTAGCTCCAAATTGACGTCCATTCAAAGTTGACCAGCGTACATTACCAAAAAACTACTAATCGATCAGAATTTATGCAACAAAGCAGTTGGTTTCAGGTCGATAGGAAATTCGGAAAATGTGGACTAGGAATCGCGACTCCAGACCGACGTCTATTTCGGATCGCGGAAGTCGACCAGCATACATTTCTAAACAACTACAAATGGACTGTCAATCAACGTAACAGAGCAGCTGATTTCAGGTTGATACAAATTCTCAAAATCGACAACAGGATCACGCAACGTCACTCAGAGGGCATTTGAAGTCGATTAGTATACATATTCAGAAAACTACAACTCAACTCTTAGTTGACACAACAGAGCAGTCGATTTCAGGTCGCCAAAAAATTTGGAAAAATCGACTCGAAATTGACTTGAAATCGACGTTGACAAAGAGTAGAAATCACAGTCAGTCAATTTCAATAATATTTGTACATCGGCAGTCAGTCAATTTCAATAATATTTGTATATCGACACAAATCTTACCAAGATATGAATTTTCCGTCAATTTGGAGTCGACTCACGTGCAAAATCGACGTTAAATTGACGGTCAACATGGTTTAAGGTTGGATTTTAGAACACAGCATAAAAGATGGTTTACGCAGTGGTAAGAATGTAATCACAGCAAAATGAGGATCCCACAGCAAAGAAAATAATGCACACTAAAAGGTCGCATTGAACAGCAAATTGAGGATTGCGCAGCAAATAATATTTACAACCTCAAAAAGAAAATTTGAACAGCAAAATGCGTTAATTCAGCAGTAGACTGCTAAAGTAAGAAAATGAAATAAAATCAGTCAAAAGTCTAAAATAAAATTAAATCCGTTGAAAGTCTAGAACAAAATGAAATCTGTCAAAAATCTAAACTAAAATCTGTCTAGAATCTGAAATAGAATAAAATTGAATGAAGTTGAGGTGATTAGAACCCTGACTAGAACGGAGAAATAAAACATAATAATCATTGCACTAACAGGGCTTCCTTTGCCTTTGTCGGGCGTCCTCGATTAAGTTTCTGCCCTAGGGGCATATTTTTTGCCTGAGAAGGAACGTCACAAAGTTGGAGGTGGATGAGCATAAAAGTGACATTACAATTAAGACAAATTTTCCAAACCCCATACTGATATTTTTCGAACTCATCAAAGCTTTTCCACCCTTTCTTTTTTGAGATCATTGTAGATAGAAGCTTCTTTGATATTGGCCGGTCAAAACTGCTCAATGTTGTATAGTCGCTCCTTCCTCTTCATCAAGTTTTGAGACCTTTTTGTTCTTGCAATGACGTGTACGTGAATCATCTTTTCGAAGTTAAGAACTTAATCTTACTGTTCTTGAAGTTGCCTATCACGATGTTTTGGAAGGTAGGCTTACTTGTGTCAAAAACTGAGTGATTTGAGGTGAGAAAAATTTAATTGCTGTTGAGCATCGACTGTTCATTTCAATATTACTTTGCTGCTGAAAAAATATCATTTTTAATGTTCAACCATTTCTATTTGCTGTGTACCATTGCTGTTCATTTCTTATATTTTTTAACTGTTCTCTCATTCCTTTCTGCTGCTCACAGATTTGCTGTTCAAACATTCTCTTTTGATGTGCGATAATTAACCCCATGGTTTATCGTATGGATGTAGGTTTTTGAATAGTCGAAATATTTTCATCCCAGTAAAGTGATCTCAAAATGGACCAACTTACATTTTTAGAGCAAAGGATATCAAATATTTATTGACGCAAGATATCACGTGGATGAAGGACGAAGGATTAAGAGTCGACTACAAATTGCTGAATTGATTAGTGTGAATTTTCAACAGGCCTTATAATATTAACCTATTGACGACGCGGCGTATTCTATCTGCGAGTAGCAATGTCACAAAAGAGACAGAATTTTACAACGCCTTTATGTAAGAGAGAGGAGAGGTTGATTGTATAAATTTTCCAAAACACAGACAATTTGAAACGTCCATCCACTTGATGACGTCACACTCTCGTTTAGGTGCCTCTTCTATAGCGAAGCTTCACGTCCCCAGTTTAAATCTAAGCTTCTGCTTTTCATGTACATATTTCTCGTGGCTTGGGTCAAGACTAGAAATTTTTTCAAACTTATAGAGCGGGTCCAGATCATTATGCTCATTATGCAAGTCTATCTTATCTACCTACGTATGTATGCAGCCTAAGTCTGCGAAGTCCTAGCCTATTCTGGGCTTTTGTAAGAACCATGTCTTCAGAATCTTCGCTAGTTTGTGAACTTGTAGGGGCTCCTCAGCCTGGTGTCTATACACTAACTAGTTTACACAAATAGGCTCAGACTAAAGTTGGTTAAGCAAACTACGCCTACCCTATGACGTCATAAAAGTGTTGAAAATTTGACCAAACTCCAAATTGAAGTGAGTTTTACGTTATGCGCTATTGAGGGAGGAGATGCTTTTCATTGAATCAAACTCATCGCGGAAGGCAGGAGGCACTAGAAGTGAGAGAGAGCTACGGTTATCGACATTATTGGACAAAGAAGGAGAGAGATCGTAAAGATCAAACGAAGAGCTGCGCTGAGGAGTGTTAGTGCCTACCGCTCCAGAGGCGTGGATATGGGGGATATATACCCCCTTGCTTCTTTTTCTCTCTCTCATCTCTTGCGAACACTTCGGGCTAGTTGAAGATATGCACGTGCGCCCCAGATTCTCATGCTTCATGCACTATCTCGAATCTCTCAAAAATCTTTCGACCACTACGTGTGCATATTGTATCAATCACTCATAAAATTCTGTTATAACCACTCATAATAATAATATTATTTCTTATTCTTAATCATGGATACACGAAAATTTTGTACCATTAAGAGATCTCATTCTTCATTGGGATCGACGAACCATGATGCTTGTGCTATCAAAAGACCTAGGATCGAGGAGGCTTCAGACAATGCCGAAAATTCACTTCGTGACGAGGAATTTATGATGAGCAAAATTTTAAAGTTGGGTCTAAGAACGACGTAGCGAATTTTGTAGAACGTCAGTTGAGAGAAGATGAAAGGTTGCAATTGTTGACTAGTGTGTGGGTTCCGCCGTCAAATTACAAATTCCCTCAACTGGCGAAATTTAAGGGTTGAAAATTGATTTCGAGCTTAATGGATCGAAGAGTTTCTCAAAGCTTTTTGCGTCCCATGTGTGGCATTCGCATCTACTGGTGGTAGGGTTTATCATCCACTTCCTCAGCTCGCTCCGCGAAAATTCTCTAATTGGAAGAAAGCAAAAGAAGTGAGTAACTCTGCATAGTCTGCGCAGTAGCAAAGTTGCTGAAATTCGAGGAGGGGGAGAGGAAAATCTCGATAAATCGTTAGGTTTATTGTTATACCAAAGAGAGATCCACCCCCTCCTCTCGAATTTCGCTACTGGGGTACCAAATCGGGTGCTCCTCCAAGTAATTTTTCCAACACTTTCTTGAACAGGACTTTGAAAGTCATGAAATCAAAAGCAGCCATAGGTTGAGTATATGCCGTGAGCACCTGTCCTGAGACAATTGGTGCGTAGTTTGAGATTGAGATTAATGACATGACATCGAGTATACAGGTGTTGGCGGAGGTTGTCGCGTGTCTGCTACAGTAGGATTAGAGGCAGTTGCAGATTGAGAGACTGTATCAGACGATGGGTCCGTATGGATGTCTCCAACTGTGAAAATAGGATGTCGGGGCGGTGAGGACGGACTCGGTGAGTGTTGGATGTAGGAGCGTTTTGGATTTGAAGGATAAGTGGATGGCATTGCCCTTTTTACAGGGATGCAGTGAGGATGAGAGGATGAGAGGATATCGTTCTTGCACAGTGTAATGTATCCTTGTCAATGAGATATGATGGGCCAGGAGTAGGTATGGGAAGAGTATTCCTTGTAATCTAGATTTAAGCTGTTATCTAGAATCAATGCGTTTTTTAATTTTACGGTCATCCATCATAGAGAAAAATACTCGCGAAGAGTAAGGAACACAAATACTAGAACCGCAATAAAACAAAAAATCCGAGCGCTTTCGGCCAAACAGCCATTCTCACGGTATAGAAAGTGCCGCGTTCTATACCGTGAGAATGGCTGTTTAGCCGAAAGCGCTCGGATTGTTTATTTTATTGCGGTTCTAGTATTTGTGTTCCTTACTCTTCGCGAGTATTTTTCTCTACTGTTCTATCTCTTTATTAACTAATTCTAAGTCGCGTTTCAATTGGGTCACTTCCTTTTGTGTCTCTATCGCTGCTTGTACTCCATCCTCGAGAATCCCTTCCTGCTCTTTAAAATTTTGATAAGTAAAAGTTGGGTCTTTCTGTCACAAGTCTAGAAACTTTTGCAGTTCCAACATATCTGGGTCTTCACGGATATATTCTTTGAGAGGTCCCTGTATAATTTTCAATACATCGTTCCGATATCTGGTCTTTGGCTGCTTTTGAGAGATTGCGAGGTAAGTGTTCCAATGTAAACAGTATTAAGTAGGATAAAGTATAGACTTATGTTATTTCAGTTAGCTCACTATGATTATTAGCTAGTATTGTAGTTTAAGTAAGTATAGATTATGTTGGACAATATCATATCAATGCAGTAGCTGATAGAACTACCTTCTTAACTTGTATGGCTGACCGGGGACAAGGAATTGAAAATCGAGTGAATGAACTTAGAAGATACAGGTAATCGAGAATAGGCTCAATCACCCCTATCGTGGAAGCAATAATTGTTCTCGGACGTCAGGAACAATCACTAAAGAGGACATCGTGATGCTATCAAAAAATTATATAATTACAACAAAAGATCCACTTATATTTCTTTAGTGGTAAGTCTTACCTGGGGAAAAAATATCCCCCCTCCCCCCATTGCAAAATCCTATCTACGCCACTGTACCGCACTGTCTTGACGAAGGCTCTTCGCGTATTAGGATGTTCACCATCAATCGAACTCCTTCCTGAGGAGAGAGCGGTGGGTTCAAAGAAAAAAAAGACGACGACCAATCAAGAGGCTTTACGGGTCAAGCAGGAGGCCAGGCGCTCCTTGTTAGAAAGAATCGCCCAGAGCGAGCTGGGCACGTGGACAACCCGTGTGTTAATACGGAACTTGTTGAGTGGATGAACCGAGTCCCTGGTCAGCTGTACTTTCACTTGGCGCAGGTGTTACGCGACCATGACAGCTTCAACAAGTACCTTCACCAGAAGTTGAGGAAATTTGAGCGTGCGACGTGTTCGCCCTAAACCACAGCACACCTTATTCGAGTGCGAGGCGTGGAGGCGTGAGCGAGACAAGCTTAGTCGATCTCTTCAAGAGATCGGGGTAGATAAAGCGCTTGCTCCGAGTAGCCGGGTAGCCACTATGCTAGAAGCATGGAACCAAGTGTCTGCATTTACAGCCAAAGTCATGAAGAAGAAGGTGAACCGGGAAAGGAAGAGGCCAATCCGAAACACGCGATGGCTTAATCAACAGCTGTGAACCATCCACATCTAGATGTGCAGGAAGCAGAGGAAGATCATCCCTCAAGAAAGAAGAAAATGGAGAGGTTCCAACAGCGATCCTCTTTATATCTATGGTGGTATCGTTGTTATGGTTCTAATGTTTTGTATGCCTGGGGGCACTGCAGCTTGGCGGTTGCCGAGTAAAGAAGGAGTTCGCCAAGGAGATTCTTACAACACTGACGTTATACCGGAGGGGGTCGATTCCGGTGTTGGAGAAAATAAAACCTCCCTCTCCCACCAAACCGCTTTTTCCTGATCGCCACTGACTCCTCATCTGTCTTGACGGCCATTAACAATGTACACGTTCTCTCCTCAATCCATTCATTACGACATAACTTTCACCCGAGTCACCAGCCATAAACGATCCAAGGCAATGAAAAAGCCGATTTAGGTGCCAAAACTGCCAGGAACTCTCGTCATCTTTCCATTAAAAATGCTCTTCCCCACGGCATCCACCTCAAAATTACGGAAAATTGGAGCACACACTGGCAAAATCAAATCTCATTAAACAAATTAGCACCATTCGCGTGGGCTTCAACACATCAAGAATCGTGCCGTCAAGAAACCTACCTCACACGTCTCCGAATTGGTCACACGCGACTCAAACACGCTCACCTTCTTTCCATGCTTTTCCCGCTCTCATGCAAACATTGTAGCCCCGACCCCCCCCCCCCCGCCTCACAGTCACGCACATTTTCGTATGCCTATCATTAACTTAACTTCTTTCCACCACACCCATCAAATTTCCCCATCTATCCAAATTAACATCTGTTGACTGAAATCAGCAAATTACATTCAACGCATCTAGAATCGATTCGACATCAACCTTAACCCAAGTGCAATTAAAAGCATAACGCTGTTGGATTGGAAAAAACCTCCTATGTGGCAAAAACAACATTTTACAAGAGAAGCAAAAAACTGATTATTTCGTGAAAAGAAGGCCAAAATACTTTGGAAACGTTTCATTAAATGTGGAAAAGCTTCTTTGATACAGTAGTAACAAAAAATTTTCAAAATTCTCTAAAATACGGCGGTATTGGGCAATAAATGCAGATAGGAGGAATTTCTGACCCTAAATATTGCACATAAGAGGTTTGCTCTGCACATAGGAGGTATTCGAGACCACATTTTCTAGATGGTGCACATACGGGTATTCAAAACCGCTCCTACCGGTATAATTTTGAACTTAGCACATAGGGGATTTTTCCAGTCGATGCGCCTTGAAATCCCGTGTCCAACCGTATAAAAAAGGGTGTCAGGAAAATTCGCCGCGGGAAAATTTGCCTCACGAAAATTCGGATACGAAAATTTGCCTGAGAAAACTCGCATGCTGCGAAAACTTGCCCTACGAAAATTTGCCTGAAGGAAAAATTTGCCTCGTATGAAATGAACAATGAAGCTAGCGCTAAGAAGACATTTGCACATGTAGAACAGTCCTATACAGGATGAATGTACCTCCGTAGATTGAACAATAAAAAGGTAGCGCTGAAAGAATACCTCCGAGGAGTCGCCTACAATATTTCGTATTAAGAAATTTAATCATGACAAAGCTAATCTGCAGATCAACTGACTATTTGACTTCAACAGCCAATTTTTTCTGTGTCAAAATGAATTATAACGAAGCTCCAATAATTTGCTGATCAACATTTTTGGAAGACGCTTGAAGCCGACCTCCGCGTGGTGTCTTCTGGGTTACGCTAACAGGCTTCATAATAAAGGAAGTTTCAAGGCAAATCAGGCAAGTTTTCGTTAGGCAAATTTTCGCTTGAGGCAAGTTTTCGTAGGGCAAGTTTTACGTGGCAAATTTTCGTATCCGAATTTTCGTGAGGCAAATTTTCTCGCGGCAAATTTTCTTATAACCATAAAAAAGTGCATTTCTCAAAAAATTGCACATAGGAGGTTTTTCCCGATCCAACGACGATAAAAGCTTGTGTAAAATGAAATACAAAGAAAAAAATCGTCTACTTTTCATGTTCTGATGGGCTCTCAATCAGATGCTAACGAGAACAATTAAAAAATAAGAAAATAAAGGCTCAATTTGGAGATTTCTACACCATTCCTTATTTTCCGACACTGCACTGTACTTGCACCAGACACTTTACAAATTTTCGGGACACAATGGCGACGAGGTAACACTGTAAATGATTCGTTTGAGCCATCGTTTAAGCTGGCTTAGTTTAATAGATTCGGTTAAAGTAACCACGCTACTTACATTTCGTTGCTACCTACGTGCTAAAGACGAATACTTAACGGTATAGGCACAAAACCAAAGGTCGGATTATTCTTAAAATCAACAAGTTGCCTAAATTTTGAAAATTTCAAGACCTTCTCGCTACACTCCCTACGGTAAGATAACAACAAGGTAGTTCAAATTTACCGACCCAGCAGCATTCGTGTTCTTATTAAAAATACGAAGTCAGCCCTCACAAAGAACCTACCTTACAGTATGTTTTGATTGTCCTCCCGAGTAGAAAGGTAAATAAAATATATTTCTCTCAAGACGGGCGACTCGAACGGCCGCAAACGAGTACATCGGCCAAGGTTAAGCTCTTACAACACCGTATGGTATAACTATATAAAGAGGTATCGGCCGTGTACTCCGAAATCGAATTTCGACGAAATATTAGAAAAAAAAAAAATATATATATATACCTCTCGGCGCGATTATAGACGATATAATGCAGTATCCGATGTTACATTTTTCCTGGTCGAAAGCAAATAAGAAAGATTTCATAAAAAATTCATAACAATCGATCCCTTTTATTTCCGTTCGCGGTTTCGTATACGATTTTTTCACGAGAACGAAAGATTAAAATAACATTTTCGTCGATTCCTTTCAGCGATGAGTTTTTCTCTTTCCATCCCTTCTCGCCGCAAATGAATTCGTCTCTTCGTCGAAACCGCGCGGCAGGCTAATTTTCGCGCGCGCTGTACCGGCATGAAATTTTTATTCCGCCGCGTAAACCGCCAACGTGACTGAAGCGGTCCGCTTCTTTTCCATCTTCGGCGTCACACTCGAACGCCTCGTTTCCTCTCTCAAAGAGCGACGTTTCTGCGGTCGTCGACGCGAACCGCGTACTCCCAAGACAGTTAACGTCGAACCTCATTTTCGACGAGCGAAATTCGGAGGTACGTACGTCGCGCGCGATAAAATGCTTAAACCCTCGACGACTTGTTGGACTGAGTAACAACTAGTGTACGAGTAATATCGCTCTAACCGCACGCTTAAAGGCCTACACTGGTCGTCTGTCAGCTTAAAGGCCCTTTCAATGAATAGATAAAGTACATTAAGCTAATCTTTAGGTTCTTTAGCCCTTCTTAGTATCTATAAACTTCACGTACCTACGGGTCCGGTATTAGTCAAATCCGGCGGTGGAGGTATTTTCTGCTCATCTGGCTCCGAGTATCCGTAAACGATAATAGGTTTACTCGTATCTTTCGAATCTTTCGGCGCTTGCGTCGGTACCATCGAATGATTCTCCATTCTATCGCAAAATGAGAAAAACAATAACACACACATTATAAGATTGTATCACACATACGCACAGAAAAAAAAAGCTTTCAAGCGAACGTTCCGATAGCGTTTGCAGGTGTAGCGATAATATTATTAAAGGTAATATAGGCGGGTGGGTGGACGGTCGCACGACGAGAAAACGGCATCGTACTCGACTTTTGAAAGGTTTCAACGTAGTTCACACACGCGACACTGAAAAACGTTTCGTCGAGAACGAGTAAAATCATTTATAATCGAGACTTAACTCGCATCGTGGACTGGACTCTAGTATACCTCTGCGGAGTATTGAAATGTCCCGAACCGCGTCTACGTTAAATCGTCGTAAATGATGAAAATTTATGGCCGCTAGCCAAAAAGTACGCGCGGTCGTGCGAGACGTGATTCGTTACTTCCGAGCGAACCGAACGTTACGCTCGCAATATCGGTAATACATCCACAGTACAATATTATAAACCTTTCTTTTTCGAACACACATATCGGTCCCTTCTTTTTTTTTTTCTCCATCATTTTTCGTGGCCTCGTTCGCGAACACAGTATCGTGGTTGTTTACAGAGAAGGTTGCGTCTCGTAACTAAAAATTCGACTTCGACAAGAGGTAACGTACTTACGTGTACACGTATATCGTTGTGTACACAGACACCCGGGTATCGAAACTGTGTTCGTAAAACAGAGGTAGTCAACTTACGTTAGATTCAGAAAACAATGAGAAATGTAAATAAGGTTGCCAAGTATAGTTTACGAACGCGTAAAATGAAATTGTTTATCCAGATATACTCGCACGAGTCCGACAAAGATTACTTAAGCTTTGACGTGAGGTCAAAAAATGATTGTTATTTACTTTCGAGTGAGACAAGAATGAACACACACGTGGGAGTCTACACGACGCGGTTGCAAGTGTCCGGCATTATAATAGGGTTGGATTTAGTAGCACAGCAAAAAAGACGATTAACACAGTCAAAAAAATTTTATCACAGCCAAAAACAACAATGCACACTAAAAGATCTATTGAACAGCTTATCGACAATGCCGCAGCAACAGCAAGAAAAAAACTGAAACAGCAATAAATGATCAATTAGCATCTTTGTATTTACGTCTAAAAAAATGACAAATTATTGTACTAGAAAAGGTTTCTTAGCTGCTGCGGGGCGGCCACGTTTCCGTTTTTGCCCTAAGGGCACACTTTTCGCCTGAGGAGGCACGTCGCAAAGTTTGAGTCTGATCAACATGCCCACACTCATAGAAATTTTTTATTCGACGTAGTGCTCATTCCTAAAATTTTAGTGCTCACAACAATTATTTTTATCGGAATGGGTAGTTTGTTTTGAGTAACATTATACTAATTTTCCCATTGTAGTAATGGTAAGTTGAGAGATTATCAATACCGGTATCGATTAAAAATAATAGCGACGAGAAGCAAAAATTATACCATTCAAATAAGAGACTGGTTACTGTCAATGAAAGTAGTGAGTGAAACAATTCCTCTTCTTCTGAATCACCGGACTCTCCAAAGTGCAGGGGCAAGCAGCGGCTATTTTAGGGGGTGGCTACATGGGCTATAGCCCAGGGCGACAAATTTTTAGGGGCGGCAAATTATTGGAAAACACAAGAAAAGAAAAGAACATTACAGGTTTCAATTTGTACAAAGAAGTGCTAAAAAGTATTTCTGAAGACCACCTACAAAAAGCCGAAACTCGTCTGCAGGCCAAATCATTATTTAAAAAAAGCTTGAAAATAATAGAATAGTGTTCGTAGCGATTTTGTGGCATATGATCTTACAAAGAATCGATGCGGTTAATAAATCCCTCCAAGCCGTGGACATCGATATTGGTTCTGCCATAGAGTTATACACATCTTTGGTAAAATATTTCCATGAAATGCGTCTACATCGTTTTGAAGAAGTATTCGAGGCAGCGATGAAATTGGCTGGCGAGAAATGGAATCAGTCAGAGGAGGACGTATCGAATAGGAGGACAAAAAAAGAAAATTACAGTATGGAGAGAACCCAGAAGAGACCACATTCAGTTTTAAGGACTCGTTGAAGATCGAGTGCTACAATTTAATTTTGGATAATATGATTTCACAACTTGAGAAAAGAAAAAATGCATATGATGAAATTTATAATTTGTTCTCCTTTTTGATTAATTTAAAAAGTAAAGAAAGTGATGTTATTAAGAAAGAAGGGCTTAATTTGCAAAAATTCTACGACCGTGACCTCGAAGATTTTTTAATTGAGGAATGTCTTCAATTCAAAGAGCATATAATCGATATGAACGAAATTGTAACTGTAAATGACATGTTAAAGTATATCATACAGAACAAAATAATTCCCACATATCCTAATTTGTATACGGCTTTTAGAATTTATTTAACAATCCCCGTTTCTAATTCTCAAGGCGAACACAGCTTCTCAGCTTTGAAACGGATTAAAACCCTTTTGAGAAGTACGTTGGGTGACTCTAAATTATCTTTCTTATCGTTATTATGTATTGAAAACGAATTGGCAAATACTGTACACATCGACGGTATTATTGATAAATTTGCGGATGTAAAAATGCGAAGAAAGATACTTCATTAATCATTAAACTACTCGTATTGTTATATATATAAATATACTCCACAGGGCTTAGATGTAATTTACCAATACATTATAAATATAAAATATTACTCTTCATTCTTCATGTAATTTTGAATTTGAAAATAGGGGATGAAAAACCCGGGGGGCGGAAAAAAAATTGTAGCCCAGGGCGGCGTAACACCTAAAATAGCTAATGGGGGCAAGGATATTCATTTTCAAGTCCAAGAAAATTTTTGTACTGCCCTGCAAACTGCTTCAGTTCTACCGCTAACTTGTCACGATCTATATTTGTCATGGTTGAAATCGTATGTAGGGCACCAGTGGGATTTTCAACTTTTATGCTAGAGAACCATGAGGAATCCTTCAATAATTCTTGATTTGGCAAAAATCTTTCTTCAATGGTTTGAATAGCAGTATTTAAAACGAGGAAAAATAAGTTGCCCGCGAAAAAAAGAGAGAAATGATTCCCAGTGAATTTATAGATAAATTATCCATGAGACCGACTAAGTATTAGAATAAATACTTCATGCTGTACCCGTCAACTTTATCTACTGTAGCGACTTGTTCAGTCGTGGAAAACAAGAAAATGATGTTTTAATCGGTCAAGCCGCAGAAGGAGATTGGGAAAACTTCGCGCAGTATTTAACAATTTACATCACAGTATTATGGAAGATAAAGCTTGACAATGGTGACATCAGTGGATCTTCATGCACGTGTCCTTACTTTGATTTGCAAGCATAATAGTAGGCATGAAAATCCGTCTAGGTTTAGTTGATGTTTCATAAGAAGCGAAATCAACAGAAGAGGAAATGCGGTCGACCCGCCAAATCAAAAAAAGCTTCAATTATTCAGTAATTGTAACCTTCTTTTTCATTAAGGGTGTGCTTTACTTGTTCGGAGACTGTGAAAGAGTGTATGATAAGTTGCATAAACATTCCCAAAAACGTTGCAAAGTTCGGGAAGCCAGTGGTCACTAGGCGACACTTATAGGGCGTGCGTGGGTAGTCTTTGTAACAAATGACGACGAGTGATTTTGCAAGGTCACATCTCAGGACTCCATTTTCCGACGAATTTTTTCAATCTTTGGAAATGCTGTACAAAAGGGTTCAACGAAAGGCGCTATCGGAACAGAATCATGAGTTTTGGCTCCAGAAGAATTTCTCTCTTGTCAGAAAATAGACAAATTTTTACCAATTTCAACGCTTAATTGAGAAAGTATAAGACAAAATTTTAAAATTCTGCTTCGATAGCACCCCTGGTTGAACCTTTCTGGAAAACATTTCAATTATTCAGAAAGATCCATTGAAAATTCGAGCAGTAAAACGTGATTTTTGATACCATGTTTTACAAGCATATTTTCACAAGTGAAGCACACCCTTAATGCCTAAACTTTGAGTAATTTTTATGATTTATTTTCATTTTTTATCTTTTCTAGTCGTTCTTCGACACATTTCTTACCCATCTGAATTTTCTACTGCATTGCATTTTTAAGACGTTGTTTTGCAAAATCCTTGTCGTTTATTTATACTTTTACTGTCAAATTTCAATTTGTTGTCTTTGATTAAATATTTTCTACGTGAGTCATCTGAATGAGGCGCGATTTTATAGTTACGGCGTTAAATACAGTAGAACCCCGCTATAACGTATCTCACGGGACCGGGCAAATCGCTACGTTATAGCCGAACTACGTTACAACCAAATTGCGAAAAAGAAAAAAAAAACAAAAAAAACGAGACATGTATTTAAAGTACAATGTAGGCTACTGTATGTATAGCATATTATCATGTACTACGCTTACGCAAAGAAGTCGGTAATTTTTTTTTGTTTTCGCGAATTTATATACTGAAACCTATACAAACTTCAATCCTATTGTTGAGATTTTTATCTTCTTCGCAAGTCTGACTTGAAAAAACGTGCATTTTTCGACTGATTTTAGCATGAATTTTACGTGATACCCGGGTTTTGACTACGTTATTTCAGAGTTTTTTTTACATTAGTTTTTTTTTTGTTTTTTTTTCTTTTATTACATCCAACCATACAGAGAAATTATAAAAGAAAAACACAAAAAAAACAAACAAAACAAAACAAAACAAAACAATATAAAACAAACAAAAAACAAAATAAAAAGTGAAAACAATAGTACTCCGACATAGCAATCCGTTGTAAGGACTGGATACATTAGTTTAAATGCAAGTGTCAAGGGACCGGGCACTTTACTACGTTATGACCGGGATTACGTTATGTCCGAGTACGTTACAGCGGGGTTCTACTGTATATTTCTTCCCGGTGTTAATATCGTGTTTTCAAGTTTAATTCTCTTTTCCTTCGCGGGCAAATAAATAGGTAGCACCCATTTAAAATTTTAAAATAGTCGATTCTAAATTTTTGTTTAGGCGATATATTTCGAGCTTCATCTTTCGCTTTTTCATCAAAATTTTTCCGTTTTATTGGCACTCTCTTGCTAATCAAAAAATCCGACTCAAGAATAATATATTGGTAGCTCTAACTTCTAGAACTTCTCGAACCCTTTCAATAAATTTTTGGCATTTTTCAACGACTCCATCAAAACATTCTTCGCTGTTTTTTTTTTTTTTCTGTATTTGTTTTAATAAAGTTTCAACGGCAACCCTAGCTTTAGAATAGTCTAGTTCATTGCTCTGAAGAAATTCAGACACAGGTGAAGTAATTTCGAATAAATTCAGGAGAATAGACGAAATCAAAATTGTTTCAAATTTGATCCATTTCTCCGGTAAACAGTGTCGAATTTCCATTTTTGATGATCGCGGACAAAACTTCCAGGAAAGTGATAAATTTTACGAATTTTTTTTCGTGTTCGTTGAAATCAATTATTGCAGATAATGCTTTGCGCTTTGTTCCGATCATATCTTCAATCACCGATCATGGTTCATGTCTTTGAGAATATTCGTATTGGTCAGATCTTCTCAATACGGCACTACACGCTGAACCAAAACAGTCTAGTTTGAAACTGATAATTCAACTTCGACCACTTTTTGCCTCGATGGACCAATCAAAAGACGAGACACCAAAAATACATTGAAACTAATGTAAGATGGAATTCCTCTTATCCGGGCCAATCGAAAGCCGCGAATGAATGGAATACAAGTGAACGATGGTGATTGGCTGATATCAATCATCATATTTAGTATAAATGAGGAGTTATCTGTCAAAAGGGCACCCGTGAGCAATTGTTGATTTTCAAAATACGTCTTTGGAGTTTCATGTTCAGATTACTCATTCCACATTCATTTTATAATGACAAAAAATATTTTGCGTGTTTTCATCTTTACAGATCACTAATTATTTTTCAAATTGATCGACAAATGAATCTGGGACAATTCCATAAAGATGTGTATCTTGGGTGCCCTTTTTATGGAGATGAGGTTGAGTGACCATAAGCGTAAATGTAATTTTTCGTTTTTCCAAATTTGTATATTGATAGGAAATGGTTCAGAGAATTCAAAAATGTGGATATCCGCAAAAAGGGCACCCCTTTGACGGGTGCCCTTTTGACAGATCACTCCTCAAATATAGGACCGCCGTGCGTTGTTGAATCAGTGCAGTTCCGGCAGTCAGTTGATGAAGAACCCAGAAGAGGGTAACGGATCTAATACCTGGTAGAAGTTGAACTCAGTTGAAGTGATCGTCGAGGAAGTCATTGAAGTTACCATCAAGGAGGTTACCAAGACCGTCATCAAGGAGGAAGCGGAAGTTATCGTTGAGAAAGTCATCAAAAGTACTATCAAAGGAGTTATCAAGACCATCATCAAAGAGGAAGTCAGAGTTGTCAAAAATCGTTAATTTTTCTTATCGATTAGAATCGATTTTTTACCCCTTGTTATCGATTATAATCGATTATTAATCGTTAATTGTTTGTATCTACCATTACTATATATTGGTCCCCCATGCTTTTCTTGTGGACAGCACGCGATCTTTCTCATGTCAACACAATAAGCAGAAAGAGATGAGAAATGCCGCAGTAAAACAGAATCAGAATACCACTTTTATCGACTGTATTACATTGAATTTTTGATTTTACAGCACATAAGCCAATAACCAGCAGAGACCGGCAGAAATTTTCGAGAAATCGTTAAATCGATAATTCAATTTTCCCAAAAACCAGGACGAAACCCTTCGTTATGGCATCTCTCCCATCCCCTAGTAGTAAAGACGGTCGCCACTCCAGATTAAAGCCATGTACTCGTAGACATTGAATAATGAAACCGAAGTCTTCCGCTGTTTCTCCGTTAAACACAGCAAAACCGAACGGGTGGAAAACTTGGTTATGGTCGCTAGTTCCGAACACAAATGCAGGGTACCCCTGCCATATAGTCTTATAGGTGGCATCAATTTGGATCATATCTGTACTTTCCATTAGATGCAGCAACCTACGGGTTGATATGCTCGCACCATCCTAATGTTTTCGTCACCTCTGAATTTGGCGGAAATAAAATCAACTATTCGGATCTCACAACCCCACCTTAACATCAACAACAAATCCACAATTCCAAGTTTCGAAATTTTCCGTAAGGCCACGTATCCACCAAAAATCTCTTCACCCTCGCCAACATAAATTTGCAGTCATTCAATCCTCTATAAATAGGTTATTCTCCATACCATTAAAACCTGAGCGACACAAGAAAGAAGTCAAAATCATCGAGTCAATAGCCCAAAAGAATGGTCTAAGAGCTAAATAACATTCCACGCCTCTTCCAGAGGAAAAGACTGCGACACCTCTTAGCTCAAAATCATAATGCCAATCAAAGGGAAATATCTGTCAATCAGGAGGAAGGATTGGTCGCTGGAGGTAGACGATCAAAAACCAAACGGAAAAAGTGGATCCGACTCCCATACCTTGGGAAAATATCCGAAGAATTAGGAAAAGAGCTACGTAAATTTAATTACACCACTGCCTTCTACCCCTTACAAAATTAAGTCAGCTTTCGACTGTCAAGGATCCAACCTCTAAAATCCTCCAAGCACGGCATCTATGAACTTTCGTGCTCCGAATGCACTGCCTTATCCATTGGGCAAACAGGCAGAAATATTAACACCATGAGCGCATTCTGAAACCATCAACCGGTAGCAGATTATGAAAATCTGCGAAAAAAAGTTCCAGTCAACCGACCGTTTTGCTGTTGAAAAGTGATTCATTTTACTGTTTTCCCAATTCTATTCGCTGTGTAGCGATTACTGTTCATTTCATCCTTCATTTACTGTTTAACATTCCTTTTTGCTGCTTCCTCATTTTGCTGTTCTCACATTCTTTTTGCTGTGCTGTTATAATCAACCCATTATAATAAATCAAAACACGCATAGGTACCAAAAAACTGAAAAACTGAACGCTGAAACAACGAAAATTCTCTGCCGTCAACCTCTTGTGCCCCTTCTATAAAAAATAGGTCAGGCAAATTAGCAATGAATTGAGCTCAAATGGTGAAAAATCACTACCTCGCGTTTGTTCGCCTCAGATCTGTTCTTCGAGGTGCCCACAATGATGATGCAAAAATTTTGCGCCCTCACCGACGTTGCTACTACCAGCGGGGGTTGGAACGTCTTTCAATTTTCAGTTTTTTCAATTTTGGTCGAAAACTACAGACTTCAGAGCACAGATGCATCCCTCCAAAATTATTGTACGTAAAATTTCCTACAAAATGCGCATCCAAACCAATATACTCTGATGACTGAGAGTCGGGAAGCAATCTTTCAAATTGGAGAAAATATGATTTTTACAATTTATCTAGCAGTTTTTGAAATTTTTCTCGAGGATTGGGAAGTAGTCAAAGTGGCGAAGGGTGTAGCCAAACGCGCGAGAATACTTCAAATTCAAGCTTCGTCTACTATTGGCAAAATTAAGTTGATGACATTTTGTGTGCGTGAACCAGTCCCACAAAACTCCTTAGTGAGTTTCTCGCTCATTTAATTAGCCTAGATACTCTTTCATAAAATTCACCTGGAAGTTGGTGGCTCCTCTAAAAACTTCATCTCAGTCATTGAAGGGGTCCATGAATTCGGTATTTACCGCAAAGATAAACCAACCGCTACTGCTATCCACAGGTCGTCCTTTGTTAGCTACTTTCAATAGTTCAATACATCGCCCTACTCACATCCTTCTGAGTCAGGCCGCTTTTCATAAAGAACTAGCGACGAAAGAGCACCTTACCAGAGTGAATCAGGTCAAGGTGGACATTCACCTCATGGTTTGTAAGAGGCTTACAAGGAAATGTCTCGATTCAATGACCTCCCTCCTCCGGGATCTGTTAGGTGGATCAGACCTGTCTCTTCAGAATCGTGTACGAATTGAAGACATTTCTCTTACAGCTTATGCATATTCTTACGCGATATGCTGCGACAGGTCAAGGTGAACTAATTTAATTTACTTTTCCTTGGAAGTCAACGACGTCGAGATGAAGGCTGTATTTGGTGCATTGGCCGGGAACTTCATTTCTTTTCACATCGTTCTTTTCATTTACGCCCTTGCGCCCTAACACTAGTAACAATGTCTGACGATCAATAAAGACAAGAACCATTACTATCCTGAAGCACGAATATCAATTCAAGTTAAAGGAAATAGTTCACGTGATTTCGTAATTTTTCGTCCTGTCACTTGGCAATTATCCTCTACATTTGTTGGGCGCTGTATAGTAGATTGTTGGACACATTCTGAACAATAGGTGTGTCTCAGACCTTGGTCCATTCCAGGTTTTGCTCTCAAAATAGGTTTAACTCTCAAAATAGGTTTAACTACTTAGGATCAATTTATGATAAATTATGCTAAAAATTGTAAAAATTTCAAAAATTGCGAGTAAAATCGTAAAAATGATATTTCCTACATAAATTGCAAAAAAAATTGTGAAAAGAATATTTTCTCAAATTCGAAAGAATTGCTCTACGCCTTTCACCTACCAAAATATACTTGTATGGGGATTCATCTTCTAGGAAATTTTATGTAGAATAATTTCGGAGTGATGCATTTTTGCTCTCATGTCCATAGTTTTTGAGAAAAATCGAACAACCTGACAATTAAGAGACATTGCGGCTCCCATGGTGGTAGCGGCGTCGATGAGAGCGTAAAATTTTTGGATTCTCATTATGGGCATCTCGATGAACACACTTGCGCAAACAATCGTGAGGTAGCGATTTCTTCTCATTTCAATGCTAATTTGCCTGGGCTATTTGACAGAAAAGAGTCTACGCCACGAGTACAAGTGTTCACCACCAATAAATCACGACACTCATACCGAAAAACTGAACGCAAAAACAGCGAAAATTCACTGCCGTCACCAGAAAGAAGGAAACCTCTCTTATGGAGCGTTCCCAAGTCCCAACTCTATAAACAGGCGTTCACAGAACGATATTTTTCCAAACTCCACACCTATGAGTGAATCAACTGACGATTGCTCTCTGTAGGTTCCTCGAATATCAATATCATACTGGTGGACGGGGGTATACGAATGAAAAAATTTTCAGTCGTTTACCCGCATCCACCAGTGTGATCTTGATATACGCGGAGCCTCCAGAGAGAAATCGTCAATTGATTTACTCATTTTTGGGTCAAGATCGGCAAGACAGGATGCCAGACATGGTGAACGATCACTTGAATCTCACAATCTTGTAAACGTCTCAGACGTCAAACTTCGTCCATTAAGCTACATTAGAGGAAGATACTTGAAAGCATTTCGATTTTCAAGCTGTACACGATCGGAGAGGGACTCAAAAAATTTCAATAACCAAAGAAGTTGGACTTTCCAAGTTTACCAAAGGCTTCCAACTTCAAAATTCCTTCAAGCTCCATACTCTATATACTCGTAGGTAATATGGCTCGGACGTAGGAATTTTTCCAAGTTCCCCATCAATTAAGATTCCAAGCTCGTGATTTTTTTTGAGACTCTAAATTCTAGGTCCGCATACAACGGACCGTCGAGATTCGTCCAAGTAGTCTTCCTCATATTTCAAAACTGGATTACTCCGATAAACTATGTCGACTCCACATCAACTCGCTATTTCGACCATAAGTCGACTTAGAATTGACGTCGATTTTGAGTCGATTCAATGTCAACTAAAAATCGTAAAGCTCGACTCAAAATCAACCGCTCCTTTTTACCATCGACTCATCATCGATGTCCAAAATTCAGTCGACTCCTGATTCGATTATAGCCATTCACTGATAGAGCACTTGCAATCGACCTGCCGACATACATTGCATCTATTCCGATTGAGTTTCAAATCGCAGTCGAAAGAAATCGACTTCCAGTATCAGATTTCAAATCGACGTCGAAATTGCGTCAATTCGGACTAGTTTGGATATGCTCAAGGCTGGAAGGCGAACGATTAGAGTGTGAGTCCTCCTGTTCGCTGGTCACCAACGCACAATTTATTAAGCATATACTAGGCTAAGAAATACTGGTGGAGAACGAGTGAGCCCGGCACATCAGCTAGTTAGGCCAGCGTACTCCCCAATACACAATAAACTAGGCTAAAGCATAGTCCGACGTACACTGAACAAGGCTTTTAGTAGCTAAGAAATACCGGCGTACGGGTGAACAAGCGGCACAGGTGCGCCCGTCAGCTAAATAGCGCAAGAACTTAGCCTTCAATAAATACTATAGGCAAACGAGCGAAGCAAGTAAGCTCAACACAATGGTCACATGCGCACTTATAGTAATTGACATTTTCATCGGAATCAAGTTGAGTATATAGAGCTGTAGCTCTAGTGGTATGCTATGAGCCACACAAATGATGCATTTTACATTCGCCGTGATAATTCTGACATCTGTTGCATGCATAGATATGATAAAGTACTCGATACATCTGGCGCGAGTGGAAGAAAGCACTTACAACGTTTGTCCTGCAGTGATATATGTGAAAAACTCGAAGGTTCGTCAAGCGAACTTGTTCTCACACTGTCAAGATAATTCAGAGGTGGTCTCACCATAATCAATATCAAAAATCTTGCCACTTGATTATCCGGCTATTCTTCAGCAAAATCAATAAGCACCAACGTTTACTCGCAACTTTGACTGCGAGTGCCGATGCAACGCTACCAACACGAAAATTCGTGAGAACGGTAGAGCGTTCTCACATATGTACTTTATAATTATTAATATTTTACTTTGATACAAAAGTTGTACTCTACGAGAGAGTAGCGAAATATTAAAACCACACTAATCAAAGCCAACCATCTTCGGAGCACGAAGGAAAGCGACTAACCCAACAACAACGAAGACAGAGAAACCAACTTGAGGATCATGATTGAACCAGCGAGTCCTCGAAGTGTGAATCGTTCTCATAGACTAGCTCAGCAGACCCTCATCAGGAATACACCTGTTTAAGACGGTGAAGTCTTTATTATTCCGGTGAAGTAATATTTCAATATTTTTTAAAGCCATACGTTTAAAATATGAGTTCTCCCTACGGAGGATGGTACCAGATCCCCCTTTGACTCCGTGGCCACTTTCGATAAGGTGATCGGCAAACGCCAACTCACCCAAGTTACCCTTCTCCCAAGCTTTTTTATGCTCATCGATTCTTATTGGGAGCTGACGGCCAGTCATTCCTATATAAATTCCAGGGCAATCGTTGCTGGCAATGTTGTAAACACCACTCCTCTCGGCTAGAGGAATGGGGTCCTTTAATTTTACAAATAAACTTTTTACCGAGTTAGTATTTTAATATACCGGATAGAACACGAAAGGATTGAGCACAAGGCCCAACTTCAACGAAAATCTACCCAGGTAAGGAAGTCTAATCCAACGTTTCCTCCTATCTAGGTGTGAATCCCTGGGGAGGGAGGTGGTAGAATCGAGGCTTTTTCTGGTAAGGTCGGTGTCCACCCTCACTTGATTCACTCTAGCCAGGTGCTTAATTGTTCCTAGTTCCTTTTGGAAAGCGTCCTGCGACTCAAAAGAATATGAGTCAGGCGATGGATCAAGCTATTAAAGGTAGCGATCTTATGTGCAGCTGGATAGAAGGACGACACGTGGTTTGTAATATCGGTCGACATTTCTTTTCTATAAATTCCCAATTCATGGACGCCATCTCTAACGAAAATGGACAAGTCCAAAGAATTTATTAATGAGCCACCAACTTCCAGGGTGAATTTTATGGAAGGGTATTGGCTATTTAAGTAAGTGAGAAACCCACGAAAGAGTTCCACTGGACCGGTCCACGCACAAAGTATGTCGTCCACACATCTATGCCAGTAAAACACATGATTTAACAGCACCTGGCCTGAGGAAAATAAATCGATCTCAAATATATCAGAGAACCCAAGGGAGAACCAATGGGGATCCCCACCCAAAAATTCAACTTTAAATTTGCAGAATTTGGGGGTACAACAAACCCTCAGAAAATCAAAGAATTCTGCCATCTCCTCATGAGGGACACCCGATTTTACTAGCAATTCGCCCATGTGTTGGATAGTAACAGCCTTAGGGATGTGAGAAAATAATCCTACGGGGACATAAGGTCGTTTCCGGAGGAAGGTTTACGTCCTTCAACCTATTGAATACGGGGAGGTACAATCTACTCGTGATTTAAACCATCGATCTATGAATTTAGCTAATAAGTAGTGATGAGACAAACGACACGACCGGCCGCATTGGAATATATTTTTTATGTACTTTAGGCAACCTGTAGAGAGGGGGGGGTACCGGGTTAGATTCCAAAGTGGCTTTCTTTGTGAGTGGACTCTTGATAATAAATTCACTTTTGTTAATGATTTTCCTCCCTCTTTAACAAACTGAGGGAAACAGAAAAGGCTATTTTCTTTGACCCCAAATTGTTTTAGCACATCATAGACACCGGAAACATAGGAGGACTTTTCCATAATTACTACAGCGTTGCTTTTGTCTGCGTTAGTAAAGATTAATCCTTCCTCTTTAAGCCTTTCATCACCTCAATACAGGTATTACCCATATAAGGAAGGGGGTACTGCCTACAATTTCGGCGCACTTTTTTTGGATGTTCACGCCAGGTCCAATCTTGATTTTCAAGTCAGCCACCACCTTAGTATGAGTCTCTTGGTCCTTAAGAGGGGCGAGGCAAAATTTTAACCCTTTCTTCAACAGGTTCACTTCATCAGAATTAAGCTCAACTTTACTAAAATTTATGACTGCTGGACTATTCTATCTCCAGCACAGTCTTTTATCTCAGCTATAGCTTTAGAACTCTGGAGGGAGGGAGGCAAGTTTGCAATTTTTCTTTTCTTTTCTTTTAGATTCCGTTCAAAAACTTAAAAGTACAACTTTTGTATCAATGTGATCAACCATAATTTTAACATACAAGAAGGTATTAATTTGATATTTTACTTTCTTGAATTTGCGCCTATTTTTGTTCAGCTTATGAATTAAAAATTTCTAAAATTAATCGTGGGCGCACGCTGGTTGACCTTGCTGAAGAAAAGCATAGGACTTCTGTGCTACAAGATACAACTAATCGAGTGGTGAGTTCAACTCTATCTTGACGGTTCGTTGAAGTCATTCAGACATGCCTTCAGTACTAAAAAAGTATTGCTTGCAAAGTAGAAGGACTTTTAGCTTGCTAAATTTTTGCTCTCCTGACAATCTTGGATTTGTCACTTACTACAAGTGTGCATGAGACCACCGAGTCACATAGAATTCTAGGCTTATTCTAAGTTAAGAAATACTGATGAAGGGACATTATCATAACCAGAGACCGGATTCCTCGGCATTTGGCACTTTTTCTGAATGAGAATCAAAATGAAGTTTGAATCATGTAAATGGGACGCAGGAAAAAAAATTCTATTTTGCCGAAAAATGCCGAAACCGGAATAAATGCCGAAATTAATGAGGCCGAAAAATGCCGAAATTACTACAAATCTTAGTTTGCAATAGAACGAGAAATTTCATGCTAAATTGTGAATATTTTGTTAAAAATTACCAAATTTTGCCTGAAATCAGGTGGATTTTTTTTGAAAAATACTAAATCTTGGGCCAATTTTTGTCAAAAAATTCATAAATTTAGGCCTGAAGCTAAGTAATTTTGTTCAGCAAAAATCAACAAAATTTGCTCTCGAGTGAGGTAGTTTTAATTGAAAATTGATAAATTTTTTAATTGATTAGTTCTGGTGAGAAGTAAGGTAATTTTGGTTGGAAATTGAATAATTTTCACCCAGAGTGAGTAAATGTACTAAAAAACGCGTCTTTCCTCCTCTTTTTTTTTTTAACATGCCGAATGTTGCCCAATTTGTGAATTCATGTGCCGAAATACACAAGTTTTGTTACCAAAAAATCCGGTCTCTGATCATAACGTTATCATTCCTGAAATAGGTACATAAAAAATCGGTATGAATGATGAAATCGATTCAATAGAATAGATAGAATTGAAATATTCATAATATGATCGGTAAAATTGGAGACTTTTTCAGGCTAATAGGGGTGAACAAGTGGAGCGCTAGTGCTTGTAAGCGTATCCTTGAATTGAACCAATAATACTGGGGGAAGTAAAAACAAACGATGTCAAAGCGGGTGAGCCCGTCGGTTCGTTAGCCATTGAGACGGAGCAGGCATACATAAAAGGCTACACTATACGTGTTGAGCTCCTACTGTATTTTTCCCCTTCTCTTTTCGATCTATTCTAATTAAGACAATTCTGACTAATGAACTACACGCATAAGAGAGAGAAAGTTGAAATATCTCTACTGCATTTGACTTGAAAACTCCGTTCTATTCTCTGGCCTAGACAAATTTTGATCTTCAGGGAACTTGGAAAAATTACAGGGTTCATCAATGGAGTTGACAGAAATAAGCAGGGAACCTGTTCGATGGGTGGTATATTGAAGGCTGCGAATACTGTCTTCTTTGGAGTTGGATTGAAGTACATCGATCAAAAGTCGAAGTTCTCACAAGTCTTCCTCCGATCAACAGCGCTCAAAAGTAGAAAATTTTTCCAAGGCCCATAACTACGATCTTTATTTTGAGCTTTACACACCTCATAAGACTGGAAGAGAATTATTTCATTCATTTGACCCTCTACCGCGCTCCAAAAAAGGAAAAGTTCATCGTACTTTTACAAAAATTTCTTTACTTATGATAGTAGTGGATTGAATTTCTCGACGCCGAATATTCTCCCAAAACAACAATTGAACATGGCTCAATGTGTACCAAATAATGCACGGACATAGCTAAAAGAGAAAGAAAGGGCGATATCGAACTACGAGGCTGGAATGTAGCCAGACTTTTCATCGTATGAAAGAATTCGCGCCGGAGGATACGCGATTTTTCGGAAAATACAACATTATATCCTGTACCGTATGAGAATAACGTGAAAACATTGACTGTACCCAGAACGAGATAGGCTACATTGAATTTTTATCCCAATTTTTGTATCACATCATTATTATATCTCGACTGCGATGACGTATAACGCAACCCTATCGCGTTAGATCTGCGTACATCGCATCGTATTTATAGACGCGTGAATTCCATTTTGGAAAAGTTACGCTTTACGAGATTGTACAGGAAACTTTTTTTTTTTTTTTTTTTTTCGCGAGCACGTCGAGGCAAACGCGAAAACGTTTATAGGAGACCACCCGCTGATTACATCCGGTATGGAAGTGTGTTACACCATTTTCAGCGGTCGTTTTCGCTTTTCACGCGAGTATGTTTGCGTTCGAGAGAAATGTGTCACCGAAAAACCTTTTCTTCTTTCCAATTTTCTTCTTCGCTCTCCATTCTCTAGCCTTTTTCTTCGGCAGTAAATATTCTGACGAGATCGCACATAGCGTGCGCCGAGAAAGCAGCTTCACTTCGCTTCGATGTACCCGAAGTATCATGTGTATGCATTTCACGAACCAACTTCCATAATTCGATGCGAAATCACGCGAACAAAGCTCGTAAATCATTTTACCTTCAACGGCGGCGTGGTAATTTATCTTTTCTGCATTAATTATCCATCCGCACGTGTCCTAATTAGTGGTAACTTTTTATCGGATACATGTAAAATCGTACGACACACTACCCCCCCTTTATAAGTACACCTGGTTGAAAACTTTTCAATACAACGATGAACTTTTCGTCGAGTCAATTTTTTTTTTTTTATCCTCTCGCTTCTCATTTTGTCGTCTCGGTTTTCTCGCGAAAATCTCGCGCGCGCCTTTTGCACCAGCGGATTTACGTTGTGGCTTTTAAAATCAAAATTCCTAACTCGTTCTCGTTATAGACGCGAAAGTCTATGCGTGCCATAGAGTAAGAAATAAGACACAGTACTCGGTATATGATATAGTACGATGATACGTCGGCTCGTAGCTCCGGTTTACGTTTCGAGCTTTTATCCCGAAAGACATTCTTTTCGGGGTGATTAATGGACTACGTGTCGACTCATCGTGTACGAACATATGGATTTCTTTGTTCGCAGAAAAAACCTCTGATTAATTGGATGGAGAAGACGCGGAAAAGGAAATATACAACGCGCTACGCACGCCTTTGGTCCATAGATTGTATTGCGACCCATTCGGATACCAGGATTTTTCCGTTTCTTTTTTCGTCCCTTCTTCGCACCTTAAAAAAAAGGAGCATCAAAAACCGAATACTGCACTGTCAACTTCTATACGGTGGGTAGAAGTTTGCAAGGGAGCTTCGCGTATATCGTTCGATATAATGTACAATCTTCAAGAGTAAATTGTAAACTCAACTATAAGTACGAGAACAGAATTCTGCTGATGCTCATATTTCATAAGGTTGAGAGACTCCTCAAAAGTAATGAGATACAGTCACGTAACGATAAATGTTTTTCAATGAAAAAATAAGATTCCATTGCAGTGGAGAACCAGCTGTCCCGAGTCCCCTAGAGCCTGAAGTTTTTCCAAGTCCTGAAAATCATGACGTGACAACTTGAACGCGCTGCAATTTCAAGGAAGCCGTCGTCTTTCCAAGTCGCCCTCCTATCATATATAGCTCGGAGATAGGAATTTTTCCAAGTCCCCCTCCTACCCTATATAGCTCGGAGGCAGGAATTTTTCCAAGTCGCCCTCCTATCATATATGGCTAAAGGGTCGACATTTTTCCAAGTCCCCTCTCCTCTCCGTGACGTCATCAACCTCGCTCGCGCTCGCAGACGAAAATTTCCTGGAAGTACCCCCCAACAAAAAGGATAGGGGGTTCCCCGCTAATAAAGAACAAAGACCAGGTTTCGTCTAGGCTGTGCTAGACATCCTCAGGTACTGAAGTGCGAAAACTAAAAATATTATGTACATACTAATCATCGACTGCAGGATAAACTTTATCGGAGGAAGGCGATCAATCATACTCGTTGTAGAAATGGTGGACGAAAGGATTTACAAAGGCGAACCTGGATTTTCGACTACCTCGAGGCGATTAAGAAGCCGACGTTTAGCAGGCCTATGGATTAATTTCAATTTAAACAGATCATAATTATGGCTCTTGTCTAAGCATTGCTTGGCAACAGCGGATTTGCGCAGGAGGTTCCGGCGAAAGGCCGAAGAGTGCTCCGCGGAACGCAGTTTGAAGGTGCGGTCCGTTTGGCCTTTACAGAAGGCAGAAAAACCGAGAGCATTGCACGTGGCTCGATCAACTCCGAGGTATTTTATTCTTCAGGGAGGACGAACGACCGAGAGTTAAAAGGGACTAGAACGCACAGTTATAGCCACAAGGATTAAGTCGATGGAAAAATCTCAAAAAGTGCTTGAAGCTTCATTTAACACCAAACTTCGTTCAGTGCCGCATACAGAGTGCCTGTCCCCTTACTAAGGCTAAGCTTGAGGACTGGCTCACTACTAAATACGGAAATGGCATGGTCAAATCAATTCAACCACCAAACTCGCATATATGACCCATCTTCGTGTAAGCCAAATAATACCTGCGTTTGACTTGGATTGTCTCCTCGGAGACCAAAGAAACTCAATGGAAGAAGCTACGACAGAAGAAAGAGAAGAAACTCCAGGCTTTAAAAATGGGAAGCCAAACTTTCCTCCCAGCAACACCAATTCTTCGAGGGATTAATTACCACCTCATCTGTAATCCTGTCAGAAGATGAAGAAAGTCTACTATCACGCAAACTAAAACATTCCATTCCGCTCACTGATCACCAGTTGCAGATTTGGCTCCCGCGTGTTCCACAGCTCCCAGTGATGTGTGACTGATGAATTCGCTGCGATCATTCATGCCAACCTCATTCCTACTTGTAGCACTCAGCTCCATGCCACTGTCGGGTCCTTGACTAAAAAGCCTAAAGAAAGCCCTTCATCACCACGGCAGCTCACTAGTTCTTATGGACAGGCCAGATTACGACCGTAAGATGTTTGAATGCCTGGATTTTATCGGCGCTACAATCGATCCGAGTTTCGACTTTGAGAACTAGAATGAAGGTGTCCGGAGTGAAATAAACAAGAGCAAGTATGTCCTCGATAAGGAGCCTCTCAAAAAAAGCTACCCTTTCTTCTAATCCCAAGGCCCCTCGTCTATACGGCCTCCCTAAAATCCACAAGAAAGAGTCCCCCATGCGTCCTGTAGTCTCTTTCATTTCGACCCCAACTTATAAGTATCTTGATACTTGGTTTAAGCAAATCACTAACTTCTATCCTCCCTATTCTATACAGAACTCAATTGAATAGTCGGAGTTACTAACTCACAACCCTTCCCCCTCAAGAAGTATACTAGGATCTTTCCTTCCTTCCCGTAAACGCATGGAGAAGTTACTCGTTGAGACATCTGTCCCCTCTTCCTTAGTATCTGAGTTCAACTCCCTCCTCTCTAAATGCCTCTACCCCAATATATGTCAGTATAACAATTTTATTTATAAACTTCCTCCTCACCTCTAGGTTATCTTGCTTCCAAGGTGTTCATGTCTGGATTGTAAAGGAGATTTTCGAGTCTGAGCATCCTCTCCTCCAATACGCATCTCTCTGGCGCAGGTCTTACTCTATATTTGGACTGGTTCTGTTCACTCCCTCCATGAGTTTGTGGATCTCATAAATAGCTTCTATCCCTCTCCGTTAATTTGTAGAGGATGCTTTGGAAAATACTTACACATAATTATTATAATAGAGGCGTAGGGAGGTGTAAACCTTAAATTCAGCGTTGATATCAGGGTGGATATTTCATCATCTTGCAATATCAACCCTGATATCAACGCTGATGATTATAGCTCATGTTTCGTGTCTCTGATCGGTTAAAAGGTTTTCTATTTCAAATATGAAAGCACGTAACAAAAATTAAACTCCGCGAGTCGAACGAATGACGTAATACGAATGAAGGCAGTCAGAAATGGTCACAAAAGAGGTGACACAAATTTTGAGTTTAAAAGTAAATTGAACCAACGGAAATAGAATAAATAAATAAATTAATAAAAATAAAAATATTAAGAATAAAAGTAATACTGACTTAAAGAAATGCAAAAAGTTTAAACAAAGAAATAAAAGGACGAAAAAGTCGCTCAAATGGCGTGAAATGAAGAAATCAGTCGATAAAAGTCGAAAATTGAAAGAAAGGAAATAATTACACTAGAAAAACATGGAAAACTTTATATGAGTCCCGCGGAGAAAGCTGCAACCGGTTTCAAACGGACTGACGTTCATCATCGGGCAATACAATGAAGACGAAGAAACGGTGCAAATGAAGTACAAAAAGAAGAAAAATACACTAAACACAAAAAAAAAAACAAGTACCTACTTAATTATTATGAAGGTGGCGAAAAATCGTAGAAATAGCGTATCGGTATCAACGGTGTGATAAAAGTAGCATTTAGGTCATTTACGAGTCTAGTATCGGGGAAAATACGTACTCTGGCGTCTTCATAAATAACAATTCACTCCATCCCAGGACACACAAGGTGGCCATTATTAACCACACCATCTATCGACTTCTCCACTTGCCTCTCTCTGCTGCAGCTAAAAATAAGGAAATACATTGCATCGAACAGACAGCTCTCAGGAACGGCCTCTAAACCTCGACATTCCCGCTATGATCAGGCGGAAAAGTTGACGCCTCCTCCTTTCTTTGCCAACCCAAAACGACAACCGATACACTCCAGTCACCTCAGGTCGTACGCAATGGATCCGGCTACCGTACTTGGGCAACAATTCTTATTAACTTGAGATGTTAAAAAACTATGACTACAAAGTGGGTTTTAATCCCGTCCTCACTATAAATAACCTTGTTAATCTCAAAGACAAAATACTACCACAAAAAACGCTGGAGTACATCGTCTCACTTGCGGCACATAGGGCAGACTGGTCGCTCCCTATCCACTGGAATCTCGGACCATCGAACCGCCTACAATACGAAAAAGCCAACGATTCTGCGATGGCAAACCACTGCCTCGAGGAAGGGAACGACTTTTCCAACGTCTCGGTTAAACTCCTACGACCTTGCTCCACAGGGAAACTTTTGAACCACCTAGAAGAGGTTGGAACCATCTCCTTTTCTAAATCTATCGGTACCAGACTCGTAGATGATCTTAATGCTAATTTTATCACACCGTTCATACGCTATTTCTACGTTTATGCCTCTCTCACGATATAGTACTTGTTTTTTCTTGGTCTTCATTGTTATTGACGGATGATGATCGACCAGCTCATTCAAAACCGGTTGCAGCACACTCCACGATTCTAACTCATATCAGGTTTTTCGTGTTTCTACCGTGTAATATTATTTTCTTTCTTTCTTTCAATTTTCGACTTTTACCGACTAATTTCTTCGTTTAACACCACTTAAACGACTTTTGGTCCTTTTATTTGTTTGTTTTAAACTTTTTCCACTCCTTTAAATCGGTATTACTTTATTCTTATTATTTTTTTAGTTTTATTTTTATTTATTATTTTTTTTTTCAATTTTAGTCAGATCAATCTATTTTTCAACTCAAAATTTGTGTCACCTTTTGGTGACCATTTTTGATTGCCTTTGTTCGTATTACAACATTCGTTCGACCCCTTGAGTTTAATTATTGTAACGTGCCTTCATAATATTTGGAATAGAAAACCTTATAGGTCTTATGGCTCGTACATTTGAGGAAACCGTTGTCTTTCTGACCGGTTTTTGGGGCGGGGAATATTTTTGCAAGACCGTAGCGTCGTCCTGTAAGACCATTATAAAAGAAGATGACAACGCGAAGAAGTCGCCCTACTTCCCAGCTGGTTTGATCATTGCCTTCTTCCTCTTCGTTTTCCTTATGAGGGAGAAAAGGAGATCGAGGAGTTGCATCAAAGGATGAGGAATTATGGCGCTTCAAGTATGTGGGCAGTATGGTGACAAGACAGTAAGTGAAATGACTCTCCTGAACCGAAATTTCTTGTGAGGTACCGGAATTGAGACCCATTGTCGGTGCTGCCAGGTACATTCTATGTTGAGTGCTGCCCACCGTATACAATCTGATAGTCATTTTAGCCCACCCTATCCATAGAACGTGCGAGCAAAAACATTGCCTTCCAGCTTGTAACAGCCTCCAACACAATTTCCCATTCATCACGGAGACCGCGTATTATTCGGACTGCACAGGGGGAGGAGAAAAACTGACTATTAATGATGTCACTTGGACAATGATGCAAAGAAGAGGCATGGGGAGTCGGCCAAAGGGGGAATTTAGGTACTATCAGGATTTGGGCAACTGAGACAAGACCAAACTACTATTGACCGTGCGATTTTTTGTAAGGATTCTTAACACACAAGACTATTGTATAGTAGACTGGCTTCATTTTCCTTAGCTATCCATTTCCTCCCTTTATTGTAGCACATTCTATCCATGGAATATAGAAGTAAACGTTGCCTTTCAGCTAGTAAGCCTCCACCGCATTACTTCCTACCAAATGCGGTCAGTTTACCATACAATTGCACATCAATTATGTCGCTGCTCCTCCTCTGTGTATAGACAATGATGATGTAGATAGCATGAGAGGTGGCTTTCAAAAATTAAGAATTTTAGGACGGGACAAGACGAGCAGTGACTGAAATGACACTCCGAAGTTCTTTTTTAGATACTGGACTTGAAACTTACCGGTATTACCGGGTTCAGTCTGTCCTAGTTGCTGACTACCTTCTATTATTACTTTTGCACATTCTATCTACAGAGCATAGAAGTGAACATTGCCCTGCCTCCACCACTGTTTCCAATGCTCATGCACCACGAATGACGCGCCCAGGCAGGAGATAAATTACCAATCGGTGGTGTCGCAGCTGCCTCTCTACATAGACTATGATGCTACAGATAGCACGAGAGGTGGCCTGAAGGATGTGAGTAGTAACAAGACGACTAGTACTGACTCTGTGATTTCTAGATATGAGAGTGAGTTGATTTAGGATTCTTAATAGACATGGCTAAGCTTCCTCTTATATAAGATTGAATCCTCAAAAGTACGAGCCATTTTATAATTGAGAGTTAGTTGGTACGTTACAATAACAAAACTAGTCTCGAAATCACACGGTATATTGTCAAACACTTGGAAAAGGAACCTTTTGGTGGTTGCTTCGAAACAAAGCTTCAGGGGCTGGAGTAGATCAAAATCCAAGCAATTCAAAAAGAAAAACAAAAACAAGAAGAAATTAATTATTCAAATCGAGAACTAAAACGAACTAAAAACTTGTGGGTCAGAAATGACGGTCGAAAAAGGAAGAAAGTCAATTTTAAAAGATTTTTTATATCCCTTTTCGAGCGTTATTCCTGACCCACAAATTTTGAGTTATTTCTAGTTTTTGATTTAAATAATATATTTCTTTTTGTTTCTCTCTTTCTTTTTGAATAGCTTGGATTTTGATCTTCTCGAACCCCTAAGTTTTGATTCGAGGGAACCACAAGAAGAATCCTTTCCAAAGTGTTCAGGCGCGGATCCAGACGATCACTTTGGGAGGGAAAATAATTCAAAAAAAGTCTAAAGAACATGTTTTTTTTTTTTTTTTTTACATTTTCTTCGATACTACAGATTTTTTGTTGTTCTTTTTGGGGGTTTTAGGGGGGGGGGGATTTCCTCACGCCTGAGTGTTTGACAATGAATTTATCATGTGATTCCGAGACTAGTTTTGTCATTGTTACGTGCCTAGGCGAGCCAACTAGCTCTCAAGCTTCCTCTTATCTGATGGTTATTGAGCCACATATTTGCTCACCTTCTTGTTTGATAGCCACTTTAGCACATTCTACCCATGATGTAAAGACGTAAACATCGTCTTTCAGCTTGTAACACTTTCTACCCCATAGAGCAATTTTAGCACATGAACCGCAGGGAAGAGTTCTTCGATCCAAATAGAGGAAAACGGATTCGTTTAATCCAAATAGAGGACTTGAAGAACTTTCGAACACTGAGCTACGAAACAAATTGTAATTTCAAGGGTGGAGGTTTTGAACCGCTTCACGATCAAGAAGAAAATTTCCAATTTCAAGCTGCATTGCGAAGAGGAGAGGAGAGACAAAGAGGACTTTACCCTACATTAGAGATGGAAAAACACTCGAGAATACTCGAAAGAGTAAACTGAAGAAAAGCTACAAAAATTGCAGAATTTCAATTGGCCATTCATTTAACGCAGTATTTCTCGGATCAAGTCTCCAATCTAGTCGAGTCGATTCGGTCCACTAAGTTATGGCCAGGAATACTCCACAATACTCGAAACAGTAAACTAAAGAAAAGCTACAAAAGCTGCAGAACTTGGCTGACCCTAACCTAGTGGATCGAATCAATTTGACTGGATTAGAGATTAGACTCGGAGAATACTGCGTTACGTGAATGGCCAATTGTGGTCTTACAAGAAGCGCGAGTTCTGTCTTAATACTCAAGGAGGACGAATGTTCTGAAGGCGACTTTGCATTTCTAGGGGAGGGTGCTCTGCCCAAATTTAGGTTTTTTTAGTGTTGGCCATTAGGGAATCTTTCTGATATTTTCGATATTTAAATACATTTTTCTCTCATCACTAAAAATATCGCTATACAAAAGCTAAATAGCCGGACCAGACCCGGTTTATTGTTCACCTACACGTTGATAAAAATGAGAGATGGACGTATCTATACTATCGTGTAAACAAAGCTCAAATACTCGCATAAAATATTATGCGTTCATCTGATCGGCAAAGCGTTTCGCCGCGCTTGTCATTCGATTATTACATGTCCGCTCGATTACAGTAAACGTTTTCGCTTCACGAAAGCTTATTTAATTCCAAAACCCAAGACAACAACAACTAGCCGTTATATAGTCGTCCAAATATTGATTTATTGGTTGTCGAGTGACCCTTTACGTCGACGAAATTAACAAAATGAAACAAAATTTCAACTCTGTCTACGTCTATTCGTCTGTGAAGTGTAAACTGAGTGCACATGTCATCCTCGGTAGCCAAAATACAGTTCATCTATCACAAATACAAAATAGGTCTCTTGTCACCTTTTCCTTCTCTCTCACTCTCTCGCATTCACGTATATGAACACATATTTTGCGACAATCCCCGAAGCTCTTTCTCTCGTCTCGTGATTTCCATTTTCCATCCAAAATGGTGGTAACACTTACGTTAATTATTGCAATGACGAGGAAACGCGAATCGCATCGTATAACTAATTACAGTAGCATTAACTAAAAAACGTGTGACAGCTTTTCGTAGACATATTTTCGCGTCTTGCTCGCGTCGACGCAATTCATAAACGAACCCGCGAACAAAATGAAGCCAAATATTATTCGAACTTTGGACGACTCGAAGTGCTGTCGGTATCATTAATTTTTTTTTTTTTGTAAGCCTTCCCTAAAGCGCGATACAATAGCGATACGTGCAAGAGCAAATATAAGCAGCTGTCAAAGCGTCCGAATAACGAATGGTTCACGCGCGCGGAACCTCATCGCCCGTGGGAATTCCAAGGTTGAAGAAAAATATTATGTACACATATTCAACCCGAGAAAAGTACAGATCCAAAAACTATACAGCGAGTATGTAACGGTAATACACGTTTACTGCACAATTGACAAGAAAGACAGGCACGTATTCGATGAGCCAAGGGGGAGGCGGTATCTTGGCAACCTAGAAACCACGCCAAAAACTCATCAGCGAAGGTGGCTCCGATACACAAGTTATGTACCCCGACGCGACATTTTTATTCGGTACAATCGAATTTGAGTAGTAATCGAGTTCGCGGTAACACCGCGAAGACAAGAGGCTCGCTTTTCGAGATATCGTCGAGCGAAATCTCGGACAAAAAAGTATTCCGTGACCGAAAAAGGCGTAAAATGGTCGATGATAAATTTCGCGCTCGTAGAGAATTTAATTAAATTCGCCGACGGCACATTCGCGTCAGTTTTGTCGTGTCGACGAGGCTGTTCCGAAAACGTTTATACTCGTAGTTTTATAGCTCGACAAATTAGTCTCTATTTTCGCCGAAAAACAATGAAATATATGTATACAAAATAACGAAAAACTACTGTGCGTTCACCTTCCAAAACGGCCTTTGCGATAAATGGGCGCACAATGAAAAATTTTATGATGTTTCCCGGTTCTCAAATAATAAATCGCGCGGTTCAATTGGTCGTATTACAGATTTAATAAATAGAAACCCCGGGGGCGAAGACTTTCCTCCTCTATCATAATATATGCAGTTTACGAGAGCCCTATATATGATGATTTAGTTCCGTAATTACAACGTCAAGTACAGCTTTCGAAACGAATACCGTACCTCATGAATGTGCACTCTACACTTGTAAATATTAATCGCGATTCAAAACGGTGTACCCAGCAAAACTTTTCCAGGAAAGGTACAAGAAGAAATACCGGAAGTACTCGGAAATGTGCATTTACAAGGCGCGACAGGACTGACGCTTGTTGTGCGAGTCATTTTCGATTCTCGCCGTTTAACATATTTTTTATTATTAATGAATCGAGAAAATGTCTTCCTTGGAAGAAATGCAATTGCTCTGATCTAACGAAACCATTATAGGTATGTAGGCTCGACGTAAAGACTATGAGATGTACAGACTCCTCGAAAATACGAGACATGTTTCAGAGTAACTAAGTGAGGATCATAGACACTGCTAGTACAGCATCGCTCTTTTCTTCATTTGTGCGTTATAGATTGAAAATTGTGCGTGCACTTTCCCATATATTCTTTCTCTCGACTTGTATACATTTCGACAAATTCGTCCTAAAAATTCCACAACCGAGCGTGTCTCACAGTGGATCATTAAGAAATGGCTCGACACTGAAAGAAGAAAATGGCATGCGAAACGTGAAAAAGCCTCCGCCTTGGCTTATTCCGCTTCCTCAAGATTGGCCGCATTACTGGGACCAGAAAGGCATGACGAATTACTTCGGTTTTGTACCTATAAGGAGTCTTCCTTATCGATGGCGCTTTATGCTGGAAAATTGAAGAAATTGGAGGCCCTTTCGAATGCTAAATCTTCACAGCTTCCAATGGAGGAGGTATCCAATTATGAAAAACTCAGATCGGCGGCCGACATTCAATTTTCTCAACATGAGATAGCCCTCTTAAAAATGGGCAGGGAATTAGCGTTCTCTCCAATACCGAAAAGCGAGCAGCTTGAGTCGATCATGATGGCTGATATAGCTGCAGGGATTGGCACCGACAAACGAGTAAATTCGAATAGATTAACTTACTTAATTAGAGATACTGTAAAAGCGATAAGCACAAATCCTTCTCCCCATTTCCAACTTAACAGCTCCATATCTCACAAACTCAAATCCGCTGTGTTCTTGCGAAAGCCGATAAAGGCGAGGCTCTTATTGTTCTGTCTGCTTCCGATTATCATGAGAAAATAAAGACCTTCCTCGATTCTTCCGGCGCTTATCCTTCGAACGTTAATTACAATTCTTATAATCAGAAAATAAGACAGGCAATCCTCTCTTCCCGTCCAGTCCTCTCCGATAAATCCGATCGGGACGCCGTCTTAAAGATGAATCCTGCGCCCCCGCGCCTTTACGGCCAATTGAAAACGCATAAACCTGACCTTCCCATCCGTTCCCTCCGATGCCTCCTACAAGTTGGCCCGCTACCTAGGTCAATGGTTCCGACTTTGTTCCGATTTTTCGCCAAGACATACCGTTCAAAATTCTAGCTTCGATGATGAAAGATTCTAAGTTTCCCCTCGACTCTTCGCTAGCCTCTTTTGATGTGTCCAGTATGTATGCTTACATTCCTGTCGCCCTTACTATCACGTACATGATGGACCATCTCACCGCATGCCATGTCCATCCTGACATTATCGCTGAATTCAAGACTCTCGTCTCCTCATGTCTGAACTATAACATCTGTTTATATCAAGGCGTCCTCTATCAATTCCCAGACCGCCTTCCCATGGGCGCTCCTCTTTCTTCGTTGTTTGCTAATGCATTTATGGACAGATTCGAATCCAACCTTCTTGACCGCTCTCTCTCTCTCCTCAACCTCACATTATCACTTGGCTGAAACACGTTGACGACATTCTATGTGTATGGAATGGTCCCTCATCTCAACTCCATCCATCACAATATCAATTTCACTCTTGAAATAGGAGGCAAATCTATCAACTATCTCGACCTCACTACATTTCTTCAGCAAGAGGACAACTATCTTGTTCCTCAGTTCTCTATCTTCCGCAAGCCTTCTAATACTGACATCCTCATTAATGGCTCTTCTTTTCATAATCACACGCAAAAATCTTCTGCACTTCTCGCATTCATCCACCGCCTCCTGACTATTCCTCTCTCTTATCATGATTTCGAGATCGAAAAATCTCACATCATTCATCTTGCTCGCATCAACAATCTTCCTCACGACATCGAGAAAATTATCTCTCGAAAATCTCTTCGTTCTATCTCACCTCCTCTCCGAGCCGATCCCCCTTCACGTATTCGTTGGATTCGCCTTCCTCTCTTCGGTCATCACACGTACAAAATCGCCCGTATCCTTGAATTTTACGGATACAAATGCGTCTTCTACTCCCTTCTCACCACTGGCGATCTATCTTCTCTCAAAGATAAATTACCTCATGAAGAGTGTTGTGGCGTCTACAAAGCTACTTGCAATGCTCCTTGCTGCTCTGATTTCTATATTGGCCAAACTGGTCGCACTCTCAAAGAGCGTTATGACGAGCATTTTGCGGCTTTTCGCCGCGGGCTCTCTTAAGATCCGCCATCGCCAAATATTGCATAGAGAAGAGTCACAACTTTAATCTGATTGGCTTCATGTTGCTTCATAGAGCTACCAAAGGTCGGCTCCTCAATCGACTGGAGGAATATGAAATCGTAGCCGCTTCTCATTTTTCGAGTGATGAACTGTCGATTATTAAGATATTGATTTTCCGATTGTTCTTTCTTTCGACCTATTGATTTTTTCGAGTGAAGTGTTTTTCGAGTGTTTTAATTTTCGATAATAAGAAAAAAAAGAAGAAAAGTGACTGTATCTATCCTTACTAAGTTATTCTCGACGTAAAGACTATCCAACATTAGCCCTTTGATAATATTCGCTAGCAGTAGGACGGCAAGAATGGCACATGTTCCTCCAGCTTAACGAGTAACTGGGTGCAAAACTATTTTAAAACGAGAAAAGAGAGAGTGCTCAACACTTCTCTTTATGATCGTGGATTCTGTCCTAGTCTTAGCACCTGCGGCTCCATTCCATGGTCACCTCCTTATTACTGCTGCAAATTCAACATAATTTTGGCGCTTCTATCGATTGCAACAGTAAACTGGGCTCAACTGGTGATAGAGTGTCAAAAGTATGATGGCTCTGTTGACATCTTGCAATAATCATGTCAGTGGGTAGGGAGAGGTATGCCACTTTTAAGGCCTAAGACTAGGAAACTGCACTCGCTATGATCAAATAATGATGTATTAAAAATTATACCCTTCCTATTTGCATCCTTACAAGAGAAAGTTTGATAAATATAAATTATAATGTTATAATATTATGCTGATTCATACGAACTTTATACCAGATTTCAATAGAATAGGATTTGCGCAGGCACTGTAGACACCACCATACCAATCACCCAGAAATCAAGAAAGTGACACGGTTCTGGGTCAGAAACGCGAATCCGAATACCCAGCAAATTTTTCCCCGAGAAACTTTTTTCCCAAACCCGAAAAGGCAAAATCCCACATTAATCTATAACAGTAGTATAAACGTCGTCCTCAACTGTCCGGTATTAAAATCGTGTCGGGCAAAATAATTAAGCGTCGGGTCAGTGGCGTGTCAGACGTCGGGTGAATGTGTCGGGTTTTCAGCTTCGGGGAAAAAAAGTTCGGGAGAAAACTTTGTCGGGCGATTGCATTCGAGTTTTTGTCCCTAAACGCAAAATCGACAGTGATTATTGGTGATTGGAGACTCCGACACAATACGTCACGTAAGGACAGATAACGGGATACATTCACGGTCTTATTAACTACAGCCACTTCTCCCGAACCTAAACTGTGACTGGATGGAGTCGATGTACAATATGGTACAGCTCAAGAACTCAACTGCTACAGTCTACACACATGGATCAAATCGATTCGGTCCACCAAGTTACGTCTAGACATGCTGAACGAAAACTCCAGAATACTCCACCAAGGAAGTAAGCAGAGTGAAGGCTACCAATTTCTGTAAATTTCAAGAGAGGTTGGCATTCCCATTGGATCTCCATTGGGTTCACTCGTTTCGGAGGTCTTTATGTCCAAGTTCGAAGGTGACCTATTTTTCTCGAGCCAAATATCCTTGAACCAGGTCCTTTACTGGCACAGGTATATGGGTGACCTATCGTGTGCGTGAACTAGTCCCCAAGGTCTCCTTAGTGAGTTTCTGAAGCATCTAAATGAGAGATAACTCTCAATTACTGTTACAAAACAGTCATAAAAAAGGAGCTATGATCTTTTGATGTGACTACAAAATTTCTTATAAGTGACCTGTAAGTGTCTTAACTCACATCTTCTAAAAATCCCCACTATGTTTACCTAGAAGTTACTAGCTCGACGCTGAAATATGTTCTGCATTCTGACTGGCTAATTACCTGATACAATGTAGTCAAGTCACATTTTACAGTCACACGGGTAAGACGGCTCTGGTCACATATTTTCCGTATTGTGACCTCATTTTGCATGTCGGTATTGAAATTGTTATACGGTAAATATAAGGTCAACTAGTGGTTTCGACTCTTTCGCCACGTCGATTCCAAGTCTATTGGCAGTCGATTTCCCTGAATTTTCTGTCAGCCCTGGAATTGACTGCTCTGTTATGTTGATTCGAGGTCGATTTTTTCCTCTCTCGGAATGTAGGCGGTTCTACTTCAAATCGACCTGACATCAACGTCGATCTGGAGTCGATGTTCAGGGTTGTCGTTACAGATGAAGAAAAATTATCGTGTTCAAATCAACTCTGCCAATACTGTTCATTAGTGACCAAACTGTGGAGTACTCTGGAGTTTTCGTTCAGTACGTCTAGATAAACCGGATCGATTTGATACACGAGTGTAGTAATTGAGTTCTTAAGATGTACCATATTGTACCATTAACTTCAGCCAATCATAGTTCAGCATCATGAAAAGAGGACGTGGTTGATAAGACCGAGAATGTTTCCTGTTCTGAGCCCACGAGTTGTGTCAGAATCTCGAATCAACAATATTAGTTGTCAATCTTTATAAAATAATTATAACTTCCTTCATTTCTGGATGGTGAGTATAATGATGTCACCAGAGCCTGTACATTTCCCATTTTATTTAAATCTGGCGTAAGGTTCATATCAATCAGCATTTAGCATTGTAATTTATTAAACGTCCTCTTGTGAGGATGCAAATAGCAACGACGTATTTTCTTAATTACGTCATAGAAGGTAGGTTCTTGATTCGTTATTAAACTTATCCTTGAATCTCACGGATACAAATGCGCCTTCTCCTCCCTTCTCACCACTGGCGATCTATCTTCTCTCAAAGATAAATTACCTCCTGAAGAGTGTTGTGGCGTCTACAAAGCTACTTGCAGTGCTCCTTCCTGCTCTGATTTCTATATTGTCTAAACTAGTCGCACTCTCAAAAACCGTTCAGACGAGCATTTTGCGGCCTTTCGCCGCGGGCTCTCTTAAAGATCCGCCATCGCCAAACATTGCATAGAGAAGAGTCACAACTTTAATCTGATCAGTTTCAAGTTGCTCCATAGAGCTATCAAAGGTCGGCTCCTCAATCGACTGGAGGAATATGAAATCGTAGCCGCTTCTCATTTTTCGAGTGATGAATTTATGAACGAAATCCGTTCATTCATTATTTCTTCATTGATGATTCATCCAAGCACGTTACAACCTAACTTCCAATTCTTGATCTCCTGCTCTCGCTTGTTTTCTTTTCTTTCTATAACGTACTGTACCTGATGATGCGTAGCCAAGTCTACACGAAACCTAGTCGTATATTTTTCGATTATTAAGATTTTTTGAAAGGGCTTTTACCCGACTTTATAGATTTTTCGATTGTCCTTTCTTTCGACCTATTGATTTTTTCGAGTGAAGTGTCTTTCGACTGTTTTAATTTTCGATAATAAGAAAAAAAAGAAGAAAAGTGATTGTATCTATCCTCACTAAGTTACCCTCGACGTAAAGACTATCCAACATAAGCCCTTTGATAATATTCGCTAGCAGTAGGACGGCAAGAATGGCACATGTTCCTCCAGCTTAACGAGTAACTGGGTGCAAAACTATTTTAAAACGAGAAAAGAGAGAGTGCTCAACACTTCTCTGTATGATCGTGGATTCTGTCCTAGTCTTAGCACCTGCGGCTCCATTCCATGGTCACCTCCTTATTACTGCTGCAAATTCAACATAATTTTGGCGCTTCTATCGATTGCAACAGTAAACTGGGCTCAACTGGTGATAGAGTGTCAAAAGTATGATGGCTCTGTTGACATCTTGCAATAATCATGTCAGTGGGTAGGGAGAGGTATGCCACTTTTCAGGCCTAAGACTAGGAAACTGCACTCGCTATGATCAAATAATGATGTATTAAAAATTATACCCTTCCTATTTGCATCCTTACAAGAGAAAGTTTGATAAATATAAATTATAATGTTATAATATTATGCTGATTCATACGAACTTTATACCAGATTTCAATAGAATAGGATTTGCGCAGGCACTGTAGACACCACCATACCAATCACCCAGAAATCAAGAAAGTGACACGGTTTTGGGTCAGAAACGAGAATCCAAATGCCCGGCAAATTTTTGCCTGAGAAACTTTTTTCCCAAACCCGAAAAGGCAAAATTTCACAATTTGTGGTTATTATTTTTAATGTATCGAACCTTAATCTATATCAGTAGTATAAACGTCGTCCTCAACTGTCCGGTATTAAAATCGGGTCGGGCAAAATGATTAAGTGTCGGGTCAGTGGCGGGTAGGACGTCGGGTGAATGTTTCGGCTTTTCAGCTTCGGGGGAAAAAAATTCGGGAAGAAAGTTTGTCGGGCGATTGCAATCGAGTTTTTGTCCCTAAACGCAAAATCAACAGTGAATATTGGTGATTGGAGACTCCTACACAATACGTCACATAAGGACAGATAACGGGACACATTCACGGTCTTATTAACTACAGTCACTTCTCCTGTAACTAAACTGTGACTGGATGGAGTCGATGTACAACATGGTACAGCCCAAGAACTCAAGACTACACACATGGATCAAATCGATTCGGTCCACCAAGTTACGTCTAGACATGCTGAACGAAAACTCCAGAATACTCCACCAAGGAAGTAAGCAGAGTGAAGGCTACCAATTTCTGTAAATTTCAAGGGAAATTTTTCAAATTTCCTGAAGAGGTTGGCATTCCCATTGTATCTCCATTGGGTTCACTCGTTTCGGAGGTCTTTATGTCCAAGTTCGAAGGTGACCTATTTTTCTCGAGCCAAATATCCTTGAACCAGGTCCTTTAGTGGCACAGGTATATGGGTGACCTATTGTGTGCGTGAACCAGTCCCCCAGGTCTCCTTAATGAGTTTCTGAAGCATCTAAATGAGAGATATCTATCAACTACTGTTACAAACTAATCATAAAAAAGGAGCTATGACCTTTTGATGTGACTACAAAACTTCTTATAAGTGACCTGTAAGTGTCTTAACTCACACCTTCTAAAAATTCCCACTATGCTTACCTGGAAGTTATTTGTAGCTCGACGCTGAAATTTGTCGGGCATTCTGAATGGCTAATTACCTGATACAATGTAGTCAAGTCACATTTTACAGTCACACGGGTAAGACGGCTCGAAGAGGCAATGGTTGGCGGTAATTGGGATGCCTAGACTCAGAATCAGGATCGTGGTCAAAATTCTGATGGTGGTCATTTGAATGGAAATTGGCACTCTTACCGAAGTGCCGACACTCTTAAATCAAATGATAATTTATAGAAAGGAAAACACTTATCGCCACTTCAGTCAAAAACATTTTCATTACTTATTGAGTGAGATGCAGTTGACGCACTTCATCTTCGGGGTCTAGAATGATATTACAAAGAGTATAAAAAGGAGAGAACGCGGTACAGTTCAGGGACAAAACCAGAGAGAACATGGAAAAGGCCTTACATCATTGAGAGCGATTGAAGTTACTTGTGCTTAAAACGGGTGCGTATACATCATTAAGGTTAAATAAATCAGTCTTAAAATTAACGATATTCTTATGCTTAATAATTTTAATAGTTTCACGAATTCTCCTCTTCTTTCCTTTTTCTTCATCTTAGCCTTATCAAGGCCAAGACTGTGGCTATCGGACATTTAAAAATAACACTGCTAAAAATTTGCTATACGTAATAGTCTTAACCTATGTAGTACTCGTTTTCATAAACAAATAAACTAAAGCTTTACGATTATCCGGACCATTTTATTAAATCTATTATGTCAGATGTTTTACAGAAATTCCGTAACCATAACGTAAATTCTTATAACGTAACAAGTACTCGACCACCCCCCCCCCCCCACACACACACACAAAATAACGTTGCTGCCATCCCAGACATCGGTACCCTCAGTATGAAGAAGTACCTTAGTTTGCTAGAACCCAAACTTTAAATCACCTTCAGTGGTTATAATCTTGACAGTGAATTTTTTTCCACAATGAAAGATACCCTCGCCCTGGAAAAATGCTCAGGTCTAGTCTATAAGATACCTAGTAAAGATTGTGATAAAGTATACATTGGTGGAACTATTCAATTACGAGTAGCTAAGGTAAGTATGGATCAGCACAAAAGGAACATTGAATTCAAAAAAAATCTACTGCTCTTTGTGAGCACGCTACTGAATTAAGCCACAGTTTTGGGTTTGAAGAGGCTAAGATATTATTATTTTGAAGAAAAAAAAAAAAAGAAGAGGAATATGCGTGAAACAATTGAAATTAGAATGCCGTTAATTTTAAGACTGATTTAAGCTTAATTATGTACACGCTCCCGTTTTCAGCACAAGTCAATGATGTAATGTCTTCTTCCATGTTCTCTCCGGTTTCGTTCCTCTCTCCTTTTCCTACTCTTTTTAGTATCATTCTAGATCCCAAAGATGAACTTCGAAACGTCGGTCACCTCGTTTAATAAATAATAAAAAACATTTCTAACGGAAATGACGACAAGCGTTTTTTTTTTTTTTTTTTTTTTAATACAAGAATCCGTCTGGACAAGAATTTGAACTAATAATTTATAGAGTATACTGACGGAAAAATCTAGAATTGATGTTACTTCAGGGATGACCGGTAGTTACTTGTGTACACAACTAAAAATGAATAATTACCAGCGCTTTGACGATCGGCTGCTCATGGACTCGCGAATCAGAACATTATCTGCGAGTTTAGTACAACGCTACCAACACAAAATGGTCGAACGTTCTTACATCGCCTCCTCTTCGGAGCTCAAGGCCAAAGAAGAATGTCAGCCTGATCGTTTACCCTTGAGTTCAAAGGTTCGAGGACTAGTCTCAGGCCCATATAACCCCCAACTCTTGTTGGTATTAGGGATTATTGATTTGTAAGACTCAGGACGTTCAACAAGCGAAGTTCGCCGCTACTATAGAGATGACTTATAGTCACTCTCGTATACGGTTATATCAGTAAGTACCGGCACTATGACGCTCGGCCGACTCGGAATATCATCTGCGAGTTTGGTACAACCCTACCGACACAAAATAGCCGCGAGAACGTCTTACTGGTGATTTTTGCACTAATCCGATATTTTTGAAATCAGATAGAAGGCAGATCATTCACCGTCCATACGGACCATGAACTGCTTCAATACGCTTTTCCAAACCCATTGAAGAATTTATTGTCAAACGAACTTCAGCAACTTGAATTTATTAGCCATATATACGTCATGTACCTGGCTCTGAGAATATCCCTGCTGACTTCCTCTAGCGAATTGAGCCTCCAACAGCGGATCATACGCTTAGAGAACAAGAGATCGCGCCGAGCTACAAGATTTTCAGAAAACTAGTTTGTCAGGAACGCAGCGAGAGAAAATCTTAATCCCAGGGTCGACTCAATCAATATAATTGCGACATATCCACAGAGAACTACCGCCCATATTTACCATCAGAGTCTTATAGTAAACCGGTGTGCTAAAGTTTATCACTCCCGGGACCAAAACCCACTTGCAGCCATTTTTGTATGGCCCGAATTCAAAGTGAATTGCCGGAGGTGGTCAAGGACCTGTCTAGCGTGCCAATGCGCGAAAGTTGAGCGCCACACCGAGACACCACTTGGCAAATTCAAATCAATGGAACGCTTTGGAAGCCTATATATCGATATTGTAGGCCCACTAGGTACCTCTCCGGCATGGATTCAATGATAGACCGGGAAACTCGATCGCCGGAGGCAGTATCCAACAACTCAATCAAGCCCGAATATGAAGGCGAGAGATAAATTTGATTGGCTGTTCATTACAATTTTATAAACTTCTTTATTAGCTAATTTGTTCAAGCTCTGAACTTTAACGCTTGCATTCATAATTTCATCCATGTTCATTTTGTTTTCGAGCAGTTTAGTGTTCACCTCGATTTTTGTACCTGCGACGGTCGAGTATTTCTCATAATGTCACCGACGCATCATCAGATTAGACATGTAACCGTGCCGCTATCACTAATCAAGATTTTCACGTTTTTGCCCAAATTTTGCCACCTTTTTGCGAAAGTACGTTTATCGATTTGCAAAAACGTCTCGGAGACATTCTTCATAATGCGCTTGACCGTTCCCGGATTCTTTTCGTTACTATTTTCATTGAATATTTCATTTTATGACGGTCCACAGGCGTAGTTGAAATATTTAATGAAAATAGTAACGAAAACAGCAGGTGGATGGTTGTGCACCTTGCTCTTATGATTAAGAATTTTGATTGAATCGAGCGCAGTTCAACCGCGTCCTAGTGTGAATGGTGGAGAGACCGAGTGATCGTTTCAGCAATTTTTGCGAAATATAAGGAGAGATTGGAAGAAACTTCGATGGGTCTTAAAGGAGATTTTTCGACACAATATTTGTCGCCTTTATTCCACGTTCCTCAATACAGAAAAAACGACGCGTTTCGAACGTCGACCTCGCGTTCTTCTTCGGGTTAACAAAAGCTAAAGAGAAACCAAACCAAACAATGCTAGCACAGTTTGATCAGTCTGGCAATAAAAAATCATTATGGACAGATGGGTAGAGGTCGAGGTACACACGCCTATTCAAAATATGGAGACATCTGGAAGGATTTTTGTGGCAGAATTGGTATTAGATCATTTATTCGAAAAATTGGGCGAAATTATTGAGAGAAAGTATGTGAACGATTGCACTACCGAAGAAAAAATAAAATAGTAAGAGTAAGCATTACATATCTGAATATCAGATTCCTAGGTATTTTTCAATGGTGAGTACGATGCCATTTTCCGTCTTTCGCTTGGACGTCACAATTTTCTGCAAAAATCTCGTTTACTTGCCGCGGACCGTCGCGGAAATGTAATCCGAAACTTCAGTCGATTTGAATACTGCTAAGTTCGATGAGTTCCACAATGGTTCGTGGCAAGTAAACAAGATTATTACAGGAAATCGTGACGTCCCAACGCAAGACAGAAAACGGGATTGTATTCAGAACTGAAAAAAACCTAGGGATCGGATATTCGAATATGTAATACTGATACTTTTTATCTTTTGTTTCGTAGTGTCAATTTTTTAAAATATGACGTGTTTCTCTCGAGAATGATGTCTACTCGTGAGGATAAATTTTCTTGGTACGACTATTTTACGTGAAATTAATGAAATTTTAAAATTTAGACGTTATAAAATGAAAGAGACCTAGACGAGAAGAATTGTAAATGTCTACTCAAATACCCTGTGACATGATATGTATCTTTAAAAGAAATGGTTGTGAATTATTATTAGAGTTTTTGTGTTTGTTGACCAAAAATAGTTATAATAATTGTTTTGTGAATTCTGTGATTAATAACGTATCAACTAATAGGACGATCTCTCAGATATTATTAACTACCATTCGTGAACAAGAGCAGTGCAAAATTGAAGAAAATTCAAGAAGATGTTCATCCCAAGTCAGAGCAGCCTTTGGAAATTTCAATACCTTGAAAAGCCAGAAGATTTTTTTATAATACATGAAGCGAAAGTGCTGCGTATCGCGTTCGTTTTTCGTAGCGAAACATGCCGTTATCAGAACCGTGGCGAAAATATTTCACCCGTGGCGAAAACATTTCACCCGTGGCGAAAATATGAAACCCGTTGCGAAAATCAAATCAGTGGTGCCATCGAATGATATGTGAAATGTAAAATGTTTGAGGGTTGAGTTCAGTATGATTGTTATCGAATTGACGTTTATTTGAAATTATTATACCATACCTACCAACAGTTGTTCTTATATCTTGCGTTTGAATTTCGAAGATTTCTATTTATATGGAAACAAGTTGTTGTTTTCCATCTAGAATTGTATTTGAAGAATGACCGGAGGATAGCAGAGTAGAAATAATGAAATCAAACTATTGTTCGTTATATGTTCGTGTAATTACGGTAAGTAATAATCAAAGGAATTGAATATTGTTCGCGTATTAACGAGAAAGTTGGTTATATGGTAACAAAAAATTCTCTCCTAAAAAAAAGAAAACTGAAAGAAACGCTGAGAAAGTAAGCTATAGGCTATAGGTACCCAGGTACAGGTATATATGGTAACGAAAAAAATCCTTCACTAAAACGAAACTTGAAAGCAAACTAAATGATATACTGGGTGATGAAATAATAATGTCTTCTTGGCATAGGCATTTTGAAATTACCTACTGACGAAAATAATTGTTTACTGTGATGTTCCCACAGTTATTGAATACCAAATTAGGGATCAAATTATTGGATGTCACTTTTTCTATCGACGTATTTGTATTGTTTGACGTATTTGTATTGTTCGAATTAGATCCCATCGATATTCTTTCTTGCGTTGGAACTGTGGACCATGAAGAATTCGAATTATCCAATGTTACTGAACTATTTGCGACCATGGACACTTCTGCTGATGTTGATGGACCTACAGAAAAATTTGATGTTTGTGGTGTGCTGGTCGATGTTGGTCTTTTGTTTTGTGGCAGACTGATGTTCGACATAATTTTCTCGGCAGTACAAATCTTATTTAATTTGTCATCTTGAATGTAACTCTCAGCTACCGCATCTGAGGTCCAGCCTCCAAGATGTTTCAATTGGAGTCTTGTTGCTCCTGCTTGAACTATCAAAGTTGCTGAAGTTGTTCGGAAACTGTGTCCAGTATATTTGTTTGGGTTCGGTAATTTTAGATACTCGGCGATCGTAGTCGGAAATTTGCCCATTTTATTTATACCAATGGGTTGTACTGTACATCGACCTTTCTGGTAATTTACAAAAAATCGATTATGGTTAGTATGCGGTGGTCTCAAATTTATGTACTTCTGTATTATTGTTGCAGCACTATCAACTACAGCAAAATTTCGTGGTTTATAGTTCTTTGTATCGGGCAGGTTTACGAATAAGTTTTTTCCAGTCAATACAACGTCGGTTGTGGTCAAGTTCGTAAGCTCACATCTTCTACAAGCACCAGCAAGTCCAAGAAGACAAGCCACCTAAAGAGGATATATATACAAGCATACTTTATCTAAAACCTACGTATGTTTATCTATTGGAAAACGCAAATTCTATATATTCACTTTTTCTACTAAGTATAGCTCATCGGGTGCGTTACAAATAAAGTTTTCGATGTTCTGTTTTGAAAATGTTTTTGCTTTCGTGGGCCGATAACCTTTTGAACCTTGCGAGAGAAACATATTCAGTTCTTTATAACGACTGATGTCAACTCGGTGTTTCACCAGCAACTCTTTCTTGAGCTGAAAAAGCCAAAGTTTTCGTGCAACCTTCGTCTTATTTAAGAATTCATGCTATATAAATAAAATGTGTACCATCGAATACATCGACCACAAGGTATTCGGAGCTAAACGATTTGAGAGATCACTAAGATATGATAATATTACTCCCTCCGAAAATGAATCAGTATCGTGCTCTTGTTGCCACGATACAAAACGTTCGTAAACCTGTAAGTATCGTAACTGTGACTTGTCCGGTAGTAATTTTCCACGAGCTTTACTAAATAAACAATTGAAAGAATTGTAAATGCTTGAAATTAAACATGATCTGCATCATCAGATAGGTATAAGTATAGGTAGGTAGGTGAGAAAAAACGAAAAACCAACACTGCTGCTTCTTTTAATTGAGGAGGTGTTTTCATTCGGCTGTTTTCTTGCGGTGGATGCGGCGGAGTACAAATTTCATTGAATAAATGGTCGTCGTTATCCATATTAGGTATCTCTCAGAAGTCAGAAGTTTAATTCAATATATTCAAATTCGAAATTCAAATTTGACGGTTATTTGAAGATTTTCTGACTGAAGGTTGTATGTGTGGGTGCGACTGATTATTCACGTCTGACAGGCTGTACTTAATTGATACCACAAAAATTACGAACTAGACGTTCATGATTTTGATGGATACGTGATCATTTATATTTAATTATGAACTAGGTACTCGTGCAATTGAAAAAAATAGTTTATTAGAATATTTTATGTGTTTAGATATGCATGTATTATAAAAAGTACTGTTTGTAATTCGTGTCAAAAACAATTATTGTAACTCGCTAACTATCCACACTCGCTTTGCTCGTGTGGCTACACTGCGCTCGTTCCAATATCGTTCGTTTTCGCCACTTATTACAAAATGTACTATTTCGTATTTAAAGGATAAACCTCCCCTTTCGAAAAATTCTGGAATTATACCCTGCTCAGATTGCTCTGGTGTTCAAGTGGGAGAAGAGGCTGGACTCATGTAAATATGATGTTACATACTCGTACCTTCTATTCGCATCTCCTATCTGCTGATTCATAATTGTATGCCTTTTTCGTTACTTGATGACGATATTCAAACTTGGTATGTAGACTTTACTGTGCCAGTATTGTTCGGTTTGATTTTTCTTCTTTTTGTTAAACGTGAGGTCAACATTCGAAAAGCATCGTTTTTCTAATCGTGGAATAAAAGCCGAAAAAATTATGTCAAATATTGATACTATTTTACAAAAAAGCTTTTTGAAAAAAAGGAGATCAAGGTGATTGTTCGCAATTTTTAACATTTCATCTGCTATCATTAATCATCATGCATTCAGGTTTCCAAATTTCACGGGTATACTGATAAAATACCAGTTTTCTATAAGATATGAGGCTTTTAGGAAAATTTCATGAATTTAGATAGGAGCCGAAAAAATACTTCATACCTACGTAGCGTTTTTAAGATTGGTAACGAACGAAATCTTCCACGAAAGAGAAAGAAAAATCATGTGACGCTATCGGACATCATGAAAAATCAAATTCAAAATTTGTCTTCAGCTCGAGAGTTACACTCGAGCATATAAATACCGGTCAACTTTAATTCCATTCATGAATAACTCACGAGGGTTTTCAGATTATCTCTCTAGCGAATTGTGTATAAAACTGAAGACGAAAGTTTGAAAACGAAAGCGTCGAAGACCACCACGGCTTACGCGATACTGCTCGTTTATGGGAATTATTAATCGCAATATGCGCCACCAGGGTAATATCGAAAATGTTGAAATATTCCTTCATTATACCATCCGAGGCTGGGCTATTTAATGGCCCCTAAACTCGAACGAACATTACGAAAGAACGTTGAATACCGATAGAGACGCAGCATTTTTCGGCTTCGCAAGAAAAGTGATTACGTTTTCGAGTTTATTATACTCGTATTTTTAAAGGCTCGGAGTTTACCCTCTTAGGTTAAATAAGATACTTTACGAGTACCTACTAGCGTTTTTTAAGAGCGCAATTTTTTTTCTCTCTCGCTCTCTTTCGTTCTATTGTTCGAATTTTTTTCCAAAAAATTTTCCGTCGACTAGAGAAGCTCTTCTACATATCGTACTTCAGGGAATGAAGTTCACCGATAGTCGATAAGGTATTCTATTATTTATACGTCGAAATCCATATTTAGAAGGGGCGACGAAAATTCATAAAGTACTTTTGAAGGTCGCGGCGGGAAAACCCCGCCGGAATAAATAAATTGAACGAAACGACATACACTGGAAATTAATGTTTTTTCATTGCACAACTACCAGTCGCGAGTACGTGAAAATAATTATTTAAACTATCGTGCTGCGAAAAAACAAAGTTGAAAAAAAAAAATTGCACCGATAGTATTATAGTCTCCCGCTTCATTCACGTGGTCGTCACTCGTAATTCGTTACGTTACACATTTATTTTTATGTAACCTATTACTTATTTGCGAGTTATCTAAAGGCTAACAGGTGACAAGAAAGAGAAAAAACGTATAAATCAGTTTTATCGTATCTAGACACGCGTGAAATATGTTTTTGTTCATATTACGAAACATCCTGCCTTTCGGAATTCGTGTAAACGCGGAGAGTAATAAAATATTTTCAGCGCGCAACGGTCGCAAATTTTTTACATCTACTAGATGGGGGCGGGGTCATGCGACAGAATAACTACGGAGGGTACTTACGCGAAAACGCATGTAATGCGAAATTTTAATTGAGGATGAAACAGAGATCTTTCGCAAGAAGAATGAAAACAATGGCATGAGGGCATGAGGCCTCTTCGCTCCCATCTTTCAAATTGTATTCAGCGTCCTCTCTATCCGACTCACTTTCCTCCCTTATAGATCACAAGATCATTACCAAACGTATTCATGTCATTCTTCATACCCTAACCGCCATCGAGTCGTCATTCACTTTCACCTGGATTCCAGGTCACGTCGGTCACCCTCAATATGAAAACATTGACAGCGAGGCCAAAAACTCGACCCTTACCGAAAATGACTAACCCACCATTCACCAGTGTATCTCCTACCGTTTCAAAATCCTAGCTTCTTCACATGACCTCTCTCACAACAAACCAAGATCAATCGAAAGCCTCCTATCTCTTGGTCTTCTCCAAACACAAACTCCCACCACGAGTAAGTCATCCTCATCCATCTTAGAACTAGTCATCAGTAATGTCAAGTTTAAGCCAATCTTTTACCCGATTTACAGACCCCTAGAAACACAAGGTCGCTAACTCGCCATCTACGCTGTGTTGAATTTTCGTGCCCTGAAATTGTTTCTATAGTTTATCCCACCAGATGTCGCAAAGTAGCACTCAATGTATTCTTAACGCATATGAAAGGAAATTTTACGCAGAATAAATTCACATCTCTTCATTTTTTTGAAAAACTGAATATTTGTGGAAGAAAATGAGTTTTAGTGTCAACTCTCCATAAGAGCCTGTGTTGAATTGACTGCAGCGATTTTTGTATGTGTGGCAGAACTAACGAACTATCGAAGTTAGCGATCTTGTGTTTTTAGAGGTGTATAACCCGATTTTAAGCCAGCCAATCATCACTAATTTTAGCAGATAGCCAATTAAGCATTGGCTGGCTATTGGCTTAACTATCTGATCGGGAAATCAGTATTCAGCCATTCAGCAGTCAGCACACAGCGCTTACTGGACAATGGATTAAAAGTAAGAGGCGAAATTTAATATATTTAGACCACTCTTTTTCTCTATCCGTAGCTTGGAAGAAGACTCTTATTGTAAAAAAATTCAAGCTTTCGTTCGGAAAAGTATTCTATTTTAAAATTCAACCAAATTTTCGGAGGCCCTGACTTCTTTTTTAAAATGAAGTAGGTAGGGAAAAAAAATGCGACTTGAATTTATATAGTACCATACCCATAATGTCCCAGGAAGGGACAGGTCAGAAAAAAAAAGAATTCACGCTGACATGGACATTTGGGACCCCTTTTGGTTTTTCTAGATCCGCCACTGGTTATACGGTTTCTCAATCCTTCTGATCAGTGCAAAAATGGTCGAATCAACGCTTTTCATTATCACGAGTAAGTTGTGCACGTTACACATGATTATGTAAATTGGGTATTTTTATCTGAACGCATAAATTTGAGTTGCACAACTCATTCTTCCTTTGCACCATGAACAGACGTTGGTCTGGAGTGTCGATACAGTCAGCTCCTCGTAATATTCTGCGTCTGTTTGGTAACTTTGCCACTTTCAGACCGAATACATAGTCATAATCATATGAGGGCCATACAGAACCTCAATTTTTCTTAATCAGTACAACAATAGTCTAATCGATGCTTCTCGTTCCCATGAGTAAGTTGTGCACATTATCCTTAATGATGAAAATTCGATGATTTTCATCAGTAAATTTTTAGAATTCAGCTCGCAAATAAGTTGTACACTTTTTACGCCTAAATTCCCTTTGGACCATATGTGAAGTGGAATAAGGAAATGGGGTAAAGGACCAAAAATTCAATTTTCCGTTTATGACAAATTCCTATGCACAATTTCACGTTCTTTCCAAAATGGTACTGATTGTAGGGCACGTAACAAACTCCCTTCAGAATATAAACAAAAATGCTTGACGCGTCCGCGTCTGCATATTGTGGAATGCCTGTTGGAATTTTCAACTCTCAATTAAGCAATTATGATCATTGATCAGGAGAAATCACTCGAACCAGTAGTTTCATGGAACATCATTCATAACACCGCTTTCGGTGATTTATAGTTACTTATATTTTGAATTACTTATTGCCCAGTGCGGAGGCACGTGAAATTCCCTGACTATTTCAGGTTTTTCCAGACCATAATCTCCACTAAAAAAAAAAAAAAAAAGGGGAAAACTTCTGAGCTCGAACTTTTTTCGACATATCTCAAAAAATTCCCTGACTTCGGGTGAAACTCCCAAAATTCCCCGACTTCCAGATTTTCCAGAGAAGTGGACACCCTGGGAGGGCTGTAGTAATGGACAAAGATGGTTCTTGAGGTAGATCCACGGAGTCTTCAAGTATTAAATAAGAACACGTAGTCTCTGTCGTACCTACGTCTTGTATTACTCTCTTCTCAAATTAACATCGTCGTTACTCTTATATTATAACTAGCTTAGAGGCGCGCCTTTCTCGCCGCTTGCTTTTTTTTCTGTCCTGTTAAAGTTTGCAATAGTACTCTTATTTTGTTGAAGTTTAAAGTGATCGATTAATATTTTCTTTATTATTATTATTTTTTTTTTTTAAATAGAATAATGATAATAGTTACTCGTATTATGAAAGTAAATTCTTTTTTCCATAAATGTTTTCCTTCATTTCTCTCTCTCTCTCTCTCCTTTTTTTCCTTTAAAAATTAAACAAAAATCAGTTGCAAAAATGTATAATTTCTCAATAAGTAATTAATTTTTTTAAATTTTTCTAAGCTTATAATACTTCTCTTCTGTTTGTAATCTTTTAATTTTTTCTTTCATTCGCTTAATTTTTGCTGCCAAATCATTTTGGAGCTGTTCCAGTTTTTTCAAGGATGTCGCCACATTCAATGATATCGAGGCGCTCGATGGCCATACTGACAAACATGTTTTTTGATGTCTTAGAAAAACTGACGATTTTAGCCAGGCCAGTGACTTTGTTTTAAGTGCGGAGTGGATTCTCGGTTCCATCGAAAAGGGCACAACGATCCGAACGACCGTAGTTTTCGATAATGCGAAGGCCATTTGATAAGGGATATCAACTTCGTTGACAGCACCTGTCCGGTGAAGAAGGGAGAAAGGGCGTTGGACAGTGCCATATTCATCGATCCGAATGTCTTCCCAAAGATGAAAGAGACTATAACCGACAGAGTGACCTCAATCGTAATTAGATCCGCTGAGATGCGCGATCTGATTGAGGAGATTTGTGTACGTGGTACAGTAGTGAAGCTGAAGGGTATATTATATTATTCACCGAGCAAAGTTGTTACAAAATGGCTTGTAGACCATTTCTTCATAAACTAAGATACAGTAGATAGGTGCATCGTACGAAGGAAAACCGTCCCAATCTTCTTTCTGAACTTTATCGTGTTGCAATGGGTCATTACCGAGCCAGGGACGACATGAGTATCGTTACCAGTATATCGTCTATCAACCCAAAAGAGACCAAAGTAAAGATCCTATGAATTTCCAACAAGAGCTAATTTTCATTACCAGGTGCGTCATACCAAGGAAAACCGGGTGTCTTGACCCAGACCAAAAACGTATATGGTACAAGATCAAAGAGCCTCGTTCAATTGTACATTCATCCGTCAAAATGGAGAAATCTCAGACTTGCAAGAGAGCCATGCGGAAAAGGCATCGAGTAGACTGGCCAGTTCAAAATCAACACTGACTTAATGAATGCCTGCTCGACGGCCACGCTAGAATCATGTCTTAGTAAGCAGTCCGTGGCCACCCCTGCCTAATGGGGTCGAAAGTACACACACAGGACATTGAGGATTCGTAGACTGGCCAGTTTCAAATCAACACTGACTTAATGAATTCCTGCTCGACGGCCACGCTAGAATCATGTCTTAGTAAGTAGTCCGTGGCCACCCCTACCTAATGGGATCGAAAGTACACACACAGGACATTGAGGATTCGTAGACTGGCCAGTTTCAAATCAACACTGACTTAATGAATTCCTGCTTGACGGCCACGCTAGAATCATGTCTTAGTAAGTAGTCCGTGGCCACCCCTACCTAATGGGATCGAAAGTACACACACAGGACATTGAGGATTCGTAGACTGGCCAGTTTCAAATCAACACTGACTTAATGAATTCCTGCTCGACGGCCACGCTAGAATCATGTCTTAGTAAGCAGTCCGTGGCCACCCCTGCCTAATGGGATCGAAAGTACACACACAGGACATTGAGGATTCGTAGACTGGCCAGTTTCAAATCAACACTGACTTAATGAATTCCTGCTCGACGGCCACGCTAGAATCATGTCTTAGTAAGCAGTCCGTGGCCACCCCTACCTAATGGGATCGAAAGTACACACACAGGACATTGAGGATTCGTTTACACATCTCATTGACCGACTTTCGAAAGTGATTTATTTACCTTTTTGTTTATGATACAATAATTGATTACAAATAATAAACAATCTGATGCGAATGTCCGAGTTCAAATATCATAAGGCTCGACAAAACAAATAATTGTGTGAGCATAGGGGCAGTGTAATGAAGTTTATTTTTAATGTGCAAGTGTCTAACTGTTTCTCCTAACAAAATTTGAAAAAAGTGACTCTAGCAACCTTTGTTTTTTGTGAATTTTGTGATTTATGTGTCGTAACATGGAACAAAGAATTCTTGATAAAGTTGAAAATATTGAAAAAAAGTCATCAAAAATATTTATAGAAAATTCCAAGAACTAGCAATGGTTACTTATTAGTGGCCATTAGCTTACACTAGCTGATTGCTAAGTTCAACGACCGGTTGGTCACCAAGTGGCCTAACAGCTGATCAAAACGCAGCTACTGCCACTATTTTGGCCTTCAACTTCTTGAATGTAAATCGTTTGAAAAACTTACAGACATCCAAACAGGGTTCTACATAAAAAACTCGACTCTAAGAAATTTTTCCAACTTTAGTAGACGTATTGTATTCTGTAGGGTGGTTGAATTTTTTGTATGGGTTATGTTTTTGGCAGCTTTTTGTAAGAGCCAAGTAATGTTTTGGTCCATTAGGTGAAGGAGCTGAAGTAGACTATTTTGACTACATTGTGGTCGCAGTTAGGTACCCCTAACGCGTTACAAATATCACGCAAAGAAGAATGCTCGATAACCAGCGGAGAAAATGCAGTAATCATTAAATTTGATGGTATCAGGTTGTGGCCAATTGCCTAAACATTGTTCCCTTCATGAAATGCCGTTTTCCGACAACGCGTTGCTAGTCCATATTATTCATGGTCAAAGGCAACAGTATAACTTCTTGTTTGTGATAGCATTGTAATAAAAAAGATTGTGAATAATTGTCAAAAAACTGAAGTTAATATAATGTACTGCTGTTTGATCGTGAAATTGTCATAGAAATTATAAATTAAAGTCAAACTTTTCGCACAGTTATTGATTTTGATTAAATTTGATTGCATTAGCAAAATCAGTGGGGTCTCGGATCCACTTCAAGAATGCAAAAATACTTTGACACTGGTTATAAAGAAAGACCTGATTTTTTCACACAAAACCTGTGAATTTTGGCCTTTAAATTCAAAAATTCGGCAATATTCGGCATGTAAAAGAAAAAGAGAGGAAAAGACGCGCTTTTCAGTACATTTATTCACTCTCTCACCAAAACTAATCAATTTTGGAAGAAAAAATTTATCAATTTTCAATTAAAACTGCCTCACTTGGAAGCAAATTTTGTTGATTTTTGCCAAACAAAATTGCTTAGCTTCAGGCCCTTATTTATGAATTTTTTGACAAAAATTGGCCTAAGATTCAGTATTTTTCAAACAAAATCCACCTGATTTCAGGCAAAATTTGGTAATTTCTAACAAAATATTCACGATTTTGTATGAAATTTCTCGTTCTATTGCAAACTAAAATTTGTGGTAATTTTGGCATTTATTCCGGTTTCGGCATTTCTCGGCAAAATAGAATTTTTATCTTGCGTCCCATTTACATGATTCAAACTTCATTTTGATTCTCATTCATTTTAAGAGCTAATTTTCATTACCAGGTGCGTCATACCAAGGAAAACCGGGTGTCTTGACCCAGACCAAAAACGTATATGGTACAAGATCAAAGAGCCTCGTTCAATTGTACATTCATCCGTCAAAATGGAGAAATCTCAGACTTGCAAGAGAGCCATGCGGAAAAGGCATCGAGTAGACTGGCCAGTTCAAAATCAACACTGACTTAATGAATTCCTGCTCGACGGCCACACTAAAATCATGTCTTAGTAAGCAGTCCGTGGCCACCCCTGCCTAATGGGATCGAAAGTACACACACAGGACATTGAGGATTCGTAGACTGGCCAGTCTCAAATCAACACTGACTTAATGAATTCCTGCTCGACGGCCACGCTAGAATCATGTCTTAGTAAGTAGCCCGTGGCCACCCCTACCTAATGGGATCGAAAGTACACACACAGGACATTGAGGATTCGTAGACTGGCCAGTTTCAAATCAACACTGACTTAATGAATTCCTGCTTGACGGCCACGCTAGAATCATGTCTTAGTAAGCAGTCCGTGGCCACCCCTGCCTAATGGGATCGAAAGTACACACACAGGACATTGAGGATTCGTAGACTGGCCAGTTTCAAATCAACACTGACTTAATGAATTCCTGCTCGACGGCCACGCTAGAATCATATCTTAGTAAGCAGTCCGTGGCCACCCCCACCCAATGGGATCGAAAGTACACACACAGGACATTGAGGATTCGTAGACTGGCCAGTTTCAAATCAACACTGACTTAATGAATTCCTGCTTGACGGCCACGCTAGAATCATGTCTTAGTAAGCAGTCCGAGGACATTGAGGATTCGTTTACACATCTCATTGACCGACTTTCGAAAGTGATTTATTTACCTTTTTGTTTATGATACAATAATTGATTACAAATAATAAACAATCTGATGCGAATGTCCGAGTTCAAATATCATAAGGCTCGACAAAACAAATAATTGTGTGAGCATAGGGGCAGTGTAATGTAGTTTATTTTTAATGTGCAAGTGTCTAACTGTTTCTCCTAACAAAATTTGAAAAAAGTGACTCTAGCAACCTTTGTTTTTTGTGAATTTTGTGATTTATGTGTCGTAACATGGAACAAAGAATTCTTGATAAAGTTGAAAATATTGAAAAAAAGTCATCAAAAATATTTATAGAAAATTCCAAGAACTAGCAATGGTTACTTATTAGTGGCCATTAGCTTACACTAGCTGATTGCCAAGTTCAACGACCGGTTGGTCACCAAGTGGCCTAACAGCTGATCAAAACGCAGCTACTGCCACTATTTTGGCCTTCAACTTCTTGAATGTAAATCGTTTGAAAAACTTACAGACATCCAAACAGGGTTCTACATAAAAAACTCGACTCTAAGAAATTTTTCCAACTTTAGTAGACGTATTGTATTCTGTAGGGTGGTTGAATTTTTTGTATGGGTTATGTTTTTGGCAGCTTTTTGTAAGAGCCAAGTAATGTTTTGGTCCATTAGGTGAAGGAGCTGAAGTAGACTATTTTGACTACATTGTGGTCGCAGTTAGGTACCCCTAACGCGTGACAAATATCACGCAAAGAAGAATGCTCGATAACCAGCGGAGAAAATGCAGTAATCATTAAATTTGATGGTATCAGGTTGTGGCCAATTGCCTAAACATTGTTCCCTTCATGAAATGCCGTTTTCCGACAACGCGTTGCTAGTCCATATTATTCATGGTCAAAGGCAACAGTATAACTTCTTGTTTGTGATAGCATTGTAATAAAAAAGATTGTGAATAATTGTCAAAAAACTGAAGTTAATATAATGTACTGCTGTTTGATCGTGAAATTGTCATAGAAATTATAAATTAAAGTCAAACTTTTCGCACAGTTATTGATTTTGATTAAATTTGATTGCATTAGCAAAATCAGTGGGGTCTCGGATCCACTTCAAGAATGCAAAAATACTTTGACACTGGTTATAAAGAAAGACCTGATTTTTTCACACAAAACCTGTGAATTTTGGCCTTTAAATTCAAAAATTCGGCAATATTCGGCATGTAAAAGAAAAAGAGAGGAAAAGACGCGCTTTTCAGTACATTTATTCACTCTCTCACCAAAACTAATCAATTTTGGAAGAAAAAATTTATCAATTTTCAATTAAAACTGCCTCACTTGGAAGCAAATTTTGTTGATTTTTGCCAAACAAAATTGCTTAGCTTCAGGCCCTTATTTATGAATTTTTTGACAAAAATTGGCCTAAGATTCAGCAGTTTTCAAACATAATCCACCTGATTTCAGGCAAAATTTGGTAATTTCTAACAAAATATTCACGATTTAGTATGAAATTTCTCGTTCTATTGCAAACTAAAATTTGTGGTAATTTTGGCATTTATTCCGGTTTCGGCATTTCTCGGCAAAATAGAATTTTTATCTTGCGTCCCATTTACATGATTCAAACTTCATTTTGATTCTCATTCATTTTGCCCTTCAGGAGAAAAAGTGCCAAATACCGAGGAATCTGGTCTCACATCAAAATAAGAGCTGAAATAATCGACCCTAATCGATTAAGAAATAATGCAATCCGGAATAACATAGGTTCTTTGCTCGTCTTAAGAAATTTCATAAACAGCACATAAGCTTTCCTTTCGGACAAGATTTTGCCAGTTCTTCATGACCTGGCAATTTGCACCAGGAAATCATAGAATAAAACTTTAATCATTACACATCCATCGCTTTTTGTACTATTCAATCTCCACGCAGTATCTCAAATTTGAATTTAGTCATTTGATAAACAATATTTTGTCATTTCAGAGTCTAAGAAGAAAATTTGACGCTTTCGAACGATACAAATTTGATTTATACTCATCTACAAATGAAAAGTTGAGCGAGCGTAGGCTTCTCGCTAACAGCTACAAAATTTGTATTCGATTTCACGCTTTTTTCTTTTCCGAAGAATGGACACGTTGCAATTTAACCGCCACACAACAATATCGTAAAAATGTAAACCTACAATTCCCATTCACAGCTCATCTAATCGAGTTTTGATTGGCTAATGGTCGTTCATAACGCGGCTAAAAGCGTGCGTCGCTGATGCGAACATATCATTAAATTTAATATACTCGTACCATATTCACCCGAACTAAAAACGGCCTTCTGTTGAAAAGTTAACGAGATGTTCACCCTGAGGAAAATATATCGTCAACGCCTCTAAAACACAGCGGCAAAAAAGCTCGAAATACGTATTTTATTGATGACTTGTTTACATCTTTTGTTGTCCTCTTGACTGTCGCCATAATTACTCTGTATTTGTAAAAGCTGCTTCTTCAAACTATCTCTTGTTATTCCGCCTTCGTCGTGTCTACTGATGGAGTTAATTTAGTCGAGAGTTGACTTTATGCGTCATTTCCCACACCCATTCTCTTCGCTCCTACGAAGCCAGAAGAGATTACCTCTGGAGCGTTAATCAGAGTCGTGCGGCGGCGTTTGCGAACGGTGTCGTCGGTTCCGTTCGGAGTCGTTCTTTTTTGCCAGTACGTGACCAGACGAGAGAAACTTTATTGAAAACGCTTCGTCTTCACTCTTCGCACTCGAATTAACAAATATTAATGTAATTGGATGAAGTAGCTACTTGAAGAAAGAACGTTTTCACGCGTACACTCGGGTTTATTAAACGGGAAAGAACAATACAACGATCAAGAGCGCTAGAGAAAAGATCCGGGTCGCTGTTTGGATGATCCTTCAAGAATGAAAGACAACCCCTTCTGTCACTGACGTGCCCACGTGGATTCTCAACTCTCACGCGCGGAGATAAATGAACGGCATTATTTCGTTCTAAATTTCCAACTAACAAGTTCATATCCATGAAAGAAGTTAGAACTGTAACTGCTACTTGATGGAGCCAACTTTATCGTAATGTTGAATGTTCTCGCATCTGTTGATGTGAGAATCAATCATATGAAGCAGGTTTTCGCTCGAAAAGTTAGATACCGTACTCGACACTGTTGCGACAAAATAGTTCTACTCGTATTTTAATGTTTCACGTACGTTGACCCACGAAGTCAAATTATACAGAAAACTGTATCAATTGCAGGACGCGGGGCTGTTCCCCAGATCGTTTTAGAAGGAAGCAGGGGCTACTTTTCACATCCACCAACAAACCGTTGGTAGTCGCCAGATGGTGTTTGAAAGGCGCGATGGGTCTCCTGCAAAATGCAGACAACTGAAAAAAAAGTTTGGAAGGAGGGATCCGTCGGTATGACATAAAGCAAACTCGCGTCCGAAGAATTCAGCCTTTTGCCAATCCTAGAATGAAGGTGATGAAAGAGTATTGACTATTCAGGAAATCATGAAATTGTTATAGTAAAAGAGGAGAGTCATCTTGAAGAACTGTCATCGTTATGTACATGACATTGAAAGCACAATACAGCCTCATGGAGTGTCTGACTAAAATTAAAGACGCCAGTTTTCAGAAGCCAGAGCCTTGATAAATAATTGTAAGTGGGTATGACGTCATTCAACCCCGTTGCTAAGGACAATTATACTGATAATGTCATGAGGGTGGTTTGTAAGTATTAGGAAAGAAAGCGCCTCCTCCGTTTTTCCAAGTGCGTTTAGATTAACGAGTTATTATGGAATGCTGAATGGAACAAATGTGAAAAAGGGAAATGGACGAAAGAAGTCTTTCCAACAGCAAAAAAACACAGAGATGTAATAGGCTTCATGTTAGTAATGGCCCTGTCAGGTCATGGCAGTTTTGCTGCATACAGATACCGCATCAAGAAAGCAAGTTCCCCTGCTTGCAATCATTGGGGAGATGGCAGCATACGCCAGGCATGTATTCAAAGAATGCGAAAAATATAGGGAAGGTAGGCCAGAGGACTGGACTGAGGCTGAAGAGAGAAAAGCATATCTTGTGTCCCAGATGACGGCGCTTTGGAATGATGAAAGGACAGAAATTCGCCAGAGGGTAGAAAGAAGAAATAGAGATTGATCCCAAGGAAAAGAAAATTGTTTGCAGCATCAGTGGCGATCCAAATGCAAAGAAGAAAACAATACTAGCCTTACGCATAAGATTTCTCAATAGCCAGATAACCATTCCATTATTGCAATAGCCATACTTTAGCCTTATGCATAAGAATCCTCCCAGCACTCTCTCTGAGAAACTTTTGGTACATGAGTGGAGTGCTGGGGCTTAGTTACAATAGTCCATAGCCCATATAGTCTCTTCGTCCATCACTGAGCACTGCCTTTGTACACTCAGTGATGGACAAATAGGCAATAAAATTCCCCCACCGAGTAAGTTCGGATTCCCCCCCCCCCCCAAAAAAAAAAACCTCATGGGCTAGGTTTACCCCCTTCCCCATGTCAAAGCTCACTCTAGGCCCATTGGGGTAGCATACATTTACGACTATCAGCTCACGATGTCATCACAGTGGTTCCTACGAAAGTCAAGGTTTAAAAGGGTCAAGGGCGTGAAGCAGGCTGATACATGTTTTTTCCCTTCCGCAGTATGCTTAGCCTACCGAAATGCATCTTTTTTTTTTTTTTTTTTTTTTTTTTTTTTTTTTTTTTTTTTTTTGGGGGGGGTTCCTATTCGAAACTTTTCCATAGGGCGAGTTTATTATAACGCGGAATATCACATTTTTAGGACTTAGACTGCTGCAGGGAGTCCCTGCAGAGGGTCTTGACAAATGTCTCCCACCCCAAGAACTATCGGGATGGGGACTGGTAATATTCCAAAGTTAGTTGGCAGAAGTGGTTGTTGGAGTGTCCATCGGTGCGTTGTACTGGATTTCCAAGGGATTGGCCGTAAATAACTTGAGAAATCTTTGTCCAGCAGTCAAGTCCTCTTCCATTCAGACTTCAGCAGGAGGTTGGAGTGGCTCAATTTCCGGCTTCAGGTATGCGAATGTGGATTCTCCTTCTTCCAAAGACAGAGAACTGTAGAGCGCATAAATTTGTACATGTACTCTTTACTAATGTCCAATTCGAAAGGACAGTCTTGAACAAATCGAAGACATTCTTCAATTACATGCTGTGGTGTTTCAGTCCCAAAGCCACATTCGCAGGCGTCGGTTGTGCGGCGTTTTCTTTTTAGGAGGTATGAGGCGAACACCCCGTGTCCGCTGATAGCCTGCGTGAGCCAGAAGTCCGGTTTGAGGTAAACTTCCAGTCTGCTTTTTACAGTTGGGAAGAGGAGGTGGGTCCATGCGCCATTTTGGTCATGGTCTGGGAGACAGTCTTCATTGCTTGTATTGTGGTTTTGATGACGGCAAGCCTTCGTCCTTGGAACTTGTCATTGTGGTAGGGAAACAGTTGCTTTTGGGCTTCTATCTTACCAAACCGTTTCCTGAGATCCTGGGTAATGTCGGAGGCGGTGGTATAGTCTGGGGCAGTGAATTCGAAATTCAGGTTGCCTCTCAGTTTGTGGTTTTTTGATGATACCAGCTGTGCGCAGCTTCTCTATTTATTCAGTGTTTTCGCACTGGACAAGGAGAGCGCCTGAGGGAAATAGCACATGTTTTCTAACTCCAAGTTGTCTGGGATCTGCATCCTTCATGTTCTGAAGTTTCTAGAGAACATTTGGTGTCTCAGTGGTTGGTAGAAGAAGGACGTTGTTGGATTAACCTTGTTGGTCTTTGGAGGGCGGATCTTCTTAGGCGCTTTTGGATGGTTCTTCTTTTCCTGTCTCCTTTGATTCCTCTGTAGTTCAAACTCATCGTTTTGAGCTGAGGAAGTTGTCTGCGTAGGAGGTAAGTTTCGGATTTGTTGACTTGCCGAGCCATTTCCAATCACCTGGCTGTATGTTGGTGTATTTGGAGTAGTTTGTGTCGTTGCTGTCGTAGTTAAATTTCCCGCGTTAGGTTGAGGTTGGACAGCTTTAGATGTCTTGATAGGACGTTTCTATTTGGTTGGCTTGGTGGATGAGGCTGACACGTCTTTCAGGACTTTTTCCCACGGTATAGAGAAGTTTCAGATTGAATTTTCATAAAGTCAATTAAGTGCGCTTCAACATTACCTGTGTGTGTTAAAAATTGTCGGTTTGCTGCTGGGCTGTTATCCAGATACATATTTGCATCTGACCTAGGCTGAAAGGTGTGTTCGCACGGTCACATGGACGCAAACATACAAGAGGTAAGGAGCTAAACAAGTCACGCTAATAAAGCTAGGTAGACAAGTGGTTTATATTTGATAAGCCCATAACAGGATTTAAACTCGATTGGAGACCATATTGATAGAAAAGTTGCCTCTCTTTGGATACTTGAAGTAGCCAGTGTAGTGAAGAAGGATAAGTGGACATGGGAACTCGACCCTGGCCCCAAACAATAAGAAATGTTCACACACTCAACGTCGCAGGAATGTTGGCTTTCATTCCAGATCGGCGTCCTCTTGTGGAATTGCTCCTATACGAGTCAAATGAATAATGATCGCCAACTTGAAAATCCATCAGGTTCTAATTATGATCAACGTGGTGCTAATAGTGGTCATGGTAACGACAGTTGTAGCAATAGTAATGTTTGTGAGAATGGCGATTGTAACTCCTGTAATGGTGATAATAATCCAGTAACGAGCACCCGAGCCTTCATCCAGGAATTCTGTCTTCTTCCTGCAGATCGTTTCCCGGCGATTCGGCCCTCGATGATGACACGCATTATTTCGTACCTAACGCCTCGCATGAAATGCCCAAGATATTGCAGTTTCCTACGTTTGATGGTGAATAAGAGCTCAGGGTTCGGGTAATTATTCACAGGATAATTATTAGCACGAACATTTATTCGCAGGGATAATAGTTTATCAAAAAATTGTTCGCATCTAGAAAAGTAAGCTTGTTCTTAAAGAAATCGGCAAAAATGCGTCGTCAAAAGGTAGTTTAATGGTAGTTAATATTATGGGCAAGGCAAGGGGTTTGAAAATTCGTCGTTCTCGCCATCGCAGTACCAAAGAGCTGCAAAATTTGGCTCGTTGACGGAACTTTCAAGACTACACCGAAACATTTTTATCAATTGTTACACGATTCACGGGTTATACAAATGCACTGTTATACCATTAGTTTTTGGCCCCTTACCTAATAAGACATCGGCTACCTACGGTCGCTTTTCCGGTCAATTAAAGATCTTGAAGCCTGGGTTAGCTCTGAAAACTATTCTGATTGATTTCGAGAAAGGTGCCATGAACGACTCGTTAGCACATCTGCAAGGCTGCAACTTTCATTTTTGTCAGTGTATAATGCGACACGTTTCTTGTGCTGGCTTGAAATCACCCTACGAAAAAGATACTGGCTTTGCACTTCGCATGAGGTACTTGGCGACTGTAGCGTCGTTCCAATTGACAGAGCGGGGGAGGCATTCGAAAAGTTCGAAGACACATGGATTCGCCACTCTCACCGCAGAGGTAGACGACCTCCTAAATTCTCGTTGAATTTGTAGAACTGCCACGAAGCCGCGAAAAGAGCGATGCCTAAAACAAATAACGCTGTTGAAGGGTGGCATTCAGGGTTTGAGGCAACGCTCGATGCCGTTCACCCCAATATTTTCAAGCTCATTGAAGCATTGCTCCGAGAGCAAAGTATAGCTGACGCCAACGCCAAATTTGTCATCGCTGGCCAGCCGCTGCCAAAATGGAAAAAAGTCTTCTTTCACATGGAAGCTCGCACTCAAAGGTTAGCCAACAAGTTCTCCCAAATTGATGAGGATAAGGTTGATGATACAAGCGATTACGAGAATGACGAATTTTCAAACCCCTTGCTCAAGTACTTACGCGGCCTTGCCCACAATATCAACTACCATTGAAATTCATTTGACGACGCATTACTAACGATTTCTTTGACGTATTTCTGAACGAAGCAAAGCTCACTTCTTTGTGGATGGAAGACGTTGTAAGCTGACTTCCTCGTGGTGTCTTCTGGGTAACGCTAACAAACTTACTTCTCTTAGTGCGAACAATTGCCCCTGCGAATAACAGTTCGTGCTAAAAATTATCCTGCGAAAAATTGCCCCTGCGAATCATTGTCCTGCGAACAAATGTCTTAGAACCCGCGAAAAAAGTGGGGTTTCGTAAAGGTGTTTATGTAGGTGAGACCGGTCGCCAGCTCAATAATATTAGAGTGATTGAACACAGGAAGGCCTGCGAAAAAAGAAATTCGGGTGGATCGGCCTTCGCAGACCACCTAATCAACAGTGGTCACACCTTAGAGAGGGGTCTGAGACCGTCCTCCATAGTAAGAGATCGTCCTCCAAGCGTATTACTCTGGAGCATATTGAAATAATTCGCCATCTGAGCAGCGATAACGAAACGTTACTCAACATGTACATTCTCGACAAAGGGGTTTGTTGAACTAGTTTCTGAGTACGACTCACTTTCTGGTTCAATTCTGATTATCGCTGGTGTATTTGTTGTCGTTCATTTCGTCCAGTCGCTGGTTGTTTGACCGAAAGCGCTCATCGCGACTCCTACATTTTTCTCTTTGTTTACTCCCTTGGTGGAGTATTTTGGAGTTTTCGTTCAGAACCAAATGTCATATATGTGTCTAACTCTTACGAAACATGGACTCACTGCAGGTATCGTTCGTACCGTTGTTCAATCAGAGGATCCTGGCTTACGTGCCTTAATAGGCGGTCTGTTTTTTCCTAGAAATAATCGCCCGGATGTTACGTTTGCAGAGAATTTTCATCTCGTTTCCAGTGTGGAGGGACGGCTCCGTTGAAAGATCCAAATGCGCACGAGCAAGGATGCCAGAAACTGTCCTTTTTTTTCAAGCAAATGTTCGCGACCTCTCAAAACACGAACTCGTAGCGGCTAGTATAATAATATGATTCTGTAAAATGCATTCTTCCAAAGTTTGTTTGTTCAACCCAACATGATTGTCTTTTTATGGTAGCTAATATCATCTGAGGGAAAAATCGAACGAACGACAAACGCAGAGCACAACGGAGATGAGCTCCTCCCATATACCAAATAACAAGATAAGAATCTCTCGAACTGCAGCTGAACGTACGTACCCCGAACGAAGATGTTCTTTCTTTTAGATGAAAAAATTTTAATGGCACTTTGTATACATACAGCTTCCATCCAAAGTAAATAAAGCATAGAAATAATAACGGACCGCAAGTTGGCGATAATGCAGGATAAAATTGAAAATTTTTTCAACGAGGAAAAAACAAATAAGAATAATACTATCAACAATATCATATATACGAATTGGTGTGTATTTGTTTGTTTCTAAGACTTGGCGCTATCTCAACTAAGCACGTGTACGCACTGACTATACGTGTACGCCATTATCGATTCGTCGTTTTTCATTTTAATCAGCATTAATTGAGGGAAATGACATGGAGCAAAACCTGTATCTTGTCACGAGTGTGTGCACAATAACAATTTTGAACGTAAGGGGTATAAATTCTTATTCCTCGCCGGTTAATATACTCCCTTTTATTTGAGAAAAGAATTAAAATCCTAGAAACGAAGAACAATACTTGATTAATTAATTAAAACACATTATCCTGTCAAAGCGAAGACCCTCAAGAAAAGCGGAGCACAAAAAACTTGATGAAAAGTTAATGAACAACTTGCGCGTAGGTACCTACAAGAATTCGATTTCCCCAAAAATATAATTTCGAAAAGTAGGACGTTAAATTCTAACCCGCAACGCGATAGAATTGGTAAACGTTTTTCCGTTCCAGCCGGCGGAAAATCGACCACAATATTCAAAAAAGTTCCTTCTTCGTGTCAAGAGTCATTACCTTAATTAATATTCGTATAGGAGCCTTCACAACTGTTGCTCGCGCCTTTTAATAACTTTCTAAACGCGATAACCTATAATGAACCGTTCGCCATTTACACACTGTGCAATATAGAGGAATAATAAAGAAACGAATTCCAAAATAAATATTATGATACGATGCGATGCGCTTACAAATTTTCAAAGCGTAGGAGGAATTCGGTAAACACAGTAAATTGGAGCTATAATTTGTCTGTTCGGATAAAACGACGTAGAGCCTATAATAAATAGTCCCATAAACGGTATTACTGAATAACCGCGTAATCGAAATACGACTAATTCCAGTTCAAAAATGTAAAAATATAAAATACCCGCGAGAGTCTATATAAGCGAGCACGTCGTCTTATCAAACATTAAATAATTATACAATCATGCTAAAATTTAAACGAGGAAAAACGTTACAGAACCGTACAATTGTTTCGGATTGTTTGTTTTTGTCTCGTTTATAATCTTGTATGTTTTATAACTTTCCAAAAATTTGCGCGTTGCAAGCACAGGATTTGGTGTAAAAGTTACAACAGAGGGTACGCGACGAGGTCTACATCGGAGAATATTCTCGCCGATTCTCATTAATAAAAAAAAAAAAAAATCGTTCCCCCCCATAATAAGTTCGCCGAATGCAACGATACGAAATACATTTTACGACAACAACGTAGTTCGCGAAAGTATTATTTGTAAACTTTCTCGATTGTTTACTTCCTAGTGCATTTTTTAATGAACAATTAAAGAATGCTTGTGGAAGGGAGCCAAAAGGAAAATATATTAGATCTATTACCAAATCCAGTTGCCTTCCCTTCGTTTCTACCGAATGTTTTAGGAAGTGCGACAATGAAAATATAATTATAGCCGTTGAACGAAAGGGAGGTGGGGATTTGATAACTGCTTACACCGGGAAAATTTCGTATTCGGTAATTTATGGTAATTTTATAGCATTTCGGAGCAACCGTAAAACTGCTTAAACGTTTATTAACAGACCTATATAAAATGTTGATATATCTTGTGAAAATTGTAATTGTGATTCTTGGCACTTTTTAACTTACAAAATTCGAACCAAAAAGTCTAGTTTACAGATCCCTTCTCTTTAATTTGGCCTAATCAAAACTTCTTTTTCAGCCTCCTTTTCTCAAGCGCTTCGATCACAACTTTTACAAGCTCTTGACTGCACTCGAGTTATGAGCTTGATGCTGAATCGATTTTAGATGCGTTAGATCTGCTTCTAGATAAGAGATGATGTTATGGGAGGTCATCGGCGAGAAATTAATGCTGTGTATCTTGGATTTCCACGTATCGCAGCCTTTTCCTCCTATATTTCGTTCTTCAAGGAGTGCCTACCTAAATTTATACAATGCCGTACAACCGTTGGATGCTCCCGCACCAAAGAAGTTGAACTCATCTACCAGACTCATGTGCCTCACGCATATACGACTTGGAAGGCTTCTACACCCTGCACAAATGGATACGTTCCTCGACACGGTGGTTCGGGAAAAAAAGGCCCTCCACGATGAAATGAAAATCAAGAAGATTTGGAAAATTGAAAACCCTTCCTCGGAGGAAGCCAATGCCGGCGCTGAACAGAGGCAATTTTTACCTTGAACCTTCCATTAGGTAGCCGCTTATGGGTTCGCATAAAATGTTCTTCTCAATTCATTACTCTCAGACTTCTCTTCATTCTTCCAATACTGTTCAATTTGCTCTTCAATAACTAAACAACACTGCGCTACATCCAAACTTTCGGGATCGCGTTTTTCAACACTCGTTTTTCCGCGTAAGCTCCAGGCGAATTTACAACTTTCCGCTATTTGACCGCGCGCTCTACGCGAATCACCCACGAATGCAGAAACGTGATCACGCCGAAAACACCCGATAAAATAGGCACCGTGAGCCCCTCTCCGTTACTTTTCTGGATGCTTGATCCTGCTTCCACTCCTATTTTAACAGGGAACCTGTTTTATGGGGGGCTATTTGAGAAATCTGGCGTCCGCCGTGCGCCGTCCGCCGTCCACCGTGCGCCGTCCAGCGAAAAACTTAGAAAAATTTCGACCCTCGAGCCATATATGATAGGAGAGGGACTTAGAAAAATTTCGACTCTCAAGCTATATATGATAGGAGGGGGACTTGGAAAAAATTTCGACTCTCGAGCTATAGATGATAGGAGGGGAACTTAGAAAAATTTCGACTCTCGAGCCATATATGATAGGAGAGGGACTTGGAAAAATTTCGACTCTCGAGCTATATATGATAGGAGGGGGACTTGAAAAAAATTTCGACTCTCGAGCTATAGATGATAGGAGGGGAACTTAGAAAAATTTCGACTCTCGAGCTATATATGATAGAAGAGGGACTTAGAAAAATTTCGACTCTCGAGCCATATATGATAGAAGGGGGACTTGGAAAAATTTCGACTCTCGAGCTATATATGATAGAAGGGGGACTTGGAAAAATTTCGACTGTCGAGCTATATATGATCTAGGCTTCCTTGAATTTTCAATACCAAATCTCATTCGAATCATAAAACAGGTTCCCTGCGTTCCTCGTTTAACTTCGTTAAGGAAGCCGTAATTTTTCTTAACGGCTTGACCAACTTCTCCAGCTTCTTTTTTTTTTGTTGGGGGGTACTTTCAGGAAATTTCCGTTCGCGAGCGCGAGCGGTCCAAAGATGATGACGTTACTAGGTTGATGACGTCACGGTGATGGAAGAGGGACTTGGGATAATTTCAATCTCTCACATGATAAGTGGAGGACTGAGGAAATTTTCGTCCACGATCGCAGGCGGTCCAAGGTTGATGACGTTACGGAGAGGGGGGGGGGGGTGGAAAAATGTCCACTCTCGAGCTATTGTAATATAATAGAACAGGGACTTAAAATAATTTCGACCTCTCAAAACACGATAGGTGGGGGACGAAGGAAATTTTCTTCCGCGAACGCGAGCGGTGCGAGGTTGATGACATCACGGTGATGGGAGAGGGACTTGGAATAATTTCAACCTCTAAGATGATAGGTAGGGGACTAAGGAAATTTTCTTCCGTGATCGCGAGCGGTGCAAGGATGATGACATCATGGAGAGGAGGGGGGGGGGGGGGAGGAGTTGGAAAAATGTCCACTCTCGAGCTATTGTAATATGATAACAGGGACTTAGAATAATTTTGACCTCTCAAGATACGATAGGTGGGGGACTAAGGAAATTTTCTTCCGCGATCGCAGGCGGTCCAAGGTTGATGACGTCAAGGAGAGGGGGGGGGAGTTGGAAAAATGTCCACTCTCGAGCTATTGTAATATGATAGAACAGGGACTTAGAATAATTTCGACCTCTCAAGATACGATAGGTAGGGGACTAAGGAAATTTTCGTCCGCGATCGCAGGCGGTCCAAGGTTGATGACGTCATGGAGAGGGGGGGAGGAGTTGGAAAAATGTCCACTCTCGAGCTATTGTAATATGATAGAACAGGGACTTAGAATAATTTTGACCTCTCAAGATACGATAGGTGGGGGACTAAGGAAATTTTCGTCCGCGATCGCAGGCGGTCCAAGGTTGATGACGTCATGAAGAGGGGGGGGAGGAGTTGGAAAAATGTCCACTCTCGAGCTATTGTAATATGATAGAACAGGGACTTGGAATAATTTTGACCTCTCAAGATACGATAGGTGGGGGACTAAGGAAATTTTCGTCCGCGATCGCAGGCGGTCCAAGGTTGATGACGTCAAGGAGAGGGGGAGAGTTGGAAAAATGTCCACTCTCGAGCTATTGTAATATGATAGAACAGGGACTTAGAATAATTTCAACCTCTCAAGATACGATAGGTGGGGGACTAAGGAAATTTTCTTCCGTGATCGCGAGCGGTGCAAGGATGATGACGTCACGAGGTTGATGACGTCACGGAGAGGGAGAGGGTAGTTGGAAAAATTTCGACTCTTGAGCCATGATGATAGGAGGGGGACTTGGTAAAATTTTCACTGTCGAGCTATTGTAATATGATAGGACAGGGACTTAAAATAATTTCAACCTCTCAAGATATGAAAGGTGGGAGACTAGGGAACTTTTCTTCCGCGACCGCGAGCGGTGCAAGGTTGATGACGTCACGGAGAGGGGGGAGTTGGGAAAATTTCGACCTATGGAGGGGTACTTAGGAAAAAATCCACTCTTGAGCTATATATATATATGATGGGAGAGGGACTTAGAATAATTTCGACCTCCAAGTTGAATTTTTATTTAATTTTTCATATAATATTTATTTTTTTCGTGTTCGCATTGTGTTACTCGTGTTAGAATTTTTTCATGTGCAGTTATTAACTTCGCGAGTATATTTTTCCTTTTTCTCTTCTTCTATGCACTACTCTTGGTAATCATCGACTGTGCTCTAGTTTAATTCATACAATTATCGCTATATTTGTTTTCCTCTCTCTTCTCTCTTTCTTCATTTTACTCGCTGTAATGTCCACTCTGCTTTCAGTATTTTCTAGTTTTCCAGGTAAATCAACTTACTGAAGTCTAGTTGTATGGTTACTTATCAAACTTTCGACATGTGCTTACAACGAAATCACACAGCTTTTGAAGCAATTCGTCCCCAGGTTTATGGAACTCCTCTAATTAACGAAATTTCCATGTTTTTTATTAATACATAATAATAATAATATACCTTCGCTAACAATCTCAGAAACTGTTTCGCGATTTAATCACATTATCTATGGTACTCGTTTCACTCACCCACTTGACACTGTCCTACTCATCGCGATTTTCGATATTTACGATAGCTTGGTCAGGGAGGAAGAGTGCTACAATTTTATAGAATCTTTGCAATCTATGTGGTCGAACTTTTGAATTTTTATTTAATTTTTCATATAATATTTATTTTTTTCGTGTTCGCATTGTGTTACTCGTGTTAGAATTTTTTCATGTGCAGTTATTAACTTTATTTTTACGTGCGCGCTCGAATTCATTTTAGTATGCGAGTATGACTGAATTAAATTTTTAAAAAATTCGTTACATAATCGACTTTGACGGTTTCACTATTGGTAAATCTTTTATCACGAAAGAATTGGGGGTGGTTGATTTGGTTAGAAAGAGGGCATATTCATTCAGCTATCGATTAAACGAAAAGTTTGGTTCATTTGATCAGTTATCACCGGAGAATAAAGTTAATGTGAAGTATGTTACAAAATTTATTCACGGGTTGTGGTTTGATGATTTGATTGGTGACGTGTCTTTGAAATATTTTGACTCTACTATTAAGGTATCGTATTATGTCGCACCTGCGAAGAAAATGGTGAATACCCATATATAGGGTTTAAAGGCGGCGACTGTGAAAGAAAAAAATTAGAAGAAGTAGGGTTTAAACATTTTCTTGATATATCACCACAAGGAAAATTATGCCCGAAGTTTGAAACTCCATTCTGACGACAACGATTTACAATCGATACCTGAATCATTCTTCCCTCGCGAGTTTTGCAACCGTCACCTTCGATTAAAATTTAACTCTAAAAAACCAAACGCCTCGCGAATTGCTCACTGTCCTCAGCTAGAGTCATGTTATTTTGCGGCGTGGGTTGTGAAAAATTATTGGTCACACAATGAAAACGACCTGAAGCGGCATTGAGTAAGTATTCTCACTTTTATTTTATTTTTTTTTCAAATATTATACAAGTTTGAGTAGAAACTAAAACAAAATAACGACGATCGAGAAACGTCAACCTTTTGAAACAAAATAGAATTTGAGTAAGAACGCTTTGATAGAGCTTTCGATTGAAATACTAAACCTGAATAACAACTACAGGAATCTGAATAAGTTCGAGTAGAAACTAAAACTGAACAACGAGGCGAAGAAGAGAAGGGGTGCCCAATTTCTTTTTGGCTTCACAGCTAACAAACAGTATGCACCACCCTGATGACATAATAAACTCAGTTACACATTACGCTACATGAAGCGCTACTGTGCACCACCACGCGACTGAAATTTCTTCATCATTGTCCCGTTAATTACTCCTATTCTAGTGTTAAAAGGGGTATTGCACCTTTCGCGGCTGTGTTTGGCCCCATTTAGTCATATTCTGCTGTTGAGAGGGTCCTGCTCCTGTCATGGTCCCGTGTGGTGGTCCCGTATCTCTTTCACGTATGAAAACGGAACGTATGAAAGCGGCCACTTTCTCGACGTCCCAGGTGAACAATGGATCCGATGCTCAGGAAAATGTGCCCGCTGGGCTCACGAAGACTGTGCAGGAGTGGAAGGAAGCTCGTACGTGTGCTTAAAAAAAAAAATTTCTGAAAACTTTTTTTTCGAAATAAAAGTATTCCATATTACAAGCCTATTTTTTCGAATGTCGAGCTTTCCACTTTTCACTAAATTTTGAATTTTGAAAAAATTTTCCAGAATATTTTATTGTGCTTCTCAGATTATGAAAGGTAAATTATTAGCTACCATTTCAGCTCAGAACGAAGTTCCTACCACTATTACCGGCCGAGAAATTACGATTTTTACTACGCTATTCCATATTTAGCACCCTTCCCCTATTATTTCAAATACGACTCGAATATAAACGGGTATAGTTTTACGACTTATTTTTAAAAAACACCTGGAAAAGTTTCCCGAGGATGAGAGAACTTTGACCGATCCGTTAGAAGGGTGATTGGTTCACGTCTCCCTAAAATTAAATTCATCAAACCAATCAGATGATAGGCGGGATTATACGCGATCGAAGATGGAACTGTTCCAAAGTGAACCTCGAACTTCAAATCCAGAAGTCAAATCATTCGAAATTTAGAAGTCTAGTTGTATGGTTACTTATCAAACTTTCGACATGTGCTTACAACGAAATCATATACAGCTTTTGAAGCAATTCGTCCCCAGGTTTATGGAACTCCTCTAATCTGCCGAGGTTACCGAATTAATCTCCGAGGTGTATAAGATTTGCGATGAAGCGCAAATACTCTACGAAGCTTGCGATCTTTTCTCTGAGGGTTCACTAACCTCAGAAGATCACAAGAACAATCTAAAGACTCCTTACCAAATAAGCAATATTAACGAAATCTCCATGTTTTTTATGTACCTAAGAAAAGAAGTCAACGCCCAGTGGCACGAAGACTGGACAGAAGAAATAAAAGGAAATAAATAGCTAAAGAAATTAATGCCGAAAATCCCCAACAAAGATGAATTAATAAGCCAATGACATTTCCTTAGAGGCCAACACAACGAGAATTCGTCCAAATTTTCCCGTTTGGATTTAGGTAGGGGCTTTTGCCAATCTCTTGCTTTTAGCTAACAACAGAGAGAGCTTCTTAGTATCGTTTACTTCATCCCATGGAACAATGAGCAACTCCGCACATTACCCTGATTCGAACAGACTCGGTGCCCTAGCCGATCCCACCCTCCCCTGCAAGAACACAACATGTATCTTAGACACCATGTAACGTTTTACGTGTAGGTACTGGACGTCTGGATATAACGTCTACCTTGTTTTAGTGCGTATTTCTACGTTACGGCACGTACTTTAGATAAAGAACCAACGCATTACATTCAACAGGATAAAGCTTTTATTGTCCACACGTTTTCGGTTACTCAACCATCAACAGGTTGACATGTAAACCTGTTGGTGGTCGATTAACCAAGAACGCTTGGACAATAAAAGCCTTATACGGTTAAATGTAATTTGTTAGTTTTTTATCTGTAACCATTCCTCTCGACTTCTTTCAATACACCTGCACGTGAAAACCCGATGTACAAGGGGTTGGCTCCGTTGCCTCCCGTGGACCAGTGAAACGAGCAACCTCGAAGCTGAAATGAGGCATACTTCTAAAGTTGGAGGAAGAACACGCATACAGCATCAGTATCCAACGTACTTTCACAAGAACGATGACGCGAGAAGACACCTAAGGCAGATCAAATAACTTGCCTCCGATAATAGGAGTGACCAGTAAGGTTGAACTATTACGAACTACCGTTACCTAGAGAACCGCAGGCAGCAAGAATGCAGAAATCTTACTGCCTGGATCAACCCCCAGAGCAAATACCGGCAAGGTCTGACAGCGTGGGCGACATCTCACAAGCAGCCAATGCAGAGAATGACCCCCATCACCTCCTCTCAGAGAGAACTGGAAGACCACACTTGTACAATTGGGAAATGAAACAAACGCGAGGGCAGTTTCTAAACCAAAGAACTCTAAAGCTCAGGTAAGGAGCTAATTAAAGGCCTACGAATAAAGCTACAGCAGTATAGAAATCAACTTAATAAAAAACAAGGTAAGTATTAACAAAGCATAGCTGAAACGCACGGATGCACAGCTCGAGAAGGAAAAAAAGAAACTCAACACTCACAAAACGAGCGACAAAACAAAGGAAGAGAATAACGCATTGCAGCAGCGCACAGACGACTCCAATCTTGAGGAAGAAAAAGACCAAGCAAAAGCAGAACTTGCGAATGCCTCTAAAGACAATGCTATTAAAGGAAGGCTATCCACGAGCCCTGCTGATCTCTAGCTCAAGCTAGAGGAGAAAAGAAAGCAACTTTCCCAAACAAGAATTTAGTTTAACAATTCGAAAACCCAAATACGAAGGCTGAAAATATAATATGTGCACACGTGACCCACCCGAAGCAAAAAGCAACGGAGGCGACTGATGACGAACCTAAGGTCCTGCAAACCATAGACGAGACTGTGGTTACTAAACTATTTGGAAGATACATTCCATTGCTGAACAAGTCATCTGATTTGGAGATGAAAAGCAATATTCCACGGGATAAATGAGAATTCATCAAAGTAAAAAGTCAAACAGTTGATTCCAAGGCATACCATGCTCAAGCATCAAAATTTCCTGAGAAAGTCCTTTCAAAACGTGGTCTTTTTATTATTGACATGCATTACATCGCGAGACTACTGAGCTTATATGTAACGGGAGTTCAGAAGTTAATAATATAAGAATTCGAACTGAAAGAAAGTCGTAGAGTAAAGTATGAAAATTTCTCGACTCTGAAATAAAATTTCGAAAGAGGGTAAGTGAGCGAGGCTTTTAAATGAAAAATTCCATTTCCCCTTTTCGCAATTTGATAAGCCTCTGTACGCGTTGTAAAATGAACAAAAATGATAAATAATTCTACATGATCCTCTAACTCGTAATTCTCTCCTAATAAAGCGTTTATGTCATCCCTTGTCCGACTGGGTGGCTATGCAAGTTTGTCGCCTTCTAAAAGGCAATGAAAAACATGAGTCGTTATACCACGAACGAGTGTCGTTGAAAGAAATTTCAGGCCTGTAAATAAATTATACACTCGCGCTATACGTTTCGGAAGATGAAAATTTGAAAAAGTAATTGCCTTTTTACGTCCCGAAATAACTTACTTCTCTCTTCTAAATCCGAAATCACGAAATAAACGAATGAATACGAGTAGAGTATTATTAAGTTCTATTTCGCCTTCATGGTCCAAAATAGTGAATGATAAAAACTGGGGTTTTCTGCTCTTCAACTATACTCGACTTTTATTTTTTTATCCATCTTCTCGAGTATCTCCCTTTGTGAAAGCACGTCGAGGGTACAGTGAGTACACCAAAACGTTATCAGAGCTAATCAAAGTCGAGGCTTTGTAATTTGATTCATTCTCGAGTTAGAGGACGCTAAAAAGAAACACTGCATTGCCACGGACATAATCTCGTAAATACGAAAAACTACCCACGCGCGAAACCATTAGAAAAAAAAAAATGTCTCACGAAGCTATCGGTGAACACTCCAGTACATTTTTCTTTAAGGTACCTATTCGGTTGTATTATGGTCTCGAAGCTTCTGAAGCCGCGTTAAAAATAATACTACTCGAATACATTCACCGAAGAGATTATTAGTCTATTCTTCTCGCCCTCCAACCATTTTCCGTTCGAAATGCGTCCGAATAAACATCCACAAATGTTGAACTCAGACGAAGATTCTTACCTCACTTTAGTTTTCGAAGTACGTACTTTCCTAAAGACGAGAAAAAAAAACACCATAAAATTCTCATCCCGTAGCAAACACAGATAAGAATCCGTCGAGTGCAACTCACAATATTTTGGTATACAGTATTGTACTCCAACCGTTTCGAGACATTTGAGCTCGATCGTGGGTTTATCTAAAAGCTTGAATGAGCCCCTCGAGCATAATTACATATCATCAGTACCGTAGCTAGAAACAATGCATGATATCCTGCTCTTCACATTTCACAGTAAGAAAGAAGAAAAAAACGAAGATACTATTCGATCATATTATTCTGACGAAGACCTTTGATACAGAGAGGCTTTACTAAAAATAGTGGGCCAAGAGATTTATGTTTCCTGTCTCTCTCAAGAAGAATCCTCGACACTCTCTTCAAATCAAGATAGGTACTCGTAATTCCACTCTTGAGACCTAAATATAAAGCAGAAAGAAGAAGGCTGCGACGCAAGATCCGGTTCCTTCAGGTCAAGATCATTGGCTCACTAGGATCCTTCTCACACTGACTAATAGACACCTCATCCGTCAATCCTGTGGATTGCCCTCATGAGAGTCATCAAATGCAAACGCTCAGGCGCCCGTAAACTTGCCATTCTTACGTCACGATGTTAGAAGGGCTCCTACGTCAAAAGCCACAAGTCCTCCGCAAGCTCTCCATCGAGATTCTCAAGGAATCCGCGGATGTGGACGTTATGGTAGACGGTCTTCCTGATAATGACAGTCGTCTACTTGCAAAGAAACATATCTCAGACATCAGAGACACTGCAATGCAGCGGCCAACAGGCTGAATCTCGAAATACCTCATGTCAATGTTAGTAATTCTGCCCAACCTCCTGCCTTGTCAAAAGAAACCTCTCCTTCTTCTCCTACATTACGTTCACCCTAAGTGCTTTAGGCGCTGTCTTTGATTCGCTAAGGCTCAGTTCCCCAAGCTTAGTCAAACTAAAATTGATGATCCAAGACTTGCAAGAACATCGGAAAACACAGCATTCGAAAGAAACAACGATTTGGAACGGTCCAAAAGCGGCTGAAATTGTATTTAAGCACTGTTGGAAAATTAAAATCGAATGGGATGAACCTCTACCACCTCCTATGATATTCCAGTTTTGTAAATTAATGTTAGAACGTCAACTGGGTAGTTTTTCAAAGTAGTTCCCGAACTAGATCAAGGTCACTGAAGGTCCTCTAGGCCAAGGTTCCCTCCTGTCATACATGTAAATCGAGTTCCACGGGCGGATCATTAGGCCTATTATTGCTCTAGCCAAACATGTTATTATGGTAGTGTAAACCTCCATCCACTGTCGAGCAGATAGTTCAGAATGCAGGTCGGATTGTCCCGCCACTGTCCACATATTGTATAATAAAAAGTTTTTAAACACAGAACGGCAGAGATCTGGGAAATCAAGGGCAATGAAAGTGAATTACGATAATCTTCTGGCTTTTCTCACTAGTTCTAGTTGTCAACAATGAGTTTGAGAAATCCAATATACGATGGTATTATATCTATATCAGACAGTTTTACAGACGCGCATCTAGTGATGAAGAGTGTCTGTGAGTATCTGTAAGTAAAAAATTTTCAAGTCCTAAAATCATGAAATTACGGAGGAATTTGGAAGAAGCGGGAAAAAGACATGGAACACCCCAAAGACATGAATATGACTCAATGTTTCTCCATAAAATGGAGAAATTTCTTGTCTTATATCGAATTTGCCAATTTCCTAGTGAATAGTTCAGAAGGAACAGACTCTGCATTTATATGGATATCTGATATGAATTCACCATCACCAGTACAAGCGATACTCCAACCAGACGTTGCGACTCTTAATTATCCTTGGGCACTTTGGGTATTCCCCATTGCTTCAAAATTGATATCCTTCGACGTAAGAAAGCGTGTTTACAACAATTCCAGTCGCTAGATCCCTAGACTTCATTCTGGATCTTCCCAAATACATAGAAGACGTCACCTCCGAATTTGAAGCGCTCATGACCAACTGCCTTCACACAATGTATATATGTTAAGGCCGAGCTAGACGACCAATTGTTCTCGTCAATATTTGTGAATAATTGATGAACGATCAATGAAATTCAAATCGATTTGAATTTAATTGATGAACGATCAATGAAATTCAAATCGATTTGAATTTTATTAACGACTTCTCCAAAAGAGTCAATGTAAAAAATAATTGACGCAAAAAATTGATGAAAAATATTGACCACAAAAATTGATCGTCTAGCTCGGCCTTTACAGTTAAGACCCGAAATCAGTAAATTCTAAAATTCGCTAGTCAAAACTAGTTGCCAGAAATGACTTTAGTCAGAACTAGTTTTGACTAGTTATTTCTAGAATAAAAAAATGGTTTGAATTCATCAGTAGATTCTAGTTTTAACTGAAACGAATTAAAATTGTTTGAGTTCAAAAGATGATGGTGTTTCCAGACATACTTCGGCCAAATTGATAGATATTTGGTATAGTTCTGTTCAACTTTGAGAAAAAGTCCTAACTTTTTCTTCCTTAATTCCCCCCTTGAATACTGCATCATACAAATTCGTCGGCCTATAAATATTACAAGAGCAAATCTGACAGTGACTAATTGACGCACGTCACTCAAGTATAAACAAGCTTTGTAAAAGATGAAAGTTCAAGGGTGTTGGAGGTTGGAGCTCCAGTGAGGTGAAGATAATGAGGATTTAAACGAAGGTGTTGGAGGCTGGAGCATTTTGCCTCCGGAAGTACCTTGCTTCCATCCTAGAGGCTTGGAGATGCTTCCAAAGCTCCTTTAGGAGGCATTTTTTTTAAAAGTCTTCTATTCCTTGAAACCTCATTCAGCCACTGTGATGCTTGCGCTGCTCGGTTCGAATAAAAGCCGAAGTTTAAATACACCTTCTGAGTATCACCTGTTATCTGGTCACACTGATCAACGTTACAAGTGCCTCCGGAGGCGTCTTCGACACTGCCTCCGGAGGCATTTTCTCCAATTTCAGTAAGTATCTTTTGGAGGTACCTCCAGAAACATACTTTGGAGGTCAAGAGGCGCCTCCAATCGTGTCCACTGGAGGCAACCGGAGTCGGAGGGTCATTTTCTGTGTTCGTTCCCGAGGCCTCTAAAAAAAATTAGATGCCTCCAACACCCTTGATAAAAATGCAATTACATTTGTGCGAGGAAAGAAATTCATTTACTAATTGGATTCACCCTTCTTGTTTTCACTAATTAAAACTAGTTTTCCCCGACAATTATAATTTCTTCTCTATTTCACTTTTTATTAGTCAATTCTAGTTTTCACTAGTAAAAACGAGTTTTACCTGAAATTATTTCTGTTAAAACTAGCTCGAACGTTGAGGATCCCAGTAAATTGTAGAATTAACAAGTTAAAACTAGTTCAGCCACAAGTCATTCCTGGAAACTAGTATTGACTAGTGAATTTCAGAATTTACTGATTTCGGGTTTTAACTGTAACATATACATTCAGAAAAGAAGTCCACCGGTTCCTTGATGGTCTTCCAATGGATGGTTCGCTTTCTTTCTCCGTCACCGACGTCTTCAAGGACAGCCTCCTCGAAACCGATCTCCTAGAAACCAATAATCATGACTGTATGCGATTCTCGGCCACACGGTACTGCCGCCGAATTCTGAAGCTCCTCTGAATCCCTAAACGATCTTCACCTTCTACTCTTTTTACCGGCGAAGTCAGCGGAGAACATTTTCGAGTTAGAAAGTCCAACATCTTACAGACCCAGATCGGAACACCCTCCGACGATGCATAAAACGGCGGTAATAAACTCTTTGATCCACCGCTTCTCTCTCTGACTCCTCAGTTTCAGGAGGAAGAAATCCAAAAGATAGAACGCGTCGCTAAGGTAAACAAACTAAACTTCAACGTCCACCTACTAATAAGAAAAAGGAAGTGCGCCAATTTCTAACCAAAAATCAACACCCGCTCCCTTCCTCAATCAGAAGAGGGGAAAATAGACGAATACGTTCCTCTAAGTTACGGCTATCCATAATAAACGCGAAAGGACGAATACTCCGAAGTGAGAGTAAACCATGCAAACCGCATGCATGGTTTACTCTCCCTTCAAAGTATTCGTCCTTTCGCGTTCATTAGGGGAAAATAGGTTCATCTATTTCACATGAGAGAAGACTGGAGATGTTGGCAACTTTGAAACTTTCCGATTTCGTCGACTGACGTTTACCAGATTACTTGCGGTGACTGCGACCCAATTTACATCGGCAAGACAGGGAGGAAGTTGAGGCAACAATTTACAGAACACGAGAACTAAGAACAGAGTAGTTACAACCCGTTGCCAACAGAACGAACACGAACTCTCTCCTCCACCCCAAGAAAGAAAGCAGGCTGATGAATCAAATAGAAGAAGTGGAAGATATCGTCACAAAATCAACCAGTACCAATTCCAGTTGAACGGCCTTCAATACATTTATGAAATATTATGACAACTTCGTTGTTGACTAAATTTCCAATGGCTTTTCGGCGGCACCTGCTCTGATCCATCTCATCTGCATTCTCAGTACCTCATAAAATGAATCGACTCCTGGTAGATTTTCATATTGACTGAAAATCGACTTCGAAACTGCGTTGATCCATACGGTGACTCAAAATCGATTCGAAGTCGACCAGCATACATTTCTCGAGAACAACAAATCGACTCTCAAAATTGACCCAAGGAGAGCAGGTCGATGAAAACTCGGGAGGAGTTGCCTGGAAATCGACGGCAGACCGACGTCAATTTGTGGTCGTCGATTTAAAAAATCGACCAGTGCAGTGTACGTTCCCTGACACTTGGGAAATCGACGCAACAGCGCAGTCGATTTCAGATCATGGCTAATGAGTAGAAATGGATATCGACCAGGAGTCTTTGTTGGCGACAATTTATACCTGCAGAAGCAAAATAATTTCCATTCGATTTTGAAGCGGAATCAACGGTCGCCTGATGATTCATCGCAAAAAAAAAAACTTGGCTAGTTAAATTCATACGTAGTTTGCATGCAACAAAATGCAATCGAGTACATATAATTTATTACCATTTGTTTCTGCACGCTATCAACATTTAAATTCGCATTACTTATCCGCAATTTATATATATAGCAGAAACCCAGCTATTTGCTGCGATTTGTTGATTCATAACAATATTGTAATACGCCAATCAAGAAAAAAAAAAAGGTAGTAAACTCGTTAGATAAACACACAAAAAACGATTGGGACGAGTCGGTACCTACGTAATTTGATTTGTAACTTCACGCACTAACGCTTTTCACTCCCGATGCTGATCATCATCTTCAAGGAGTATAAAGCGAACCAACTGCCGTATTCGTCTACAGCTGTCTACCCCTAGTTAGAGGGTAAGTTTTCAGCAAAACGGCGCGACTCGAACTCCTTTCAATCGAAGGCGGCATAGCGACGGAATTCTAGCGGAATGAATAGTAATTTGAAAACGCTTACGATGATAATTCACGCTTTCCGAGTCGAAAGAAAAGCGTGAAAAGAGAGAAAAAAGGAAACACAGAAAAATAGAAAAAAAAACGACGGAGGAGGAAGAAAGAGAAAAAATACACAACTGTGTAAGAAATAAGACGGACGAGAGAACAAAAAAAACCTTTCGATAACTCGGCGAATTAAGTAGGATTTTTACAGCAACGCGCGTAGTCTTTCGTATTATTTTCGTCGTAATTTGTGTAAGTTTTGTCGGATTTCGCAAGTTTCAGCAAGACTCGTTCGTATATAAGACGGTCGGCAAAAAAGGTACAGGAAAACCTGCGCCTCGTGCGCTCCGATGACAGATGAGCGTAAACATTATACTGTATAGATTTAACCTACGTCATCAATATTATCCGTAAGTCTAGCTTATGTGTACTTTATCGTACACATATGGGGTTAAGAAAATTTCTAATCAATACGTATAATGGGGTTCGTTGTCTTTACAGCGATGGAGAATGAGCGAAAATACACGCGAGGACGAACGCCGATCACCCGTAGTTTTGATAGGTCCAGATAGTTTATAGTAATCTCGATCCTGACATTCCCATTTCGAAGGTCTCATGATGAGTTATGCACCTTATTATGACAAGTCCTCTTTTCTCCAATGGTCGCCAAGATTTCTGAGATGATGACTCTAAAGTCGTGAAAAATACTTGTCCATTGACTACAACACTACCGTTTTTCGTTTCGAAATTGGCTCTGGGTATCGAGAAATAAACATATCAAGTTCCCGCGAATTGTAGCGACGCGCAGTGTATGTTCTCGCACTCGTAAAATTCAATAGCTGAAAAACAGTCATACACTACGCGTTGCAACAAATTGAAGGACCTTGATATGATTATTTCTCAGAAACCTAAGCCAATTTTGAAAAATGGTCAACGGTATTATGATCAGCGTCAAAATACATCTAGAATCGTACAATTTTTTTTTTGTACGTGTGTTTAGTGTAATGAATGGCGCAGATGTTACACTAACCCATTTGGAGAATACTGAAATAATTATCATTCAAGATCCATTAGTAAACTCTCAAGTATCAGTGACACCTTCAAAAAATCGATTAAAAGTAAATATACAAAACACTAGATGTGAAGCAAGTCCGTTTCAGAGAAGAGGATAATGATATATCATGACTTCCACGTAACAAATATTGAAGAGAGGGGGCAAAACGTTTCAGTAGTCTCGTACGAAAGAAAATTTCATAAATCGTGCAGAAATTGGAGCGATAACTTCATTGAAAACTACCGCCCCACCTCGGGAGTTTGACGCTATTTTGACTGCGAATTTTGACACTTCGACGCCATGCCTTTGAAATAGAAGTTGACCTATTTTTGACGTAACTGCCCGCGCCCCACCTATTAGAATGTGAGCACTTTCGTCAAAAATGCGTCAATTTTGCGAATTTTGACAATAAAGTGCGTCAATTGACATTAATTTTCGAGATCGGGGCGCAATGAGTTTTGCCTTCATGACCGACATTAGATGCTAACAACAAATTAAACATACTGACACAATTTGTGAGCGATTGGTTGGCGGCTGTAAGGAATGCGATTTCGTTCGCGTTGGCCATTTACGCACACGCCAATATAGGATTACTAACTTCCTGATACTTCCAGAAGCCGGGATATTCATAACTTTTTGAAACATTATAACGAGGTACTTCGATTGAAAAAACCAATCACAAGATCGAGCCTACGAAATTAGAATCCACAGATTATTGAGTGATACCACATAGGACAAAGTATCAAAAGCCTGCATCACGAGAAACCTAGGTATCTACCACCGCATAAGTATACTGACAAGAAAACTCCTTCAGTCTACTGTTTGCCGTTATTGAATGACCCAAACAACAACACGAAAAGTTTATGTCAGTCTCAAGACTTGAGTCGTATAGATGCGACATCGTTTCCTAAAACTGTAAAGAAACAAAAAACAAAGTAATTGAATTACAGGAAAGTCCTACTGGTTGGGAGGTCAGTGAACTTTTCAGACTGCCGTGACGTCGGGAAATTCACAAATTTCCTTATAAGTGTAGCGGTAAGAAATCGCAATTTCAAACACCTATATTGGAATCGAAATTCTGTCCATGGCTACATAGAATCCTGCACAAACCGCGGGCTGCAATACAATTTTAGTAGGGCATAGCCTCCTCCTAATCTGTTCAAATAGAAATAGATAGAAAAAAGAATTCTCCGAGTAGATGTCCGAAGAATCTCGCTTTTTCTGCTTCAAAATGAATCTCCAGCTTCTCCTGAAGGGTCGCCATATCACGAATCAAAATGATCAACGCTCAGGAACAAATTTCCAGCAACTTATGATCTCTCCTTCCTTGGAGAAAAATGAAATTTTATTCATTCATTACTTAACTTTCATAAGTAACAACCAACTTCATGTCCTCAGAGTCTCCCAATTCCACCACCCATCACCCTATGACTCAATGTTTCATCCAACCACAACACATCTTCTTCCATCCTACCTCGAACAAACAACAAAAAATTGCAGTGCTCGTACAAATCAAACGGAAGAAGGTAGAGTGGCACCAGTTTCTCTGCCAGCCGTTTGAGGAGAAGGAAGAACAAACGAAAAGAAACGGTTTCTAACATTTTTCATATCACGGGTTCCCGAATTGATCACAAAGCGTCAATATTCCATTAAACGCTAATCTTCCAATATCGCAAAAACTTTTCTTTAGCCTCTCACGTCAAAAAAAATTGAACAACATCTCCACTTGGCCATCTGATCACGACTTCTAATTTTCCTTAAACAAAACAGCCCTAATGACCTTTTACAGAGAAATGAAAGCGCCTACCTCAATCCCCCTTTCTCTCTTCAAAATGTTCAAATTGAAACCAATGATAAAATGAAATTTATTATCGTTTGAAGAAATTAAAACTGAACTCCTGAAAAAAAAAAAAAAAAAAAAAAAATGAAATTTCTCAAATTTACACTCGATCAAAAACTAACACGGATTTCACACATCAAATTAGTAGAAGCGAATGGGTCACGTTCAATAAATACCTTGAAATAACTCCCATCCAAGATCAGATTGTAACCAAAAATTACGCCGCAAACGGATTCACTAAGTCTCAAATCTGGTTCTTCATTCAAATAAATCAATAAACTCTTATATCACACTGGTATGAAATCAAGGAAATTTTCCGCATAAAAAACAGGAGCTCAAAACGACTTTATACAATAGGCCCTAATAATCCTTTTTTTTAAACGTGCACTAAAAGTATTTCATGCCTATGTATTTACTTTAATTCGATATTTTAAATATAAATTTTCAAATTTTAATTTAATGAAATTGAATTTATTTTTCAATTTTTTATTCATAACATTATTTCATATACCTAACTCAATGTAATTATAGGAATATTAATAATAATAATAATAATAATAATACTAATCATACTCTTAATAAAATTAATTTATCCAAACAATGTCTGAAACGACAGGCTAAACTCCAAATCACTTACAATTATTCATTGACTTCTATAACTAAATCCAACACCTAACATCAACGTTAAATATTTTTATTCATCTATTTTTTATTTTTTTACATAATATTGTTTTTTCTTCCGAGCTAAACTCAATTTTTTGTAAGAAACTTTTCAAATACCAAGGCCTATGTAACTTCCACCGAGCAAGTAGCCTATCATGTAACTAAAATGCTAGTAAAATAAAAAAAATGATCGGGTCTTTCAGTGGCACCACGAGGCGAAGCTCTGCCTTTTAGCAATTTGACATCAAATCACGTTCTGGTTAATTTTTTTATAATACAACATGGATAAAGAAAACTGTTGTTAAAGCTGAGTTCTTTAAAAAGAAAATGACCAATTTTTTTTTTTTTTTTTTTTTAAAAAAAACAGCAACACTTTTTTTTGTAACGAATTAAATTTTCTCAATAGCTTTTTTGACTATTCGATTAGACTTCACATTTCAATAAAAAAAATAAAATAGTAATAATTGGAAAATAAATCGATATTCGCAAAACTAAAAGCAAGTGAACGCATCTTTAAACTGACGAAATTAACAATGTATAGGCCTACCTATTTTTTTTTTCTTAGCGATAAAATGAATACATTTATTTACCTATTTTTGTTTTTATTTCGAACTATACTGCTATAGAAAAAAATATCTTATTCAATTCGCGCACTGTCATAAGAAAATTCAAGAAAAAAAAAAACAATTGTACGACTGAAACGTACAGACAATGAAATGAAATAATTTTCACAATAAATCATCCTTCAGAAAGATCTTCTTTATTTTTTGGTTTTATTGAAAACTCCATCACGAAAAAATTAATACTTCTAGCAAATAAAGTCACATTCGCTATTTTTCTGTCTACAATTCATCAATATTACGGATTCAGTCACATATTATATAAGTTAATTGAACAAGATCACTGAATCATGACGTAAACAAATTGGAAGATTTTCTCCAAGATTTCTGGGAAAGAAGAAAAAAAAAATCATAATTTCGGGTCAAATATCTGTCATTTTCAGGATTTAGGAACACGCTTTCAAATCGCGATATTCAGACATTAATCCAAGCACTAAATACCATAATTTTTTAGGATCGTACGGCTAATAAAGTCTGGATTACGTGCGTTTCGATGAAAAACGAATACAATAGTTGGAAAATTAATTGATTTTCGCGGAAATGAAAGTGAGCGAAAACATTTTTGAATCGAGGAAAAATTGACGAACTACGTCAATTTTTATCTACCGACAATATAATAAAATAAATATACTTTTATCGGCCTTTTATTTTTCATCCATAAGTTTTCATCCCCAAACGATACTTTTATTGAAAACTCCGTCACGTAATATACTTCAGGCAAACATGCAGTAAACAGTCTTCGTATCAGTTCAAATTTATGAAGTTTCAACTCACGTTATCACGGACGAAGTTTTTATTTACTTTACCATGAAGCGAGTCGGTTTACTATATTTTTTTTCCCGCGAATCGCTTCTCATACGAAAGCTTTTTTATTTTCGTCCACTATAGGTTTGAGAGAAGAAAAGAGAGAGAAACAATGCGGGTTAATTTTTCGTTATCTGAAATCCATTAAAGGGGGTAGGCGTGCACTGACTCAAGTTCAAGAAAGCGAGTATATATAATAATTTTAAAACGACGGAAGGAAGAAAAATTTAACCTCATTAAAAGATCATCAGTTCAGGTGACATTTTTCTCAAGACCAGAGAAAATCGTCGTCGTCATTTTCTTCCTTTCTTTTTCATTCTCTTCCTTCCTGTGTCTTCCTTCCATATTTTTTCTTCCTGCTACAATTTTTTGTTATAAAGTTACTTTAATGAGGTTTGCGCGCTATGTTCCGTCAACTCGTACACGCAGTTATGAAAAGAAGGAAATGTATCGTCCGTTCTTTGTTCTCAAAAAAGCTTAGTTAAGCAGATTTTTCGAGAGGTTTGATGTTGTAATCTGTGGTATATTGTGAGACTCGTTAAGCCCCGGTTTTTATTTTCACCACGATAAGCTGCCGTGACGGTAAATGCAGTTAAATTAATGACGCTACACAGGTTATTGTTAACAGGACTTCCACTACGTATCCAAGGCTTCGACGGAAAGCCGCAAATTCACAACGAGTGGGTATTAAAAAACACCGACAGACATTTTTCTCATTCAGAAAGGCCTCCTTTCGAGTACACGCTCATGCTATTGAATGGCGAGAATATTTGTACGTACGATGAATACCGAATTCGAAATACGAGGTGGGAGAGATGGAAGAGGAAGAAGATATGCCTACTGAAAAATTTTGAAACCGATCTTTCGGGAGAATGACGAGATCACTTGTTTGATCTACTTTATGTGGGATAAATACAATTTTTTTTCTCTACATTTTATCCCAAACTCCGGTATTTGCCTTTGGAGCGTGTAAGATACCCGTACCTTGTATTTCTGGTCGCGCGAAAAATATCGTGATAATATTTTCCTCTTCCGCATTTTTCTATCGCATGAAGAAACAATTTCTCTTGATTCCTGTTTTTTTTTTTTTTTTTTGCTTTCACGTTCAAAGCCGGCGTGATTCAATTTACTGCTAAAATACTACAGAGATCTTGGAAACTCTTTCAACGTTCCCTCGTTCGACGGTATTTCTCTTCCCGCTATCTTTTTTTCCTTTAACCGTACGTAAATAAACGACGTCATATTTTTCTTTCTTCTTCGTCGTGTCATTCTCTTCTTTCATGACATCTTTCAACTGAGACAGCACGACTGTCGTTTCATCTTTCTCATTCTGTCTCTTTCTCTCGTTTTAAGTTATTACGAAATGGACTCGAAAGCACTTTATAGCTAGGCTGGAATCCGAGTACACGTATTGTTTCCCATTTAGCTGATAGGAAATCGATTTCCTCTTTTTTGGGAAGTAGGAATGACTACTTCGAACAACACGGCAAACTGACTATACTACTCTAGAGACGTCCGCAACATGCATATAGAGAGCATAAGAAGAACAGCCAACTCTTGCTGCCAAGTATACCTCGCGGACGAGAGACTAATCGAATTCTACAGGTGCTGGGAAAAGTGGTCACAATCTACTCTATCGAGAGTACAGGTTTCTCTACCCGTACCCCCAGTGCTAAAGAAGAAGTTTATTTAATTTACCTTAAATAATTACATCTCGAATATCCGACTATTTTCGACATCAACAAAACCGAATACGTAAGTCCACGTTACCGTTTCGCGCGAAAAATTCTTTCGATCACACGTAAATTGAAAACGATTAAAAAGAAAACCTGAATTAGAAATGTTTCCGTGTTTAGTATCCTGTATTGTAGACAGGCACGACGTGACAAAATAATTTATTATAAAGGTAGACAACTATCACAACCGTTCGTGATATACTATAGTTTCTAGATCAACTCGTTGGTGTTACGTGTACTTTTTTTTTTTTTCTTTTCGGTCTTCTATTATTTTATGAAAATACGGTAAATTAATCCGTACCTTTATTTTTCGGAAATGACGACGACGATTGATCGTTTCATTGACGGTTCGATTATGAATTATAAATAATGCTTACGAATCGTGATAGCCACACGCACGACAACCACGTGCACTTTAAGCCGATAGTAAAGTGCATGTAGTCGCTTCTTCACCGAACGAATGCCGATTTCGACGAGAAAATCAACGTTTTTATCGTAACGGAGTATTTTCTTCGAAACGAATGACGATGGCCATTGCGCAACGCGTATCCGAAAACGCAGCGAGAAACGTAACGTTATCGTAAACGTCTTCGCCGTGTGTTTGTCGCTCTCTAACGTTCAAATCGTTCATTGAGTCAGAACTCAAATTTGCCCAAATAACGCGCAAGAATGAGCTCAGTTTAGCTTATGATTTCCCACAACATCGATAGAATGCGTGACGAGTATGAAACATTAGTTTACAACTCATTACCAATTAAATCTTTCGAATAGCGAATCATAATTTTTCGAACCGAATTACATAGGAACATATAGAACGTTACGAGTCGCGATTTTCTTAGATCTCTGAATCAAGAACACACGCGTAGTAACATCTATAAAAACATGATAAATTATTCACTCGTCTGCAATAGGCCTACAAGAATCGTATCCTAATCATAATTCAGCAATCGCTCATAATTTAATTCAAATTTCGTAGTTTTATCACGATTTTACATAAAAAGTTTCCACAAATGATGTTCACAGAATAGCTATATAGCGATAAAACCTCGTTTTAGTGAAAGTTTCCACAAATGATGTTCACAGAATAGCTATATAGCGATAAAACCTCGTTTTAGTGAACTGGTATCGGGATTAAAAGAACCCAAACGAAAAATTGAAGAAGGTAAGGCCGCTCTAGACGATTAAAATATTCGTCAATTTTTTTTTTTTTCAAATCGAGTTCAATCATGTTTATGTTCAAAATTTAGGAAGGTTTCGTTGATAGAATTCAAATCAATATAAACTTGATCAAACTCGATTAGAATTTAGAAAAAAAAAAAAAAAATACCTACGCGAACATATTGGATAGACCGAAATAAATCTGTCGATTCAGACGATTATTATTAATCCAATATTACAACATACCCAATAGTATTACATTCATGGTGCATACGATTCCTCTTTGCTCTTGATGACAAGGAAGAAAGACAAGATTTTGTAAAACTCATTTCCTTTTTTTCTGAAAAATTCATCGAAATACCAATTCTTTAGTGTCTAGATAGGCTACGAACATTATCAATTTTATCATAGTACCTAATTAATTAATTCAATGCATGGAAAAGGAAAACGCACTTTTGTAGATCAATTTTATAGTTTGAAACTCCGTTCTTGCAGACATGATAAAAGAGCGGACCAAAAAAGTACTTTGCAGCACACTGTTCAGCAAAGTGAACAGTTTTACAGAAATAGTGGTCTGCAAAGTATACTGTTTTTCTGCGCATTTGTATTAAAAAATATCTTGCACGACAAGACTTGAAGTGAGCTCGAATTTGCAGATCTCGTGCATCACTCGCCATTTAAACTCTCGCACTTGCACTCGATCTGCAAACACTCAGCTTCGAGCCTTCGCGTACAATGCACTATTTTATCAACGTTTTTGAAAAGTAACTACTCATTTTATTTCAAACAATCAATCTACTATATAATTATGAGTTTCTTCCTATTTCATCAGGGTTTTACAGCAATGATCGAATAGGCAGGAATGTAGCTATTGATATACTCAACAAATAGAATACACAAAAGCGCTCAATCTATAAAGAGCAACGTAACAACCAAAACTGATATAACTTACCGTCTTCCAATTCTTCCGGTTTGTTCGTGATCCTATCCAATTGATGGGAACGGGTGAATTTATCAGATTACTCTTCTTCTGATCCTCACTTTCTTTGAAATTCACTCTCGTGTACGCAGGTACCTTACGAGCATTTGATATCAATTCTTCATTCAAAATTCCGATAAGAAATACATAATTAAGAGCAACGATACATTGGAAGAGAATATATTCAGCAAGGATACCATGAGCAGTTGCCGAGTGCTGATTTCCTACCTATATAAACGTCCCGGACTTGATTATAACTTCAATTCCAACAGCTAGAATTTTCAACGCTGGATGGAAGTAGTAATAAATTCAACCATTCCATTTCACTGATAAGAAAAATTCTTCAGGTTCAAATACCTCATACAAGAGAAACAAATTAATAATGACAACACTAGCAACAAAATGTAGTATAATGCTGAAAGCTGTCTATTGATGAGATCAATGAGTTGAAACGAACATGAACTACCTACATTTTTTGTACTCTTACCTACCTAAGGAACGATACCCCGTATCTATGAGACTCTGAAGAGTATGTTAACATTACAAGGCTTTACCTGATCATTTTCGTCGTCATTTTTCCACTAATTGAAATCACAAAGCATTGAAGAGTCATGGAATAGTATGTTACACAACTACAAGCGGTGAAAACAAGTTCAAGGACTCTCATGCAGCCGTTTCTGTAGGTAACACCAGGGTAATACAACTACTATAAAATGGCCGTCGATAGAATCGCGAATCACGAATCAAATTTTTGCGACTCGTGATTCGGATCATTTTTTTGAGTAAGATTTGTGATTCAATTCACAAATCCTACTGAAGAGGTAGTGACACGAACGTATTCTGACTGTGGTAAACGCTGTCCGTGATTTTGAAGTAGTTCTGAACATCCCGAGCGCAGCGCTCGTGATGAAAGTGATGGGTAATGTACAGAGTCTTATGGGAACGCCGCTACTTTCAAAAATTTATTGCAGGATCAGGAATCAGCCGATGCACTTCATATTTGGCATAAAAATACCATTTAATCTACTCTATAAAATTTTGAAAGAATCACCCTTCTAAGTAAATTCTTGGATTTTTCATAATCCTTGGAAATTTCATCAATACTAGGGTACCAACGGTAACGTCTCAGCGCAGGTGGGGTGTAGAAGGAACAGGGAAACAGCCCGAGTGTTCGCTGCAAACCTAGCGGAAGTTTGTATGTACAACTTCAAAACTGCGGACACGATTTTAGCGTTGTGTCATTACCTCTTCATCTTATACCATGATTTTGGACCGTGCGCGCTATACTCCGTTCACGTTAAGAAAGGATAGAAATACGATCTCGAGAATGGAACGCCCCGGGTAATTTTAATCTACTGTTCCGTTCTCAAGGTCATATTTCTATCCTTCCTTAATGTGAACAGAGTATAGCGTCAAGCCTTCCTCCTTTGGCGCACCACATGTTTCATAGATAGGATATACTCTGTCCACGTTAAGAAAGGATAGAAGTACGTGCCTGGAGAACGAACCGGTAGATTAAAATTACCTGGAGCGTTCCGTTCTCCAGGTACACACTTCTATGCTTTCTTACCGTGAGCGGACTATAATTTTAAACTCACCACAAAACACAAATTCTTATGGAAAAATTGTAATTTTCAGTTTGTCACAATCTCGACAGAAATTCATTTGAAGTCTTATTTAATTTGAAATGAGAATATTTGGGTTGACCATCCGCTAGGATCGCTAATTACAATTGTTGTTTCTTCACCTAAAATGGTATCTTTTCCAAAATTGGCAAAGATACCATTTTAGGTGAACCAACAACGTGCGTAATTAGCAATAAAATTGAAAACAGGAGCTTTACTATGGCAATCTATGAGAGAAAGAATAAAAAGCTTGGAATAACTCTTGAAGGGTAATGTCATCTCATCTAATAATCTAGGTAATATGTAGAATTTTAACAGGGAACCTGTTTTATGGGGGGCTATTTGAGAAATCTGGCGTCCGCCGTGCGCCGTCCGCCGACTCTCGAGCTATATATGATAGAAGGGGGACTTGGAAAAATTTCGACTCTCGAGCCATATATGATAGGAGGGGGACTTAGAAAAATTTCGACTCTCGAGCTATATATGACAGAAGGGGGACTTAAAACAATTTCGACTCTCGAGCTATATATGATAGAAGGGGGACTTAGAAAAAATATATGATAGGAGAGGAACTTAGAAAAATTTCGACTCTCGAGCTATATATGATAGAAGGGGGACTTGGAAAAATTTCGACTCTCGAGCCATATATGATAGGAGGGGGACTTAGAAAAATTTCGACTCTCGAGCTATATATGACAGAAGGGGGACTTAGAAAAATTTCGACTCTCGAGCTATATATGATAGAAGGGGGACTTGGAAAAAATATATGATAGGAGAGGAACTTAGAAAAATTTCGACTCTCGAGCTATATATGATAGAAGGGGGACTTGGAAAAATTTTGACTCTCGAGCCATATATGATAGGAGGGGGACTTGGAAAAATTTCGACTCTCGAGCTATATATGACAGAAGGCGGACTTAGAAAAATTTCGACTCTCGAGCTATATATGACAGAAGGGGGACTTAGAAAAATTTGACTCTCGAGCTATATATGATAGAAGGGGGACTTGGAAAAATTTCGACCCTCGAGCTATATATGATAGAAGGGGGACTTGGAAAAATTTCGACTCTCGAGCCATGATAGGAGAGGGACTTAGAAAAATTTCGTCTCTCGAGCGAGAAAAATTTAGATTCTCAAACTATATTATGATAGGCTTATAGTAGGTCTAGGCCTTCTTTATACTATCTTTATCTAGGTCTAGGCTTCCTTGAATTTTCAATACCAAATCCCATTCGACTCATAAAACAGGTTCCCTGCGTTCCTCGTTTAACTTCGTTAAGGAAGCCGTCGTTTTTATTTGTGAACATCTTTATGGCGTGTCCGAGAGCCAAATCTGCTTCATTCAAGTGTTATTTTGATTTTTTTCATTTTTTCCCCGTATTCCACCATAGTTTGGCTCCCGTTTTCAATTCCTCCCTGCTTGGTAAAAAGGGAAGGTAGCGCTGTCCGGCTCAAATATAGTCTAATAACGTGAAAATAATATTCAGGACAAGTTTTTGCTGAAAAGTTCATTGGAAACAATTAAAAAATCCTAGAAAATTTCACTTTTTTCTTACCTACGTTCTTATGTAGCGTTGTTTGCTATCCTACTTAGATAAGAGAGACATTCATGTGTGTGTTTGTAATGGTGCGTAACATAGTTTGTTCATGCACTGTCCGAATGAATCGTACGTATTTTAAATAAATAAATCTTGAGCGCGCTTTCGACGGATCGTCATTATCAAGCGAAACGACAATCCGTCCGAAGCACGCTCGCGATTTATTTATTTAAAATACCTACAGTGTGTAATACATTATATTATTTTTTGTAATCCAAGAAATATACTTGATCTCCTTTGTGATTTGAATCACAAATCAATTATGAATCATATGATTTGTGATTCAACTCATATTTTGTGATTTGTGTCCATCCCAGCCCGAGTGCCCAATGTGCAAAATGAGACTTGTAACAATTACAAATAAGACTATTCAACTTTATAATAGTATATGAGACCATGTCCACAGAAATCCGCCTTAGCGTTGAATATTAATCAGGAAAAACAGATTTTTTACAGAGGAAGGAAGGTTCCTTTTCTCCTGATTGTATTTGAACACTAAGGCAGGTTTCTGTAGACGGGGTCACATATTACGCACCGGGTGAAATAAAAGCAGCCGAGTGAAGTAAATTGCACAAGAAGTCATTTATCGCTTGTTTTCACAAGTTGCGTACAATATTTGGCGGGCGGTAAATGACAATTTACCGCCCTGCATGCAGTAAATAATTTGACACGTTGTAACAAAAACAGTAGTGCCTAAATATTCCCCCATAAAGAAAGTTAGTTATAGCGCCGTCTGTAGATCTGTTGATGAATTTGTTACATAATTTTATGGTTCTATAAGGACCTATTATAAAGTGTCAAAAAGTCTCATGTCACATTGTTCCATCCTTAGGCACTTTGGGTGGTTTGAGTTCATCACGCTATCTGAGACGCACACAACTTGAAGTTCAGTTAAATCAACAATAATGACAATCATGTAAAAGTAAGGAGGAGATTGTCAAAACAAAAGAATAATATGTCTAGCAATATTTAACATTTAATCTTTCAAAAATGCTCTGAAGACAGAAAATAATAATGATTATTTCTGCTGTTTGGTTTGGGTTCATTGCTAGTCTAAGTTGCCAGTCCTCACCAGTCATCCATACCATTGTTGCCAAATGTTTTTTTTTCAGACAGAGCGAGTGCGCGCTAGCAACGCTACACATATAAAGTGTGTATAGTAGTTGTAATTGCCAGGTTAGTAGTTGTGTGCCAAGAAGATGAAGATGCAATTTGGCTACATTTATTAGACCAAATACTATAAACAATAATAAGTACCGGAAACTCCTATTCAAATACATTGAGCGCTTTTGGTCACGCAATGCAGCGCTATGTAGAGTTGTGGGATGATGATGTTACCACGTGAGTCATGGTCGGGTTGTTTGGGTTGTTGATAGAGCCCCACTACACGCAAACGATATACACAAATTCACAGTCACATCCCAAATTAGTTCCAACCCCGCAGCTAGTTGCTTGTGACCTTGAAATTGAAAAGAGTTCCCGGTATTATTGTTTATAGTATTTGATTAGATGTGGGAAATGAAGTCAAGAAAATCGCGAATAATTTGAGTTAAAAGGTCTGAAAAAACTTGAGGATTGTTATTCCATGTAGTTAAAGGTTACCGGAAAACATCTTAATAATTTTAGGCTCGATAGCATTGCAATCTACAATTTCTTACAAGGTTTCAAATTTCATTTTTGCTGTAAGTAAGTATTGTGATTCAATATCACAATCCTTCTTGGGCAAAGCTTCCATACATTGCCACCTGCACTGACTCTTTCGCTCTCTAGTCGAAATACACGTAGGTACTAAACAAATAATATTCGCATTGTTGAAAATGTAGACCGTTTGCTGGATACTGCCGCGAGGGTGCGCTGCGTGTTAACCAGCAGAGTAAAAGGGAGAGAACAATGTTCCCTCTCTATTACACCCACATCTTAACACACAATGCGATCTTGTGGTAGTATCCAACGAACAATTTACATTTTCGACAGGGCAAATGTCTGATACGTGTATGGTAAGAGCTACATTTCTGCAGTACTGAATTATCCATACTGTAGAAATGTGACTGCGGTAAGAATCTGCTTATAAGGTTGATTTCTTTGTGACAGGTCACATATGTATTTTTTTTAATCGGATCTTGGTGATACAGACTTTACATTTCGTAATAAATAATTGTATTTTATCCACATAGTAAACAGAGGTCGTCTTCGCTATACTTATAACGTTAACAAATACGGGCGGGCATCATCCAAATTTGTAGTTTAGGTTCGCCTAAAATGTTGAGTACGCGTCAAGAGGTTTCTTCGTTACTAAATTTTCGAGATGAAGAAAATAAATATTTTTAGGCGATGATACTGGTAGAACCGGCGCTAATGAATGGCGAATAGTTGCGTACTGAAATTTCTCACGAAGACTTTTAATCCTGTCACTGTTAAATTTGGTACCCTAATGAAAGGTAGCCACCAACTAAGCCTCCTACATCGCTCTCAAAAGCTTCGTCCGTCTATTCAGCCTAATCGGCCGACCCAATATAAATATTGGTAGGGATCTATGAAATCAAAGCCCATGCAGTGTGGGTGAATGACACTTATGAAATGTAGGTCATTTCAATCGATATTATCAATGTATGATGGCGAAGAACTAACGCACCCACTTTATATATTTTTTTATCTGCAGGCTAACTCTTTGAGGAGGCTACGAGATCTTAGTATCAGGGACAAATACCAAACATCCTGCTAACACCGCATATCATCAAATTAGAACATTGATAAAAATGATGGCCTAGTCTAAATGGCCTACTTACCTACGCGTTTAGGTTTCCAGCGCAATGACGTAGTCAAGTGCAGATATACAACCGACAAGAGATTCGTGTTAATGCATGAGACAATAATTTTATTTTTATGTGAATGCTTAACAACGCATCAAGGTCTGATGAGCAATAACCTTGGTGCATACGTAAAATATGTACATAAAAATAAAATTATCGTCCGATAGAGCATTAACACAAATCTATTGTCGGTCGTATCTGTAGGACCGATGTTGTGCAACCACTCGAATTTTGATATTTGAAAACCACAAGGCCTGTCGAATCCAATCTCTCTTCGCTAGTATATCCGTTTCTATACTTTTGTACCTACTCGATTTTTTTAAATGAATGAAATGTATTGCTTCTATGACCAGAGGAATCGTGCACGTACGATGACGAGTTCCGCGAGACGCTGATGTCCGATCACCTCAACGGTCTGCGCTTAAATCGAGAGCCACTGCAAAAAAAGAGACTGCAATGGCCGTATACAGGGGTAATTTGGATGTTGGATTGTAGAAGTCAACCATGACGCATTCAATGCTTGATGTGTTCCACCAATTTAGTATATGTTGCAACCAAAGACTTGCAGATAAAGAGGACATTGATAAATACCGATCAGTATTAAAGTTGGAACTATTTACCACCGCTACTTGCAATAACGTGAAGTGTGCGAGAATATACGCTTGCACCCGCAAGTGTTTTGAAATCGGTCAGGCTGAAGAGATAGACAAAGTTCTTCTGTGCGATTTAGAAGACTGGGCCAGAGGCTACCTCTCACTAGGACCAAATTTAACAATGAATGGATGCAAGAACTTTGTGAAAAAATATCCGGATACAACTATTCACCATCCATTAGCGCCTGATCCGCCTGTTCCATCGCCAGAAGTTTATTTTCCTCTCGAAGATTTTTACTCACAAAGAAACTTTACAGTAGGTAAATATTTGCCGAATGGATGTACGATTTCTACATCAGAAAGTATTTTCTTCCTGAAGTATTTCTCTTTCACGTCGAAAAGCCTCCGCGTAAGAACATCACAGGGTACCTGAATTGTTAGGCTTGGAGATATGACACAAACCTGCGCGCGGTATTGGAACTTGTCAAAACCAGGACAGAGATTGGTTGTATTTACATTCGTATTTTGAATTACTTTGTCTGGAAAAACTTTATAGTGAAGTACTATCCTGACAAAATGATGATCGCTTTCAGGGTTGCTGTACTATTTTCCATCCACGATGAAAACAAAAAGTTGGGACGCTAAATCGATGGGGGTGTATCTTCAAAAGACCTTGTTTTAAAGAATATTCTTATTATGTACAATATCGCGTTCTGCCCTTTTCATATGTGTTCTCACCCTAGCACGTCGGCAGGCATCTCAGGCCCCATTGAAAGAAATAATTGAACTTCTAGCAGCATTTCTCATCCTTACTCTCAAGAAAATTTACCAACAATAAAAAAAAACAATTGCTGGAAAATTCCTGTTCGCCAGTTATCGTAGCTACCAATCTTCTATGTGTTGAAAAGTTCGCAATATTCCCTCACCTTGCACAATTTATTTCACACCTCCCTCCAACATTAACCATTTAAAGTATTCGTAATAATTCTGTATTCACTTTTTCTCAAATAGGGAGTAAGACGAGGCAGGGCCTAGTAGCCACCCTCTACTCCAATCTCCCTTTTTTTCCCCTATCCCCCCTTTTTTTTTCTTTTTTTTCTCCCCCCCCCCGTTAATTCTTTAAAAAAATGTTCTTTCACGTTTTGTTATTATTATTATCCTTATTATTATTTTTAAATTTCATGATATATTTTTTTTAGCAGCTACCATCTATTTTATTTTTTCACCCTCTGTTCCTATGTTTTGTTACTATTATTTTTTGATACTTACTATTATGTATTCTTTTCTTATGTTTTGTTATATCATTTAATGGAAAGATACTCGTTAAGCTTGCTTACAACAGCTGGTTTGAACGATGTAAGTGCCCGATAACTGTCAACATAGTCGATTAATTTGTGAGAAGGAACTACAGTGCAGTTATGAAAAAATAACAGCACACTTTGTCGTCCATCTTGTTTTTTGAGAATAAACTATTAACTACTTTTGTAAAACCAAGAAATGCAAACCTCAACTAGTCCTACATTGGACTCTTTGTCTTGTCTGAGTTGTCCACTTGCATTCGATTCAGTTCAGATCTATGCTCAGTGATCAGCTGTCAACAATGAGTGAAATTAATCTTCTTCACCCCCCCCCCCAGGCCAAAGATGATGAATTTAATGATGATGATGTCAAGACTCCGGAAAACATTGTCGCTGCCGCAACTACAGCAAGGTCAAATCTTCTCCCGGGTAAGTCAGGTTTTTTTCACGCCTGATGAAATGCCGTAACTTGTAAGAGTATGTTGATGAAAATTATTAACTATGTATGCAATTTTGGAAATCTTCATGTTAAGGTCTTTTGTGAATATTTATACGTCTGTGTAGATCGTCCATCTACCTCAAGATGAACACCGAGCGATTTGTCTGATAAATTGTTTTGTAACCACGGTGACAATTCTGTTTTCACACCTGATGAAATGCCCTTACCTCGTAAAAGTATGTTAATAAAAATTAATAATCTTGGAAATCTTCATGTTAAGGTCTTTTGTGAATATTTATGTCTGTGTAGATCACCCATCTACCTCAAGATGAACACCGAGCGATTTGTGTGATAAATTGTTTTGTAACCATACTGATAATCCTATTTTCACGCCTCATGAAATGCACGTAACTTGTAAAAGTAAGTTCATAAAAATTAATAACTTTGTACCTATGCAATCTTGGAAATCTTCATGTTATGGTCTTTTGTGAATATTTATGTCTGTGTAGATCACCCATATACATCAAGGTCAGCAGCAAGCAATTTGTGTGATACATGGTTTTGTAACCATACTGACAATTCTGTTTTCATGCCTGATGAAATGCCCGTACCTTGTAAAAGTACATTGATGAAAATATTTAACTTTGTATGCAATTTTGGAAATCTTCATGTTAAGGTCTTTTGTGAATATTTATGTCTGTGTAGATCACCCAACTACCTCAAGATCAGCAGCAAGCAATTTGTGTGATACATTGTTTTGTAACAATACTGACAATTCTGTTTTCACTCCTCATGAAATGCATGTAACTTGTAAAAGTATGTTGATAAAAATTAATAACTTTGTATGCAATCTTGGAAATCGTCATGTTAAGGTCTTTTGTGAATATTTATGTCTGTGTAGATCACCCATATACATCAAGGTCAGCAGCAAGCAATTTGTGTGATACATGGTTTTGTAACCATACTGACAATTCTGTTTTCACGCCTAATGAAATGCCCGTAACTTGTAAAAGTATATTTATAAAAATTAATAACTTTGTATGCAATCTTGGAAATCTTCATTTTAAGGTATTTTGTGAATATTTATGTCTGTGTAGATCGCTCATCTATTTCTAATGACTTACAACCTAATAATTCAAATCAAAGGATTGAGTCAACCTGTAGATGATCAAGCCTTGATTGAAGAATTCAGTAAACTGATTCCCATCCATTCATCTGTGAATCCAAACACCGAAAATGTGACAGCTCTTTTTAATGACAATGTCATTCAAGAATTTTCAAAACCTTTCAATCTGGAACGTATTGTCGCGCAAGTATTCAAACAAAACACATTCAATAATTGTGCGATAACAATCAACATAACCAAATAAGGCTGTATCAAAAATTTTAGTTTTGTTTGTACCACCACTGACCTATCAAAGCTGTTGTTGACTTAGAACATTGGCCCATAAACCTAGTCCATTGTCAGTTGACTATTTTTGTGCCAAAAGGACAATTAATGGGTGACTAGTGTCTGATCTGAAGATTTATACCTTCCACTATGTAAGTATGAAGATGGTCTATGAGAGTGAATTGATTTTGTTGGCGAACATTGCTAATAATAACTGTCATCATTAATCACGTTGTATAATTCGCGGGTCACGTAATTAAGCTCAGTATACCTACAATTTGCACAACACGTGTGCTGTCAACCTTCAACACCCTGGTAAGTAAAGTATTCCTGAGAATTATCCTGAACGTCCAATGCACGAACCTCGAAGACAAACAATCACGATAGATACAGAAAAATTTTTCTTATCAACTGATTCATAAATATTTTGTGCCCACCGGGTGATATCAACCTGGAATCTTAATATTCGAATACATACGTATGGAGTGTTGACCAACTTCTACATGTTAGAGGCAGATATAATCTCATAGTGTGTTTACACTCTGAAAACACATTCTACAATCATTATATGGCAACACCTAGAAGAATTTTGAAGAAACTCCTCTCAAAAATAGATCCAAAAATGCAATCAAGATGGGTTTCTAGACAAAGTGGAGTTGGCTAACTCGGTAACGGTGTAGAATCTATACCTTCCTTCAAATCAAGCAATCTACAGGAAATAACTATTTCTCTATCGTCGAAAGAAGGTGTATACGTGCGTTGAACAAGGGCCGATTCTATATCGTTACCCAAAATTACTTTATTGGACCACCAGGTTTTTTCATGTCAAAGTTGCATCAACATTCTATAACCAGGACAATCCACTATTCCTCAGTATCGTATCTTCCGTTTGTACAGGCTTGGCCAGAGAATAGGTTCCCACATATTAAGGTCGGAAAACTTATTTCAGCGATGTTGAGCAAATTATTGCCGCTGATTCTGTATAAATAAGAACAACGATTAATTGCAATTTCTTCAGGAAATATATTTTCGATAGTGACCTTCTTATGCTACACATCTGCAGATCATACTTGGCTTTTTCAGATAACAGGTCACATTTTTATTCCTTAGAAAACTGAGAGCGAAGCTAACCCACCCTCTGAGCCAACAGTAGTTTTAATGGCCTAGATGAGGTCCCAAATACCTGAAAACAAGCCAGAGTTGATTTTCGATTTGAAAACTATCAACTTATGCCACGTAGAATCGACGTACTTTGTACGACGTACTTTGTACTCATGCATCAATTCTAATAGTGGGAGTAAACGAAAATGAGAATCTACTCTATCCTCAATATGTAGAAGGTAGGGTTTTCAACCAAAATAATTGAAAGTGAATAACGGTTTTATTGGTCCAAACAGCTTTCAAAATTAAAACGGTCAACGATTATTGGTTGCATAGAGTATTTTTCTGAAACGGTCAAACAGTCATAACGGTCATGGCTATTATTAAAAAATGATACGGTCATAACAATTCTCAACGGTCGAAATAGAAAAAAAACATTTCTTGAAAGAAAAAAAACATGTTTTCAAAGTAAAAAACATTGGAAATGTAACTCTCAATATTACTGTTATGACCGCTTTGACCGAAACATTTACCGGTCAAACGGTCATGGTGAAGGTAGTAGTTTCTTTTTAAACGATTATCAATCGATTGGTCAGGAAAACTTTTTTTCCTTTTGGTCATCGGTCATAACTAGAGACCGGAATCTCTGGCATTTGTCAGATGATCTTGCTTGAAGGCAGGTGGCTGAAAATCAATGGAGAGCACGTTTCAAGGTATAGGGAGCCTGGGAAAAAATTTTTATTTTGCCGAAAAATGCCGAATTTGAAATAAATGCCAAAAACGATGGTAGATGCCAAATAATGCCAAAAAGGAGTCTAGTTAAATTCGCCGCGGATAATTCGGCGCAGGACGAATCGGCGCCGCCATCTAGGCGCGGACTTCATTCGGCGCCGCACGAATCAGCGCTGAAGGATGCGGCGCAGAGGCTCATATCGGCGCAATAAGAATTTCATATTTTTGCTTCAATAAGGGTTGTGCCTGCTTATTGCAACACTGCAATACTTTCAACTTATTTTCACAGCTTATGAACACTCCGTGTAGTATTGAGAGCTTACAAGTCCGAATCAACACGCAGGTGAAGATGGTTTCAGCTCTTGCTTTTGTGCCCACCGAAGAAGTGTGTACCGCATTTGTAGAACTACAGGAGTACGTAGATGATGATCTAGAAGCGCTGTTAAATTATTTTGAAGACACATACACCGGACGTCTTCGTGCAAATGGTCGTAGAGCGGCACCACGCTTCAAAATTTCTTGGTGCAATGTCTACGAAAGGACTTTAAATGGAGATCCGAGAACAAACAACAGCGCGGAAGGTGGACATTACCGTCTCCAAAGTGAATTTTCGTCCAATCATCCGACATTGTGGGCCTTCATTAATACCTTGAGACGATATCAAAAAGGGCGCGATTTGGAGTACGCCAAATGTGTCACCGGTGCTCCTCCCCCAGCGAAAAAGAAAAGAGTTGCCTCCTGCAACCAGCGACTACTATATAGCAGTTGTAGCGGAGTACGAAACGCGGACAACGATTGAATATTTGAGAGCAGTAGCTCATATAATTCATCTCTAGTTTTAGTACAATTTTTAAATTATGAATTCGAAAATAATTTCTTCTGATGTTAAAATAATATATTCGTAAATTTTAACTTTCTTGCAACTTTTCTGTTTGCGCCGACTTTCAGAAAAAAATGTTCGAGCTATTTGCGCCGACTCATTTCGGCGCCGATGTAAGCCATCGCGCCGAATTGTCTGCGCCGAATTGAACGGACCCCACCAAAAAGTTGCAAATCTTGGTTTTTCTTAAGAAAATTGATGAAATACAAAAAACTTGCATAAAAGTTGCTTCTTTGTCCTCAGTGTACTGCAAGTTTACACGTAGACCACAATAGGACACGTAAGAGAGAAGATACTAAGCCGCTGAATACAGAAATAGGAAATATTCACACGCTTATTCTCGCAAAGAAAATAGCATTCATACACTCGCACGTAGCTTTTCTACCTGCTGCAATCACAAGGCGAAAGGAACGTGGGCTTTCGTTGCATGATCAGATCGCATTGATTGATGACGTGCGTTGCAAATTACGTAAAATACCAGGTACGCGAAGTTCTACTTTAAATAAAAAATCAGACAGCGTTTTCTCAAAAAATAAAGGTTTCCTCATGCTGCACGACTTGGATCAAGCGTTAACCGACGGCAGCACTATTTCAGACATATCCACGGATCCTACAGTTCTAAGCTCCTATACATATGCTCCCATTGTTTCGGTCGACGTGGAGAGATCTTTCTCCGAATATAAATTAATTTTGACAGAAAAGAGATATAATTTGAGACAAGATATGTATGTATTTGTCGATTTTGTAACGACGCTCGCGTTGAGGGGGGATGTTGTGGTTTATCAACGCGCCCGTCAACCCTCCCCTCCTCTCTCTTTTAATCTGGCAGCTGTGTGACTGCTTATCGTATGTAAGTTGGTTTATCGGCTGTGTGCCACGTTGAGTTGCGTACTTTTCTAGTTAATAAAATATCGACTGTGTGTGATGCGAACAATTCTTTTTCTTTATTTTTCCTGAACAGAAGCAGGAACATTCATCAAAAGTTATGCTGGTACATTATTCTCCTGAACTGCGTACTTCCATATCACATAGCCTATTATTATCAAGCAGAGTTGATAAGTTAGCTGAAAGCTGAACGTCTGAAGCCAAAGGTACATAATTTTGGGAAACAAGCTGAAATTTGTTTTATTCAGGGCTTGCACAATAACAGTTATTTTTTGGTCAACTGTTATAACCGAAATGAAAATATCAATTTTGACCGATTGACCGTTAACCGTTATTTTTTCGGTTATACATAATTTAGAAAAATATTTACTCGTCATGCACCATAAGCGCTATTTGTAATTAACTAATTCTTTTGTTTTGTGTTTTGTTGTATATTTTTAAAATTTTATTTTGCCGAATAATGCCAAATTTTGAATTTTTAGTGCCGAATTACATCGTTTAAAATGCCAAAATGTCCGTTCTCTAGTCATAACAGTTTTATAATTGTTATTTCGCAAACCCTAATAGAAGTGCTTCACCCGCAGAAAGGCAAATCTCAAATTTTGGCTACGGAAATTGGGAGGATATAGCGAAAACAAATTACGTCAAATCGAAAAAGATCAGACTCCCTGGTCCTCATCTCACAGAGAATCTAGGCGGAAAGAAGTATTCCTCTTTCCCGCCTGAGGATTACTTCTTTTGGCACAAATACGTTGATGACGTTCTATCTGATTCAACTGGTTCATAATTTACACCGCGATTTCTCCTTTGGCCAATCATAATACCTTGTTCCTCTCCTCCGTTTGTCAATTGCTTTCATTTCAGTCCTGAAGCTGAAAATAGTTCGTCAACAAAAGCGCTCGTCGTTTAATTTTTTCTGCGGTTTGCATTGTTTACTCACCCTTCGGAATATTCTTCCTTTCGCTAATGCAATTTCTTAATTCAGGAAATTTATTTTTAATAGTGACCTTATCTGCAGATCATACTGGGCGTTTTCATATAACAGGTCACATTTTTATACCTTAGCAAACTGAGAGCGAAGCTAACCCTCCCTTTGAGCCAACAGTAGTTTTAACTGACTAAATGAGGTCCCAAATACCTGTAAACAAGTCAGAGTTGATTTTCGATCTGAAAAATATCAACATAAGCCACATAGAATCGACGTACTTTGTACTCATGCACCATGAAAATCTACTCTATCCTCAATATGTAGAAGCGCTTCACTCGCAGAAAAGCAAAATGAGATTAAGGAACGGCAAAATATTACGAGTATTTTCCTTTTCGAAAATTACTGCTCGTCACCGTGGTCAATGAATTGAATTTTCTTCCCCTGTCGACCAAAATTTGAAAATTTTCTATTCAACAAAAATCTCGAAACTTTAGCTACAAAAATTGGAAAGATATAGCAACAACAAATTACGTAAAATCAAAGAAGATCCGACTCCCTGGTCCTCATCTCACAGAGAATCTAGACGGGCGAAGAAGTCATCTTCTCCCGCCTGAGAATTACTTCTATTGATCAGTTTTATTTATTTATTTTATTTATATTCCATATCATATTAAAAACGTTACGTTCCTGTGGACTTTACTATATTCTAATAATTACTTCTATTGGAACAGGTACGTCGATGACGTTCTACAAGTATGCACCTGGACTGCTCCCCCTGATCTCCTTGGTGAGTTTCTGAGGTATCTCAATCCTGGTACTCTTTCATTTAAAAAAATTGCTTTGGTAATGGGGGTGTTTTCCATCAACTCTATGTAACAACTCCAATAATATTACAGCTACTCTTTCTTACTTACAATCAACTCAATTCTGTAAACACATACAACCAGATAATTCACTTAACTTACAATCATTACAATACTTAAAACACATTTTTGTTTCGAAAAGACTTATATAATATTTTTTGTACTCAAGCCTGTAAAATAATTATCCCCGCTAAGTATAGAACTATACAAAACAAATGTGGAAAAATTGAACGTTGATGAACCACAGGCAGTGTGGCGACGCGTGGGCGATCGTGTTGGGTGACGTACAGCTGCCCGAAAGGTTTGCAGTTCGAGACCTCCTCAGCCATCTTACCAGCCATGCCACTCTAAATACCTACTATATATATCTCTTAATATATTCGTTGAGCTCATGACCCATTCGTGCATAGCTTGTTAAATAAAAAAAAATAAATAAATGTTCAACTTAGCATCAGAAAGTGATGTTCCTTACATCATCTTTCTGGATGAGGTTGTTTGAGAATTTTTCATTTTCAGCGATTGTCTCATAATTTCTATGAGAAAATAAAGAGCGTTAGGCTAAATTTGTTCTCCGCGCAATGGAATATCTTCTTTTTGAACACGTGTGAGTAACATTCAGTGATCAAATATCGCAACTAATGACATCATCCAAGCAATAACTGTATTAAATTTTAAGTATTTTGTGAACTGGAAAACGTACCATAAAGGAACAACAATAACTAAATCCTCTTATCAAATTTCACAAACTAACTTCAAAATCGAGAATGAAGTTGTTTTCATGAATAATAAGTTTGATATTTTTCATGTCTTTAGTCTCACTGTGCTCCCATTGGAAAATCTGCGAGTGCACTCACCCCCCCCCCCCTTCCTCCAAATTCTTTACTTTGTAAATGCTTGCATTTCCTGTTTTTCAATGAAATGAACAAATTCACTGAAATCTGAATCTGCCGATCAACGTGCTCTTCAATTTCCTAGATACCGTTCATCGTTTCGTCTTTCGAGTGCTCCGTGTTATCCAGCTCACGACGAATTCTTTTTTCGTTTGTTATTTTATTATTTCTTTCGGAATTTTCATTGTAAACTATGAATCCAAGTAAATATTCTTTCTTGTCTTAAAGCTTGTGTCCTTTCGAATCCTTTGGAGAATCTTTTCCTATTCACGACTTTTATGTTGAAATGAAACGCAACAACAATCCTAGCAAGTGCAGATGATTTGAAGATTCCAACGGACAACAAATGACTCGTTCACAAGTCACCCATAGACCTTAAATCAATAGCCAAGCTACCGGTGCCCTACTCTCAAAACTTGGAAATAGGTGCGGTCAAAATATCGCAATTGGAAGTCAGATGCATATCAATATTCACTAGAAGATTTTGTGTATACACAGCCGTTCTGCCATTCAATGCAAATACACTAAGAAAGTTGTGAAATATGATCTTTAATAATTTGGCTTTTCCAGAATATCTTTTTAATTACAATTGTAAAATGAAACGACCAATGTTTAATGTTTATTAATGGACCAGAACTAAAACATATGATTGAATGCATACAAATTTGTATAGAAGCAATCTAGAACCAGGGCTTCATTGGAGCCTTCCCTACCTAAACCAAATACCCAAAGCAGGATATAGTGCGTTTGACAGTAGTATTGAATTCCATTTTTTAAATACTGGTTGAGAATTCAGTTTTTTAGTTTAGAAAAACATTCTAGGAGTAGACTTCTTGAGATTTTTCAAAAGTCAAGATTCAATTTTTTTTTGTTCAAATATGGCGGAAAAATAATTTTCGAGATATCCAAGTATTAGAGTTTAAAGTTAGCAACAAAGACCATCCAAGAAAGATCAAATCTTTTTGCATTCGTCTCTCTGAAACGAAATAGATAAAAGCAAATTATGCATATTTTTTTTAGAATTTTTTCCCAATATTTTTTCTTTCGTTTAATTTTTTTTTTTTTTTTTTTTTCCTTTTTTTTTATTCTTTACTATGGATGCTACATATCTTTAGCAAGAAACAAACACCACTATGAATGTACATCGAGCATTTTTAGTCGCAGTACAAAGTGGATACCAAATTTATTGACTTTCCCTTATATTTTTTTCATATAAATTATAGAGTCAACATAGAAGCTGCACTGACTTATAATTATGTAGAGGTATATAATTATTCCTCGACGTGGCGCCTATTTTCAATGCAGATGGTCTGGGAAATGTATTAATTTACAAAATTGAGCAAGTAAACTCATTTCTGTATTATTTGAATATCTCTCCAGTTAGGTACACCTTGATACCATGCTGATGGCTGGATCGTAAAATTACCCATTGGTGATCCATTTGCATCTGTTTGAATGTCTATGATTCATATTATGACAACAGACGTAAAAACATTCACGAGGAAATCGAAAAGTTCTTGCGAAAGCGTCGTATCTATTGTTTCCTCGCGGCTCTTCAAATATATGTATAGGATATAGTCTATGTACTGGATTATTTTTCTAATCCTTTTTGTAAGAAACTTATAACGACATTATAGGCATTTTCTTTCAAGTTGAGTCACAATACTGTGCCACAGGTTGAAAATTCGATAACCAATAATACCAAATTGTAGTAATGCCTCCCTATTTTGTAGAGATTCATTACTGATTCATAGTTGGATAATCTGCTCAGCAAAACCAAATTGCAGTGATGTTTCCCTATTTTGTAGAGATTCATTACTGCTCCACTGGTTGAAAATTTACTGAGCAAAAGCAAATTACAGTAATACCACTCCATTTTGTATAGATTCAGTTATAATTTGCTGTTTTATTCCATTAGGACTGTTCTAGTAACTTTACATATTTCTGGATTCTAATAAAACTTTCTCTCCAGCTAATCTGTTTAGTCATACTTCAGGTAAATCAGCCATCACCAACAAAAGTTAGCTGATGATTGGTTGCAAAGATGCAGAGATCTTGTACCTCTGAAATATGAAAATTTGAATGAAACTTTCTTCTACATATACAATGAAGAATTTACTAATGAAATTTACTCATCATACGAGAGAAGTTGATATATGGAATAAATGAAAGGGTTTTCTTGTCTATGGACAAAAGGGATTTCGATTTTTTTGTCTTCTTAATTTGAAGATCGACATTTCGAACGATTTTCAGAGTTGTACTGATTTTCTTTTTTGTTTTAAGGGACTTCATCACGTGGCCAGATTGAATGCAGATCACAACTCCTAAAGAATAATATATACTATGGAGTAGCATACAATTGGCTTCAATGGACTAGGTTGAGGAATGTCTATGCCCGATTACGGGCTCAAATTTCAAGTTTCCTGTTCATATTTAATGTACTGTAAGTATACGAGTACAATAAAAAGGCTTATAACTAATGATAGTAATTTTCTCAAACAAATTCATTCTTAGTGACCCAGCGCTTAGGCTGAATTTGAATTTGAAAGCCAACTTTTAGTAACTTGAAATGTAAAAATGCAGTAGCAATGTATAAGTATCTGCGACTAATAATGCTTCATGATGTACTATACCTAATCCGCGAATAAAGGCAAAGGAGGCGCCCTCTAGGTTTACCACGACGGCAACTGGAAGAAACTTGCAAAAAAGTGGAATGAAAAAGTTATTTAAAAAAATATATTAAAATTACATTCATCTGAAAGAAAATTGAAAGGGCAACAAGTTTTGTTCACTGCATTTTTCATGAAAAGCAATTTGAAACGGTGGAATTACGATTTTATTAACAAGTAGCGCTCCTAGCGGGACCTTTATCCGCGAATCTAATTATTTATAATTCTTAATAATATTCAAAAATAACCCTTAACAGAAAGAGCCTAAAGCAATCTGTACCTCTTGGATGGGCTTGGAAGTACCTCAATTTAATAAATGTGCCCATATTTTTTTCTCTCTTCTTCTGTATTCTTAACTTCAAATATTTTTTTTTTCTTTTCCAAGATATTGGCATATGAAACATTGGCCATCTGAGAAACGCCATTTTATTTATTTCAAAAAGTTCACTACGCGCTTTAATATGAAAAATTTTCTAAGAACCTGTTTAGAAAATTCAACTTTTGATTATTATTATTTTATTCAAAACAAAATTGTCGCGTGTTGATTCTTTCCTCGTGACAGGTCTAATGATAATGATAATAGTAGTATCGTTTTCTTTTTTTCTCCTGGGACTTTTGTTTGGTTTATGCCAAAAAAGTTTTTTCTTTTTTTTTAATGACACAACAGTCCGGAAGATACAGAAGTAATTACGTACCCACTCGTTGTAGGAGAAAAATGATTATGTCAAGTTATAAAAAATGTATCCCATTATTATTATTTTTTTTGTAGTGGGAAACGAAGTTGTTGCATATCAGTGCTTTTGTATTTCTTTTTTTTTTTTTCCTTTTTTCGTTTCCCTCTAACCATCAATAATAGACTACTACAGAGAAATAAGACTTCTTGATTTAAATTCAATGTAAATTATTATATTGCAAGGATGAAGATTATGCAAGATTCACATTCCGCGAACGAACGTGTACCTAACGTTTAACAAAAAAGGGGATATATCTTGACTTCTACAAAGAATTAAAGCTAGTCCAAGTCGTGTAGACAGCAGAATGGAAAGGTTCCAACACAACCACTCAACTATCACCCAGGAATGCTCCTCTCCCCAGCACAACAATGTGACCAGGTCTATAAGTACCAAGCAAAGAGTACCTACCTATTTATTTTTCAGGTGCTGGTGACAAATAACTCAATATCAATGAGGTTCTACAGAACTGGCCGAAGAGTAGACTAGATTGAATTTAGGTCACTCAATAGATAACTTGTACCTAATCATGCAACAAAACCTCTTTTTCCGAGATAAAATTGATATTTCCATAAAAGATTCAGGACAGAACTAAGAGAATGAAATTCATTTAATTTATATCATTTTAATTAAAATTTTCGTTGTAACTTACGACGGCAGTTGCAGGCTACACGATTATAATATACTCTGTGAAGAGATTAGAAGATCGAGTTAACAAGTTCCTCAATTTTATGATTAAGCATTGAAAGTTTGTACCAAACTTCGTTAAATTTCGGTTCTATTCCGACCCCACGACCAAAAAGTTTGAGAACTTCATAACGGTCAAATGGATCAGAACGAAATTGAGAAGGTGGTATGGACAGCTTAATGTCACTTACAAGACTCAACCTTTTGGTCCATTCGAGGTCGTTTTCCCTCCTTCATCGTGGTGAGTGTGATTCGTTTACTAAATCAGTTAATGATGATTGTCGTGATTTTGAATGAGATTTAAAAGAAAAGAAAAATAGAAAAGTTGCCTCCCTCCTAAGTGCAAAGGCCTCGGCTGAGAGAAAAGATTGTGCTGAGGAAGGCATTGTCCAACAGTTTCAGCCCCTTATTATCAACTACAATGGAGATGAGTTTAATAATGACGAATCAACTCTCTTGGAGAAGGGACTGAAGTTTGGGCTACCAAGAGATCCTCGCTAATGTCGTGGCTGATCTCACAGCGAAGATTCGACCTGGGGTGAATATCCAAAAGAAGAGCGCCGAAATGGTCTGCAGTACCTTCCTCCCTCTCATGAGTAATGCTTGTAATGACTTGAACGTAGGCCTAAAGAGGAAGGTCAGGGAGGAGGGGTTCATCCTTACGAAGGCAGATAAAAGTAATGTTGTCGTAATTATGAATAAGTCCTCCTATGTATCCGGCGTTCATGACGTGCTCAGGCAGTGCGGGGCCTAGGAAAATGCACTTTTCAATTTTCCAAATTTTGTCAAAGAAGTGAGGAATCTCGTGAATGGTAGTCAATTTATAATCAAAAGCCCCTTGACTCAAAAGGCCGTCTTGGAACCCACTCCGGTTCCTCCCCCTCCTCTATGGGTCACCAAAAGTTCACAAACAAGATATCCCAATGCGTTCAGTTGTATCTTCCGTTTCGTCACCCACTTATACGTTAGCTAAATATATCGATCGTTGGTTCAAGTCTCGAGTCGAAGTAAATTCTACGTAATCAGTAAAGAACTCCGGTTCTCTTGCAGATAGGCTAAAGGACCTAAGTCTTCTTCCGGGATCGACTTTATGTTCCTTTGATGCTGCAGGATTGTTTCTTTACATCCCAAAGGCCGTCGCTATGCAACACAGGGAAGAGTTACTAGTTAAAGCTAATGTCCCTCACGAAGAATTTGCGGAATTCTTTGGCCTTCTAAATGTCTGTCGGTCCCCTAATTTTATCAAGTTAGAGGGGAAAGCTGTTGAGTTCCCCGAAGAAGTGGGGATTCCCATTGATTCCCCTCTGGGTTCACTCATTTCGGAGGTATTTATGTCGAAATTTGAAAGTGATTTATTTTCCTCCGGCCAGGTGTTCTTAAGTCATGTCTACTATTGGCATAGGTACGTCGACGTGTTGTGTGCGTGGACCGGTACTGTGGAATACTCCTGAGTGAGTTCCTTAATTATTTAAATAGCCAATACCCTTTTAAAAATTCACATTGGTAGTCGGTGGCTTATCAATAAACTTTTTGGATTTGTCCATCTCTTTTAATGATGGCGTCCACGAGTTTGGAATTTATAGAAAGGAAACGTCGACCGATATTGTTATCCACGGGTCGTCCTTTTGGTCCTATTGCGCATTAAGATCGCAGCTTTCAATAACCTAATTCATCGACTGACTCAAATATCCTTGAGTCAGGCGGCTTTCCAAAAGGAACTTGTGACAATTAAGCACCTGGCCAGAGTGAAACAAGTTAGGGTGAATGTTGACCTAATGGTCCGGAGGAGGCTCACTAGAATATGCCTCGACTCCACGACCTCTCTCCCTAGGGATCACCTAGACAGTAGAAAGAGGTGGATTAGACTTCCTTTCCTGGGCAAGTTCTCTTTGAAGTTGGGACGTACGTCCTCCGCCCTTTTGTATTCCGCCCAGCATTTTATAATCTGTGACGTCGGCAAGGTCCGACGTCACGTATCCCTCGTATAGTAGCATAGTTCGAAAACGTAACAATCGAGATTTTATCGTATACTATACTCTTCCTTCTTTTACCGTTAGATTTGACTCTTCCTACCACATGTCCAGTATGAATAAGATGTAAACTAAATTACTAATAGGCCACTAAAACACACGCTAACAAGCCGGAATATTGCATCAGATATTCTCAAATACGCAGTTACTTAGTAAATCAATTTTACACCAATATTCATTCCACCTTTCGTTCTCATTTTATTTGATCTCACTTATATTTCACATTTTACCTAACCCCGAACAATGGCTCAAAATGGTGAGCAGGTCATGGACGCTGCGGTAGATGCTGCTGGAAACGTGGGAGACAATGCTGGAAATGTACCTGCTGATGAGATACCCTTAGGTTGGACCGCTTGCTGTATGGAGCAACTGTTTCAGACCGATATTTTACTACAAGGGTTATCGATAGAGACATTAGGATATACATGTTTCCAAGTGGAACATGACTACTACTGTGATGGGTTCAACTTGGTTCATGTAGCCCACTTCTTTAGCCAAGGGCGGGCGCGGAGGGCCGGCAACAATACCATGTCCCAAGCGGATGTTATGGGGATCGGCGAGGTATTGGCTTTTGAGTTGCCTGATGAATACAAGAACAATCCATCAGATGCTCTAGAGTTGGTCAGGAATGTTCTAACATACGGGTTAGAACAAAACAACCGGACTGGGTACACGCGGATTACACCCGAATCATATGCGGAGATGGTTACACCCCCTCCAGCTCCAGCGGCCAATGAGGAAGCCCCTCCAGACACTCGACCGTGGTTCGCTCAGGGTATGCCAGCTACCCTTGACAATCTTGTTGCAGCTATTCTTGCATATGATGCTCCGACTCTTGCAAAAACATTGGTATTGCTGGCACAATTTTCAGTATCACCTATCATCCCGACTGCCATACGAGTTGTTGCCACGTATATTGCCGCAATCTGCAAATTAGGCAACTGTACTGAAGCATTTGCAACAAAATTGATTAATGGAATACAGGATGAGACCGGACACCAGATAGATCTTCAACCTGATGTAATCTCGCGTGCATGGTCGGCCTACGGAAAATTCTCAAGACCGGACACAGCTAGAAACTTGATTGAGCATATAACCTGGGTTTTACCTGATTTGGCACTCAGGTTAAGGTTGACACTCCAGCAGACTAGGGGAATTGGGTTGACGGCAATGACATTGATTACGCAGGCTGTTCGAAAATTCCCTAATTTCGATTGGGCAAGGGTCGCTCAGTTGCTAGATCCTGAGTGGACTGGTTACGCACTTGCAGTCGCCGCAGTAAATGACAACCCTCATTACGGGTTCAGTGGAGATTTAGGACCTGCGAACAGTCAAGAATTTGTCTTGGGTGGCGCGAGAGATTCTAGTGAGGAAAGCTGGGTTGGGTACACTTCGCCGGTATGCGGGACTTTCCAGAGTGCCTAGAGAAGTAGATGCACTTAGGGACATGATTGACGAGTTTTGTGATGTTGAAAATGAAGCCGACCAGCCTGTCCCTGCGGCGTTTGTGAACTCTGTTGCTGAAGTTGGAGAGATCATTGGTGGATGGGAAAATCTGATTGGTTAATCTGATTACTTCTATCAATCATACTAGACCACGACTAATGTACATAATAATCATTGCCAAATATTTTTATGTTTAATCAGATAATTTATTTAAGTTGACCTTTGAAGAAGAATGGTTTTAAAGCATTCCATGACAATATACGACTAAGTCATTGCCAGAAATTACCTCATTTTATACTTTTATGTTGTAACATAAATGAAGATACACCAATCAAAATTTACTGTTTTTTTTTGAAAAAAAAAAAAAAAAAAAAAGCTGATGAATGATAAAAGAATTTAATACAGATAAAAAGATCGGCATCTTGCTAACGCCATAAAGTTCATCACTGGTGACGTCAGGATTTGATATCTGGAAACGATATTACGCACATTTCTTCCAGTTAGTATCAATTCCCATAAGAATAGCATTGGCAACACACCTGACATTTCATCATACATCAGTATTTCAAAATTAAGTATAAATAAGGAGTAAAAAGTTGATTCTCAAATACCGGATTGCACAAATATGAGAATTGATATCTGCTGAAAGCTGCGGTACTGCATTTTTCCGCTGTTATCGCTTAGTGTGACGTCATGGTAATGGACTTTATAGATTATCAAACTGGGAATTTGATAAGTATGATACAAGGGTACCCAAGCGCCAAGGTGTGCAAAAGAGGTATGCTCCGCTCATTCTAAACAATAAAGCGCTACATCAGCAGATCTCCATTCAAAGCTATGTGAAAACGAACCAATGTATTTTTAAATGTGCATTCGGGTTGCGTTTTGCTTACATTGAGCTGAGCACATCTCTTTTCGAACACTTTGTCCAAGTGCTCCTGTGTGCATTGATCCTCAAGTCATCTAAATGAATTTTGATGACACCAGAATTGCATTTACTCCTATATTATATTTTATTTTTGAGTACTTGAATTTTTATTCAAAAATTGAGTCGTCTCCCTATAAGTATTCTCACCAATGTAGATGCCTCAATTCGGGCGTACATTCGTATCATGGTAATTAATTTACCCTCGCGATGATCAAAATGGTTTGGTTCTTTGTATTCATCATGACCACGATAACGTGTACGGTACCATCCAGCAAAGTGCGGCCACATCATTCAGGCGAAGTCAAAGCATGAATAGAGCAATCATTGTATGGGATAAAGCGACTTCAACGAGGTCCTAACCCTCAATCAACTCTCGGGTCATCGAGGCATGTAAAAGCGACACGAGGAATGGTGATTGCAAGGGCAACTTGGACGCTCGTCCATTAGCAGGAACATTAACAAAGTCGCTTTCGATGCTCGATTGGTTCCATGAATTTAGATCGTATCAAGAAGCATTCTGAGAAAGCGGAAACTGATTATCGTAGGCGCACCGTATTGAACTATTTCCATACTTCCTATCATCCTCTTCTATACCCTTTGTGGATGAATCAACCGAACGAGAAAAGTACGGAAAAAAATACAACTCGTCACCGAAAAATTGTTTAAAATCTATCAGGTCGATGGAGCATGCATTTGAGAATGATTGACAACTCGCGGCTGATGGTTATCTCTAATTAGGTAGGGGCCAACATAACGAAAACATCGTGAGAAAATATCATGGACATGCGCCTGAAATTTATTTCCCTCTCGAAGATGTAGTCAGAAAGTAGCCTATCTAATTCGGGTGGTCACATCAAGAAACCTTCACATGAAGGGTACAACCTTTGGAGATACTACAATTATTGGAATCGGAGATAAATTATGAAGCTGCACGTTGAATAGAGATTTGCCTAAACCAGAAAAGAGTCTTGAATTTAATTACAAGAAAAAAATTTATTTAAGATGTAAAATAGCCTTGCCTAAAAACTGTACGTCTTTATGAATGTTTAATAAACACCTAGATATCTCAACACAATGTACTGAAAGCCAGAAAAATTAAAATACCGGGTATTTTAAAAGTTTGATAATTATGATCAATAAAAAAAAACCATGAAAATCGAGCTAAACTTTGCTTACCGTCTACAGGCTGTAATGATTATTGTTTGTCAGTAATATTGCAACAAGCAAAATTTACCTCCTGCATTTCTGTTGAAATTTGCCAAAACTATTATATTTTGCATGTGAAACTAGCTGCCAATGAATTACAGCTAATTTCACATAAGTACCGAGATTCTGGCAGAAATTTTACACTTTCCATGTAAAAGATTCTTGACGCGACATACGAGCAATTCTTGATGAGAAAAAAATTCTCAGAGTTGAACTTGAGCTATTATTTGGCTGACCCTTAAACCTTCAGCGATTCCATGAATCGAACTGGCACAAACGGGTGGCGACAACTCGTATCCTAATAATTTCTTGTGATGTTCTTGAATCCATCCATTGTCATATTCGCTCCTAAAAAGAGATGGCTCTCATTCATGACCCGTAAATCGTTCTCAAATGCATGTCTCGTCTAATTGTCGGTCTCAATACAGTTTCAAACCATTTGTCGGCAACGAATTGTGTTTTTTCGCACATTTTTCGTTCAGTTGATACGTCGACGAAGGGTCACATACGAGAAATGCAAGTATCGATGAAAAATAATCCCATCTCCAATACGATACAACGGTAATCAGTTCCTGTTTGCTCAGAAAGCTTCTGGATGCAATATCTATCAAAATGCAACAAATCGAATGCGACATTGTTGACTTTTCTGCGAGTGGATCCACATACATATCCCCAGATCCAACATCCAAGATGCTTTTGCAGTCATCCATAGCGGTGACCTTTCGTCAAGTAGCTTTTAAATTTCCCGAAAACCCGAAAGTTTATTGAGGATGAGGATCTTGGATAGTATGATTGCTTTATTCATCTTGACTGCGATAATCTGCAGCAATACTCTTCTGGTTGTTTATCATCTCATTTTCACTGCGGTACCGTGGTTATATCAATTCTCGCCTAGCTGCAAAATCTGCCAAATCCAATGAAATCGATAGTGCACATGGTGGCTTTGCGAGTCATTGTACAAATATAAAGAAAGAAAACCTTGACGCAGACACACAGATATTTATTAAGATAGATAAGACTGCTGTTTTGAATAGAAGAAACGTCTCCGCATCATCACTTATATGTTACTGACATCTGAGAAACTACACAGTCTTACATCTTAATATACGTATGTGCGTGTCTGCGTAAAATTTTTCTTTCTTTATATTTTTTACCGAATGCGATAGGTTCACGTATATAGCTGAGTGTCCATGCAGTGGTCCATTGTAGTCACCTCTTTTCCAGCAGATTATAAATAAATCGAAGACGAGTGAGATAATTGATGGTCAGAGTCTCGTACAAGTAGCTTTTTTCTGTTCAGTAATCGCTTTACTGATGAGCTCAATCTAAACTGGAATGATTCGGCCGTGCTCTGCCAAATGGCAGCGTATACGATTATCGAGGCCGCGATAAAGACAAAGAACCAAAACATTTTAATCACTATACTTATTAAAGTAAATTTAAGTACACATGATACCCTCGCCTTTCACATGTCATGATCACAAGGAACTTGATTTTAAAAGAAAAACTATCTGTAACGACCACATACATCGAACGACTTTACAACTACGCCTTAGACAACGAAAGCGAGACCACAAGTAAAGAATATTGTACCTGAGTAGAAAAATTTGGTATGGACAGCTCAATGTTACTACAAGACTCAATCTTTTGGTCCATTCGAGGTGGTCTTCACTCCTTCACCGTGGTGAGTTTGATTCGTTTATTAAATCCGTTAATGATGATTGTTGTGATTTTGAACGGGATTTAAAAGAAAAATCGAAAAATTTCCTCCCTCCTAAGTGCAAAGGCCTCGGCTGAGAAAAAAGATTGTGCTGATGATGGCATTGTCCAACAGTTTCAGCCGCTTATTATCAACTACAGTAGAGTTGAGTTTAATAATGACGAATTAAACCTCTTGGAGAAGGGACTGTTTGGCCTACCTCCTCTCAAAAATCAAGAGACCCTCGTTAACGTCGTGGCTGATCTCACAGTGAAGGTTGGACCTGGGGTGAATATCCAAGAGAAGTGCGCCGAAATAGTCTGCAGTACCCCCTCCCTCTCATGAGTAATGCTTGTAATGATTTGAACGTAGGCCTAAAGAGGAAGGTCGGGGAGGAGGGGTTAATCCTTACGAAGGCAGATAAAAGTAATGCCGTCGGAATTATGAATAAGTCCCCCTATGTATCCGGAGTTTATGATGTGCTAAGGCAGTGTGGTGCCCAGGAAAATGTACTTTTCAATTTTCCAAGTTTTGTCAAAGAAGTGAGGAATCTCGTGAATGGTAGTCAATTTATTATCAAAAGCCCCTTGACTCAAAAGGCCATCTTGGAACCCACTCCGGTTCCACCTCCCCTCCTTTATGGGTTACCAAAAGTTCACAAAAAAGATATCCCAATGCGGCCAGTTGTATATCTCGTTTCGTCACCTACTTACATCTTAGCTAGATATATCAATCGTTGGTTTAAGTCTCGAGTCGAGGTTACTTCTACGTACTCAGTGAAGAACTCCGGTTCGCTGGCGTGTAGGCTGAAGGACCTAAGTCTTCCTTCAGGATCCACTTTATGTTCCTTTGATGTTGTAGGATTATTTCCTCACATCCAAAAGGCCGTCGCTGTGCAACACATGGGTTAGTTACTAGTTAAAGCTAATGTCCCTCACGAAGAATTTGCGGAATTCTTTGGCCTTCCAAATGTCTGTCGGTCCCCTAATTTTATTAAGTTTGATGGGAAAGTTTTTGAGTTCCCCGAAGAAGTGGGGATTCCCATTGGTTCCCCTTTGGGTTCACTCATTTCGGAGGTATTTATGTCGAAATTTGAAAGTGATTTATTTTCCTCCGGCCAGATGTTCTTAAGTCACGTCTACTATTGGCATAGGTACGTCGACGTGTTGTGTGCGTGGACCGGTACTGTGGAATACTCCTGAGTGAGTTCCTTAATTATTTAAATAGCCAATACCCTTTCAAAAATTCACATTGGTAGTCGGTGGCTTATCAATAAACTTTTTGGATTTGTCCATCTCTATCAATGATGGCGTCCATGAGTTTGGAATTTATAGAAAGGAAACGTCGACCGATATTGTTATCCCCGGGTCGTCCTTTTGTTCTACTGCCCATAAGATCGCAGCTTTCATTAGCCTAATCCATCGACTGACTCAAATACCCTTGAGTCAGGCGGCTTTCCAAAAGGAACTTGTGACAATTAAGCACCTGGCCAGGGTGAATCAAGTTAGGATGGATGTTGACCTAGTGGTCCGGAGGAGGCTCACTAGCAAATGCCTCGACTCCACGACCTCCCTCCCTAGGGATCATCTAGACAGTAGAAAGAGGTGGATTAGACTTCCTTTCCTGGGCAAGTTCTCTTTGAAGTTGGGACGTGTCCTCCGGCCTTTTAAATTCCGGCCAGCATTTTATTATCCTAATACGGTTAAAATAATTAAAAAACCCCGTTCCTGTGGCCGAGAGGAGTGGAGTTTATGGTATAGCGTGCAACGATTGCTCGGGTATCTATGTAGGGATAACGGGCCGCCAGCTCCAAAGTCGGGTAGCTGAGCATAAAAAAGCTTGGGAGAAGGGTAAATTGGATGAATCGGCATTCTCCGACCATTTAATTGAAACTGGCCATCAGTTTGAGGAAGGTTCTGAGGCCCCCTCAGGGAGAATTCGTACTTGAGGCGGTTGGCTTTGAAAAATATAGAAATTATTAGGCACCGGAATAATGAAGACATCACTGTTTTAAACAGGTACATATTCCTGATGAGGGATTGATTGAATTAGTATATGAGAATGATCTCATTTTGATGACTCGGTAGTTCAATCATGAATTTCATCTCGAATTCCTCTGTCTTTCGTTGGTGTTGGGTTCAGTGGCTTCCGTTCACTTACGCTTAGAAGATGGTTATTTAACCGAAAGCGTTCGCGGCTGCTAATTTCGTGCGGTCTTCTTTGCAAAACGCTACTCTCTCAAGTACAACCCTTTTAATATATTGGGTTTCAGAGTTTACACGGCCATACTGACATCAACGGCGTCCCACGTTAAACTCAAAATAAATATCCTCCAATTTGACACCTTTGAAGGTAAACATCCTCGTGGCATTGGTTCACAATCGAAGCGCTGCGTGGAAAAAGGCCCTCCGTCTAATGTATTTCTTATGGAACGTTTTCCACGCCGCGCTTCAATCTTCCTGGTATAATTCGGTTGAGCCCCTCATTCACGGCTATTTTGACTCACAATGACGTCCTCGTCATTAAGAAATATGAAAAGTGAACGTTCCATAACGTAGGTAATGAAAGCTTGACTCGACGGTACATTGTAAAATATTTTTATTTTTATTTGACGGCTCTGCCACTGACAAATGGGTAGCCGACGTTTTTGAAGTCCACAGTACTTCTCCGAGAGAAAAAATACGACTAACAGTAACAAGTAAAATACAAATAGATGAAACAAATAATCAAAAAAATGTTGATTATCGGCCTCCCTAGAGGAAGACGACGTTCTTGTTTCCATTCCAACCTCATTTGCCCTAGACGTCATAAAAGAAAGATGGAACGACATACAAATTTTCACTTCAATATAATATGAAAACTCCTCTATCAACACGTTGAAATTTTGCCTTAGTGAAAGCTATTGCTATTACAAAAATGTGTTCTATTCACAAATAGAGGGTATGGCTATGGGGCGCCCCCTCTCTTCAGTAGTGGCGGAACTTGTGCTGAACAAATTTTTTGTACTCTAAAAAATAGATTTAATTTTAAGCATTTGTACCTTACAAATATGTTGATGACAGCCTATGTACAGTGAATAAGAACCTTCACCCTCCTCCCGTACGACCTCAGTTGAAACTTAAAAATATTATTTCTATGATCAGCCGTTCCATCGTTCATTTTTCCTAGAATTTTTGCTTTTATATGAAGATTGTATTTGTTACCTCATTGAGCATAAAGATGAAACAATAAGGCTTTTCCCACGGATAAATTTTTTGAAACCTAACGTTTGGACAACCTTATAGACTTTATCAAACAAAGCCGTTGGGCGGGAAAAGCCGGATTGTTTTATTTTCTAGATCAATATTGGCACACCTAAAAAGTCATTTTACTTATTAAGCATATTGTCCATTGCGGCATTGATTTGAAATTGGCTTCGGAAATGACAGTGCTATCAAATCAATAGGGGATCTAACACCATTGGAATTAGGGTCATAAAGCTTTTTAGATGAAGGTCACAAATTCCAAAAATCAATCTGAACCCCATGTTAGCATTATTGCGAAGAAGGACTTCCACATACAAACGTTAATGTGGAGTTTGGGATTACTACAAGAAAATATTCGCATTTCTGTCAACAGTAATTGGAAGGATATGCAAGTTTACCAAGTAAGCTGCAAGCAGAGATACTTGTGGTGAAGAATCCGCTGTTAATGACTGATAAGTGATAATTCGTAACGATATGATAGAGTTACTTTCGTCACTTCAAATTTTTTTTCGTTACCAATTGTTCACATTTTCGTATCACTTTGAATTAGTGGTCTTAGGTATTCATAATTTTACTATTGGTGTAATTTTTGGTGTTCTACAAACATGAATCAAATAGTAACCGTAGTATACATAGTATTTATCATGTCGCGTAATGTACAGTCTACAAGCGGTGAGTACCAAAATGAGGAATTTAAACTCTACAACGAGAGTTTGAAGGTTAAAAAAAAAACTTTCTCCAATTTCGACAAAAATGGTATCATTTATTCTCTTTGATATTTCAAGGTAGTCTACTAACTTCCGCTTAAAAATCTTTGTCGATTCAATTCCAGGGCCGGACTTAGGTATTTTACGCCTAAGACTAATGAAAAATTCGCAACCGCCTCAAAATTTTTTTTGCTCACTTAAACTTGTGAGTTTGTTTCATATGTTCGTATCTTACTTGTTACTCTTAGTAGTATTTTCACTCACGAAGAAGTAGTTCCATGTACTTCGAGACGTCGGCTACCCATTCGATAATGTCTTTTTGACGCGGAGCCCTGAAATAAAAGTGGGAATATTCTTTCTTAATGTATCATACGCAATTGAAAGGCTCCGCTTGATTATGGTATGAATCGCCGTGCGACTTTTCGATAACCACACGTGGGAGAAATGGAAAATTTTGTCGAAAGATACGTTCTTTGAACCCAATCATCTTGTAACCAATATTGAGAATAAAATTGGAATCCGAATCGTACGAAGAATAGTTTTCTGCAAAACTGAACTTACTGCGACCGTGCCGCCTTGAGCGAGCTCGAAGCTCAATTAAGTTAGCATTACTGATCGAATTGTGCGAATTACCGCAGATAGTCATTGGTTTACAAAAAGGGAGGACCTGTAGAAATACCTAATAATTGTTGGAAAAAGTGTTACATCGAAAAACCTTACTAAAGACTCACCCAAAATGACCAACCAAAAGAATGATGACGATAATTTTGGATGTTCATCATAATTGTAATGATTATGATTCACCTCCGAATTATCGTCATCTATTTTTTTGGTTGGTCATTTAGGGCCAATTGCTACCGGTATAATACCGCCGCCCTCGACTTGAGAAGGGAAAATGGCTATAAAGGCCGAAGAAATAGCAACGATTATAGAATTAATGCGTTTTCCAATTTTACGGTTGTCCATAATGAAGAGGAATACTCACGAAGAGTAAAAATGACAAGTACAAAAACTTTTTTGTACTCGTCTTTTTCACTCTTCGTGAGTATTCCTTCTTAGCAACTATTATAATTAATAATTACGAACATGGATAAACGCTTTATCAAAACAAAGAAGAGAGATCAGAAACAAAGGCCTGATATCAGGCAGTTAACATCACAAGTAGTCAGAGGTACAGTCAGCAAAGAATTGGAGACAGAGTTTCAAAGATTAGCATCCAGGATACAGTCAAGGGATACAGAAGATGTATGGATTAATGTGAAGTCCGTAATAACAGAGACTCAGACAAGAAGGTTGAGGGAGTCTAGAGTCAAAAATAAGAAATGGATGAATGACGAAACATTGGATCTGATGGAGGAAAGGAGAAAGGTGAAAAATGACCCGGTGAAATACAAAGAAATGAACAGGAAAGTGCAGAGATCCTGCCGCAAGGCCAAAGAAGCGTGGTGGGAAGAAAAATGCGCCGAAATTGAGGAGCTTCAAGAAAAACACGACTCCTTTAATCTACACAAAAAAGTCAAAGAGGTAACTGGTAAAAGGCGGAAGTGTCACACAAACACTCTGCGAGATACAAATAATGAAATAATTCTAGGAATTGAAAAGAAGATAGAAAGATGGCAGGAATATGTCAGGGAACTATTTCACGATCGCAGAACCAAACCAGAAATAGAAAATCTGCCGATAGAAGAAGGGCCAGAAATAACACGTGATGAAGTGACGTACGCTATCAAAAGTCAGAAAAACAATAAAGCTCCAGGCCCGGATGAGGTTTATGCAGAGTCTCTGAAAATCTTAGCTGAAAGAGACGGCAAAGGTCTAACTATTCTGGTTGAGATGATCAACGGAATCCACAAGTCCGGAAAAATACCTAAGGACTGGTTGAAGTCAATTTTTGTGACGATACCAAAAAAGGCCAAGGCTGAAAGCTGCGATGATTATCGCACAATAAGTCTTATGTCGCATGTCCTCAAAGTATACCTACGCATCATACACTCCAGAATCTATCGGAAATGCGAGCAGAAGATGGGGCACACCCAGTTTGGTTTTCGGAACGGAGTTGGCACAAGAGAAGCTCTACTAGCCATAAATGTTCTCACACAGAGATGCCGAGATGTGAATGTGGATGTACACGCCTGTTTTATCGATTACCGAAAGGCTTTTGACATGGTAAAACATGATAAGATGATTGAAATACTCTCAGCTCTTGGTGTAGATAGACGAGATTTACGCGCTATTGTGGAATTGTATTGGGGCCAAACTGCAGAGGTCAGGGTAGAGAACATAAATTCAGAAGAGGTAGAAATGAGACGAGGCGTTCGGCAGGGTTGTGTTTTGTCTCCCATGCTGTTTAACATATATGCCGAAAAAGTTTTCGACGAAGCCATAACTGACCAATCCGGCGGTATAAAAATTAATGGCAAGCTAATAAATAATATACGTTATGCGGATGATACCGTAATTCTGGCAAGCAGCCAAGCGGAGCTACAACAAATAATGAATGATGTGGTTCAACACAGTGAAGCGCAAGGACTGTCACTAAATTTATCTAAAACAAAGGTGATGGTATTTTCAAAAAAACGAGTTGATTCCGAAATAGTGATTAATGGTCAAATTGTAGAGCAGGTATCCAACTTCAGATACTTAGGCACCAACCTTAACAAAAGCGGAGACACAAAGAAAGAAATAAAAGAACGAATTGAGCAGGCAAGGGGAGCATTCCTTGGCATGAAGAACATGTTCACTGCACGGGATCTGAGTATAAATTTACGAATGAGGATGCTCCGGTGTTACGTCTTCTCGACTCTTATGTATGGCTGTGAAAGTTGGACCATGAATGCGGGCATGGAGAAAAAGATACAAGCGTTAGAAATGTACTTTTACCGCAGAATACTGAAGATTCTTTGGGTACAGAAAATAACAAACGTCGAAGTGCTTAACCGAATGCAGAAGGAAACAGAATTGCTGAGCACTATCAAAAGAAGGAAATTGCAGTACTTGGGCCACATGTTGAGAGGTGAAAAATACGAAGTATTGTGCTTGATTTTGGAAGGCAAGATTAATGGAAAAAGATCGATTGGCAGGCGGCAGAATTCTTGGATGAAAGACCTACGTCGCTGGTTGGGCTGCACATCGTTGGAGTTATTCAGAAAGGCGACATCGAAAGTGCAGATAGCCATTTGGTTGGCCAACCTCCGATAGGAGATGGCGGAACTAAGAAGAAGAAGAATAGCCTTTAATTAACATGAATAGGCGAAGGTGTTTTTAAAAGTACTTTTTGCGCTGAAAACGATACCATTGGCGGTTCTTTGGAATCTCCACTCAGTTTTTCGGAATTTCGTTTCAAAGTTTGAAAAATGTTAAAAATTGACTATACTTAGAAGCGAGTAATGAAGCACTTTGGAGTGAAATTAGTTCTTTGCTGGTGTGAACATATTATTTAGGCTTTACTCAGCATGCCACATAATTGGTAAGAGGTGTCTGAACTTTCATCCCTCGCACTCGTTATGGCTTGTACCCTAGAAGACTCCTTAAACCTAATGCCACATAATTATCATCGACTTTAAATAAGAATTGAAAGTCTATTTCTGTTTTTTATGTATCAATTTTTTTCACTTTGAAATTAAACCTAAATAAAAAACACTCCATAATTACTCAAATTTCTTGGTTTTTTGTTATGGTCATTTCTAAACCTCTGCAGACTGATGCAAAATTGAAAAAATATAATATTTCTAACTGAATGTCTTAAAATCTATTTGTACCTCAATGAAATGCATCTCTGGGATTCCTTCAATTCTTTCACAGGTTTTTTTATGTGGGAACACTGATTACGTCACCTACGCGCAAACAGTTTGTCAACTTCTCTTTTCAACACCGTTTGAATCAGTGTGGCCAGAATGACCTTCATGAATTTTCCCTTTCAAACATTTGATCATGAATGACTCTCAGAAAAAGGAGTAGAACGCTGTGAGTATGAGAGATAATCAAGTGAAAATATTATGTTCTGAAGGAAATTATCGGCAACATTTCTGTATCCTTTTTTATCTTGGGGTTTGTATGATAGGATACAGAATTCCAAAAGTGTCACTTAGAAGCAATTTTCAAGCATTGAAAACGCAATTTGTATGAAACCTGGAGGAGATTCTAAAAAACGGCAAATGGTACCGTGTTCATCGTGAAAAATGCTTCTAAAAACACCTTCGCTAATTCAGGTTTATTTCAAAAATCTGAAATTTGTTCACGTGCGCTACAATAAAATCCGTAGTAGTAATGGAAATCAGAATAATGGCAATTGTGAAAAACAATGTGACGAAAATCGCAACGTGAAAAATAATTTCAAAAATAATCCTTCAAACTTTGACCACAGTCATCGCGATCTACAACATGTAGATGATAATGAAAAAGGATCCGACGCTAATTGCTTCAGACGCCGCAAGCCTGGGCACGTGGCTCGGGATTATCCAATTCCTATAAATTGCGCAGAAATTGAACCTGAAAAAGCGCGCGATATAATTAAATTACTAGTATAAACAGACGTCCGGAACTCGGGATCCTCATTATTGACTAGTTTAGTACTCAGTTTGAAAGTAAAGTGTGAATTTTTCCTCTTTCGTTGACCGTTTGTACCGGCTGTTATGGAGCACAATAGCAAAATCTTCGACAATATCATTGCTGCCTACCACGCGACAACCGAGACGTTGTGTACAGCATTGGCTGCAATCAAAGCCCAGCATAATTGCGAGAATAGTTTCTATTCCACTCACCCAGAAATACTGGTATCATTTGGCCTGACGGCGCAACTCACGAAAATTGACTTTGCAAAAATCTGGCATTTCCTCCTGAGCATGAAACAAGAGCGTTTGTCCAACAATTCGAGAAAATTCCACCGCTGAGGCCGATCGAAAATAACCCGCCACCAAAAAGGTAGAGTGAAAAATCAAATCCGAGCCCAAAACCAGCAAAATCTTGGAAAGCGACCGTCACGACAAATGTCAAAAAATATGACAACTCCGTCAAAGCGAATGAAGAACACCAGAAGGAAACGGAATTGGACTGTACAACGATGACGAGTATGAAAAGGTTGAAACACACCAACCAAACGCGTTCTACAATACTGCGACATATCCGATGATTCCAAATCAGAAGATGAAACAGACCGTGCTGTCGAGTCCATCTTAACCAACGAAGGACCAGTGTCGCAAGTCGAAAAGCAATGCTAATAATAAATAATAAGTTCGGAGTACAGACACGTAACAGCAATACGTGTCTGTACTCCGAACTCATTATTTATTACTATTATGGCTCGTACACAAGAGGAACTTTCCAATTAAGCGATACTAATACCAAGAAAGAAAATTACTGAGCGAAAGGGTAAATTTGGAAATGAAAATACACTCAAATACAACATCCGACTCTCGTCCACCCAAAAATGATGAAGAAGAAGATACCTCGTCAATAACCGCCTTGCCTTGTTTTGTTTCGAGTCAAAAAAAAAAAAAAAAAGTTAGGGTGGTGGCAGAGGGACAAGTTGGTAAACATACAAGCTATGAGACCCCAACACCAAACCACTCTTCTCTGAGAGATGGAATAAGACATTTGCTTAATGTTGTTTGGCATCCCGAACAATAAAAGACTCATGAAAATATAAAATTCTGGTTGTTTTGTGAAAGAAGTATGGTCTTGTAGCATTAGAGAATCCCAAGATTGGATCCGAGGTACAAATATGTACCAGATGTCTATAAACAGAATTGCCCATACGGTGGCCATGGCAACTGGACTGGAGTACACAAACCATATTGGAAGGCAAATGCCTCGATGATTTTAAATACACATCGCCGACTGAGGCAGTACTTGAGTACAGATCGGCAGTAGTTTTGTACAAACGCCGGGTCATTCGCTGAGCGCTGCCGAGCACGGACTCTATTGCAGTCCCAATACCTACAGCCTTTCGCCTTTCTGGAGTGTAGGTGTACAATTCATTATCGCGTATTTCTGCCATGTTGCAAAAGGCTAGGAAAACTGAACGAACAGTGCTGGAGCACTTAGGTACCTACATGAAATAATTTAATTACCATGGCACGCGAAAATTGGCACAAATGAATGGCTGCGTAGACGGAGGGCGAAAGTGGCCCTTATTACTCACTCTTTTTTTATTGTTATCATTATCATTTGTTCGTCTCTTATGTTCGTACCGACACCTATTATAGCGCTTTCATCTTTCTTCATCATCATTTCTTTCTCTTTGAAGAAGCATTTTTTGTGGAAGCAATGACATCGAGAACGGGGAACGTGAAGAAAATATGTGAGCTTCCGTATAATTGTCAGGTAATCCCGCTATCAGTCCAGATTACACGCGAAACGGGTGAAGGAAGATAACGTTGACCAGGACGTACCGAAGCGCGGATGGAGCCACGGCTGTCCAAGTCAGAGCTAACTATAAGTCGTTCTTTGAACATTTCGATGATGATAAAATTGTTAGTTATCAGCGGTAAAGTTCCTTGTTCAAGTGGGTTGGGTCTGTCGTGAAATTGATATTCGGGAAAACGGATTTGGGAACGTGTCTTTCGTGAAATTGGTTTTGGGGAAAACGGCCTCGGGTACACGTCCATTCGAGAGAGTGGCTCCGGGAAAGTGTCCTTCGAGAAATTGTACGTCAATTCGCGTTGATTGCCACTTTTTCAATTAATATTGTCAAACAATACTCGACATTTCCACGCACCCAGTCGTCATCATCAGGAGTTTCTCCTGATGATGACGACCAGTTGTGTCGAAGCGTCGATTATTGTTTAACAATAATAATTGGAAAGGTGGCAAACAAAGCGGATACTCTAACAGTTGAACACGTCTTTTTCTGTCCTACGCTCGCTCCTCTTCGCTCTACCTTGAATTCGCGCAAGCTCTGAGAAACAACTCGGACACAAGAACTCTCTCGATCATTTACGTCGCACTCACTACTATTCCAACAAATATAAAATTTTTTTTTTCAAAATTTAAAAAAACTCATTAATTTCTTCATTTATAAGATGTAGTATCAATAATTATATTATTATATAATTAGTACCTTTATTCAAACCGCCCAGCTGATAACCCTCGATGTACTTCATAGCTCGTTAATAAATAAATAAATTTGCACTAATACAAGAATAAATTTAAATTTTTACGAATAACTCTCTACCTCACGTAATACACTGTTCTAATTTTCTGCCACAAAATTATGATGACGAAATGACCTAAAATTTATTGTAACGAAATTCAAGTGGCGTCTCATGTGAACCGAAGGTGTATACCTTATAGTGAACGCTTACGACTTGATGTTCAAGTCTCTAGAACGTCCTTAACGCCTCCTTTGTGCAATTTCAAATGATTCCGTCATTGTTTAATGCTGATGTATCCTTTAGAGCATAGCTGGTACCGAAATTGGTTGGCTAAAGACTTTGATTTATTGGATGATTTCGGGTAGCGTGAACATTTGAATATATTTTCTATTGTATTGGTGATCTTACAAATTTTATTTGTTGGCACAGCATGATTACTTTTCATATTTTACAATTTTTGCGTTTGTCCAAAGGTATTACGTGTCTAGCGACTATGACGAACATGCACTTTTGAATGAGCTGAACGAGCTTTTACACCGTAAAATGACTTATCGCAGGATAAACAATCAAACCTTTTTGAAACACCTTCTTCTCGACCAGAGACACCGACTTTTGGAAAAGGGTTGTTGTTAAGAACTTCAGTTGTTGCTTCAGAAAGAACTTCTTTACTCATAACACTGAGATCTAATAACAACTTCTACACAGACTGTTGCTTTTTGTGATATCGAATGTGCTTAGTCAGTCGTTTTTCATGACAGAAAGTCTGTTCACAAAAAACTCGCAACAGTCATGACTAGCTGCTCGGAATTGCCTTCATTAACTTTGTTAATTGAGGCAAACAGGGAACCTGTTGTGGTATTCACTAGTCGAGCTTGAACTTCTTTAGAGTAGCGTTATACTGGGCTCAAGCTTACTTCACCTTACTTTATATTACCTCTATTATACAGTATACTAGGCTTTCTAGTTTTAATGCATACCACGAGGTCTAGCCCTGCCTCCAGCTAGGCCAATGCGGGGGTGCAAGCCTACTTTATACTAGCTCTATAATACTAGGACTTAAGGTATGTAGTAGGATCTAGCGTAGTAAAGAGGCTTTAGCCTACTACAGGTCTATATTAAGCCTAGTATAGGCTGAAATCAGGGGGAGGGGGAAACTCGCAGATTTCTCACTCACCCACAAGGTATAGGTCTGCCTCAAGCTATGCAAATTTGGAAATCCAAGACTAGCTTTATTATACTAGGCCTAGTATAGGGTAACAATGAGGGTTCAATCACCCACGGGGTATAGGCCTAGTATTTATAAGATGGAACCTAGTATAACCCTACTGCAATACAAAGTATGAGCCACCTCCTGTCTATGGTACATAAGAAACATAAATCGAATATAAAGCTACTATAAAGTAGGCTTGGACCTCATATAAGCCTAGCATAATACTTAGTATAAACCCGGTATAATATACTCCTCGCATCAGAGAGAAGTCCACTCCTATCATCTATACCTCGGAGGTGAAAATTTTTCCAAGTCCAACGTCAGCCTCTTTACTAGGCTAGATCCTACGACATAGCTTAAGTCCTAGGCTTGGACCTCATATAAGCCTAGCGAATATAAAGCTACTATAAAGTAGGCTTGGACCTCATATAAGCATAGCATAATACTTAGTATAAACCCAGTATAATATACTGCTCGCATCAGAGAGAAGTCCACTCCTATCATCTATAGCTCGGATGTGAAAATTTTTCTAAGTCCAACGTTTTTCCTCCTAGCGCCCGGCGTTTTTCATCGAATTACCCTCCAATAAAACAGGTTCCCTGTTAAAATCAAGGGTGTTGGAGGCTGGAGGCATTTTGCCTCCGCCTCACTGGAGGTGGAGGCGGAGGCTGGCTGAGTTTTTGAAGGCTCACTGGAGGCTTGGAGGCGCCTCCAAGGATGCATTCAGAGGCATTTGGAGCTACCTCCAAAGTGCCTCCGGAGTGCTATAGTGAGGATTTAAATCACGGTGTTGGAGGCTGGAGTATTTTGCCTCCGGAACTACCTTGCTTCCAGCTGGAGGCTTGAAGATGCCTCCAAGGAGCGTTTTAACAGGGAACCTGTTTTATGGGGGGCTATTTGAGAAATCTGCCGTCCGCCGTCCGCCGTGCGCCGTGCGCCGTCCAGCGAAAAACTTGGAAAAATTTCGACCCTCGAGCCATATATGATAGGAGAGGGACTTAGAAAAATTTCGACTCTCGAGCTATATATGATAGAAGGGGGACTTGTAAAAATTTCGACTCTCGAGCCATATATGATAGGAGAGGGACTTAGAAAAATTTCGACTCTCGAGCCATATATGATAGAAGGGGGACTTAGAAAAATTTCGACTGTCGAGCTATATATGATCTAGGCTTCCTTGAATTTTCAATACCAAATCTCATTCGAATCATAAAACAGGTTCCCTGCGTTCCTTGTTTAACTTCGTTAAGGAAGCCGTCATTTTTGGAGGTATCTGGAGCTACCTCCAAAGTGCCTCCGGAGAGCTGTATTGAGGAACGTAGAAGAAAAAATTAATATTATTATTATTCATGATTCAAACAGCATTCTATTCCATTCCATGAAACCTCATTTAGCCACTATAATGCTCATCTGTCATCTGGCAACACTAATAGGCCAGTATGCTACATCTGGTCATACTGATCAACATTATAAGTTCCTCTCCGGAGGCATCTTTGGAGGTGTCTCCGACACTGCCTTCGGAGGCACTTGGAGGTGCCTCCAGAGACACACTTCGGAGGTCAGGAGGCGCCTCCAAACGAGTTCACTGGAGGCAACCGGAGTCGGAGGGTCACGTTCTGTATTCTTTCCGGAGGCGGAGGCGAAGGCCTCCGAAAAAAATAATGCCTCCAACACCCTTGGTTAAAATCACCCGGAAACATAGTTTTTCCGCGTGATTGCTTCTATGATAGTGTGACATATGAACAATCAAAGCTTTCAATAAAACAAAGTTTCTTTTACAAGGGTTACAACGATACATTCCATCTGCATCAGGATGATAACGTATAATATGAAATTTAGGCTACTACTGCAGGATTGTTTTCTCCCATTCATGAATAGCGGTATCGTAAAAATCGGTAAACCGACCCAAATATTGATCCATTTTATCAGGCAATGTGATACTTTCTGAACACTTAAGGGGCCACTTTCCCACCAGGATTTCAAGAGGGGTAATGCGCGTCATGACTTAGTTGAAATTGTTGCTTCGCTTCCTCGACGATCAAGCATTCGAAGTTTAACGCGTATTGGAGCTCTGCTTGATTTCAAAATCAATGTCATATTTATGTCTGCTGACCTATTCTTGACAAATCGTCCTTTTGTTATGGTTCGGGTCTTCTCGGACGCACAAATAAAAGACGAGAATACCGAGAAGACAGATTTTAATTACGTCTGAGGACAGAATATTACACGAAAAGGGGAAAACGCATTGTCCCTAGTAATTCAATAACATTTATAAAATTATTACCACCACCGTAATAAGTTTCATTATTATTAGAGTTCGAGTCGTCATCTGAGCTCGAGTCACTGTCGTCGTCGTCGTTGTCGTCATCTGAGCTCGAGTCGTCATTGCTGTCTGAGTTGGAGTCATCATCTGAGCTTGAGTCACTGTCCCTGTCTGAAGAAGAAAAAATGTATAAATCATCTTGTAAATGACTTACCTTAAATAATTCGGTGGGGCTTGGTAGCTCCTCGGTTGGTTCTGGTACCTGAAAATTATTACTCATGTCTCCTTCAAGTTTGGAGAAGGGAATAGAAACATGTATGGGAGAAGGAGGAAATTTGTGAATAGGAAGGTTGAAAATAACGTCAAAATCAATTCACAAATAAGTGTATTATCAATAATATTCTTAATAGAAGTAGGAATATTTCTAGGTTTTTTAGACTTACCAAAAATTGAAGCCTGAAGAGGAAAAATTTTATTAAGACTTACCAAATCTTCAGAGTCTAAAATAGAATTCAAAGACATATCAGCGACACTAATTGCAGCAATTAATTCTAATTTTTTTAATTTGTAATATTTTTCTATACCATACATACGCACACGCAATCTGTTTCAAAATATTTACATTATAACTACTTAAATCGTTAGTAAGATTTACATTTTCAACGTTAGAAATTTTTTCAACTTTTTTGGAGTTGAATTGAGAAGAAGAATTCATCATACGTTAAATAAATATTTGTAACTGAATTTCTGTTTTACAATTCATTACACAAAGGTACGCCAAAAACATTTCAGAAGTCACCATTTCAAAAATAAATATTCGTAACACACGGTTTGGAACTTCGTTGTATGTAAAATAAATATTCGTAATTTTCACACCCAGAACTGTACCCAAGAGGCCCACTCACTACTGGTAGTGCGCGTCATGAGTTAGTTGAAATTGTGGCTTCGCTTCCTCGACGATTTAACATCCTTAAACAAGCATTCGAAGTTGAACGCGTACTGGAGCATTGCTTGATTGCAAAATCAATGCCAAATTTAAGTCTGCTGACCTATTCTTGACAGATCGTCCCATTGTTTTGGTTTCGATCTTCTCGGACGCATAAATAAAAGACGAGGATACCGAGAAGACAGATTTTAATTACGTCTGAGGACAGAAGATTACACGAACAGGGGAAAACGCATTGACGAGTTCCCGAGGCTGGGATTTAAACTTATAGTTGGGTAGTTGGTAGCCCTGACGATATTCACCCTTTCGTTCAATGCTTTTTAAGTGAAGAAATTTCACGTACCATAATTAATAGGATATCGTTTTTTAAAGCAAATACAAGCATAAATTTTGTAGTCTGTATCATCAACATGAAATACAAAAAAAATTGTAGCAATAAATGATATATTGAAAAAATAACAGTTGATTAAAAATCAATGTATGAACGTATATAAATTCTCAGATTCACCCTTTCAGTAGCGCTCTCTAGTGTAGGTTTAAATCCCAATAATCACGATGCTACGATAAGAACTGCCTGAGAACTTACTAAGAACTCTCTGCTGCACGCGCTTTTAGGCTCGTTATATACCGTGTTAGAGCCTAAAAATCGCGTGATTTGGAGGTGTCGTGATATTGATGGCGTGAATGAACTGGAAATTCATCATGTAAGAAAAGTGAGGAGAAATTATCAAGGTGAAAAGTACAGACGGATGAAAAAGTACATACGATGGCACTATATAGATTGAAGAGAAAAGCATTAGAAAACTTTACTTGTGTCAGTCGTTAGATATAGGAGTAAAAATTGATTAGTAGCAGACAATGTAAAGTGCAGGAGATGAATTCAGAATTATTTTTGAAAGCTCTTGAGAGGGAGGAGGGGGTGGGGTATTGGTAGCTGTGTGAGAACTTCTCTACTCATAACACTGAGATCTGATAACAACTGCTGCATAGACAGTTACTTTTTGTGATATAAAATGTGCTTAGTCCGTTCACAAATATCACACCAAAGCATACTTTTTCCGCATGATTGCTTCTTATGATGGTGTAACAAATGAACATCCATTCAAAGCTTTCAATAAAACAAAGTTTCTTTTACAAGGGTGACAGAGATACATTCCATCTGCATCAGAATGACAACATGTAATATGAAATCTCACAGATCTCAATACCTCAAATTCTTTGTTGCATAATGCACAAGTATGGAGACCATCGAATAATTATGTCCGACCGTAAACTTGAGAACCGGATCAATTCTATAGAGACCATCTTGCATTACAATCGGTTTTTTGGATGAAACTGTGTGAAGAGACTGATTAGATTTCTCAACTAACGATGAATTATCTTCATCAGTTTCCGAGTCTGGAGAAATTTCATGGGATGAAATGTGCCCCATAAAGCTACAATACCGGGTAAACTTCATAGCGCATACAGAACACTTGTACATTTTTCTATCATTAGCGTCCTCTAGAAACTCGTCTCCGAGTCGGACTGGGTAGATGGAAGAGATCCGTTAGTTAGGTAGTGAAAATTCAAAAACAAAAACAATGTACTTTAAAATTAAAAATCTAAAAAAAAAAGGAAGTTTGTAGAGGCTACAGAATATCTAAGAAATTCAAAAACAACAACAATGTGTGGAGATTCAAGTGTCCGCGAGCGCGTACGAAATAAATATACGAAAGGTTGGACGAGAGAAGACGACTGTATTTTGTACCGTACGAGAACAGAGTAAAGAAACATATATATTGTAACTACCCTACACGGACCGCGCTCGTGTGCTCGGGATGAAGTCTGAGAAGGGAAGAACAACGTGTGTACGAAGGACCAGTTCAAGTCAAGGAAAGTGTCGCGAGCGTGATCCGCGAGACGTACAGCGAGAGAGATAGAGCGAGAGCACCGCAGTACTCTCCTCCTAGCGAAGCGATACATGAAATCTTATACTGGATACAAGTAATAATGCATTATAAAATAAGGTCAGATAGAAATATTGGAAGCTTATAATAGAGTTGTGTCATGAAAAAAATTTGATAAAAACAACAGCAGGAGTTGAACTAAATGTTAGGATGTTAGTTTAAAGATAGTCCTGTTGAATAAAAGGGTACAAATAAAAAATAAGAGAAAAATAAAAAGTCTTAGTCTAAAATACATGATAGGTACATATAAGAGGAACAGCGCGACGAATTAGTGGCGCCGGCGCCGTCGAATGTTATTCAATATAACAGAGCTGAGAGAAAAAAAATTTTAGACTGGTTCGGGGATATGTTATCTCTTAGCAGGTGAGCTATTTTTATTTACGCTTGATATTGAATTCTAAGCTGGCATTTTCTTTCTGCAATAAGAATAAAGGACAACTTATGTGTGCAGAGTGCCTTGTAGAACCGTGACAAATGTAGGATTGTCGAAAAAGGTTACAAAGGAGAAGTTACATGTTATCTTACGAGTTACTGTTAAAATAATACGAGTTATAGTTGAAATAATGCGATTCGAGTTACAGTTGAAATATTGCGATTCGTAAGCCTAGAGAGAGAATTCGACTGAAGGAATTTCCTCTAAGTTTCTAAATGATGATTCTTTGAAATGAATTTAAGGTTTAGTAAAGTTAATTATATATATATCGGATGGAATTGATTCCAAAACGAATTGGTGGTTTGCTAACTCGTCCTGTACGAGTGATATACTGCGGATTGTTTTGAAAAGTCGATTTAATAGGAGTTTCTACAGGACAGTTGGGGATATAGGTATTCGATTGTGTCGAGAACCTTTCGTTTTTTCGAAGTTTTTGGGAACGTATGTCGCTGAGCGTAAGGCAAGGCTTCAGGCGGTCCACCGAAATTTCGGTAGGTTTTGAACGGATTTCCAGAGTGTAAAACTTGTCTGCTCGGTTCAAAATTTTGAACGGTCCTTGATAAGGCGCTGTGAATGGAGGTTTCACTCGATCGTCTCGAACAAATGCGTGTGAACATGTGTTCAAGAATTTAGGGAAATAGGAACGACGATTTGTGTCGTGATGTGAAATATTTCTTAATAAAGAGCTCGCGTGTGCAATTCGTTTGGAAATTTCGCTTGCGTCACGCGGTGGGTTTGGTGAGAATATGTCGCCGGGTAATCGAAGCTCTTGTCCATATAAGGCCTCCGCTGGTGATACTTCCGTTTCGGTATTAATTGAGGCTCTTAGGATTAGGAGGATAATTGGGAGTTCTGCAGACCAATTAACAACGTTAGGACTCGATGTTATGGCCTTTTTCAGAGTTTTGTGGAAATTTTCGATAAGCCCGTTGCTTTGAGGATGATACGCGGTCGTTCGGATCCGTTTGGATCCTAAGGCTTTTGAAAGTTCGAAGAAGAGCTCTGATTCGAATTGTCTACCTTGGTCGGTTGTTACCTTTGAAGGACAGCCGTACCGAGATATCCAAGTAGAAATTAAGGCTTCGGCAACAGTTTTTGCCGTCATATCTGGTAGGGGAATAACCTCTGGCCAGCGAGTTGCTCGGTCTATCATGGTAAGGCAATAATGATTACCGTTTGATGGTGGGAGGGGACCGATTAAATCTAAATGCACGTGATCGAGTCGAATGGGATTCCAAGCAAAATCTGAAAGAGGAGCAGACGTGTGCTTAGTAATTTTTGTACGTTGGCAAATTTGACATGTTCTTGTCCATTCGCTTATGTCTCTGTTCATATTTGGCCAGATGAAACGTTTGGCTATTAAAGATTGAGTGCGTTTGACGCCTGGATGGGCGAGGTTATGATATTGAACGAAAATTTGATGGCGCAAGGATTCGGGTACGTAAGGTCGGCGGTAGCTAGGCTTTGAAACATCACAATAGATGTCAAAGTCGGCTACGGGAAATTTTTGAATTTGTAGTGAATGATTTGCGTTAGAAGTGGGCGAAAGAAGTGTTTGGAGTTCTGAGTCGTTTGCTTGTGCTTCAGCAATTGTTTCGTTTGATATCGTTTGAACGGGAACTTCGGAAATAGCTTCGATACGGGAGAAGGCGTCGGCTACGAGGTTTTCATCGCCCTTTATATAGCGTATGTCTGTTGTATATTGAGCGATGAAGTCGAGGTAACGGAATTGTCGCGGCGACGCCTTATCGGGTTTTTGTTGAAAAGCATACGTTATGGGCTTGTGATCGGTATAGACAATAGGGTTTCTTCCCTCTACTAGGTGTCGAAAATGTTTGAGGGACGAGTAGATTGCGAGCAGTTCGCGGTCGTATACCGAGTATTTTTTTTGGGTGGGGGTAAGTTTTGCGGAGAAGAAACCTAAAGGTTCTTTCACTTTGTCTGGGCGAATTTGAAATAAAATTGCTCCGATCGCGATAGAGCTAGCATCTGTATGTAAGACGAGTTCAGAGGTCGAGTCGGGGAATGTTAGGTAAGTGGCGTCCGAAATCGCCGATTTGCATGCCTCAAATGCATTACGGCGATCTTCGTTCCATTGAATGACAGTCCGATCATTCTTTTTGCCGCCTTTAATGAGGTCGTTTAGGGGTGCTTGAAGGGTCGCGGCGTTGGGGATAAAACGATGATAAAAATTTAGGGTTCCTAAGAAGTTTCGAAGACCACGTACGTCCTTGGGGAGGGGATACGAGTTGATGGCTTCGATTTTTTTCGAAGTGGGACGTATTCCTGAAGCTGAAATTTCGTGTCCGAGGAACTTGAGCGATGGTTTACCAAATTCGGATTTATTTGTGTTGATAGTTACGCCGTGTTTTTGCAAACGTTCGAGAACGATTCGGAGGTGTTTGGCGTGTTGATCTTTGTCTGCGCTACCAATGAGTAAATCATCGAGGTACGCGTATGTGAAGGGGAGGTCACGTACAATATCGTCCATAAACCGCTGAAAGGTTTGCGAGGCGTTTCGAAGTCCTAAAGGCATGCGTACAAATTCGAATAGCCCAAATGGAGTGGCTATAGCGGTCTTGGGTACATCCTCTTCCGCCACATAAATTTGATTGTAGGCTCGTACAAGGTCGATGCGGGAAAAAATTGCACAGCCTGCGAAATGCGAAGAAAAATCGTGTATGTGGGGTAGAGGATAGGAATCTGGTATAGTTAAGTTGTTCAGAGCTCTGTAGTCGCCCACAGCTCGAAAGGAATTGTCTTTCGGAGCCATGTGAAGGGGGCTAGCCCAGGGACTAGAGGATGGACGAATTATGCCGATTTGGAGCAGATATTGTATTTCTTTCCTGGCGATTTTGAGCATAGCGGGAGAGAGGCGACGAGGACGACATGAAACGGGAGGTCCTTTTGTAAGGATGTGATGCCTAACGTTGGTCGTTACCGGTGGGAGGAAAAGAAGTTGAGGGCCACCAGTAATTTTTGGAAATTCTTTCAATATATTAATGAATTCATCATTCGCCTCCGCGGGAGGAATAGCCGATAAAGACGTGGACGGACAATTTTCGAAATTACACTTTACGGTGAGTTTTGTTTTTCCGTCAATGAGACGGCAGTTATAGGCGTCAACGAGAAGTTCGTACTGATATAGTAGATCGATTCCTATGATAGGTTTGTCCACGTCTGCTACATAAAATTCCCACACGATGGGACGACGTAAGTTCACATTTAATTCGAGTACTTTTTTGCCGTATACGGGGATTTTTGTCCCGTTAGCGGCGTATAAGAACGATATGGGCGATTTATTTTTGAATTCGGGAGGAGGTGGGATGGCACTAATACCAGCTCCACAATCAATTAAAAAATGAAGTAGATTTTTCTTACAAGTTATTAAAAGTCGGCGGCTATGACCTAAACGTTGTTCGTTAACCGCCGCTAACGAACACCTTAAGCGTTTAAATTCTCCCATTTGCATGGGGAGCCGTCCGGTAATGCCTTACATTTATTTGCCTTACCCATAAATTTATAGTGGTAGTAGCAGAGTTTCGAGTCGGCGGGAATTGTATCCCTTGAAGTTGATCGGTATCTTGGGCTCGGTGCACGAGAATATCGCGAAACTTGCGCTGCTGGGCTAGGTGAGCGATCGCGACGGGAAAATCGAGTAGACGACGACGATGCTGAAATTTCCAGGGTTGCTACACGAGTAGTCAGCTTGATGATATTTTCCAGCATGGACGATAGCATCGCCTTCATTTGTCGGATGTCGGATTCGGTTGAAGATGTTGGAACGGTAGTGGGAAGAGCCGAATACGCTGCAATTGGAGTCCGTGCAGTTGAGTGGAAAGCATATATTCGGTCAGCTAACTCACCGAGCTTTTCTAATTTTTCACTCGAACCAGCCAGGATGCTACCGATTGATTCGGGTAACTTCTTAATGAACATCGTCCGGGTAACATTTTCACTGATGTCGGTACCAGCCAGCCGTTGTATTTCGCCGAGTAGTTCGCTGGGTCGGCGATCGCCGAGAGACAAGCCCTCCAATAGTTGAAGGACTTGGCTATCGCGGGATTCTGAATATTTCGATATAATTTTCTCTTTTAAAAGTTTGTACTTGTCGTTTTCTGGTTCGCTGGCGAAAAATTCCGAAACACCATTCAAAATTGCTGGATCCATCCTCGCTTGAAGGTGGATGTATCTTGCAGCGTCATCCCTGACGTTGTTTAAAGTGAATATAGCTTCTAATTGCCGGAACCATCCTTCAGGGTCTTTTATTGAAAAATTTGACATTGGTAGCGATAGCGCGGACATTTCACTTGAACACAATACCGAAATTTGATCACAATTGTTTTTTAATTTTTTAACACGTTTTCGATTTAATTTACTTGTATTGCTCGTACGCGATACTTTTTTAAGTTGACGAGAGCGAAGTAGCATGCCCTATCACGATCACGTCGGGGTCACCATTTGTGGAGATTCAAGTGTCCGCGAGCGCGTACGAAATAAATATACGAAAGGTTGGACGAGAGAAGACGACTGTATTTTGTACCGTACGAGAACAGAGTAAAGAAACATATATATTGTAACTACCCTACACGGACCGCGCTCGTGTGCTCGGGATGAAGTCTGAGAAGGGAAGAACAACGTGTGTACGAAGGACCAGTTCAAGTCAAGGAAAGTGTCGCGAGCGTGATCCGCGAGACGTACAGCGAGAGAGATAGAGCGAGAGCACCGCAAATGAAAAGTTTATGTTGGTAGCAGGATGAGGCTCTACTCTTCAACACAATATGTAGGCCTGATATTTGGTTTCAGATTAAAGAGTGAAAGGGTCGAGTTGAAATTCCAGTATATTAGATTGATTATAAACTGCCCACAAAACAACAAATTTTATCATGAGTATCGCCATGTTGACGTGGGTATGCAAGATAATAGTACGCAATATATCAGTGGTCAAAAATGACCGATTTTGATAGGGAAGTGTGAAAACAAGAAGATTAAATTACTATTACTAATAAGTGGTTTTTGGGTGACGTTTGTATTATGGTCGCATAATGATAGTAAACAGCGATCTTACCATACACACAAACTTCGTTCCTCTATCAGAGAGTTATTTTTTCCTCCCTTTCAGTGGTTCATTGGACTGATATTTTCGAAATTAAATAATCATAGTAACGAAGTCAGGCCTCGGTCAATAAACTTCCTTCCTAGAGGTTCGGCCTGTCATATTTAAACGATTTATAAGAGCAGGGACGCTCTGAGACGTCCTAATGCGGGGGGGGGGGGGGGGAAATACAAAATACTGAATATTGTACAGTGACAATGCTAGTCAGTTTTGTCGAATCCTTCTTCATACGCCAAAACAGGTAGAGCCTTTGGGGAGGAGTACCGAATCCCAACAAACGTTCTTTGCGGAGTACTTCTGCTTTTGTCGCGAAGGATGATGAAAAATCAAAACGATGTATACAAAGGGTTGGAGTATTTTGTTCGAAATAGAGAGTGATTACAATCTCTCAGTAGATACGGCATTAAACTCATTCGAAAACGATGACAAATATTAATATATCTTTTTGTGTTGAAAAAGACGGTAGAGCCTTTAAATTGAATAATAGGTGAATTACTTTACAGGCAAAACTTTGTGAACAGGATCCTACAGGCAAATAATTCCTATTAGAAGAAGCCCACTGGTAACTCAACTTTAGAGGAATTGGCGGAGAGGAAGAAAACTTAAAGCCCTTAGGATGTGATAGGTCCAACTATACCTTCATCACAAAAATATACACAGATTGATGCGCATTACTTAATTTTTTGTTGTTCATATTCTATTTTTTATCTTTTCTATATTTAGTACGGAAATTCCTTCTTTTAATGTACCATTATATATTCTCCATATACAAATTGGTTCGACCGATGTGATGAAACACTTTTAAGGAAGTTCGTTAGAGCATGGTGTCATTTGTGTCCCACCTTTGCTGTCCGCCATCGAAACTTTGATCTCGTTACCAATTTTTCTCGTGCATACAACAAGAAAATTATCACTCTTACTTTTTTTTCTCTAACAACTCTCCATCGTCTAAATCTCGACCCATTTCAGCGCAAACAAAATAGAAAGTATTCTTTCTGTCTCCTTTCACGACATTGTAAAATTTTCACCACTTGGTGAGTGAATTAAAGAAAATAAAGACTTGAAAAAACGCCAGTTCTAAGTGAAGAAGAAATGCTTCTAGTACGCATAATTGTAAAATTTTTATATTCCCCCCCCAAAAAAAAAAAAATTTTAAAGTAGACATGTCAAATTGACCGAATTTCTTAAAAGAGGCGCCAAGTAACACGGAATGTAATCTCGAGAAACAGATAGATCATTGATAAGAACGAGATGAGATGAGGCATATTCTTACTGAAAACGACGATCAACTCCTTAGTCAGTCTTCTGCATTCTAACGAGGAAAGAAAGATTGTGATCTTCTAAAACAAAAAATTCTACTACCGCACAATTTATTGTCATCGTAGAAGGAATTCAAAGATACAACGAAATTGTGAAAGATCGAAATACCGTAAAAATCGCAAAAAACGAGCAAGACGAAAATCGAAAAACATAACAACGATCTTTTATTATTTTTACGTTTTTACGATTCTTAAATTTTGACGACCCTTGTTCTGTTCTTCGATTTTCGTATTTTTCGACTTTTGCGATTTCTACGTTTTATCGATCTTTTACGACTTAAATGTATCTTTGAATTCGTTTTGTACGATTACAAGAAATTTTAAGGTACCTAGCAGAATTTTTTGATTTAGAAGATTTCAGTCATTCTTTCTTCGTTAGATATGAGTCATAAAGTAGCTTCCAGCACCCTTCAAAAAATACTCCTGCATTCTGTTGAAATAGGACCAGCTATGAGTGCACTCGAAGCCCACGAGATCAACAAAATTATCGCCTTCCGCTAAGCAAAGATCGTCAACGAGGTAATTAATGCATTCACAGCTCACAACTCTTCTTTATCTGCCAATATCAACACCGCCAGAAGCTCGTTTCCAATTAGGTGAATAATATTTGCATGAAAAATTTTTTTAATAAAAAACTTCAAGCCACTTCTGTCAAAACTTTTATTTTTTACGAGGCGACCGACGTTTCGAAGTATACATACTTCATACTTCGAAACGTCGGTCGCCTCGTAAAAAATAAGTTTTGACGGAATTGGCGTGAAGCTTTTTATTAAAAAAATTTTTTAGATAACCGTCAGGACAAGAATTTGAACCAATATTTACATGCTTCAACCTGTATATCGATCTTTGTATTTTTTCGATCTCATGGACTGTTGTGCTCAGGCGCAACTGGCGATTGTGAGGCAGGGGTGCTAATTTTTCTTTCTTTTCCTCCTCCACGACAAATTTATTTTCTTTTCCCTGGAGGGGCGCCACTGGTGGTCGCCTGGTAGCGAAGTAGGCCAGCCCGCCAACTGTCGATTTCATTTCTTTTTGGATAAATACTCAGTCTGATGATGCCAGCTCCCGGCAAAACAGCTGTGACTGCTCAATAAACTTCATACGAATTTTTTTGCTGAATCGTTCAAATCATGTATCTATCTTGTAAGAAACTTCATAGAATTTTGGGAAGATTACCTTTTTTTATTTATTTATACAGGGTGTCTTACAAATTTGAAAATTAAAAATATTGGACTTTTATTAGACCTTTCATCGCAAATCAAGCAAAAAAAAAAACCTTTTTTCAATTCTTGATTATGATTTTTATTAAATATGTATTAAAATTAGAACTTTTATTCTCGATTATTGATTTTTATTGGACTTGCATCAAAATTAATGGACTTTTATTAACTTATTGGACCATTTTTGAAATAGTGAACTTTTATTGGACTTATTGACCTGGTAGACACTCTGTTAATTACTAAAGAGCTCTAGCTACACTCTGAGCTATTAGCTCCACGTTACAACTCAATTATAGTTCATAGTACAAGTATGGTATTATATTTGGATTTACAAAAGAGTTGAAGAGAAAAGCATTGTAGGAGTAAAAATTGGTTAGTTACAGATATTGTAAAGTGCAGGAGATGGAGTCAGAATTACTTTTGAGGGCTTTTGTGAGGGAGGAGGGGGTATTGATAGCTGTGCGAAGCGGTAGGAGTTGGGGACAGGTGAAAAAATAGTCGACTATTAAAGTGTCTATTTTGCAGAAGGGGGCAAGATGTGAAAGTAAGTATATGAGGATTGATCAGATGGAAGGGGGTAATTCTTGTGTGACCAATTCTTAATGGGGTAAGGACGACTTTTTCTCGTCTCTATTTCTTATAGGAGGATAACCAGGGGGTGAGGATTTGTTTAATAAGGAGAATAAGTTTATCATGAAATTGATTTTTCCAGAGTGAATTCCATGACTGTATAATAAAAGTACGATAGTGGTTTTTGGATTCCCGATCACTTTCACGAAGCGAATCTTACGAGAAGCACATTTCACGAAAGATATTTTCACGAAAGTTGCTTCTCCCGATTATAATTTCACGAAGACGTTTTCACGAAAATTTATTTTACTAAAATTTTTTTTACGAATACAGTTTGATGAACGAAGAAGAAGACATTGTAGTCAGGAGCGGGAAGGTGCGCGGGAGTTGTCGATTATTTCTTGAAAGAATTAAAGGACAACCAAAAATTAAATTGACATTTTTAAGACCATTTTTTTTTGATAAATTCATGATCTACAGAACGTCAGAAAAATAATATAAGAAATTCAAACAATCAGCCAAGTTTCAAAAATAGGAATCAAGGAATCTTTTGAATAACATTTTTAAAAATAATTTCCAGATGAGAGACAAAAAATGAATTATCAAATGAAAGAGGAAACTAAGTTTACAAAGGTTAGGATTTTATTCGTGCAGAGAAACGATAAGTATTCGACGAAAGATTGAGGCTCTGCTCGCACAGTAAAAAACGGTCAAAGATTGATTTCGAGATAAATATATATTTACGTTTCGACCAACGTAAATACATTTATCTCGAAGTTAATCTTTGATCGTTTTTTACTGTGCGAGCAGAGCATCAATCTTCTGTCGGAAATTAAGTTTATTTCAGGAAAAATAAGAGGAATTAAACGAGAATATAATTAAAATTATGAATTTATATACAATACAATCACACTTGAGAATTGATATTAGTCGTCCTCTGAACTGAAAGCATCAGTACTTGTTTCCTCTGCATCCTTGTTATTTTTCTATTTCTTCTCCCTTCTCTTCTATTCCTCACATTCTACAATTCAACGGTTGTATTTATTATCAAAATAGTACAGAGATTTATTCATCCCCGGGAACATAAAGAGGATCTTCTTCGATTATGTCAGAGGAAGGTGAACGCTTACGGCTTGATATTCGAGTCTCCAAGACGTCCTTAACGCCTCGTTTGTGCAATTTCAAATGATTCCGTAATCGTTTAATGCTGATGTATCCTTTAGAGCATAGCTGACACTGAAATTGATTGGCTAAAGACTTTGATTTATTGGATGATTTCGGGCAGCGTGAACATTTGAATATATTTTCTATTGTATTGGTGATCTTACAAATTTCATTTGTTGGCACAGCATGATTACTTTTCATATTTTACAATTTTTGCGTTTGTCCAAAGGTATTACGTGTCTAGCGACTATGACGAACATGCACTTTTGAATGAGCTGAACGAGCTTTTACACCGTAAAATGACTTATCGCAGGATAAACAATCAAACCTTTTTGAAACACCTTCTTCTCGACCAGAGACACCGACTTTTGGAAAAGGGTTGTTGTCAGGAACTTCAGTTGTTGCTTCAGAAAGAACTTCTCTACTCATAACACTGAGATCTGATAACACGCACAACTGCTGCATATGTCGCGGAGCGAGAACATTATTTACATGTACATACCTAGATTACGCACGATTCATTTTGGTTACATCGTAGTCGCACACAAAGTTACGAATTCTATCTCTTATATACGAATACGATGTAGCCCTCAATGATGAAAATAAAATTCGGTTCGATTATCGTCTTTATAATCTTTTTTATGGTAACAGAGCAGGACGTGATCGCGGACTCGTTTTGTCAGTTTTCACCCGCACGTAAAACACAGCCCTTCTTCGGTCTTCATCGTGTGTAATAAAATCCACTGTGTAGGTTAAGATACGAGCGTCAAGTACGCTAGTGTTATCTTATCTACCTCCTCTCACCCTATCTTTCTCGTGTGCAACAACGAATCGACACGAGCGTAATACACGCTATTGTGTCCACCGCGAAAGTTAAGGCAACACTAGATTAAAGGTTCGAGCGATAACTTCGCTATCGAATCTTTCATCAACTTATAAGAGTACTGGGTCACCGATAGGTCCTACTCTAGAAAATAAATAAATTTATTCATCAAATAACTCAAGAGTACAGTGTCACCGTTAGGTCCTACTCCAGAGATAAATGAATTAAGAAAAGAGTAGTGTCACCGATAGGTCCTACTCGACAAAAAAAAAAAAAAAAACTTTGGATTGTGCGAGCGAGAAAATAAAAATAAGTAGTAAAAAAAAATCTCGCTACTGCACTTTCTCATAGGTTAGGTAACAAAGAGTATTGATTGAGCGAGCGACATCTTCGCTATTGCTCTTTCAAACACGAATAAAACAAAATAATTTTTTTTTTTTTTTGATTGAGCGAGCGATATCTTCGCTACTGCTCTTTCAATCACGAGAAGTAAGAAATAGTAAACAGTAATCGATTGAGAGCGAGCGACTTTTTTCCTTCGCTATCGCTCCTTCGATCACGAAAAAATAAGAATAATAATTCATATTTATTGATTGAGTGAGCGAGCATACTTTGTATATACTCGCTACTGCTTTCTCAACAAATATTTCTCTTCTAAACAATGGCTCCTACCTCCTCAGGAGCAATCAAAGTGGCTCTCGGGTCAGCAAAAAATATTCTTAGAGAAAAATTAAAAATAGAGTATAAAACCCTAAATACTGACGAACTTGAGTCGTTGCATAAAAAAATTCATATTTCGTTAGAACGATTTAATGAGCTTCAAACTAAATTACTAATGGTCACAGAAGATCTCCAGATGAATGATTCTCTAATTCTTGATGATGAAAAATTACAAATAGAAACTGAAAAGATGCTTTTGTCCATTGAGCTTTGCATTTCATCTAAGAAAGAGTCAGAATCAAGTAACTCAACACAATCAAAACCTGATGAAAAATTGCAAATAACTGATAAATTTATAATTGAGTTACTCAATTCTGTAGCAGATAAATTAGGGATATCGATAGACCACGAATATTTTCAGAGTTTTACTCCTTTAACAACTAATCAAGGTGATGTCCGTAATGAGGATAACAACGAGGAACATAAAAATGTAGATGATGAGTCTTTTCAAGATTTTAATGCAGCAAATCCCGGAACGACAACCATGTCCTTTGCGCCGAATGATTGGTATGACGATGAGCGATTTCTCAAAGAAACGAACTATGGCATAGATTCTTTGGAATATGCTGAAGATCAGCGGCAATTAGATTTAGTAGCGTTTGAATCATATCCTCAAACAATGCCTATTAATTCAAAAATAAGTTACGATCCAGACCAGTTTGTTACATCTTCCGAATCAATTACAAACGTCAACAATAGAGAAGAAGCCATATGTATATCTACTGCCGAGCAACTTTCCCAACCTATTACGTCTCAATCCAGTTCTTTTAGTAGGAGTTCTAAAAAGGAAAAACGAGCCTTGAAACCGTCTTTGGCTATTGCATCCGAACCTCATAATATTTACTCTAACACGTGGAATCAGACAGATGACAATGTTCCAAAAGCCTTCTTTGCGCAGAAACCATGTGAGTGTTCTTCAATTTTTCCTCTGAGGGCAGAATTTGTATGAAATGGTTTGATGGTTGAAATATTTGGAATTCCTTCACAAGAAATCAATTTGTTCTGTGAGCCCATCATCATTTCTCTTGCACCACAGGCACTATATTCAGAACCACCACCGCCTCCTCCTCCACCTTGGCAAGAACAATTTTCTAGGGTACCTCCAATGGACAAACCAACATAACTGATTTTTTTGTATGATGGTTGAATAATTATTATCACATGTATTTATTATTTTTCAACCTCCCTCCATTTTAAAGAGAAATTCTTTTTAATTTGTAATTGTCTTTTTTTTATTCTCTCTTTTCTCTTCTTCTTTTTTTTCTTTTTCATAGTTTTAATCCTCTATATAATATTCTAGTTTTATTCCCTATTTGCATAAGTTTTATTTTTCCTCTAGTCAACGTTTTTCCTCTTGCATTATTTTTCCAATTTCTTTTTTTTTTTTCACTTGTATTTTATTCAGAAGTTTCATACTGTTATGTTTCTCCCCCTTCTTTCAGATGTCATCATATTATTGTTATTGTTGTTTTTTTTTTTTTCTTTAATCTGTTGTTGTTTTTGTTGATTTTTCTTTTTGTTTCTTTCTCCCCCGGAGTGTCGCGGAGCGAGAACATTATTTACATGTACATGTAAGAATCGAACTTCGTCTTTCTCGGTAACAGGTCTCTATTGATCCGAAGACCTTCGTCTTTCCTGCTACCGAGTCTCTATTGAACGATCTCAACTACACGTATGAAACGTGAATTAACTGACACTCGCTATCTCTATTCTAATCTCTTATAACAACTACGACTACCTATTTTGTCTGCGAGTGCCAGCGTGCAAGAATATGCAGCAGCATATTCTTACATACATACCTAGATTACGCACGATTCATTTTGGTTACATCGTACTCGCAGACAAGTTACGAATTCTATCTCTTATATACGAGTACGATGTAGCCCTCAATGTGATAAAATTATGATGAGAATAAAATTCGGTTCGATTATCGTCTTTATAATCTTTTTTAACTTCAGTTGTTGCTTCAGAAAGAACTTCTCTACTCATAACACTGAGATCTGATAACACGCACAACTGCTGCATAGACTGTTGCTTTTTTTTTATTATAGAAAGTCTGTTTACAAAAATCACATGGCAACATACTTTTTTCGCATGATTACTTCTAGTGATAGTGTGACATATGAACAATCAAAGCTTACCATAAAACAAAGTTTCTTTTACAATGGTACAATGGTGACAGCGATACATTCCATCTGCATCAGGATGACAACGTGTAATATGAAATTTAGGCTACTACTGCAGGATTTTTTTCTCCCATCCATGAAATAGCGGTATCGTAAAAATCGGTAAACCGACCCAAATATTGATCCATTTTATCAGGCAATGTGATACTTTCTGAACACTTAAGGGGCCACTTTCCCACCAGGATTTCAAGACGGGTAGTGCGCGTCATGACTTGGTTGATTTTGTTGCTTCGCTTCCTCGACGATTTAACATCCCTAAACAAGCATTCGAAGTTGAACGCGTATTGGAGCATTGCTTGATTTCAAAATCAATGTCAAATTTATGTCTGCTGACCTATTCTTGACAAATCGTCCTAGACTTTGATTTATTGAATGATTTCGGGCAGCGTGAACATTTGAATATATTTTTTATTGTATTACAAATTTATTTGTTAGCACAGCATGATTACTTTTCATATTTTACAATTTCTGCGGTGGTCCAAAGGTATTACGGGTCTGGCGACTATAACAAACATGCACTTTTGAATGAGCTGAACGAGCTTTTACACCGTAAAATGACTTATCGCAGAATAAACAATCAAACCGTTTTGAAACACCTTCTTCTTGACCAGAGACACCGACTTTTGGGGTAGGGTTGTTATCAGGAACTTCAGTTGTTGCTTCAGAAAGAACTTCTCTACTCATAACACTGAGATCTGATAACAACTGCTACATAGACTGTTGCTTTTTGTGATATCGAATGTGCTTAGTCAGTCGTTTTTTATGACAGAAAGTCTGTTCACAAAAATCACACGGAAACATAGTTTTTCCGCGCTTCTTATTATAGCCTAACATAATGTAGAAAAATCACTTACAACGAGCGTCAAGGGACCGGGAGATTTGCTCGTTCTAACCGATGCACGCACTATCCGAATTCTGTTACAACGAGGGCTCGCTCTATCCAGTTTTTTTTTCAGATACAACGAGAACTCATACAAAGCAATTCGGTCAACAAAAAACTCAACTTTTTTTTCTCGTAAATAATTACAGTACATGTACAAGCAATGTTCGTTTTAAAAATAAGTACAGCGATACGCTTGCACATCGACTAACAAATTTCGAAAGATTGAGAATACAGTACGTAGTCACAAATTCTTTTCACTCTGCCGTCTATCAGTAAACATGTTCATACAAGCTCATCAATCCAGAAAAATAGTAGTCATCCTCGCTGTAAAAAATTATGTCTTTTGTATGTACTGAAATCGGGTTGTTGTAACCGATATCTCGTTCTAAATGAACTCGTTATAAGCGGTGAATTTTAACATTGTTTATAAGGCGTTTACCGCGGGACCGCGCAATTTGGCCGTTCTAGCCGACCGTTCGTTCTATGCGGACTGGTTCCAATTCAACGCTTTCAATAAGACGAAGTTTCTTTCACAAGGGTGACACAGATACATTCCATCTGCAGTAGGACGAGAACATGTATATGAAATCTCATAGATCTCAAAACCTCAAATTCTTTGTAACACAATGCACGAGTATAGAACCCATCTTGTATTACAATCGGTTCTTTGGCTGTGTCAAGAGACTGATTAGATTTCTTAACTAACAACGAATTATCTTCATCAGGTTCCGAGTCTGGAGAAATTTTATGGCATGAAATGTGCCCCATAAAGCTACAATACCGGGTAAACTTCATAGGTAGCGCATACAGAACACCTGTACATTTTTCCGTCATTCGCGTCCTCTAGAAGAATCGGAGTGGGTAGATGGGAGAGATCTGTTAGTTAATGAGTGAAAATTCAGAAACAAGAACAATGTACTCGTACTTTAAAATCAAAAAACTAAAAAAAAAGAAAAGGAAACTTATAGAGGCCATCTAAGAAATTCAAAAACGACAACAATGAAAATTAATTCTGCCGATTTATGGAAAAATATCAATTAAATAGAGTACTCTAAAACTTGAAAAACGTAACTAATAGGTAATGTATGAAGTAGAAGCTGAAAAATAAAGAACACTAACTTGATCAACAACTGAATGGCTACTAAATTCTTTCAACAGGGAACCTGTTCTATGGGGGGCTTTTTCAGACATTTGCCGTGCGCCGTCCAGCAAAAAACAGAAAAATTTAGACTCTTGAACTATATTATACTAATCCTATAGCAGGTCTAAACCTTCTTTATACTGGCTTTATCTTGGTCTATTTTTTTTTTTTTTTCTTTATAACACCCTTTATTGTGAGAAAACAATAAAATTTTTCAGGAGACTGTAATTTTGACCATCTCAGGTACAATTCAAATACCTGGAGCGGGAAAATTTCAACGATCATGTTACCTTTTACTACAGCATGCAACTGACCGCGGCGTTTTTCAAGCCCGACTGTTGAAATGGAAAGTACTTTTACCTTTACCAACTTCTTCTTATATTTGTCTTTCGAGCACGTCCTTCTACCTCTGCCACTCTATTGATGATTTCACCCTACCTATCCATAGGTTAGTTCTCTCTTGATTCTTAAGCCTGACATGAGAAGACTTGATTTTCAAACATTTTCAAAAATCCACCAACCTAACCAGGTCGACTCATAAATTTTCACTCTAATAAACCCTCCTTTTGTAAATTTAATACTTGTGTAAACCTTATTGAACAACGTAGAAAATTATGACATCGCCATTTTTGGTTGTGAAATTATTTCAAATTTTCTGACACTCTCAATAGTTATCCTGACAATTTTATTCATGGCGTTCTGTATTTTAATAAAGATCAATAAATTTCATTTTATCAATACCTAATTTATTTAAAATCATTTAATTCAAATTTAAATAATTTAAAATTTATTGATATAATTAAAGAAAAATTTATATAAACTACTGATGATAAATTTATTGTTTTTTATCTTTATATTTACTACAACATTCTCAATTTTTTATTTGTATGTAGTTATAATAGCAATAATGACCGTACTAATAATAATGACCAAATTTTATATTTTTCTTTACCTTATTTAAGTCCGAGGAGTGACATCGTTAAGAAACTCCTGTCCTCTCTTGATAACAAAATTTGTATTTCTTTCAGCAGACACAACACCATGTACCGAGAACTATTTTTGAAAACCAAAGACAAACTCCCTACCTCTCTAAACTCTGATGTTGTTTACAAGATTCCTTGCTCTAGTTCTTCCCATGTTTATGTAGGAGAGACATCTCAACTCTTAAAGAAGAGACTCTCCCAGCATGAACTGATGTATGCTCTGGCTCAACATTCTCTAAATACTAGTTCATAAGTTTGATTTTCACAATTTTAAAATTAGTAATCTGTTTAGGTAATCTTCACTTTTTGTGTTCTCTCTTCTCCCTAATTGTATGCTAGAGATGTCGCGTGAGCGACAAAACGTCGATTTTTATTTCAAATAAATATAGTGATATTCAGTGACGTTTCTTTTGTTTTCTTAATTATAAAATACCACGTGTAAGCCTTTCGTTTAATACAATTATACTTGAGAATTGATACTAATCGTCCTCTGAACTGAAAGCATCAGTACTTGTTTCCTCTATATCCTTGTTATTTTCTATTTCTTCTTCTGTTTCATCTATCAAAAGAAGTAAGGTATCACTACTCGTCCTCTTCTTCAGAGAGTTAAAATAAAAGATCGAATGAAACCGACAACTAATGGAAAAGGTCTTCAGTTGTTTTTTCTTGAGAGTATTTCCTTGTATAGAATTTTCGAATATTTATATGGCCTTTATTACGGGTGTCTTGTGCCTCATCGGATAATGCCTCTATTGATAAAAGATGATGCTGAACTAGTTGAGAACCGTAAAGCAATATATGGTTTACAGAGGGAGGAATTTGAGGCTATTCATAGCAATGTATACAATCTCACAAACAAACAATGACATTTCGCTACAAAGTTACTTTCATCCCTCATTATAACATCTTGTCCAACTTTGCAAACCGGACAGATCCAGACGTAAAAATTGAGATTCATTGAGAAGAACCTCATCTCCATCAAAAATTTTTTGTTTGGAATTGAAGCTTGATGAAGTTCCCTCTATATTTTACCTTCAAAATCGACAGAACTGTAAAAATGAAGGCTTTTTTCTCATTACACCTCTATGAATAGATTAATCCGGTAAATCACCAAAATTCTCCAAAACTTGGAAAAAAAAATACCCGGTTGCGAACTGTAGCACGCCACAATTCAATGGCTGTATTTATTATCAAAATAGTAAGTTCTTACGAGAGTCTACCTAAATGAACCAGGTTCCATACCTCCTGAATTTGATGAAAAAACTAAGTTCTAATACTTACATATCGAAAAAAAAAGTGACCTGCGATGAGAAAAGGATGCTCATCGCCCATTGGCGCGAGATCACCATTCATCCCTGATTGTGTATCTAATCAGAGAGAAATGGTGTTTCTGTCAAAAGGCAACGAGCACCATTTTCTCATCGCAGGTCACAAATTAGAACAGCCTAAAGAATTGAAACGGAGAAAATATAACAATCAGTTCCAACCTTATAATGGTGCTCCACAAATGTACCGGCAAAGCTTTAGCAATGAGGGACTAGATAGAAATGTCCTTTTTACCTTTTTATTCGAATAGGTATCTACGTGCGTACAGCAAGTGGAATGGTCTTGATACTTCTTTCAAACTGTCTTCAGAGGTACCTTGCTGTGGATCGTATTAGTAAAAAGTAAAACAAGAATAAAGGAAATAAAGAAAGTGTTAGTGAAAAAGAGTTCCATAAGAGAAGCAGAAGGGTAATGTTTAGCTTCCCCAACCGCATTTACAAAGTTCATGAAGCAGATATACGATACCCGAAGAAGTCAATTGCTCATCAGTTGCATTCTTTGAAAAGTAAACAACATATCGGGCACTCGAAATCGATTCGGAACGATCGCGAATTTTAGAATCACTCGTGGTTGCGATCGATCCCGTTTTCGCACTACAAACAGCGATTCGATTACACGCCGTTCCCGATGAAGCTTTTTTGCGAGGGATGAGGCGAAGAACTCGAAAAGACGACAGCAACCGGGACAATCACGACAACACGTTCCTACAGTGCGGCAACATCGAGAGCTCGAATTCAGACAGACTCGACTCAAACCGAGGACGACCGGGACGATTTGGACAATACGCAGACGCTGTACAGGAACTTGGTGAAGAGCACCTAAGCTCAAAACCACGGTGGACTGACTCGACGCAAAGCAAGAACGACCAAGGCCGGGACGATCCCGAAAACGCGCAGGCACTATACGGGAACTTGGTGAACCCCCAACGTTCAAAAGCGATGGACTGGTTCCACCTTCGCAGCCGAGCGTCTTATATAGGGAGAAAAACGACTCAAAAGCGCCGGCACAGAAATATCAGAACCGAGTTTCTGATATGAGAACGATTCATTCGTTCTTGATTAGTCAACGCAAATGACAAGTAATCTTAAGAGGAGGACCGTTTCGTTCATCTATGCTAGAACGCATTAAACACATCATGAGATATATGAGAATTTTTCACACTACGTAAAAGATTATACAAAACTTTTCTTGGAAAAGCAATATAAGCTTTGAAATCCGATTTTTCTCGAAATTTCAGAGTCTATAGGATACCATCGAAAAAAATATATAGATCCTTTACAGAAGGTCGACCTACCTTCAATAGAATTTTTGGGAAGATATCCTCCTAATACAAAGTCGAATTAAGCACATGATATAAGATTTTACCAGATTCATTAATTTCATTTCGTATTTCATGATACTGGAGTATTCTAGAATATCTATAGCTGTAGTCTTTCGCTCTTTCGCAGCAGTTTCGCAGAAGAAATATGGTAAACTTAACATTTTACATTCACGTAAATGAACAAACTGTTTGTGAAATTTGCTGTAGAGCTAAGCAAAGTAGGACGCCTCTATAGCTAAAGTTAAAATTATTAATAAGCCTATTAAGCCTTTAGATAGAGTCTACACCGATGTGTGCTCATGGCCTGCACCTAGTATTGACGGCGAAAAATATTTCATCACCTTCATTGAGGGTTACACGCATTTTACTTATTATTACAATTTTCCACACTATGTGAAAGATTACGCAAAACTTTACTTCGCAAAGCGATATAACCGATTTTTCTCGAAATTTCAGAGTCTATTGGATACCATCGAAAAAAATATATGGATCATTTACAGATGGTCGATCTTCAATAGAATTTTTGGGAAGATATCCTCCTAATACAAAGTCGAATTAACCAATTTTCCACGCTATGTGAAAGATTATGCAAAACTTTTCTTCGCAAAGCGATATAAGCTTTGAACTCTAATTTTTCTCAAAATTTCGAGTCTGTTACAATATCGTTTTATTCCATGCTATTTGGATAAAAGTGAACAAATACGAATCGCCGGATGAAAATCTTTTCTCGCATTGTATTGGATATCACCGGGAAAAAAAATGTACGATGGGCAATCTTCAGTAGAATTTTTGGGAAGATGTCCTCCTAACACGAGGTTTCCTCTATCATTATTCACCTTGTTTCTGACTCAGACGTTTTGAAAATCCCAACTTCGAATCATAATACTTTGTGAGAAAATCTAAACCTATAATCGAAGCCCCTTAGTCAAACTTTTATCGTCCTCCACACGGAAATAATATTTAAAAACGATGAGAATTTATCGCTTTTTGAGGTTTTAGGCATCTGACGTTAGCTGATTGCGTCGTCTTCGATTCATATGCGCACATGTAATCGAGGTCATTTATCCTTCATGTGGTGTGTAGGCCTACATAAGATAGCTAGTCGAATATACCAGAAACTGATATGAAATGAACGTCGTGATATGAAATAAATACATATGGCATTCTGATGGTAAGAGAGTTATTAAATATCCGTTCCAATTTAATACTTTTTGAGAATTGAGAACAGCTAGCGAGATTAGGTTGTCTCGCAGTAAACTCCACGTTCGATCAGCTCATAATTTCTAGAATTGAATGGTCGAGTAGAAAGAGGGCCTTAACACAAAAAGTAGCTTTCGAGAAAAACGCATTAGAAAGTTCAGATTCATAGAAAGCACGGTAGACGGTATACGGATCACAAACATGAGCTCCAACTATAATTTACAAATTAGATAAAATGAGGAAAACTCAGTTGGCGATGGAAAGAAGTTCGCTGGGGATTAAAAGGGCAGAAAGAGTGAGGAACAAAATGGTGAGAGAAAAAACAAAGAGTAAAGATGTACTTTACATAATAAAAATGCAAAAACTAAGGTATGCTGAGCACATGGTTAGGAAATCTAATAACCGATGGGAAAAGATACTACTAGACTGGACTCCGTATGACCATAAAAGAGAGAGAGGCCGTCCAAGAAGAAGGTGGATCGACGAAATAAGATCATATGCAGGAGTTGGATGGCAAAGAAGGGACAGAATCCGTTGGAAGAGGACAGAGGAGGCTTATGCTCGTAGATGGGTGAGCTTCAAAATGTAAGTCATTTGAGAAAAACATTAATGGAAATAAAAGCCATTTATTAAGCTTTAAAGAACACCGACGCAATGCCCAAACCGATGGCTTTCTTAACGAAGTTGAACAAGGAACGGAGAAAACCTGCGTTTTACGGGTCGAGTTGGTTTCGGTATTGGGGATTGAATTCAAAATTGGAGTCTCGAAGAGTCTGAATTTTTACGAGTCCCCTCTCCTATTATATTATTATGGCTCGAAAGTCGAAATTTCTCCAAGTCCAACACATCATCATCATCGTCTCCTATAGAATACTGTGTACTCCATATAGAGGCAATTGGAGAAAATCTCTCTCCTCAGTTAGGATCTCAACATTTTATGTAGCTCGATGGTAATTTTTTCATCCATAAATTAAAGGATGATGGTAAATGCGGACGTTTATAAGAATCATACCTGATGTAATCCAAACGAGTATCTAGTCCAATAGTGTGTAGACAAGATCGTCTTTGGTATACCAAATAAACATCATGCATTGGGGATTTCAAAACGAGACCTCCTTTCGTCTCTCAATGAACACGGTCCTTTTTTTTATTCAGGACTCATTATTTTAGCGGGGAACCCGCTATCCCTTTTGTTGGGGGTACTTCCAGGAATTTTTCGTCCGCAAGCGAGGTTGATGACGTCACGGAGAGGGGAGGGGAACTTAGAAAAATTTCGACCCTCTAGCCACATATGATAGGAAGGAGACTTAGAAAAATTCTTACCTCAATTCCGACCTCCGAGCTATATATGATAGGAGGGGGACTTGGAAAGACGACGGCTTCCTTGAAATTGCAGCGCGTTCAAGTTGTCACGTTATGATTTTAGGACTTGAAAAACTTCAGGCTGTAGGGGACTCGGGGTCAAAATTGGTGGCTTTCGGGAACAATTCGACTATAGTTCAATATCATTAGAAAAATGAATCAGAATCTGATCCGTTCAGCAAGAATCTACTTAAATCTGATTACTCAATATTAGCCTAAAAATTGAATTGGATCGTTTGCGATGGGATGATAGATATCCCATTTCACCACGTGGAAACAAAAATTACTGCCATGTCTTGTTTTTTGTGACAAAAGAAAATCCCACCCATTTCGAAGTGAGAGGAACGGACGTTTTACTTTTAGAAAACGTTCGAATAGATTCCTATCAAGGAGGGCTAACGGCTAATGTATGAGCAAACGGAACAAGAATTTCTTTAAACAACAAAAATTCGGATTGTAATAAAGTTGAAAAATGGTAAGAACTTTTTATACATATAAAGTATAGTCTCAGTACAGTAACTTGAAAAAGAAGAAATTTGAAAAGCTCTGGTCGCATATATATAAATAAAGAAAGGTGAAATCTCAAAAATGCACTTTCCAATTCATTAGACGCTTTGATGTAACAATACTGATTCCTATTCATACATATTAATTATAGGTTTGAAAAGAACAAGGGCGTTGTACATGACTTGAATAAATCGGAAATGGAAGTAAATGACGCAAACGAGGTCACTCGAGAAGAGAAAATGGAAATGGAAAGAACTGCTGATGAGGAATTGGATGAAGTAAAGAAAAAGTTGAAAGAAATGAGATGAAAAAAAAAAAAAAGAAAATAGTTAAACCTGTATTTGAAAATGCTAAAAGTACCTATTAAAAAAAATAGACACGAGTTGAATAATAGAAAAGTAAGTACAATACCTTACATTATCATTGTCACAGTCAGCTCATAACTGAAATACAATGAATTTCAAATGTGGGTAGCATGGGTAGATCATTTAGTAGCAAGTTATTGAAAAGTCGGAAAAATACTGCCATATTTTGAGCCATATTTTCCATTATTCCTCACAGCTTCTCAGTTTCACGGAATTAATACATTTTTAAGTATACAAACTATAGCTTCATGTTTATTATAATCATCCATATCAGCAATCAGAAAGTAATATTCTCGTTTGGTTATTCCTGAGATACACTTTGCCTGATCGACAGTTTTCATATACCTTAAGTCTTCAATTCTACCTTGTACATAGATGTACCTTCAAAATAAATATCAGCAAGAAGATCTCTGGGTAGGAATTTTCAATATAACAATCGATAAAGGGAGATTGCGCATAAGATAATTGTTGGTTATATTTCTAGTCTTATGATGATCTTATACCAAAGTCATATAGAAAAACCAAGTTAGTGCACAAACGTAGTTCACTGGGTGGCCGCAGAACATTACATATTGAGCGCTGTATGCCATCAGATGTCCATGAACAACATACAATCGTACAGTAAATCTTGTGTAAAGTGATAAAGAATGGGATGCATTTATCAGCACGGGAAGGAATAATGAATACGCGAGAAAAAAGAAGGATAATCACATACATTTTATTGAAGTAAACGCGAAAACAAAACATGCACAATAAAAGTAAAATTTCAGCGTAAATATAACGTTACTATTACTTAAAACGAGAAAAGAAAACATGAACGCCATTTTTCAGCACGTGAAATAAAATGAAAACAAAATAAAATACGAAGTTTCAAAAAATTAAAATTACTTACATTAATAAAGCTTTTTGTGCCAAGGCTGGTCTCCCTCTCTTCCGTTTTTGTCCAACGGGAACCGTCTTTGCAGCCGTGGGCACCACCACTTTCTTCTGCCGTATTTTAAGGCCAAGAGAATGCTTACATGATCTATTTTTCATAAAGATGGGGCACGTACATGTTGAATTACCGTCTTTATCCATTGTTATAATCCAAATGTTGGTTCGCCACTGCTTGAATTCATCAAACGTTTTCCATCTTCCACGTTGCCGTTCGAATTTCTGTACGAGCTGGCCAGTAATGGACTTCTTGAAACTTGTAGATGAAACGAAGAATATGGATCCCTCGTTCGTTCTTCGCTCGAGTATATCTGCCTGGAGAGCCCACTGGTAAGCGTCGGTCCATTCTTTCAGAGAAAGTGTAATTTCCTCGGCGAACACTTTCGAATTTTCCGTCGACGCATCACGACATACCGAACGAGCTTGAAAACATTGCGTACAAACTGGCCAACCGGGAGGCGCTCTTTAATGGAATGATTTTGTTTAATAGCCGCATTGGTACCTTCTAAGCCATTATTCGTAGAAGGGAGACCCAACGCAGCCCCCTCATACCAATGTGGTAGCTTTTGCAACCATTGTTCCTCAAAATAATTCAGGTATTGGCTACTATGATCGTAGTTTTATCGCGTTGGAATATTACATTTACTGTCAAAACTTATTAAGAGGATCGTGTGTGTGTCATCGCGTGAATCATATATAAAAGTCAGCTGTTTTCATTTTTTTTTCGTGTGCACTTTTTTCGCGCGCGAATATTTTACATTCGCGTGCCGTTATACATATCCCATAAAGAATTATCTCGCATTGTTTACCATACCCAAAGTAAGTTAATTTTTCAATCAAAAATTTGAAGTCTTATATCTGCATTAGTTCCTATCGACATGATGAGCTTTTCACATACGTTGTTCAACAGGACAGAAAATTATTTCTCAAATGGAAAAATAAAATTAAACTGGATAGACCCTTGAAGTAGCCAAGTTCCGTTTGCTTCTGGAATGTTTGCGAGGAGGAGCAAAGAAAGCCATCGAGGGAATAACCCCACCTGAGAGAAACTAACGGTTTGGAGACCCAAAAAAGCTCGCAAGTATTTATTACTCCAAATTGGAAAAACTACCTTGAGCGATAGAGGCTGGGCAACAACAGAATACTTTTGACGAAATCCAGAAGATACTTGCAAAACCTGTCCGCACTAGGAAATGCACCAACAAGGAATACATGAAAGAAAGGATAATAAGGAAATTCTTGATGAACACACTCAGATGGGTATCGTCCCTACTAGAATACAGACGTGCTTCCTCGGTGGAACAGCTTATATCAGCATTAAACAAAGTTGTTGGACGTGACAATGATATAGCGCATTACTTCAGGGATAAACAATATGGGACAAAGGAGAAAAAGACAACGCCAATTTTCAAGACTTTACCTACGCTTATAGGTTCCAATCCACCACAATTTCCAAAATCACCTTGCATCTTTTGCAACGGCACGCACAAATCCGAGGATTGCCGCAAATTTGCCACTCTTCAGAGGCGCAAAGCGCAATTGATTGCCCATACATGATGTTTGATTTGCACGGCACCATGACACAGGGCCATACCTTGTTTGATCATCTGATAGCATAACTGAAAACGCGTAGGGTTTGCCTCATCCGAGCGTTAGGCGATTGGACAAGCTTTTGATAGCATCGGTTATCGCAGGCAGCAAATCAAAAGCCTTTGTTAATACCCAAAGCTCCTGGGGAAAGAGCAGGATCCAGTAACTGCGAGGATATTCCCGTCGCATATTGTTAAACAAGCTGTCAAATCAAATCTAGATTGTTTCAGCCAGTCATATTGAAAGCTTCCTTCATCAACTTGCAAAATCAGCCGACAAGATGAACAAGACAATTGAGAATAATGGACCATGTTAGAAAGGCAATAGCGGACGTCTGTGAGATTAAATCAAAGATTTATGGGTGGGATCAATCCGACGTGCAACGTTGACAAGGCAAAATTGAACGATTTTTCAACGAGGCTTGGGGATATATCATCATTGTTCTGTTCTGTTCTATTTTATTTATTTATTTTAATCTATTATTATCTCTATTCTTTGTTTTTTTGTTTTTTCTTAAATAGTGCTTTCCTATCATTGGCCAATCAGATGTTGGAAGGCTTTTCAATATAAGTAAATGAATTTTTCTTTCCTTGCATGTTGTACCTTGTGACTTCATTCAAGGTAACGTGTTTTTTTTTTGCAACAAATTTCCTGATTCTCCACTGACTTTTCCAGGTTTTTTCAGGCTATTATCCTTTGTCCCTCTTGCCTCTTAAGAAAAAAACGTTCAATGCGTATTAACCGGAATTTAAAAAATAAAAAAATTGTTTATTCATGAATTTGGCTCCCTGACCTTAGCAAAGTTTCTTGACTTTTCCCAGTTTTCCAGAAACTAGTCACCCTATCTTTGTCCACAAGGTACCTTCACGTGCAATTTCAGCCAGAGTATCTGTTTCAATAATGGAAGATTTGACTCAATACTGTCCGAAAGAATTTAATCGGAAACCGATGTCTTTAAAATATTTAAAACATTCCAATGCCACAGAATTCAAAATGGAAAGTTTTGCAGAGATTTCCTTTCTGCTGTGCCCACAAAAGTGACTAATCAGGGGAAAATATCTTACGTTTTCATTTATGTTACGAATATAACTGGCCACCAAGTAGATACAGTAGCTTAAGATGTAACTGGCCACTAAATTAAAACTGTAAAGTTCAGCCTATAAAAGCAGGTGCACGACGGAAGTTACTTGCAAAAATCGCTGCTCTCCCCCTTTCGGCGAAAATCGCTGCTGTCTCTCTCTTTGCAAAAATCGCCCAAACGAAAATCATTTGACCCTTCTCATGGCGAAAATTGCTGAGACTAGCTCCCTTTTCTTTCTTCAAAGGCTTCCACCGCCGCGCCTTGCTTTTGAATTGTAATTATGTATTGTGCAAATGCACGTTTTCAAATTTTTGTTTCCGAGTTCAAAACATTTATCAATACTTGAATCAATTCGCGTGTTCGTCATATTATTCGTTCATCTAACTTGTTCTTTGTTATTCTTTTTTATCCCATTTCAATTAACGTAATCATTTTCTCCACGTAGTGTTGTAAGTTGTAGCAGATTTAATAGAGTCCTTTGAAGATTAAAATTGATCGCAATCAGAATGTCAGTCTTCTGTTTCAGAGAATAAACCCTTTGTTAAGTGATCCCTCTCGTCCATACTAGGGGCTTCTTACACAATTAGTGTACAAAAAATAGGAGGCTCTTCATTGGTTTGGTTAAGGCGGGGATAGTAGTCATTTTTTTCATCAACTTACAATATTTCTCTGGTTAGAAGTTGCGGGAGAATTTTATATATTTTTAGTCATTATTTTTGAACCATTCGAATGATGCAAGCTAAATTTGTTACCTTTGTTATTTTTTCGAACCAACAATTTACATTAATTTGTGATAATGATACTGACATTTGATGATGATCGCAACAATAAGCATTCAAGTCATTTAGATGAAAATTGCAAAAAATAAAGATAACTTTGAGGAGCAAAAAATTGTATTCTGTTCATCAAAAATGCTGAAAACTCAGCAGAAGCTGTGTTTTAAGAGAATAAAAGCGACTCCTCTTCACATTTTAAGGACCTATTGAGTATGGACTATCAAATGATAATTGCAAAATTCAAATTATTTTTATTTTTTCTTGTGTTCTAAGAACTGTTCATCAATTAATTGTACTACATGACATCAGCTCTCCATTTTCATTCTTTTTTTTTTTTCTTTCTTTTGTTTTTTGAGCTCAATACATTTTGAATTATGGTATCAGTTTTAACAGGGAAAATTGAACTCGAGTTTTGAATTTTTATATTTTGAAATACCCTTTGAAGGCTGCTATGTTGCACGGATACCCATCTTTTTTCAAATTCAATACTTCATGGATTTCTTTAAGACATTTCCTATAGCCCATTGAGAAGCTCAATATTTTGATTTTATGATGGTTATAATCGGGGAGACGTTTACATGAATTGTTTTTTACGGGAAATAAATTTCTACCGTTTTTTTTTTTTTTTTTTTCGTTCAAGAGTTCCATTACTGGACTCACGATTCCATTTAACACGGGACGGACCATTATTCAAATCCACTCGATAAGAATGAATTTTAATTTAAGACGGATCACTTTCTAACAGTGTGTCTTCGTTCAAAAGATCCACGGGTGTACTCATGATTCGCTGTAGCATAGATCTGACATTGCCCCGATTCACTCTGTAAGAGTGTACTACAAAATGTTGGCAAGTATTAAATACTGTGCTATTCGAGATAAGTCACAACACTCTTTCATCACAGGTTGATTATTTGTACAGAAAATTTAATTATTGTAGCGCCTCTATATTTTTTTGAGGTTCACGTGCATTAGTTCGCCGCATCTTTCATTTGACAATATACAAAGACGATGACTTCTAATACTTCCTATTACTCACAATGGTAAAACGAGAATCAAAATATACGAGCCATACGTCTTTTGAGAATTTGTCATAAGCCCATCGACAAACGATTCTCAAGACATAACCCAATGGGCTATAGGTGCAGAAATCCATTGCCTTCAATGTTTCCAAAACAATTTCTTTTAGTCAATCTTTTCTCAACGTAAGACATACTCAATGGCAATGAAAGCTACTCATGTTTCCCGAGTTTCAGAGTACAACTTTTTATGATGGGATTATCATCAAATCTCAATTTTTCCTCATGGATCTGACTTCAAAGTAATTACTTATTGTTGCGATTATTTTCATTCTTAGTTCTCCTTTTTGCCCGCCCTGTTTATTTTTTTTTTCTTCTTTTTCTATCTCGTAATAAAACGGTGAGAATATTCAGAGGATAATTTTTTTTTTTTTCGATTTTACTAGTTACAAATTCCCGCAAATTTGCTTGGTTTGTAAAAAACCTGCTTTGAAAACCATCCCAATTGTTCGCTCTTCAAACTTACTTCGTTTTACGGGTATTTTTCTCCAATTTCTGAAATATAAAATTCTCCAACAACTTTTCCAGAATTAATCTTTTCAATCTACTTTTATAAGGTTTCATATTTTGACCACAAAGACAGATGACATACAAACCGAAAAGGACAATGAGGTCATAACAGCATTGGCACGAGGAGAAACCTATAAGTACTTGGAACTGCGACAAGCCAAGCAGACGGAGCATGCGGTAATAAAAAGCGAGATAAAAGGAAAGTTCAAAAGCAGAATCAAGAAACTGCTAAAAACCTCGCTAAATACATTGTAACCTATTCAGAGCAATAAGTACATATTCAGTGCCAGTCTTAACACACACATCTGGAGTCGTACGGAAGACGCAGACAGAAAAGCACCCTAACTTAGCGATAGAAAGGCAGTCATTACCAAGGACCACAGGAGGACGCGGACTTGCAAACCTAGCGGGGATTGGTACAAGTATTTCAAATCAGCGCATAAAAAATTGACAGATCTTATAAACCAGATGGTAGAAAACCCAACAGCCATGCCAGAAATACTGATAAGTGGAATCACGTACCTAAAACCAAAGGAAAAAGGTATAGAGAACCCTGCAAACTATAGACCCATAGCATGCGTAACAACAATGTACGATACAAGATCAAAAATCACATCGTCGTTGACAAAACTTGAGACAAAAAAAGTGAAATTCGATACCGTTATTTCCGCGGGATGACACGAGTGACGCAAGGTAGATAGCCTGTGGTAAATATCCGACGTAGAATTTGCTGGAATTGCATAGTCCGCAAATTGACTTTCGGTGATTGCTGAATTTGCTAAGAAATCGTGAATTTTCTGATTGGCTGGAAAATCGTGTGACCGGTCCGCGCAATAATTCTGAGAGGGATCTATGGAAATCGAATGGTTTTAGACGATGCTTGAAGACACAGTCGCAATATTGTCGTGGAATCGATTGTACTGAAAGGTATTGTAAAGTTTCGTCTTTAGTATTTCGTGTGGATCGAAAAAGTAATGATTTTGAATATTTGTTTCGTGTTTCTTTGTAGTTAGATATATAAAAAGAGTATGGAACGCGATTTACTAGAGTTAACCGAATTAGTTGCTGAAGTGATGAGGAGGATTATGTATTTACTGTGTTCCGTACGTCACATGAAGGGGCATTATAATGAAATGGTTCAGGAGCTGATGTATCGACGTAATTGGCACGCTTGTGTGCAGTGCGTAAATAAGTAGTCGCATGCGGAGACTGAATTAGCCATCGCTTTGGGGTTGTCTGGGTTTGCGCCCATGAGTATCGACGAACTCTAATCTGTGCTGACTAACACGACGTCATCGAACAGATCGGAGTTTCCCGCAACATCAACGGACGGAAGCGGAGCTGTTCCCGGAAGGCCCCTATCAATACCGGAGGGAGAGAATGATGTACAACCAGAACGCAGAGTCGATGGAACGGGTGACGAATTTCGTATGTACGTATCTTGATTATGATAAATATGATGTTTGGAATGTATTAATTTAGATGGATAGGTGGTAGCAGATCAGGGATAGCAGGAATAATGTCTTTGAAAATTTGGGGAAGGAGAAGTTCAGTAGACAAATCCGAAACATGTGGAAGGTGCAGAAAGTTGAAACGATACCGATCTGTGACGTTGAACATTGAAGTTTGTAACAGTTATGGAAATCATGTCTTCACAGAATGAGCTTTATATGCCTCCAGAGATATTTGAGAGGATATTATTCTATTTAAACAAAATAATAACTATAAGAAAGAACTGTATAAACTTCGTGTAGTGTGTAGTGATTGGAATTATATCATCGAAAGATATTATTCCGAAAGATATTATTCCGAAAGGAATTTCGTTTTTGTTCGCGGTCATTGGATCGATCACGTGCGAGAAGCCTTTGTTGTTAAAAAATTGAAGCCGTTACGAATTACGTTTAACGATATTTCGGTGAAACAGTTCCCGAAGGGATTTTTTGCTCAACATTGTTCCACGTTGGTATCAGTTGAATTCGTATTGTGCGCCATCGATAGAAAAAGTGCGTTATGGCAAGATCTATTTGAGTCATGCGAAAATCTTCGAAGGATAGCAATTGACTATCGCACCGAATATGTTCGGAAGAGAGACGACATGTTCGAATATTTATTCGAACCAATCGATGCACGTCTACTATATTTGATGGGCCGAACCCTCCGGCGACCCAATTTGGAAATCTTTCAAATTTGGGTCTCCGGTAGTGGTGACATGGTTACACCGCGATGGCTCAGACGTTTGCGTTCTATTTTCGTCAATTTGGAAGAAATTACGTACAAAATCGGTAATAGAAAAGGCGTCAGTTCAGAGGTTCCAGCACGATATCCAATTGATCCGCGCGAACGTTTAGAACAACAGCAATACCAACCGGTACTCTGGAGATTATGTGGTCACGATTAAAACTTCGGCTGTATGTTCCACTGATGGCTTGTTTATAGAAAAAATGTCATCATTATTCTTACCAAAAAAAGTTACAAGAAAAATGGATTTAGTGGAGGGGAAGGTCTACTGGCTCATTTTGAATGGAGACGGCCCCATCTTATCCATTGGAACACTTGTCGACTCAAATCCCGAAGAAAAGCAAGAGAGAACAGATATAAAGATACGGATTATTCGCAACAAAGAAGTACTATTCAATTGGAGAGATTCGGGAGAGTTTGTAACTATACCGTCCGATGATGACTTACAAAAGCTGATAGACAAACTTTACTTTGATCAGAGAAAAAAATTTAGTAAAAGGGAGTTGAAAGAATACTTCCATTCTTTTTCATCGGCACAGTCACAGCAAGGTCAGCCAAGTTTCTCGTCGACGTCACACGATCATAATATCAAGTACGGGACTCATACACAAAGAGCTGCGGCCCGTATACTAACAATGATTAAGTTGGAGGAAGTGGAGGATTTTTATGTGACAATTCGAGCGATGATGATCCATGGCCATTATCTTCTTTTCCCAGTTTAAAGCTATTCTTGCGGCCTTTAATCCCCCCAAAACAGAAATTTTACTCATGTTTGAGACATACTGTAAAAAAATGTTGAAAGAGCAATGTCCAAACATGAAAAATCAGTGATAAAACCCGAAAATCGTATTTTTAGTCATTAACCGCCTTTCTTCCTGCACGGTCATTATTGTGAAAGGAATGACGGTTCCACATTCGCATATCAACAGAGGACCAGATTTACAAACTCTGCGTTCTATGGACGGAGAGAGGTATTGATGCATGAATGAGGCGACACCTTTACAAGTTATATATGATGAAGAAACTGCTATGTAAGACTTTCATCCAACTGATATCACGCAACATTTTGCAGTGAATAAAATATTAAAAATTAAATGTCTGAACATCATTCAGGAAAATATTTTTCCGATTCAAATTTAATATTCTTGGGCGTTATCTGCCGCCATGTACCGTTTGATAGAACCAAAAGAAAAAACAAACCACTTTCAAAGGGTGTACAAAAAGGCATTTTGAATTTCTGATAGAGAGCATTACCTATAACTAAGTTCGTTAGGTATTTTTTTCTTTTAGGGGCGGGGTCGTCAACTAAGACGTTGCCCAGTCCCTCACCCCAACCAACCATTAATAATATCTGTTAATAGGTTTCCTGATTCAGTTGTACAAAATCTGCCGTTCAATACCTTCTATAGGAATATGTACAACTGGCGCGAAACTTACTTGCCTCCAGTACCGGATTCACTTTTAGCATGGGATGAAATTCTGCAAAGTGATCAGTACCTAGAACTGGCAGCTCCTAAAGAAGGTGTCGGTGGCGTACCATTCTATAGAGGCATGTTCAACGGACACAGCCTCTTATTTGTATCAGACGTCATGAGAGGGTAAGTTCCATTTTTTTAATTACGGATTATTGCGCTTGTTATGTGTACACTAAGTATTGTTATGAACTTTAATACTAATTTGTATGTATTAAACTCTTCAGAATATTACAAGAACCCAACCTCATCTTGGTAGTAGATGGGACATTCGAAGCGGTGCTGAATGTCCAAGCTAAACAAATTTTCACCATTATCGCCATTAAGGATAGGATGGTAAGATATAATATGTCACAATTTCAAAAAATTTGACTGTACATTCCATCTTTAAATTTATTATGACTTTTACAGATTCTTGCTGTACCATGGGCAATCATGCCAAGACGAAAAAGAGGAACATACATTGACGTTTTCAGGAAAATTGAAGAATTAGCTCCTGGCATGGCACCCGCTGTAATTCTCTGCGATTTTGAACGAGGCTTGCAGAAAGCTGCCGAAACCACTTTTCCCGGAGCGCGAATAATTAATCGGTTGTTGGGTCCACTACGTTTATGAGTAAGTAAGTAGTAATAAATCTTTGTATGACTTGTTCGATTTAGAAAAGAAAATGATTACTCTAATCGCTGCGCTCATCGTGAGAAACCTCTATGTTCCCACTTACAAATATTATGTACTATTCAATGAAATATGATGCGGAAATTCAAGTACAAACAAAATTTTCTTATTTTGTCATCAGGCTCTAAGGAGATAACGGCTAGCCTTGGGGATTACAGACGCCCATTTGGAAGCTTCGATGCAGTTGAGGGAAGCATATTTCATGGCGCTAGCAAAATCATCTGCGTGATATTTTTTTTTTAAATTTCTCATCAGTTTATCCGAAAAAAAAAAAAAAAAACATGAATATCACAAAGAATTAACAACAAATATTTTATACTGATGGTTCTTACAAAATTTTTGTTAGGTACCAATTTCATCAAATTTATTATTCTTGGGAGTACTTTGTCAATTCATACAATTTTTGAAGAGATATGCAGTTTTCTATACAAGTACTAGAATCTGTAAGACTAAGAACAACAGTGAATGAAATCGACCATTTTTCAATTTCCAGAGAATACAGACGCTGTCTTATTCTTTCTGTTGCAGTATCTATTCAAGAGAAATAAAACAACAAGAAATAATAAAGGAAAGATTATTGAAAGATTTTAAGCTTTTTCTTGCACGTCCAGGTAAAAAGAAAGCTGAATATATTATATAATCATGCGTATACTTTCTTTGGCTTTATGTGTAAATTTAGGGGGGGGGGAGCCATGATCACATTATGTATGATTTTCAGAATCCTAGTGACGTGAATAAGGTGATCGAGAAAGTGAGGAAGAAAAATTTGACGCTGCAGCCAACACCGCTTATTGTTGGACCCTTGGATAAAATTGTGGCTTACGTTGTACTAAACAGCGACAAATATAATTCTCCTACAGTTGCAGCGGCCATAAACTTCACTTTTTAGTCATTTTTTGCACTTTGTGCAAAGTATTCAGAGGAAGTGGAGCTTGTCTGGCAGTTTCCAAAAATTGTTTTTTATAATATTTGAATTCCTCGCGAGGACGCACGCAGCATCCAGTTATCAACGCTTGTTAGTAGGCTGACATTGTAAAATTTTTTATGAATGAAATTCAATATAAATTGTCCAAACTTGAAGGGATCAAGTTTTCAAAAGTATTTCGATTTTTTTAAACATCTATCATCATGGCACAAAAATTTAAATAGCCGTTATGATTTAGACAACGATGTAATTAGTTGCACCAAAAAATTTAGAAGTTTCAATTGTAGTGTCTCAGCTGCAGTCTCTCGGAGCAAGCCCCTAAAGACCGAGCCTACCGCTTTGCCTACTTAAAAATTCACAGGGATGCCACTCTGTCTAAATTAAATAAAAATAAAGGGTGTGGCTAGACAGAGAGAGCCACTTTTTGAGTGATATGAAATCTAGGCCAAAATGGGGAAAAAGTCAGAAAGAAAGAATAGTAAGCTCCGCGAACTACACGTGACGCTTTAAGAGGGGGTCACGTCTAATTTCATCCCCCTCCGAGTCGAATTGACGGCATATTCCACCGACGAACAGCTATAAGGGAGACTGAAAAATGGATTCCTCAAACGGAAGTAAATAGAAGAAAGCTCGTAATCAAAAATGAATGACGCTAGTCAAGGTTAGACAATAATTTGTGTGTAATTGAATAAACAGGACACATTATAAAAAAGGTAAAAAAAAAAAAAAAATATATAAAATAATTCACACTGAGTCACTAAAAATAGAATTTCTCACGGGTCGTCCTATCAGAGATGAGGTGGTACGCACTGAGTCAAAAACAAAGATTTTAAAATAGCCGAAGAAAGAGAATACTCAGTAAAAAAGGAATTTATATCAAAAAGAAAGAAAAGATCTTAGCACCAAGCGTTATCATACGAGGGGAGGGACATCCGCCCAAATACAAAAAAAAAAAAATTCATAAACTTATAAGGAAATGTAATGACACCATCGATATACTCAAAATAAAATTGCCAGCCGCGTTTCTATAGCCGCGGGGCTAAAATAATGGAAAATAAAGAGGGGGGGGGGTCGCTACCCCACCGCCAAAAATAAGAATCAAACACATAAGAAAACATAAAAAGTTGGAGAATTAATAAACACCCACCAAAGTAAATAAAAGGTGAAGCGGGTGTCAACAACATAAGAAAAAAAGTAAGTATCGGGGGATGATCTCCCCAAATACAACACGGTTGGTGCACGTTCGGAAAATAAATTTTACGGCCGAAAGAGTGTTCCTGTCCACTAATAAGTGTGACGAGGATCAAACAAAAGAAAAATAAATAAATAAATGAGAGTACGTACCAACATTCCAAGAGGTCCGCGCTATGGCCATAACTGGAAACCTTAGGCTGTAAAGAAAAGTGTTACCAAAAAAAAATATTTTTCGCCCTCGACTCCTAGATAGGAGTCGCCGCCGTGAGTTGTGAAGGGGGGGTTGTGCTTACTTGAACATACTCAAGCAAATTACGTAAGAATTAACAGAGAGAAAGAGAAATAAAATGCATGAAAATAAAATAAAATTAACACAATAAAAATGACTGGACGGGTGACGAAGATGTTAACAGCTTGATAGGGCAGATGGAGCCCCTGGATGGACACGGGGTCTCCATGGCACTAAGATGGTCAGCGCATGGGACGGCAGGCTGGGGAAGACGGCCCCCACTGAAAAAAATTAGCCGCTCATGGTTGGCGCACTTCACTTCAAATTAAAATAAAATAAAAAAAATTGTGGTTAAGAGAAGAGTTAAAAAAAAAAATCAAGTCAAGGTTTATTCCGCGATACCGACAATCATGACGAAGGGTTGAATGCGGATCAAAGTTAGAGAACAACACGAAATGTAAAAACGAAACGATGGAAGCGACAACAAGATGAAAAGAAGTACGAACACTCGTTGGCAACCGCTCGAGATACACACTGAGTTACCGGCGAGAAAACTATTCCGGTTCCGAAAGCCTTCGAAAAGGTTTCCAACCAGCGAAAAAGAAGTGGTTGACTATTGGTTAGCAGAGTGAGAGGGTAGAAGTTTCGAGAAGGAATCAAAAAAAAAAAAAATAATGATAAAAATAATACGGCCACGAGGTAAAATAGAAAAACATAAAATTCGATAAAGATTTACTGAAGCTTGGATATTGTCACTGGAACGGACAACAGAACTATTGAAAGAAGAGGTTAGCAGATACAGAAAAAAAAATCGCCGTAATATAGGAGTGTTGGCGCCAGACACCCTACTTAGGCTGACTGTGATATGGAAAAAGAAGAGGAACATTATTATCATTTAGCTTTTAGACCACGCTCGTACGGAATAAGAACTCTCGCAAAAAAAGGAGTAGACTGGAAGAAGAAGAAAATAAAGACGAGAGGGATAAAGAAAGAAAGAGAGAGAGAGAGAAAGTTAGATAGACTACGTTTGGGTTCCAACAAAAGTGCATCCAGGTAAGAGAGAGAAGAAATGATATAGGGTGATGTCGATCGGGTGATGTCGATCGCCGTTGCGTACTGGTTTTAGAAAGAGGAAAAATACGAAAGAAGAGAATTCGCCTGCCAATGGAGGATTCAAAAATTTTGTGACACGACACAATTCATTCCGTAAACATCGTTATGCAAAACATAATTTCAACTCTGAACAAGTAGCACTAATTTTTGATAACAGTGACACTTCGGATACTTCAGTTTGTGACAATAACGTTTTTTTTTTTGACGAGCCAGATATTCCTCCACCTGAGCAAGGATTAGGACTCGATGAATCATCGGATTTTATTGCCAATGATGATGAAAAATTTGAAGATTTTCACGACTTGGAAACTCCTACCTATAATTTGAATTTTTTCTCAGAGATCAACTTCCTAGAAGTACGTGTAAGGAATTTTGAGGATTTTGCGATACAAGATTGTGACAATCAGATCAATTATCATATGTTTGAATAAATATTTTTCGATAAACATAATACAGTATTTTCATTTACCGTGCTCAGCAAAAGGAGGAAAAATTACCACGAAAAACAGAAAAAATTATGAAAGACAACGATTTTTTACGTTACGGGAAATTATATAGATCTCCTCGTAGCTCAGCGGTTAGAGCAGTCGCCCGGCAAGCGAAAGGTCTCGGGTTCGGATCCCGACGAGTTGACCAAATTTTTCGCTTGTATTCTCATCTACTAACTACCCCCCTCCTGAGAAAAAATTATGTCTGGAAAGCAGGAAAAATTACATTTGAAGACCAGGAAAAATTGCTGCGATAGAAAGTATTTAGTACTACACAAAAGAGGACAGAAATTCTTACAGCACAGAAGAGTAAAAACAGAATTACTATTCAGAAAGTAAAAAATACTATTTGGAGAAGTATGGAATATGAGAACTGGATGGTTGAGTAAAATCTACTGTGTCAAACAGGAAAACGAAGAGCGCGAAAGTAACGCTGTCAGAGGTACTTTTTACTACTGGAAGAGTAATTTTTAACCACGGTAACTAGTAATTTTTACTGTTTCGTGTCCATGTCCCTGCCTTTCAGCGCTAAAACAGTAAAAATTACTGTTCATATTTCTCTCAGTGGATGAAGAACGGGTTCCCGTTTTTGTTCTGTGTTTCCAGCACGGTTATGAAGGCTGGTGCCGCTGCACGGAGACCGTTTGGCTAATACCGGCGTGAGTTTCCAACAGTCTCTTTGGAGGAACAAGTGAGAAGTTTACAAGACCTTCTGCTGGGTGAGCCGCGATGTTCGATGCGGCATCGTGAACTCCGTCAACGGTTCCAGAATATTTTGGAGTGGGTTACGTACGGCTTTTGTCGTTCTTGTGAGATCGCCGTATCATTTGGCCTACCCTTTGCGCCCTCCAGCTATTAGACTTCCGGCCAACACTACGGTGACCGCCGCCGAAGAAAGAACAGCATCCTGTGAATTTAATAACAAACAAATGGTAGTCTTTTTATCATCGATTGTCACATGGATGCTATGTAAACTCAACTTCTGACTATGGACATACGGGATTCTGTTGATCGTGTTCAAATTTTCCACCTTATCCAACGTCTCCCTCTTACTACAAACGGCGTGAAATTTAGGATTTTATTTCAGAGAGCTTACGATTCGGATTGCATAGTGAACAATACTACGTGACCATTGCGCAGATGCTTCATGAGCTCTGATCCCTCGCGAACATCGACACCCCCGTTTTCCGTACCTCAGTATCTCACGTGAGGAGTTTCGAAAGTACCGTGAAAAAGTGCTTTCTTCTTTTTCTAAGTACGACGACGACGTTAAAACCTCTTTTACCCCGAACACGACTCCTCCCGGATCTGACATTATCGACCTAGACATCGCGATGGCCGCACCGACAGGTTACTACGTGCCGTGCCGTGCGCGGTCTTGCGTTACAGGATTTTCATCTCGCGCAGAATAATTTTCTCCCTCTGATGATGTAGGACATAGCCTACAAAACGTCAGGAGACAATAAGGGGCTCAGGAAAAACAATGATCCGTCAATAGGCAATTTCAGGTGAAAACCTATTCTAAAAAATAGGCGGTGTGTATGAACACTTACATCATACAGTGGTATCGTGTGAGACATGGCAAGCAGAGGGCCCTTTCACGGTTAGGTAATTGCAAACTCTGAGTGAAATCTGGATTACAAAGCCCCGGACAAACAGGTAGACGCGCACTGCTTGGACATACCTTAGAGCGTCGATTTAGCGACAGTGTCGCGATGTGTTGTAGGGCGACACGAAGCTTACAATCGGATTTTAAATAACTCACAGTCGAAGCTATTTCCTTCTAGAATGGAGAGAATTTATCAATCATCTGTAATGTTGTAAGTAGTAGTCTTTCATCATTGCTAATACGTATACGATACCGCAATTCTTCTTGGTGGTAATATATGATTTTTTTTTTTAAATTTAAAAGTATGACCGAGGAAAATACGGCAGATGACAGCGGAAGCGCTGTTTGAAAATGGTTTCTTGCCGAGAAGTTGGTGGGAGATAAAAAGACCACCACGGCCAACTCTTTGCAGAGGTTGGAACTAACCAAATCGACGGCAGCGATACCGTTCCTTATAATTTGGTGGAACGTGTAGGGGGAAATAGTGAACAACCAACCGTGCACGAATAACAGAGTTGACGTGGCACACAGATGAATTTTATTGGAACTCGGTTTGTCCCACCCACACGTTTAAAAATTTAACGCGAAAATTTGAGGCGAGCGCAAAAAGCATGAGATACAATCAACTGAAGAATGGGAGTGAACCACCTGGCATGAAGCAAAAATATTATCAAATTAAAGTCTTCGCTTTATGTAGTTCTAGATGGAGAGAAGAGGGCAGAAATTGAATATCTAAGAGCCTTTATAATTTGCTTCGTATTCACGCCCACTTGTCCGCGCCCTATTGACGGGTGGGAAACATTCTCCTAATGCGCTTCTGTCTACGCCTTTGTACGATACTGAATACATGGTGTATACTACTAGATCTAATTAATTAAATTTCGACCAGATGAATCAACCTCATTTCAGGAGCCTCCGAGGCTAGAGAATAACATTTTTTACAGGAGATATAGGTTAGGCCTAATTATATTTTTATATTCTACAGTGCTAGCAGCATTTTCTTTGTTATTATAGAAACCTTTAAAAAACTTGGTCGCCTCTACTTTTACGTCCTTCCTTGATTTTCTATGTCCAAGTCTCATTATTAGGCTATGTCTCTAACCCAACTCTTTCTTTTTTTTTCTTTGTATAGGCCCATTCGCTTCGACAATTTCTTTCATATAGTTTTATTGAGCTCAATTAGTTCTATACTTGTAGAGTAACCACCTTTTTCGCGCACACCTCGTCGTGTGAAGTTGGTAGGATTGAGTGTGTGTGTTTTCTCTCTCTTTCTATTTATTCCTCTGTTTTTCCTACGTCCGTTCTAAAATTTCATTCTCCTCTTTGTTTTCCTTATCTCTTAATTTTTTCTCGTCTAATCCTGTTCGGTAGGCATTCCTGCCTATCGAACGAAAAATTACCCTTAGTTTATCCTCACTGTATCGTACGATGTGCGATACAGTTCTCGATTCGTCAATTTCCTTCCATAAATTGAGTGGGGGAGAGAATGCACGCACTTATTGGGGAAATATACGCAGTTATTCGAGCACTTGATAAAGCCCATGCATTGAGTTTTGCAAAAGTGGAAATTAGAACAGATTGTAAAATTATAACTGACTATTTTGAAATGACTCGAAGGACTAGGTGCGGAAATATCAACCGCAATAAAACAGAAAAATATCGACCTAATGATTATTTATATTTACTATTAGAAGAGCGGTGTGACCGAAATCGTGACATTCTTTTTACAAAGGTGCGTGGTCATTCTGAAGATTATAATAATATCATGGCTGATGGATTAGCAGCATCCGCGATTTTGTCTTTGAATTACCGCTAGCGGGGTGATTACCAACTAGATATACTGATAAGTTTAGATTAAATTTATCGCCTTTCATTGTGGAAAATGATCACCTTGTGTCAAAGCAGGCAAAAATGACAGGTTCTTCCTATTTACTTGTTACAGATGGACAGATTTTTGACTTCTCGCCCAAAAGGGTTATCACCTAATGCTAGATATTGCTGGGGACTGGATTTTGCCGTCTGCATCAGGGGTCACTATCATCGGCTGACCTCCACCGCAGTCCGGGAATTAAACCAGAATCGAAAATTGGGGAAACTAGAGCATAAAATCACCACCCAAAATCCTCTGTGCACACCGATCACTCCCGAGCTTTTGGCTGACCCTCACCCATGTGTTGAAGTTGAAGACCGCCGTTGTCCAATTGAGTATGTCGCCACTGCATCGTGGTGTAAAGAAGTATGGACGTTTTTTGCAATGCACGGCCAAGAGGAGGAAATACAGGTCCACATTGATAAATTGAGGAAGATTGATGAGCAGCGAAAAGCGGCAGCCTGGATAGAAAAGGACTCGGTTAATTGTCCCGAAGCTTACTCGAAAAGGTATCCTCCCACAAATTTTGATCTGTGGTTGGGAAAAGGGTACTATGAACAATATGAGTTGGTAAAGTCCATTGAGAGGGATTCGGGTTACAACTGCTTCCAGGTCACCCAGAATGAGAAACCGCTCATCCTCGGCGTCGCAGACCCCCTTGAGTACACTGAGGAGGAGTGGAAGGATCCCCAGGTCATATGCGACCGGACTCTAGGAGATCTGAGCTACTGCGAGTTCTCCTCTCTTGCAGAGGACCCGGAGGAATATCAAATATCAGATAGACCGGAGGGTTATCGCCCCGGCAAGGAATGGACACAACCGTATCAGACTCGTCTGAGGTGCCACGTAGGTTGGGACGAACAAAACCCTCTGAGCCATTATTTCGATCTTATTTTTGATTACCCGATACCCACTTTGCAACATGAGCAATTGACAGCAGAGGCGGAACGGGTAAATGACAGCCTATGGAGCCTAGACTGCGAATTCAGACTTAGGAAATCGCAGGAGTATTCCGAGATTGTGGGAGCTCGATCAACTATTCAGCACTTGGAGAAGGTTTTTCCGCAGAGGAACCGGGATCTTGAGATGTGGGCCGAGTTGGAATCCCACATTGAGCACCACACTCAGGAGGTTAATGGACCTCAAGAATGAGTATGGGGCGATACGCAGGGCCAAGATTCGGTCTTTCAACAATAGGATAGCAGGACTGGACTTGGAAAAGAACTGTGAGGACTTCCTGCTGGGATTAGCTTGCACCCAAAAACCCCCGAGGAGCCACTGGCCGTGTTGCCGGAGTGCTTCTATTCAAGGGCGGGAGAAGTAACTACGATAAGACCGACGGAGGAGGAGAAGGCAAGGATGATCCACGCGGTCACAGTAAGTTTGAAAAAGTTGAATTTTCTGCCACGCAACCTGAATGTAAAAGGGGGACTAGAGCTTGAGGAAATGGAAGAAACACACCCAAAATGCAGTCCTGCGCAGCGGAAGAGATCCTCCCCTAGTCCTCCTCCCCGGCGACACGTTACGTGGAGAGATGAAATAGATCACCTTGAGACACATACCGGGACAGATCACCTTGACACATATATGGAGACAGATCACCTTGACACACATATGGAGACAGATCACCTTGACGCACATACAGAGGCAGATCACCTTGAGACACATGTAGATACTGATCACCTTGATATATCACCACCGTCAGCGAACTCGTGGACAGATCCCCGAGGAGGAGGCACGCTACCCAAGTGCCGAAGAGTAGCAGATGTTGAATCTGAAGGGATCTCCATCGCTCACGTCTCCGAGCAACAACTTCGAGACTTTGAATGGAACCGCCTACGAGAGGACCCGGAATATGAGAGAACATCCCCCCGGAACAGAAAATTTCCAGTCAGTCAGCTGTTCTTTGTGCCGCGGCCTGAAAGAAATCTCCAGTACTCGCCGGCAATGCATAGGGAAATGGGGGAGCTAAAATACTACGTCCTGAACTATTCGGTGGCACACAACCCTCGAGAGAAAGAATTTGAATTCAATTATTTCTCAGTCACGGTGCCCAAAATTCAAATTATTTTGCCCTCATTCCCTCGGCGAGATTTATACCTGATGTTTGCTCCCGAACACCGCCCAAATTATGTTTCGGAGGCCTTCTTCAATATCTTCAGGGCGGAGTTCGTGCCGGTGTACAAAAAAGTATCTGTTATTTTTGGGGGAAAATGCGGAGTCTTTTTGGATTACAAGTCTCCGTCCTTCTGCGAGTGTCTGCCGGAGTATTACCGAATGGAGTTCATCGTTATTGAAGCAAACGGAAAAACCACCCGCCCCATAAGTGCCGAATTCGCTGTTCTGAAGGGGATGAGGGATATCAATGATACCGTGTATATTGGTGGAGACATTTTGGGTCTCTGGCACTTGAATGTGCAGAATGGTGGAGACAGGGTGCATGGACATATTCCGGCGGACCTGCCGTATTATCCCCGGCAACTGTTCACAGCGCGAATCATCAGCTGGGAGGGGATGATTTTGAGAATCCCATACAAAATAAGAAAGGGGTCTTACGGGTTAAAAACTTCAACCCACATCCGGAAGACTTTATTCACCTACCGATATAACGATCAAGGAGGCAAGTACTATGCGCGCGCGTATCCCTCGGCCACCATAGTCATGAGCGAGAGGATTAAGTGGAGGGTGTGGCATAGGGATTACGCGCCGGAATACGAGCAGCTTGTGGAATTATTATTGCCTACTGGAACCCTGGTTCGAGATCGACTAAGATACCAGAGTGACATCCGCCCCACAATACCTCATTACTCAGAATATTTCCATTAGAAATCATCACCTTGCGACCAGGAACGAGATCAATAGAATGACTCTGCCCACTACATAAGTAAGAAATCAATTATATTAGTATCTGGGGAAATGAGGAACTAACCCCATAATATAAATTGCGTCTAACAATAGCATAGTTGTCACCCACAATATCTTGTCCCATTGTAAGATCCACATATTATCAATCATTTACAGGACATACAAAGTAATAATTACAATAATGGTAGAGGATAGATGAGGAGAATCTGAAGTACCCTCAAGAAGCAAGAGACTGCGTAGAGATCAGCATTGCACTGTAATTCTTTCAGCAAAACGGAAAAAACCTGGTCCAAAGAAGAGGAAGTTGATAAAAGATGTTATTGCCGCTGAAAAAGAAGTAAGTTAGAGCCTGTTCAGCTTTGCAAAAAATATGCATGATTAGAACATGAAAATTATCATCCTCATTGATGACTAGGATTGTGAAATTTACAGAGTTCAATTACTCCGACTTTGCCTATGAGCTGTGACCGTGTCCATGAAATAGATTATTCATCAGTACGTATGCACAGTAAATACAAATTGCTTAGGCAATGTTCACGTGCTTTCTTACATTTCCTAATTATACAATTATACAACATTGAGAGGTTGTATGTTGATGCCTCAATACTTGATTCCCATATATAAAGTGTTTCTCCGTAACGCGCGCCATCCTTTCTCTTTTCCGTTTCTTGCTAACTTTCATTGCCTATCAACTGGAATAGAAAGAACCAACAAAGGCTGTCCCAGCTATTATTTTCTCGATTTAAAATAGACATATCTAACATGTGATCAACAACAGGCAACAAAAACATGTGGGTATTAATAGTTATTAGCTTGATATGACGGAGACTTAGACAGCAGTGCCAAATAAATTAATATATTATTTATGATGATGTAGACAAAGCTAGTGAGTTGCATAAAATGTAGATTAAAGAGAGGCTTTCATTGTTTAGAAATCAGCCGTGTTGGTCAGCCCACCACGCGAACGAACTTTTAAGCCAGGAACATCGAATATTACATTGCACGTTTCGTTAGATAAATTAATGTTTGCTCACCTAGCATCTTTACACCGTAGGTAAAAATAAAATCCGATATTCCATCAGCCTTATATATCAGTTCAATTTCAAGCTCCGGTTAAAACTCATAATCAAAAATTTGTAGTAATAAGTAAACTTAGCAGTCGGGAATTCGCGATGTTCTGAGAGTACTATAAGTACTTGCTACTTTCAAGGTATCGGACACCCGTATGATACACAATTACACATCACTGCAACGATTCGCACTGTGTCTATCCAAAGGTATCACCAATTGTTCATTTTATTAAAACGGATGATTCCGACTAAATCAGTAACTGAAGTTGAATGCTCATTCATACCAAATTTTGCCATTTTTCATCGAGAAAATTCGACGCACTGGGGTACCGGTAGTATCAAATAGACCACAGTGTCTATCTTGAAACTCGCAATGGAAATTATTGCTCTAAAATATCGACGTTTCCTTAGAACCAAGAAACGTGCTCTGAGAGACGTAGGTACGATTATTTAGGAAGAAAGTAGGTTAAAAGAACGCCGGAAAAGTATAGTAACAAGAAATTAAGACACTTACCAATTCCTTTAGCGGCGGTTTGAAAGCAAACGGCAACCGATAATGAAAGCATCGACATTGTAAAAGAGATAACGATACGCAGACGTCAAATACGTTTCTCGATACGACATGAATATGTTAATGATTTCATCTCGACTAATGGACTAAATGATAGGGTGGGAAGTGAACGACAATGGAATTATCAAAATTGAATAAAACAATCGTAAATTGAAACTGGAAAACGAATGGAACGAATCGCGGATTTCATATCATTATTTTGTATTGAAACGAATATTAGCATTATTTCGATCATTTATCTCAGCGGTTACGCAATTATAATTATGCCGAGAGGAGATCGACTTTGGATTTGGATTGAAAATGAAATGGTGCAGAAAACTTGAACATTGGAACCTGAATCACGGAATGCATGTCATTCTGGAATGGAAGAAGTCAAGGACGATGTATGAAGAACTGAACCGACATGTAGAACACGGCCTACTTTATATAAGGCCGGAATGTAGCGAAGTCACAACGTCGCACTCTAAAATCAGTGGATACAGGTTTACATGGACGCTTATGGGAAAAAACGAAAAAATTCAAGTATTTTGATTCGCAGCTAATAAAACGCGGTTTTCGGAAAAAACGAAGAGAATATAACTTAAAGAGCAAACGATTTTCTGTTTTTTAAGCCCAATTTTAGTAAAATTGGTGCAGTACAAGTGCAGTTATCATCGTTTGAAAATTAAAAATCAGATAGGAGACGAAGTGCGGTACACGTACACCGAGGTTACACCGCACCTACACCGCACCGATGAACATGAACCGCCCCGAAACATCACTGATAAGAATCCACTGCGCGCTGTTGTCATTTTCTGCATTCCGGCCTTATATAAAGTAGGCCGTGTGTAGAAGCCGGTCAAGCGACAAGACCACAGTTTGGAGGAAGAGATCTATTGTAGTCGTGCGATAAACCTTATTCTATAGATTGTTTGCTTGTCGCTTGACCAACTTTTACAAAACTCGGTTCAACTTTTCTGTGAATCCGACAATCATTCTGGCATTCTGTGATGTCAAAAATCATCGGCTGCCTGATAGCTGCGTCTGTTGCCGCCAAATCGAAGATCAGGTAAACTGTATCTTTTGGACATGATTATGTTGCGAGGATAGTTGCAAGTCTGTGGATGGTAAATCGTGATGACAAGACAAACTATAATCTGTTCACGTTAAGAAAGGATACAAATACGTACCTCGAGAACGGAACGCCCTAGGTAATGTGAATCTGCTTTTCCGTTCTCGAAATACGTACTTCTATCCTTTCTTAACGTGAACAGACTATACCCGGTGGACCAGGAATATGTTACCAGTTAAATGGGAGTTTGCGCCACGGTATAAGATGAAGAGGTAATGACACAACGCTAAAATCGTGTCCGCAGTTTTGAAGTTGTACGTACAAACTTCCGCTAGGTTTGCAGCGAACACTCGGGCTGTTTCCCTGTTCCTTCTACAGCCCACCTGCGCCGAGACGTTACCGTTGGTACCCTAGTATTGATGAAATTTCCAAGGATTATAAAAAATCCAAGAATTTACTTAGAAGGGTGATTCTTTCAAAATTTTATAGAGTAGATTAAATGGTATTTTTATGCCAAATATGAAATGCATCGGCTGATTCCTGATCCTGCAATAAATTTTTGAAAGTAGCGGCGTTTCCATAAGACTCTGTACATTACCCATCACTTTCATCACGAGCGCTGCGCTCGGGATGTTCAGAACTACTTCAAAATCACGGACAGCGTTTACCACAGTCAGAATACGTTCGTGTCACTACCTCTTCATCTTATACCGTGGTTTGCGCTAAATTCACTCCAGCGCAACAACGCAAAACGTTAGACGTATACTTGAAATTTACAAAATTTGTACCTCAATTTTATCTTGAATTTGCATACCGTAACATGGGGTGACTATGAACACTGGGGCGACTATGAACAGTTTCACATTTTTTTAGATTGTTTGTGCTCACGGGTCATGTTGGAGTGACGTAACATGTTCACATGATACCTCGTTAGAAAGAGGAAAGTTAGACGAATCTATCGGTATAGGGTTTGTTTATGTTCTATGTAACTGAGAGATCATGCAACGAATTGATTGTTATCACGTTGTTATCGGTTACGTTGGAAATTAAAGGAACCTATGAATGTATTTCATCATTTATGACATTTATTGCCTGAAACGTTTAACGAAATGATTTAGAATTTATTCCTGAGTTGATTACACTTTTGATTTTCCAAATTGTGCAAGTAGATCGAAAGTTATGGTCAATTTAGTCCGCGAAAAACGAGTAAAAAATCAATTTCGTATCAGCTATCGCTACGTTATGGCGTCAAGGTACGAATCGACACCGGCGTTGATAGCCGTAGAAATAGTGTTCATAGTCACCCCATTTTGCTACTACTCGAATTTCCTTCTTCAAAAAATTCTAAAAAATTGAATTTTCAACCGATTTGGATAATTTTTTTTCCATCGTGTAGCTAAACGTAATACCGTTTTTTTGTCATAGAGGTAAAGAGGTGCTAAACTCAAATTTGAATGTGATACAGTCAAAAAACTCAAAAAACTGTTCATAGTCACCCCATTTTACGGTACTCAACTTTTTATGACTTTCCCGAGTCGAGTTATGGACCAAAGTGTGCCAACAATTGCCCAATTTGCCAAAAATCTCAAAAATTAAAAATCGTTTGAACTTCCATATTTTCCTTGATTTGAAAGTGAAATTTAACGCTGATTCCGAAAAAAATATCTAAATAACCCTATGAGGTTTAAAAGTGGGTGAATTTTCAATTTTTCATTTCCAAAATCTTGGCAAATTGGTCAATTTTCCATAACTCGGCTCAAAAAAGTCAATCTGAAACCGGGGAGTTCAACACAGCGCGTGGTGTATGGGAGATTTTCAGTTTTCATGAAATTACTCAAAATCTAGAGATTTTACACAAAAAAATGAAGAGAACAAAATCGAACGAGTATAAAATTTCCTATTTTTTTTTTTTATACCATTTTTATTAAAATTGGAGAAATTTTTTGTTCGACCTTCAAAATTTGTTTGTACAGTCCGAGTACCTACACGTTAACACGTACACTGTTAATTCACTTATTCGTACACTTTACCGGTACGTCGAGAAGGAGAAAAAATTACACGCACAATTGAGCACTTATACACATAGCCATATTCGTTTTATATTTCGAGATAAATAGTCAGTTTTCGCCTAGTTCCTGAGCCGATGTAAAATACGTGATGAACCCAACAGGCTACAATTTGCACGGTGCATCTCTGTCTTATTTTATGACCTAGTTCCCGAAATTCTCCACATGTCGTTGTGACGAACTTCAAGATTGTAGCAGCTAAACTGTGAACAGATGTACCAACTTCCGTTGACTACTGTATCCAAGAAGGCGTATGTCTCCAGTAGGCATGGCAAACAAAACGAAAACAAAATTTTATTCAACGAAACGAATCATATTTTAGAAACCATAAACGATATAAAAATGAAATTTAGCATTAAGAAAATGAAATTAACGAAGCGAAAACGAAAAATCTGGGCAAAATGAAACTTTAAATGAACAAAACAATTTTACTAAAAAAACGTGTTTTTATTTGAAAAAAAAAAAAACAAGTTTTTATTGAGAAAGACATATTTCTTCAAACGAATTCTTTTTCGACAATCAAAAGACAAACAAACGAAAAATTTGCGGAATAAAAAAACTGTAATAACGAAAACAAAAAACTAAAAAAGTTGATAAAAAGGAAACCAAAAAATTTTTCGTTTGCAACGCCTGGTCTCCAGTCCTCAATTATAGTATACGCTGTGTGAGTAGACGTATTAAGTCTCTGATATACCTATGTACAAAACCGATTGAAATTGTTTTGTAAAGTTACGGTGGAAGGAGAACGTGAGGCTTACAGAAAGCGAATTATATCCTTTGAAAAAGAAAATTGCAGTAATTATATAAGGGAGGTTATAGCGCGCCGAGTGAGAATGAATATTGAAATGCTTAACGATCTGTATATCGACCGTATTAGATCTCAGTACAAACAACGAAATATTTATCAAGTTGTACGATACGGAAACAGTAAATCTCCTGAAGCCTTTCTTTAATCAACTTGATCTAGCCTAGAAAAATGTCCATAATCTAACTAGACAAATTCCCTCAATATACAGCCTAGACAAATATTCTTCTAGCTTCGGTTGATGACATCACAAGCTCATGACGTCGTCCGCAAGTCCTGTATATATCAGTATAGCTGGATGGTCGAAAATATTTCAATCTGTGGACATTTTTCCGAAAATGACGACGTCATCAACGTCGAACGCACTCGTGGAAATTTCCTGAGAATAATGCCCCCCACCACCACAAAAGAGATAGCAAGTTCTTTGCTAATACAAATATATTATTCGGTAAAGCACTCACCAATACAATATCAATAGCTCGATACGTATGAGTACAATTACCAGACTATTAATAGCAATTTAAATGCACACACAAGTATCTGGTCACATCGATAAGAATGCTTTCTCACGAATACGTCTCAAATAATTGAATCTTAATTAGAAATATACCCGACTAGTATTATAATGGAATTATAATCGAAAAAATCTCGACACAATAGACTCGGAAACTTCAACGACCAACTACAGTAAAGCAATTCTACTACACTGATCATAGATATAACTAAAGAGAGCAGTTTAAAATCCACCTTCGGTCCTCGTTTCCTGGATCCAGTTGTCCGTGCAAGCCTATTTTCGCATGTGTTAAATTTCTTTAGATGTAGAGTGACACGAACGTAATTCAAACACAATGATAAACGTGGCAAATGCAGTCAGCTTGTGTATTCCTAAACACATGTGTTTGTCATATCCTTCCTTTCTGCCTCTCGCAATGACAAGTAATCTCGCGTACAGTTCCATAACTATTTTATAGATGTTCTCTCTTCGCATATCTGTAAAGATTCGGCTTTCAAATGATCACCCAATAATCTTAATACGTTTTTCAATGGGGATCATTCACCAAAAAAGAATTTATAGTAAATTATAGAAATAAAAATAACACTATCTGGGTCTTGGAAAATTGACTTCTTATGGTTTTTAAGCTCAAAACGTACAATGCGAAGATTATATTATGAAGAAAAAAGTAAAATGAGAAAAAACGATATTGGTAAGACAAATTAGATGATAAAGACAAGCAGTATATCTTAAAATGCGAATAATTAATATAAGATTGATATGAATAGGCCTACATCGCATCATCAACAAACTAATAATACAAGTATAGAAAAAAATAAATCAGTTAGAAGTCAAGATGGGAAATTGTGTGTCGACGCTGTAACGTATATATTTTTGAGGGGAACGTACTTCCAAAAACGATCTATTTAATTGATGCTTGTTGACGAAAATGAAGGACAAAAATAGAAGATTTTGCGTCAAAAATAAATTCTCTATGCTCCGAAAAAACTAATCCTAGTTGGGGCAGAAAATAAAGACGTGAAATTAAAGCACGAAACAAAATAAGATGAAATAAAATTAATTAATAAATTGTGACAATCAGATCGATCGCCACATATTCGTATATCTCCATATGTTTCACCTTCTCGAAAATCTATTCGAACACAAAATTAAAATTGCTGACTCGTAATAAACAATCGCGGACATGGCGATAAACCCATCTCCTTATTTGGTCTTAAAATTGTAATGATTAAAGACCGGATTTCTCGGCACTAAAAAATCAAAATTCGGCACTAAATAAGGTATGTTTGGCTTTATTCGGCAAAAACGTTGAAAAACAGAAAATTAAGTCACGAAAATTGAAAAAATAAAATTAGGTCGCGAAAATTTGAAAAATACAGACATATTTGTCCTTTTCGACAGAAATTTCTTATTATGTAACACAAGAAGGTGCTTTTCGGCGTTTACCCTCCATTTCGGCATTTATTTCGATTTCGGCATTTTTCGGCAAAATAAAATTTTTTCCTGGGCCCCTACTATCACAAAACGTACTTCTATTTCATTTTTACTCATCTGCCTTCACAGGAACTCATTCGGCAAATGCCGAGAAATCCGGTCTCTAGTAATGATTAATCTTCAATCACAACCTTCAATTATGACATAATTTGAAGAAAGTAGGGCCAATCGCCTCGTAGAACGATAATGAAGTAAATACTCACCGCACGCGTTCGCTCGGCCCACACCTCGGCGAAGCGCCAGAGTCATTTGCTCTAGGCTCGGCCTGCATGAGGTCCGCAAAGGACGGTACATCATCCATCCGCCAGGTACATAACCCGCAAGGGTGATGCAGAGTCCGATAACTACAAATCATAGAAAGAACATTCAAAGATTTGGAAATACCACACATCTACGTCTGACAATCAATATGAAAATTTATACGCACTGCTGCAGCTCTTCCCAATTTCGCAGACTCCTGGAGCCTGGTTCATCGCTCCACCCGATCGCGAATACGTTCCAACCGTACCGCAATTCTCTTCACGTCGGCGACACTCTCGTTCAGACCTTTTTCAATCTCAGACATTTTTTTTACGAACGAACACAAATAGGTACAACCAAAGCTAACACGATATTTTCTACGAACGATCGCGGAAAACCAACACGATATTTTCTACGTGTACGATCGGAAGCACAATGCGGCCAGTATGTTCTTTCATGCACCACACCTACGGTAATGGCCATAATTTTCGAAAAATCAGCAAATTTCATCCGTAAGAAATCGAGTAATCCACAAGTCCAGAAACGAATACATTTCAGACGACGCCTTGGTCTTTCCACAGTAAAACAGCAAAATTTTAGTTCACGCACATCCCAGAGTGCCCATCTTCGCAGAGCTTCGCTTTACACCTTCGTACTACTCATGAATATTTTTTTTTATTCTTCTTTTTTTCTTTATACAATATACATAATTATATGAATACCTTCGTTTTTTCATTTCAATTATGCCTAGTTTCAAAACCTATCCCATAATCGTATTTATGTATCATAGAGAATACGTTTTGACACATTTCCAAGAATATCACACGTAACTACTATCTATCGTAAAATTGTGCCATTCGAATCAATGTTTCGTCACCTAGAGACTAAGTTTTTCCTATACTCTATTAATCTTTTTATTTCAGCGAACATCTTTATCATGTATTTTAGAAATAGCATATCAGTACATATTTATTATATCGCGATTGTTCCTGCCCCATTAAAAAAAAAAAAAAACTTGGGAGGAAGCGGTAACGCCACATATTTGTATTTAATAAAATTTTCCGTTAACGTAAATCTCTAGGCCTATATGTTTCACCTTCTCGGAAATCTATTCGAAACAAAATTAAAACTGCTGACTCGTAAACAATCGCGCACATTGCGATAAACCTATTTCCTCATTTGGTCTTAAAATTATAATGATTAATCTCCCATCACAACCCTTGATTATAACATAATTTGAAGAAAGTATAGGGACAATCGCCTCGTAGAACTAACCGTAGTTGATAATCGACGATCATTATTGTATTTTCACCTGTGCAAAAACGATGTAAATAAAGAAAACTCTTTTTATGCTTCTCGAGTGTTATTTTCTATCATCACAAAACAAAATCGTGAAATTAAATGAAAGAGCGCACGTACTATTCACCAAACAAAATAATGCGTCTTCTTCTTCACTCAAGCCAATATTATTTATTTTCATTTCAACATTCTTGTAAAAGACTTTTTTCCCCTAAGCTAAAGCTAGAAATCTTTAAAAATAAGACTTATTTTTAATCATTAATTTATATGATATTCCCACCAAGAAAGTAGCCCATTATTGCAAAGCTGAAATGCTTGTGAAAAGAAATTATAAATAAAAAAAAATAAATAAAAATTAAGTCCGAACGTCCGTACAGTTTGCACGATCAGAGAAATAAAGCCTTCGGTCAACCATTTTGCGCTCTTTAGTTTGGGCACCGGTACAATTAATAATTATGAGGGGTATCATGAAATTATTTTATTCGTCATCGATGCGATCAGAAAAGAGAATTTAGGCCTAAATGTGAAATGAAACCGCCAATATAAAAATTTATTGCTAAGAATATAGCCATGTGTTACATTATCAAACCTTCCCTAGAGAATTATCAAAAAAATGTAGATTAGTCGATAGAACGAGAGACCACGTCCACAAAATAAAATTTACGTCTTCCTATAATAATTCCATCTCTTAAAACGTTAATTCTAACACACGGCCGTGATTGCAGTGCTCGTCAGTCTTCGTCAAGCCCGTGTTACTTCCAAGGTCAGAAATCAAAATGCTGAATTGCTGTTCCTCGTCGTTTTCTCGTCTAGAGACCGTGGTCTAGAGCTCGTACGAAGTGAGACTAGGTATGTTAAGACTACTGTTGTGTACATTGTAACTAGAACATAACACTATAGATTTAGTAGGTAGTTCACACATATTGTAGAATTGTACTTATGCGGTGAACATTCACACGCTTCTAAAATATTCCGGTACGACATTAGCTACTCGTTCAATGAAGTTCGAAACTCATAAATGTTCTTATCATGTCTGACGTTTCATATTATTTAAATATCTTTAATTGAAACAGACGAACGCTTAGACTGGTGTGAAGTTGTGAACGCGTACAACCCGAAATTAAGATACGATAATAAATCATGTGCATCAATGATAACGCCAATTCTTCTACTCATTTCCGAAGTGTGTCTATCAAGTGGAACGATAAAATGAAAACTAAATTAATTGAAGCCTCTTATCTCGCGGCATAAAAATCTTCGTTCGGCATCATTCGATTGAGTGCGGTACAATTTCTCTGTAAAGTTTGAAATAACAAGAGTTTTACGTTCATCATTGGAACCCGATTCGACACAGAGAGAAAAAATTAAAAATGTGGATCTGGCCTGCTGTAAATGAGTCGATGAGCCGACTGTGCGCTTCTCCTTTCTGGGTAAGTGAACAAAATGTAGATCGTCGGCTTCAAGTAATGGAGCCTAGTAACCAGCTAGTAACCTACTTTGTGTGTTTATAATTAGAAATTGAGGACGTATCTGTGAAAAGGGCGTCCGCTCAATGTTATTTCTTATAGGACAGACGTTCTTTTTACAGATACCTCCAAATGGTACTTAGACTAAGAGCGAATTAGTCCAGAAAAATTAGTGCGCTTTAGCAGCATACAAGTAGGCTTCGAGCCAATCCAATCTCTTGAGACACCTGCTTACTCATGACTTACTCGACCCATTCTCGCCTCGCCTCCCTCAATTTGTCTTTTGATTTTAGATACCGTACCTAGTGACTTTTTTACTCTTGGTACTTACGTGATAGTATTTTATAATACTGGCTATACTAATTGGTCCACATCAATTTTTATTAATTTTTGTACCTCTTTATAATTATACAGGATTCAAATGTAACATGGAACACACCAGACCCTGACTTCACTCTCTGCTTTGAGAAAACATTTTTGGTATGGTTACCCTGTGTGTTTTTATGGCTGTGTCTACCTCTGGAGGTGTACAACTTGCGTTGTTCAAAAGCTCGTGATATATCACTCAATGTGTATAATATCAGTAAATTGGTAAGATGAATTTTATATTAAATATTGCACCAATCATTCAGTCGAACTTTTTGCTTATCGAGCTACAGAGTCATTTGAACTTGGTTCCGAGAAAAGACAATAAGCGTCCAAATATCAATCTGAAGATACTTAAGGGTCTTTCTGATGCGTCTGTGGAAAGACCTAAATCTTCAGTTTGATATTCAAACGCTATGTACCGATTCTCCTGGGAACCGGCAGTCATGAATATTGAAAACCAAAGAGAAGTCGATATCTCCAAAAGCTTCCTGATATCTGTATAGGATAAACCATTATTCAATCAATTTTGTACATAATTTGCTAGAATTAATTGTTAGTGATACATTATAAGTTTCAGAGAGAAAGAAAAATAAAAATAGCGAGAAGATAAGGTCGCACGATTCTTGAAATTTTACTCAAGTGGCCGGTATGTCGAAGAATACATTCAATCACCATAAAAAATTCGTTGTAGGCTTAGCCTATCTAGAATTTAATCAGATTTGTTGACCAGCACGAGAAAAAAGAAAGCAAATGTGACGGACTTAAACTAAGAAGTATCAAATTCTGTAATCTTAAATCTTTTGAAGTTCCCTAAAAATAATTTTTCTTTCCTCTTTCTCTCGTTTTGAATGAGATTTCTAAATGATAAAAGTGGGTTTAGATATTGCATAAATATTCATCACCTCTTTTTTTATACAATTCTTCGCAATAAATCAAAAGAACTTCCTACAATATAATTGTCCTTCTATCTCATTTGAAATATATTGAATTATTTCCCCTATCAACTGATGACTTACTTATTACTGTGTACGAATAATTTTTAATGAAATTCATTGTCATGATTTCTTTTCAAAGGTATTGATTGTTTTGGTAGGATTACCGTCGTCAATCAACATCGTCAATTTCATATTCTTCGATAAGAAGCAACTTCCAGTTGATATTCTCTCGCCGGTCGTAGAATTTTTTACAATTGTAAGTACAATTACTGACATTTATATATTTTTGAGGAAACGTTTTCTCAGGTTCTTACCTATTTTGTTTCGATTTTTGTTGACAGTGTTTATTATTTGTATTATCTTACGCGAATATAAAATATGGTATCCGATCATCGGGAATACTTTTTATATTTTCTCTCTTGTTGGTTCTCTTCAAAGCACCGCAATTTCGCACGGAACTGGAATCGCAATCTAACATTCTTCACTTGTACAGTAAATTAATTCAGGTACCTATGTAAAGTAATTGATTCTGAGTTATTGTATCTCAATCGTTTCAAATTAGTAAAATTAAGAAAAAAAAAAAAAAAGTACATTACATAGGTAACCATAACGATACGTCTACACTTATTAAGACTTTTCATTTTTTGCAGTTTAGATATGATGAAATCACTCACTTGGGAAGTGTTTCTTTTACGGTCCTAACCTACCCATTGGTAATATTGTTGCTAATTTTGAATTGTTTTTCGGATGCACCGCCAAATATCCGAATCTACCCGCTCGACGAGGTTGACCTATTTTGTTTTACAGTTTTTATATAATGCAAAAATATCTTAATTTTGATGGGTATTTATTCTATTATCTACAGAATGTGTATCCAGAATATCATTCATCGTTTCTATCCCAGATATTTTTTGCTTGGTTCGATACGTTCATCTGGAAGGGATACAAAAAATCACTGACGGACGAGGATTTATGGAACTTGGAGCACGAGGCAAAATCGGCACAGATAAGCGATAGATTGGAATCCCAATGGTATTCGGCTCTAGAGAGATTGGAAAAGTAAAGATACATTAATAAAATTCATTTATAATTGCGGATCCACGGAAGGAGAACTTAAATAGGTACCTTCTTTTGAAAAGAATTGAGGAGTAATGAGAGGAAGGAAATTATGAAAATTAAACGTATGGGTTAGATTTTTCTTTATCGCAATTGAAAATTCTTTCCTGAGAAAATATTGAAAAAAGAGGAAAAAAAAACTCTTATTACTTCCTGGATTCGCTAGTATATATTTTTGTATGGTAGGGCTGCATTAATTAGAAACTTTTTATTCGTATTGTATCAGGGAAACAGTGAATATAAATGTGGGCTCTTTAAATGAAAATGATGGATTGCTGAGAAACGAAATACTCGTGCAAGAACCTGTAATCGAGGAAGCGGTAAAAAAAGCTTCTATAGTTCGTCCGCTGTGCAGAACTTTTGGACCGTATTTCATAATTAGTGTTCTAATAGAAATTGGTCTCATTGGATTGACTTTTGCGAGTCCACAAATTTTGAAGTAATTAATTTATATTATTTTTGTCGGTTTATTTCCTCCCGAAATTATTATTTTCACTATTCGAAATTGCTACGAGATTTATTCAGCTGGTTGAGCCTATGGTAGATCTTTTTAAACAAACAAAAAAAAAGCTATATTTTCGAAGACTCGTTGCATCCCTGCGGTCATATCATCTTTCGGTTATGTTCTTGAATCTATTAAAAGTTACCTTAGATAGGTCGTTGTAACTGTGAAAAACTATGAAAGTATCAACTTCAAAACAGGTGTAAACAATATTTAAGTTTGTAATGAAAAACTTACTTTTGCGGCAATTTACATTTAATTAACTATAGGTCTACGTGCCTCTTTTTTTTTCCTCTCTCTTGTTTGTATACCTTGTTCGTTTTCATTGCGTTTTTATCTCGAACTACTTGATATTTATTTTGACCCCGGTGATGAAGATCGTAATCGACGAAATATTGAACTTCTTTTGTAAAATTTTATAGACAAACGATGGACTTTTAGGCTTTTTATTTTATTGCCGGCAGTGCCAAATGATTTTTTTTTAGCTCAATCCCTAACACATCCGTAACTTCATTCATGAATAGGATAAATAATGAAAGAATCATAATTTAAATAATGTCGATGTCAATTCCCAAATGGCCTAACTGTACATTTGGAGCAGGTGTAATCTCAAAATACATTGACTTGATATTTCAGCATCGGATTGGAAAAATTTTCTCCAACAACGATCGTGTAATTAATTACATTTCTGGTTAATTACCAATTTTTCTTTGAACAGGGTGATCATAGCCTTTGTTGGAGACAAAAAGGAATATTTATGGCACGGGTATTTTTACGCAATTCTTCTATTTGTTGTTGTCGTTCTTGAAACTTTACTGTCGGCAAGAAAGGATCATATACTCACCACCACAGGTCTTTACATTCGAACGTCGTTAACATCCTTGATTTACAAAAAAGTAAGCCCTATGATATTAAAAAATAAAATGGGACCCATGGCCTTTCAGCCTCGTTTCTCACAATTTTTTGGTCGAATTTCTCACTTTTTTTAAGGCTCTAAAAGTTTCAAATGGTGCCAGAAGATATTTCACAGTCGGCGAGATCATCAATTTGATGGCCATAGACGTTCAAAGGTTCACCGGCCTAATGACAGCAATTAATTTATTATGGTCAGTGCCGTTGAAAATTTTCCTAACGTTGTATTTCTTATGGGATATTCTCGGTGAGAATTTATTCACTTATGTAGTTTAATCGGAGGACGCGGATACTTCACGGTTATTACAATATTTCTGGTTCAGGTCCCAGTGTATTAGCTGGTCTAGCAGTGATGATCACCCTAATTCCAGCGAATGGTTTAATGGCGTCCAAACTGAAAGATCTTCAATTAAAACAAATGAAGTACAAAGATGAAAGACTCAGAGTGATAAACGAAATGCTCTCAGGGATCAAAGTAAGTCAATATTTCACATATGTAAACCAGTATTTCAAGTATAATTTCATCCTAATAAAGTACAATAATCATGAATTTTTTTCAGGTGTTGAAATTGTATGCATGGGAGCCTTGTTTTGAGAAACGTGTCAATCATATCCGCGCCAAAGAAATGGCAGTACTAAGAACCTCAATTTATTTATATACGATCACTTCATTTCTTTGGGCTTGCACGCCATTTTTGGTAATCTTCACGATTGATATATTATAAGTATAACGAATCAACTGAAAAAAGAAAAACTGCGTGCGTAACTTATTAATTGAATTTTCAGGTATCCTCAGTTACCTTCGCTGTGTACGTATTGTCGAGCGATAAAAATATATTGGACGCTCAAGTTGCCTTCGTTTCTATATCACTGTTTAATATTTTGAGATCCCCTATGACCTCGCTTCCGTATTTAATTACAAGACTAGCCCAGGTAAAAATTTCGTTACTATCCTTAGCTGTATCATAACCGCAAGAATACTTGACCAATTGAAATTTTACTCGTGAAAAGGAGCACAAAATTTTTAAGAGAAAAAAAAAGTTTATTTGTGTATATTTGCTCTGCTCTCAGTCTAGCTAAAAAGCAAAGCAATTTGATAAAAAATCATATATCAACAGGGAACCTGTTCTATGGGTAGTTATTTCGCGAAAAATTGTACGGCGTCTGCCGTCCGCCTACCGGAAAGCTAATCTATATTGAGACTAGGGCGACTTCAAAACACTTTGCCTCTCAACTATGATTGGAAAAATTTCGACTGCCAAGCTATACATTGTAGCAGGAGAACTTCGAAAACATTCCTCACTAGTCAAAATTTTCTCCAAGTTCTTCATCTTTAACCATAATAGCTCAGGAGTCAACATTTTCCCAAGCCTAAAACCGATTTCCTGCGCCCCTCGTTAACTCGACGTGAAGGAACCCGTGAGTTTTTTTCACGTATCCACTAATTATTAAAGGTATGTCTGTTAATTCTTGTACCATCATCTGTAGACTGCCGTGTCCGTGAACCGCATTAACAAGTTCCTAAACTCAGAAGAACTGGATCCAGATGCTGTATCACACCAACCCAACCGTGCGTATCTTCCTTGTCAATGTCATGTAACCAAATTGTAACGTCGAAATTTATTATTAGCATTCTTTGCAGTTAAACCAATAATAGTCGAGAACGGTCAATTTTCGTGGGAAGGCTACGATGGACCTTCGGTGCTGAATTCTATCAATGTAAGAGTCAGGTCAGGTCAGTTGGTCGCTGTGGTTGGATCCGTAGGTTCTGGTAAAAGCTCTCTCTTGCATGCAATACTTGGAGATATGTATAAACAATCCGGCTCTGTTAATACAACGGTAGGCAGTCTTTTCACCAAGTATGTCAGAGTTTCGATAGACTTACAAATTTTTTGACCATGTTGCAGGGTTCACTAGCGTACGTCCCCCAACAAGCCTGGATTCGCAACACCACCTTCAAAGACAACATTACTTTCGGTGATTTATCAAACCAATCGTGCTATGAGAAGATATTGGAGGCTTGCGCTTTGAATACTGATCTAAAAACTTTACCTAAGGGTGATAAGACCCTGATTGGAGAAAAGGTGAATGATTTTCGTTGAATAATATTTTCCTACGTCAAAACAGTTTCTACAACTCTGTGTATTGATTTAGGGTGTCAATTTGAGTGGAGGACAGAAACAACGACTAAGTTTAGCCAGAGCCGTCTATGCAGAAGCTGACATTTATCTGATGGACGATCCTTTAAGTTCTGTTGATGCTCACGTTGGAAGGCATCTGTTTGAGCGCATTATAGGTCCAAGTGGAATGCTGAATAGAAAGGTATCAGAGAATAGAGACAACTTATGAAAAATTGATGCCTATGGTTTTATCACACTATGTAACTAGGTGTATTTTATATTTTGTAGACTCGTGTGTTAGTCACTCATAATGTAACATACTTACCTCAAGTCGACTTTATAATTGTCCTGAAAAATGGAATAGTCTCCAAGTCCGGTACATATCATGAATTAGTACAGAAAGGAGGAAATTTTTCCGAATTCCTCGCAACTTATGTCAAAAATGAAAATAACGACGTCGATGAGGAAAAAGGTTTGTTTGTTTCGAAGAAGTAAAATTGAGCATTTAAGATTAATTTACAAAAATATGAATTTTAGGTATTGAAAAACTCCCGCAAGAAGTTACAGATCAACAATCAGACGATGACGCTAAAGTAATCTCTGGAAGCAGGTATTGATTACCTATTTAGAACGTCTATGTTTCATAAACAATAGTGGATAAATTTTTGAGATCTCTTTGACCTCTGTCCTATCTATCAATGAGAAAAAAAGATATCCAGATTTAGAGTAATCCGGGAATGCTAATAAATCAGTAAAAACAAAAAATTTCCTTTCTTAGTCCACAAATTATTTGAAAAGGATATATTATGTGATCGGTAGGTTTGTAACTCTCTTTGTCATTTATTAAATTCAAATAATGTGTTTATATGAAAAATATTCTGAAAAAGCCACCTCTTCTGAAATTTCATTACGCGCTTCCAATAAAATTCACCATCAGCTCTTAAATTCAAGTTTATAATCCAAGTTGCACCGAGCAAGAAGCATGCCAATGCAATTAGAATACTTGTTAGAAAAAAAAAAAAAGAAAAATCATCGAGCTTCTGCGAGGCTTTCGCTTTCTTTAATCACGCTCACATAAGAAACCAAAAACGAATATTAATTGATTGGAACTGAATTTCAATTGTCGAGTAGATGTAGATAGCCTCAAGAGCAGAATATACTTGAATTTTTCTTATTAGTGTTACTTCTGAAAAACTTTTTTTTTTTTTATTTTATTTAACGAGCTTTGAAACTGCAAGGTTATTTGCTCGACGGTAATACATGGTGTGAAAATAGAGAGGTAAGAACTAAGAAGATAATAATTAATGTGGAGAGGAATTCATGTATAAACGGTCAAGTTGTTTAGATGTTGTTGTTTGATTGAATCTTCCCGAGACAATATAAGGCAATAACTTTTCAGTAATGTGTACAACATAATAATTCATGAGAAATCTCTCTTTTTTTTTTTTTTTTTTCCAAGTGGATTTGATTTTTTTGATTTTATTTGACAACTCTTCAAAAATGATAAAATATTCCTGTGTAGTTCGAGTAAAATATCGTGTATTCAAATAAAATGGAATAAGAAAAGAAAGAAGAAGAAAAAATGGGTTTAAGCACCTCTTGTTAGTGCAGTTTGGTTGAATTTTTCTTAATTTATTCAAGTTTTCTTGCGAATGATGAAGCATTTCCATTTGATTTGGGAATTCAGATTGGGAATACTCAAAAAAGAGAAAAAAAGTGGAAGTGAAAAATAATTATATTTTGAACGAGCTTTCAAACTAGAATATGGTTATGATAATGCAATTAATTCGGTTGAATTTTCGTTGATTTATATGAATTTTCTTGCAAATAATAGAGCGTTTCTATATTGGAAATACAGAGAGAAAGAAAAAGAAATGAAAGTGAAAATAGAAATAAAACTAAAAAATGTTTGAAGTGATGATAAAATCTACCCCGAGCTGATAACCTCTCATGTATATCCAAAAAGCTTGTGTAAAATTACTGGAGAAAAAAAAGAGAAAAATACAACAATGTTAATTTCGAGAGATATTGAAAGTTTTCGCATCTCTATAGTTGATTCTGGATACCAAACTCTACTTCCTTTCAAAATCGCGACGCCTCGTGTATCTTATGAAAATTTAAGAAGAAAAAAAAAAAACCATGGAAGATGACTTTTAAAACAGGAAATAAAGATTAGATGAAAGTATTATAATTCGAATAAAAATCAGAATGATATAAAATATAATCAGATACCTACCGTAACGATGCAACTGGTCTTTTGGTATTTTGAAGATGAATTTCAACTTACAAAGTAACTAAATATATAACATAGGTCGAGTTCTGTTATCTATGTTAATCTTTTTCCGATTTGCTTGGTCATATTTTCCCAATAGGTTTCTTTGTTTTTTTTTTTTGATCAATCAATTAATTATTTATTTTTATTTGTTTAACAAGCTGCACGATTGGTAAATTAAAAACACAAAACGAGAACTTAGTAAAACAAAAGTTGAGAACATTATTTTAAGCTATTGAATTTTTTCAACTGAAATACCCATCAAACCTAACCTTTTTTTTTTTTTCATCTTCTAGTTCTAATTTGAATTAGTTATTACCTATATTACCGGTATTTTATTTTTAGTGATACGGGATTATTCCGCAAATCGATTAATCTGTAATTCGTAATCAATCGAAAAAATAAGAAAATGTGAATTATTTCATACAAAATATCTATTTCAGAAAAAGAAAAGTGTCTCAATCAGAAGATCGAACGAAATTGAATACCAAGAGCGAAGCAATTCAACAAAATTCCGATGAAATTGAGAAAATAGAAACGGGAAACGTGAGTATTACTTTAGAATGGTCTCCTATTATTATTTTTAAATTATAGTTTTTCTGAAAATACTTAAAATACCGTGTATTATTGTGTTTTCTCATCGGCAATTACTCGTAATCTAGGTCGATCGAAAAATGTTCCTGTATTATTTTAACGCGATGGGACCGATTTTTATCGTAGTTACAGTCTTGATGAATATTATATTTCACGCATTCCTGGTAGTGTCAAATTTCTGGCTAACTGTGTGGACCAAGAATACTTCGAATGCGTTAAATACAGCTAAGCAGAGCTTCTATTTAAGCGTATACGGATTGTTTGGATTGGGACAAGGTAATAGTTTGGCTTTGATGCTAAGAAATATGTATTTAAAAATACCTACGTAATAAACATAAATCAATTGATGGGAAAAAATGGAAAGACTTTGCTGTAATTTTTCCAGTGTTCTTTATCAGACAAAGATTTTAACTGCAGATTATAAAATTACTCGACACTAACATTATCATCATCATCATCATCATCTCTCTCTCTCTCTCTCTCTCTTTTTTTTTTTTTTTTTTTTTTTTTCTGGTCATTTTACACTGAAGTGTTTGAAAAGAGGTGTGCTCAGCTCACTATTTTTCATTTTCACTTTCGTCTTTTTCAAATCCTTTTTCTTACTTTGAATGCTCGATATGAATTCCCAAACTAACAATTTTTGTTCTCTACCTGTCCTTGCTGGATTAAATTTTACTTTATCTAAATATTTTGATGTCGCCATTGTTTGCTGAATAAGAACTTTCAGCTCATAGTAACAGCATTGACTATATACACTTTGTAAGCGAATTGTATAATAGTCAATGGTACCTAACAGGGTTTACAACCTTCATGAACTATTTGAGCGTTAGAACAAAAATTACCTACCGGTATTGAAATTCTCGCCTAGCGGATTAGGTTCTAATAATAATTTCTTCCTTCAATAACGTGTTGAACTGATTAGTTGAAAGCCACCAATATTGAGCAATTTTGCAGTTTCCAAAAATAGAATCGGCCTTTTTTGTTTTTCATTCTGTTCATTGATTGTTCCAACATGTAATTGAATGATACAGGAATGTCCAAACGAAACAATCTGGAGGAACGGTCTCTTCTCAGAAATTCAGAAAAACCAATTGTCCAGATCATAATTTTTGGACATTCACTCTTTTTTAGTTTTTCCCTGTAGTCTCCAACTTGGAACAATTTGTGAAAGTGAAATCATATTCATAGTATTAATACTGTAACAAACGCATAATTATTAAGAATGATAATTTTAGTCAAAATCTAGCCTATAGTCTGTTCACGTTAAGAAAGGATAGGAGGTGATACAAAGTACATACCTCGAGAACGGAAACGGAACGCCTACTCCAGTGGGTAATTTTATCATTAATACAAATTTAGGTTAAAATTCTATATATATTTGCAGAATATGATGGTTGTAAATACGGTAGGTACCTAGTTGTAAAAATACACGCACCTTAATTTGAAAATTATGTATGGGTCTCTCTTCCTTCATAGAGATAGAATTTACGTTATTTACGTTAGTGAGTGTATCACAGTTAGTGATAAGAGAATTACCTCCTGCCGATGCCGTTCCGTTCTTTATGCTACCTTCTATCCTTTCTTATCGCGAACAGACTACAACCAAGAAATTTAGTAAACTGACATTTATCAGTTACGGGATATCTGTTATTATTATTTTTACAGCATTTTCGGATGTGACCCGATTTCTGTGTCTGTACTATGGTGCCATCAAAGCGTCTCTCAAAATCCATGCTCAATTACTAGAATCGTTCTTGCGCTGGCCCATGTACATTTTTGACATCACGCCGGCTGGAAGAATTCTGAATCGGTTCAGTAATGATATGGACGTCATTGACATGGATTTGCCAAGCACTATGGACAGTTTTATCTACGATTCGTGCTCGGTATACTACCTGACTATAACAAATTCATTTTCAATAAGAGCGGACATTCAACTTTTTCCTCTTAATGGGACCAAGGAATATATATTGTATCCTCTGGATTTACTTTTTCGTCCCTTTTGTAAAGAATCGTCCTCTGATATCAATATCTTTAAGCCGATAAAAATCAATTTTTTTCATTTCCACAGGTTATATCCACATTACTTGTGATCAGTTTTACTACGCCATCGTTCATTATCGTTACTATTCCTGTCGGAATCATTTACAGTTTTCTTCAAGTAGGTTATCAAATTTCTTATCTGAACCTCTTCTAAAATTGAGGCAAACCAGACCATAGTACTTTTGATAATTGGAGTGTTCTCTTTGTGAGTACCGTACGAGGCATTGTTATTCAAGTTCTTTTTCTTTCTTTTAATTAAATTAACGAGCCCTACAACTATAATTATAGGACAATACTGTTCCACACTATCAGAAGGGCACTTGAAAAAATTATCCATTTCAAAGCTACATATAGCAGGAAGAGGGGATTTATGGAAATTCGGAACACTGAGTTGTACAGATTAGGGCACGAGTCACAATTAACCCCACTTTTTTTGTCACTGCTTGGCTTTAGCGCCTTAATTGGCGAGTGGTTGGAAGTTGTCGACAGGGGTGATATGGAGGTGATAAGATTTTTGTAGGTGTGTCGTAATCAGACCCGATCCTGTATGTATGAAAAGTGCTTTGAGAAGACTATGGAACAAAAAATCGATTCTGATCGATTATCACTAGGCAACAATTAAAATTTTGTTGAAAATTGCTGAAGTGAGATAGGTTGTATCTAGAAGTATTTTTTGCGCTGATTTCAGAACCGTTTTCCGTTTTTTGATAGGAGGTCGCGTTTTCTTGTTATCAGTTTGTTTAGTTGCCGCGCATCGTCCTGAGACGAAGCGTTCTTTATCGAGCTTCGATCAACGATAGCAGTATCAACGCTCCATAAGGAACGCTTCGTCTCGCGACGATGCGCGGCAACTAAACTAAGTGATAACAAGAAAACGCGACCTCCTATCAAAAAACGGAAAGCGGTTCTGAAATCAGCGCAAAAAATACTTTTAGATACAACCTGTCTCACTTCAGCAATTTTCAAATAATTTTCAATTGTTGCCTAGTGAATTATTGAAAAATCTCCCGTAAAATAGGTTCACTGCTTGCCTCGATTAACCTCGAGAAGCAAACGAAGTGAGCTATCAGATTTCAATGTACTTTCTCTTTGCTATAGAGATTCTATGTGGCCACATCCAGACAATTGAAAAGATTGGAATCGGTTTCTAGGTCTCCTATTTATTCTCAATCGGGGGAGACTATTTTGGGTGAGTTGAATTTTAATGAAATACCTACTTACCTAATACGAGAATTAGCTATAGTTATAGCAGCTAATGTAAAATGGGTTCCTTCTTCTTTTTAGGAGCTCAGTCCATTCGCGCCTATGGTCTTGAAACAAAATTCATTCAAATATTCGAGAATAAAATTGATTGTAATCAAAGGAGTTATTATGCTAGCATGATCTCAAATAGGTCAGTAAAAAATATTATTGCGATCTGGCACTGCATCACCAACGACCTAATTTTGTATCCATTGCTTAAAGATGGCTCTATGTCCGTTTGGAAATGATTGGTGACCTAGTAATATTCTTCTCAGCCTTATTCACGGTATTTGATAGAGATATCCTGAGCGCTGGTCTTGCGGGTCTATCTATCACCTACGCTCTACAAGTAAGGTTGTTCTTTCCCTTAGTTTTGTTTAATATTATCTGATCTTTTGGCCTAAATGAGTGCTTTCCTGTTTTCAGATCATGGAAGGCTTAAATGGAATGTTACGTAATACCTCTGGGTTAGAAACGAACATTGTGGCCGTAGAACGTATTAGAGAATATAAAGATATTGAACGAGAGGCACCATGGAAAGAGCAAAACGAAAGCGTATCTGCCGATTGGCCGGAAACGGGTGATGTCTCAGTGGAGAATTTCCACGGACGGTATCGAGAAGGTCTCCAACTTGCATTGGAAGGCGTAACCTTTCATGTACCAGGCGGCGAGAAAGTTGGTATTGTGGGGCGAACAGGCGCTGGTAAAACTTCTCTCTCTTTGAGCCTATTCCGCATCATTGAATCGGATGGTGGTAAGATTTTAATTGACGGCGTGGACATATCGAAAATAGGTCTACATACGCTGAGAAAGCGATTGACCACGATCTCGCAGGTGAGTTTCTCATGGCTTTATCTTAATTAATGACAACAGTAAGAGGTTGATGTGTACTGTCGATTTTTAGGACCCTGTGTTATTCTCAGGAACACTGCGTTTCAATTTAGATCCTAAGGAAGTGTATTCGGATGAGTGCATTTGGAAAGTGTTGGAACTGGCTCACATGAAAACATATGTGTCCGAATTGGGGTTTGGACTGATGAGCGAAGTCGCCGAAAGTGGAGACAATTTCAGGTAGTTATCTGTTCATTCTCGGCTTTTTTAGATTTGATGAATTTTCAAAATTAAACAGACTCAAATTCGGTTTCTAGCGTTGGACAGAGACAACTGATTTGTCTTGCTCGGGCATTATTACGTAAGACGAAGATATTGATTCTTGATGAGGCAACCGCTGCCATTGATTTGGAAATTGACGACCTAATTCAAAGGACTATTCGAAAGGAGTTCAAAGATTGCACGGTGTTGACGATTGCCCACAGAATAAATACAATTCTAGATTATGACCGGTGAGTGGAATTCCTAATGGGATAGTGCGAAATAGTCTACTGTTTAGAAACTTTGAAACAGATGACGTCGTTAGAAACTAAGTTCAATCGTTGTAGGTTAAGAATATACTAGGTTGTTCCAGAGCTGAGGTACAGAAATGATTTCAAAGAAAATTTTTAATGTTTCTTACCCAATTTTCATAATTAAAGGTAATTTTGCGCGACAACAGGGATACCGCGAGGCCATTTTTATAAAGACGATTCTTCCTATTCATTTATTTTTTTTGGTGGGGGGGCTCTTATAATTCAATTTTTTTTTTTAATTTTTTAGCTACAAGAAATTAAAGTTTGAGGGGGGTTTCTTAATTGGCCTAGGGGGCTCACGTAACTCCTCGAGCTGAGACATAGCATTCTCCTCGCTGCAATTTCAAAAGACTCAATGGGCTCCAAATATTCCTCGCCTCTCCCCCCCCCCTCAAATTCATCGTAGCCTACTTAATCCTATTATAATAATCAAACATTCCTTCCAATCTATTATGATTCTCTTGTGCAGAATTATTGTTATGGATGGAGGTCGCGTAATGGAATTCGACTCACCTAAGAGTTTGCTCGAATCAAAGAATTCAATTTTCTACCAAATGGCTCTGAAGGCCGGTGCGGTTTAATTTCAACCAGAGCTGAGAATTCACGAGTGAAAAAATGAAACGGGCATGACCAATGGTAAAAACTTCTGAAAAATAAAAGTAAATGTTTACTAGTTCAGAGTCGATGATTCCTGATGAACATTTTTCGAAGTCGAACAAGTGAGAATATTGAAGACTAAATTAGCGATTTTCTCTACTTGGTTATCTGTTTCACTCAACTGGGATTCGAGGAGTATTGTGACGAACAGAAGATGAAATGAGTAACCTGTAACGTGTTGCTCGTCTCATTGGACCAACGATCGATCTTTCAATGCTGGTGGGACAAACCCACAGTTGTGGAAAAATGACGAGGAACCAAAATGTTTATCCGGGTCGTTTGTGTCTTCTATTTAACAAGTTTAGTGACGTACCTACGAGTTTTATAATATGTTTATGGTTGCGATTCTTTGGAACATCATCAGAGAATACAAAATTTTCTTTGAACAAGACTGTCATTATTTTTTTTTTCTAATTTAAAGCAGGTAATAAGTGATGAAATATTTCTGACCAAATTATCTTCGCATGCCCATGTATAACTAGAGCTCAAGTAATTAACAACGCGTCCAAGTTCACAAAAAGTTTATTGATTTCCAATCAAACGTTAGAACTTGGAAGAGAATCTTCGAACAGGTTGAACAAATTTCGAAACGAATTGGCAAGCATAAAAAAGAGCTCAATTCAGTGAGTGGTGCTCATAGAATCAGAATTCTTCTGTGTAGACCTAAGAAAGCGCTCGAGTTCATGAAAGTTGAAGATGGTTTTAATAGTTCGGTAGTTTATAGGGCTTCAAGATTGAAGAAACGTAGGTAAGTTCAGGTCGAATTTTCCATTTCGCTTAGAATTTTTTTAGCTCGTAGACCAAGAAATGAAGACATACTGCTGGGCACGAAGGCTACAGAGCTGATTTTTTCACGGAATGTTCGGAACCCTTCTTCAAAGGTGTCCTCAAGAATCCTGAGGAATGCGCGTTTGGCTTCCTCTTTTACCGAGAGGGGGGGGCAAAGGGCAGAAAATTGAGTTTTTCGTCAATAACTCAATAACTATTGATTCTAGGAAAAAAATTTCAAATAAAAATTGTTCTGCGTTAAATTTAGTACAAAAAAGTTCCATAACTTTTTCCGTTCAAGTTCATATTTAAGCCACTAGAGCGCGTCACACCTACCCGCCTTCTCGTCATGTAAGCGCAGTATGCGTCATTATTGCAGTATACAGCATTCTGACGACTGATTCCTAATTCAGGACGTATTTGAAACAAATTGAGCTTGGGTGTAATTTTTTCTAGGCCTTCTCCTTCGCAGGAACCACCTCTCTTTTCTTAAAATTGAAATATTTTTCATACAAACGTTTCCTCCTCTACATTTGAGACCTGCGATAGAAAAAGGATGCGCATCCGGTCAGACAGAAAATGGTGCTTCTGTCAGTGGGTAATGAGCACCCTTTTTTCATCACAGTTCACATTTTTAGTTATTATTAAAAAGTCATTCGAGGTATTCCTGGGGCTCAAAGGGTATAGGCTATTAAGAGGGGTAATCTGCCTTCGATGGCAGATCCTGTTGAAACCTATACTGGCTGATGGACCTCTCCGACTAATTTCTCCCCCAGAAATTTCAGCCCCCCCATATCAACTTTTTGTCGTTCTAGAGTGCTAATTGTGATTTTGCTTTGGAATTTTCTACGCAAACGTATGTTGCAGTGAGAGAATCTATAATTTATGGCGTGTATAGATGATCATTGAGACTACCAGCCAGAATTTTCTCGCCACATCATGTCCTGTTTTCGGCATAATCAAAAATTCAATTCCTCCGTCTGTTTATTTCCTCTGCAGTTTCATTTGATAAAGACTACGAGGTAGTCGAAGCGTTACGTTTCAATAAATTTATGTGCGGTAAAAACCTTATTGTTTTATTTTCTGAATCTATAAATAGTTATGCAAACTGGCTTCGAGAAAAGGGAAGGAAAGGTTTAATAAAAGAAAAAGAATCGTGTGTTCAGATTCATGCGAGCTGACTGCGGCTCCGACGTTTTGCATTGTAACCCCGCGGGTGGTGTTTGTGTCACTCTACACCAAAAGAGTTTAACCTACTCCTATGTAGAAAGAAACCAATATTGGAATTTAGAAAGTAGGTTAGCGCGACCGATCGGGTTCAGAGTTGACACCGGACAAAACTATGCCCTGTTGACGAGGGTAGATTTTGTACTGCTCCGTTTACCTAACAAACTAATTCGGCGAAATAGGGTTGCGATATCCGGTCATTAAAGTGTCCGAGCCTTTATCGGTTGTTATAGTGTCTCTGTCAACTCACGATTTTGTTGTGTTGTACTCGTACAGGTATAAAATCTTCGGTGTGCGTTGGTGATTAGTACTTCATTACTCGTGTTTGCGATTGATGGTGTCGGTAGTTCATGTGTCGTTTGGTGCTCGTATACTGTATATACAATATTGAGCTACTGATATCGTATTGGTGAGTGGTTCGACACTGAGTATATTTGTAATTTACATTCGTCTGCTTTCAGTTAGGGATGATTTGAATTTAAGTATCGTAGTACTACGCTATGCGGCACGCTTAGTAGGCTAAGAAAGGCAGTATACGGTGAATTTGCTGAATAGAGTTCTGGATCGCTAATCAGTATGACTCGAGGTTGCCTGCTGCTGTAAAGTAAGCTGACGTCAATGCGGTCCTGGGGAACAGTAACGTTGAACTTATCGTTGTTTTAGGGTAGTCCTGTTGAGACCACAAAGGTAGGACCTGAAGAGTTAGTCAAGGCCCAGGGTAGCCGACGAAACTGTGCTGACCCATGGGTGTTTAGTTTTGAGTAATGCGAAACTTGTCAGTGGTCAAGGGAATCTTGTCTGCTCCCTTGACGAGCGCTAAAGCCGCGGTCTCCAGTTAAAAGCCTTTGCAAGGGCTGGGATACAAGAGGTCAAACCCCTGAGACTGACTTCAGAAGGTCCCCTATCGGCCGACTGGTTTGTACTTTCCCCTCATTGTAATTTTGAGCTATATGTGATAATCAGGTCAAAATTGTTTCACGTCCAATAGCCCTTTATAACTCGAGAGGGTAACTTGAAAAAATTTCAACATCCGAGCTTTATACAAGTATGATAGAATTGGGAAAATTTCTGTACCTCTGAATTATGTGCGATAAGAGAGGACTTGACCGAGCTTGGGAGACTTAGATTCTCAGTAAGAAAATCAAATTCCTCCCATGGAACAGGTTCTCTGCTTTTTTTGTTCATCTTCATTGAGGAAGTTGTCGTTTTTCTTGGATTAATTTTTTAGTTATAAGTGTCCAATGGGCATCGTCTATTACCTCAAATGAGAGAAGAGATAAACCTGCCAACGAGTTGATATTGCAGTTGATTTCGAATTAGAGAGCCCAGTACAATGAATTGTTATTGGGACGCTCTACAGACGCTTCTGGTGGTTTTCTACTGTGGATCAGTGCCGTTGATCTTTGGGTGTGGTGTACACTGTACTTGTAAATCATGTTTTAGCGGATGGTTGAATTGATATTCTCTAGAGGGGATATTGGTCACCTGAGGAAGTGTGTGATCTTCCCAAGGTGGCTAACATTATCTGACTGAAATCTCTCAGTGGTGTTCCTTGAAGAACGGTCCTTAGTCTGATACTGAAAAGCGGGGCACTGGTGGTGTTATGCTGGAGAATAATTCAGTTAGGTACACAGCAATGCAGGCCGACGATTTCGGGTCATTGTTGTCGGCTCAGAGACAGGTGTCAATGGGATACCAAAGGCTGAATCACAAATTTGATGTTGGTGCTGGCAAATCTCAGAAAAGGTGGTAGAGTGAACTAGTTTGTAGCGACTCTTGAATCGTGTTCAATGAATCCTTCCTTTCCTCTCTTGAGAAATTCTTCTATTCTTTACACGTCATTCACACGAACAGGAACCAAGAGGGTCGTGCAACCCGATTTTTCCATGGTTGACAAGCCGAAGCCGACAAAGGGCTTAGCAGCAGCATCAGCGGCCAGTTTTGTTCGGCTTTTTAAGCACTTCAATAGCCAATCACAATTTAGACAAGAAGCCCATCAACAGCCGATCAAAACTTTCACCGGCTTTCACCCTGATGGCTGTAGCTTAATATGCCTATGGCGGTTGGCTCGTCAGTCCTGGATTTGTCTCGCCTTCGCACACACGCTTCTTTTACATTAGAATAAGACTATGTCTCACGTTCTTTTTTTTACCGACTTTTCGTAGAAAAGCGAGTATTACACCCGTCACAGTTGTGGCAGAAAGGGGGGGAAATGAACTTTCTCGACGTTTTAGAGGTCATAGATCATCGCTACGTCATTAAAAAAATTTCAGGTTTCCTTATATATATATATATATATATATATATATATATATATATATATGGATATATATATATATATATATATATATATATATATATATATATGGATCAAAATTTGTCCGGACTTCTCCTCCGAGACTACTGGATGGATTTTTTTGAAACTTAGTCAAGTTGTAGTGTTATATCTGAAGTTGTGCACCTGCATTTTTTTTGACGATCGGATCAATAGTTCTCCAGATATACCCAATTTTAAAAAAAATTCCCCACTCCTATAACTCTGATATGGTTTGTTCAATTTTTTTCAAATGTTGATATATTGTAATTTACATGTCTAAAAATGTAATTGTGAACTTTTGGTGTTGATACGATGTTTGGTTCGTGAGAAATCTCAAATTGAAGCGTGAACTAATTTGATGAAATTTGCAAATATTCGAGCTACTAATATTTTGTAGTACTAAACTTCAGGTAGTCGCTTTCGTCATCAAAAGCGAAGGGTAACCTTTGATTACGTAGATTGTCAGTGTAGTTGTAGCTAGTTTTATTCATTTTTTGGGTTACCTGTTCACACACGTAAGGATACGCTCTTTATGAATGAATTTTTAAAGATGTGTTCGTTCGTGTTGAGTCAGTCATGAATGAATGTTGTGTTAGTATAGTATTAGTGCAACAATCCTTTGCGTATAATTTTGTCATTTTTTTGAGTGATGAAATAGTTTTATATGTGTGAAAGATTTGCTCGTTTGTGTTGAGTTTCTCATGAATGAATGTTATGTGTGAGTCTACAACAACCAACATTAAAAGATGCTTGAGAATCGGAGATGATCAAGAATGAATTAGAGTGGCAAGAGATATGTTGAGGATGTGTGTATCTTATTGAGAAAACGATTCATTGAATAAATTGGAGTACTAGAGTTAAAGTTTAAGCAAAAAACTTGATTGTAGATACAGGTGAAAAGTCGTATTGCTTACGCGGCTGCGTAAGCATTTTTTTTTTTTTTTTTTTTAACGGACAGATATTTAAGCTAAGTATTTAATTAAAGCTATTTAATCAAAGCTATTATAAGTAAGAATTACAACCCACAAATTCAAAATTTAGAAAAATAAATATCATTAAAATAGGGAGTAACACCCGATGATTTTAATAGTAGATGTATTAAGAGCAAAGGGTTGAGTGTTTTTATGGACGGTTACTTGGTGGAGAATGTCTGCCTTTTGTCTGGAAAAAAGTGATACTTTGGGGGCTTTGACCTAGATCAGAGGTTTTAAAGAATTTCGACTGCATCAAGTTATAAGTAGGAATTTGGAAAATTGTTGAAAGAAATCAGATGTATACGGGAGCTCCGAGCTAAATAGTAGAGTCCTTTGCTCAGACCATCTTGGTCTGACGGTGGACCAGGTCAGTCTCTTGTGAGGCCAAGGTAGTCGGAACGGGGGACCCTCCTGTTGACCTAGTTTGGGAAATTGTGCATATTTTGACGGAGGAGTTTCACCTAATGATAAAATGGAATGCTTCTAGCGAAATGAAACCGAGCGATACTTTTTAGTTTTGAGATATTCAAGTATGATTTTCAAATTATTATAACTCCCCGACTTTTGTATTTCGTTAACCAAGATAGTTTAATTTCGCTATTTATTTGGACAATACAGTGACATTTTGGCCTCGTTGCTCATTTGTGGTCAGACTCGAAGTATTGCAGCCAGGTGAAAGCCAAAAGCCGAATTAGACTGGATAATTGCTGATACGAAAGAAATCTGCGTGTTTTTGCAGGAGCTAATGGCGGCGTAAATGCTGAGATTAAAAATTGAACATTTATATCGCGCCGTGCACGCTATAGGATGAAAAAGTGAACAATTTTTATGCTCTAGGCTAGGGAAAAAAAAACATTTCTGCCCGCTGTTTTGTGAGTCAAAAGTCTATTACCTTTTGCACGCAAGTCACGCGCAAAATGAAATTTCTAGTGCACGTATAGAAGGAAATACTGCAATTGCTCGACAACGTGGGAGGGGGGTGTCAATCTGTATCATTACAGCTTGCTCCTTCACGTTCTCGCGCCGCGTTAACACTGCAACCCGGGAATTCGAGTACCGACTACCGAGCCACGTGCGGGCTCTTCTAGTCACTCGACAAGTCACTCGAATAAAAATCGTCGTGTGCTCGGTAGGACGAACTCGAACTAAATAATTCTAATTCGAAATTTTGTTTTCGTTTTGCCAAGTTTCCCAAAAATATCACTCGTTTCGTCAAATAACGTTACGTTTTCGTTACATTTGCCACGCCTGTCAACGTGTGAAGTAAGAAGTTTATTGTGCACTGATAACTGAAAGCGGTTATCGGTGTGATTTTAAGAAAGAAAGGCACACGGCTCACACTTGTTTATAATTTTGTGAATAGTTGGAAATAGTTGAAAAGAATTTGAACTCAGTGATAACAGAACTGATAATTGAACGTAGGATTAAAGTTGCCAGTAAACGTAGTTGTAGGTGTCTGTGTGATGCATTTTGCTTTCAGCTTTCGGCTGCCTGCTTGTGGCTCTAGCGTTCGACGTAACGCTTCTTGTCTCAGTCGTCAAGGGCGTACTGCACGTCACTACCTTGAAGGTCAATGCTGTGGCTAGTATACAGGTAGTTCCGTACTGCAAACTATTAGTCGAGGCGTTCACATGCTACTGATTTCATGTGAAGTTACTTGTTCGACTATTTTATTACCGGTAATGAAGCGGTAATGATTAGTACTACAAACGTGTAGTCCACGAGTGTTCGTAATGGTCTCACGAAGCCTGGCATCTAAAACCCTCAGTTGGAACACTTTAATTGTTTCAACTGGTCGAACTAAAGTTGAAGTCGTATGTGTTTGGACATACGCTAATCATTTTGTAAATTTTTTGAAATCTTTCCAAAGGATACACCAATGAAATAAAATGATATACTAACGAGGCTTCTTTTTTCGTTCAGCATAGGTAATACTAATTTGATCCGCTGTATTCCTAGTTCGGGATCACGAAAGTCTTACGTTCAGCGGTTTAATCGTTAGTTCGAACTAGAAAAAGAAGATGTGGATCTGGCCAGCTATTAACGAGTCAATGAGCCGGCTGTGCGCCTCTCCTTTTTGGGTGAGTAAAAAATATAAATATCGATGTACCTAATAATACGATCTTCCGCTTCAAGAAGGTATAGTCACATCTTTCTTGCATACCGGTACTTGGTCAGTTCAGATGGAAATATTGTGAATAGGTGTGAACTTTTTTCTCGTATAGTTTCACAGCTTACCTGCTAAGAATAGATCGTCAGCCAAGCCATAACATCGGTCCAATACCCATGCCTTGAAACTAACCGGTCATCTCCAGACTGAACGCTCAGACTAGTGGCAACTTTGCACATATCACAAACAGTTGGTCGGCTCTCGACATCAACATACAAGCAGAAGGGCGAAATCATTATCTTTATTTCTCTCACTTCATCTGTAGACTATTTAAGTACCTAAAAAAAATGAGGATCTAATCTTGGGGTTTGGTACTAGCATAGTGGTTATCGCTTTATTCATGAAAACGAGTAGTCGCGGTTTCCCGATCGGGCAAGGAGATTTCTAATTAGACCACGAGAAATTAAATGCAATTGGACATAGAGAAGACCTGGGGAGAGGAAGAATTAAAAACGGCTGGACAAGGGCAAAATGAATACAGGAGTCCTGTCGTTAGAATTTACAGTAATTTTTGGACAAGTATGGATTCACCCCCTCCTCATCGTTACAAACCAAAAACTCGAAATGCAAAATCAGCTCCTTCCTCAACTCGTCTTTTCCTATTCGCTTTTCTTTTCTTGGTAGGTAGGCGCATGCATTTTTATATTACTGGCCACATTGATTGATCCACGTTAATTACCATGTATTTGTGTGCTTTATAATACTTACAGGATTCAAATGTAACGTGGAATACACCGGACCCTGATTTCACTCCCTGTTTTGAGAAAACGTTTCTGGTATGGTTTCCTTGTTTGTTTTTATGGCTGTTCCTACCGTTGGAGGTGTACAATTTGCGTTGCTCAAAAGCTCGTGATATACCTGTCAATCTGTATAACCTCAGTAAATTGGTAAGATAAATTTTCGTATTAAATGGTAAGCGTAATAATTTGTTACTCTTGGTCTATGGTCAAGCTACCCACAACGATGGTGGTATGCACAATGACTACCTATGATCTAATTTTTCAGGAGAGCGATTTGGAAATTTTGTTTTTCAATTTGACCCGATCGTTTCAATATTGCTCAAAATTATTTAAAAATTGGAGTATAAGATTTGCAAACTCTGAAGAAGAAAAAACAAAGTGTATCATTTTATCGTAATCTTTGATACGGTATAATTTTTAAATTTTGAATGCACTTTGCTTTTTCGACAATTAGTGTGTGAAAAATACGATTCATGTCATGTAATACATTTTGATTGATTTAAGGGGGGAAAAAGTGTTCTTTTTTTTTTTGCTTATTTCTCCTTTACTAATTTTTTTCCTTACCACATTTTCAAAAAAAATCTTTTAGACATATGGTGCACGTCCATTGATTTAAGGTCAGAAAATATTTTTAATCCAAAATTAAGAGGAAGACTTCTTAAAGTCTTAAAGGGCCCTAGACGTAAAATTCGAAACCAGAGGTTCATTACACATAATATGATTTTTTCGTTTTCAAGGTATTGATTGTTTTAATTGGATTACCGTCATCAATAAAAATCGTCTATTTCGTATTTTTTGATGATACAGAACTTCTAGTTGACATTCTTTCGCCAGTGGTCGAGTTTTTCACTTTCGTAAGTACATTATTACCTAAGCATCATATCGAATGAATGGAAGAACGAAGTCGAATTTCTGTATGTCCCTAAAATAAAATGTCGGAGTACTATTGTTTTCACTTTTCTTTTTTTTTTTACATTTATGCATGTGTGTAGTTTTTTTTTTTTTTTTTTTTTGTGTTTTTCTTTTAGAATTTTTCTCTATGGTTGGATGTAAAATAAAAAAAAAAAAAAGGTGGTCCAAGTCTCCACTGTAGATTAAAACCAAATATACCTCCACGGTCGAAATTTTTTCCAGCCTTCAAAGTAGGTAGATTAGAGCCTCCGTCCCTTGAAGAACCAAAATTCAAAACCCACAATTTTTCAAGTCCTATTGTCATATTATAGAGATCGAGGGTCGAAATTTTTCCGAGTTCTACAGTGATGGGCTCCGTAGAGGTCGAAACTTCTATATTTGTTAGTCCCTAAAAAACCTATGATGGGATGACGAAATAATAAAGCTCTTAGGATACAACTAAATGTATCACAGGATTGCCTACGATAGACGTGAATGGAATAGGCTGAGGGAGACCTCTACCCGCTTGCACGCCAAAATTTTGTAATTTTTTGATGAATGATCATGTTTCTATTTTAATTTTGTATCAGTTCAATTTTTTTTTTTTTTAAAGTAGGTCAGAACTCCTTCCCCGTCAGAAACCACAATTTAGCAGGGTGAGTAGGTCTCCCTCTAGGAAATACCAGACTATGCCCCGAAAATTTTCCAAGGCTCACCAGTCATACATGAAGGTCTACAGACGAAATTTTTTCAAGTCCCCATAGTAAGTCAGAGTCTCCGTCCTCACGGGAACTACGATTTGCCGGAAAGACGTCAAGTGGTGGATATTTTCATTGCAAGACGCCGTTCTTTTAAAACAAGTTTCCTGTTAAAATTTTTCTATGTTTTTACTCTGTCTTATTTTTTGTTGACAGTGCTTATTATTTGTACTCACGTCCGCGAATAGAAAATATGGTATCCAGTCATCGGGAGTACAGTTCATGTTCTCTTTGTTGTTGGCTCTTTTCAAAGCACCGCAATTTCGCACGGAACTGAAATTGCCATCCAACATAAACGTCTTTTACTTCATCAGTAATTTAATCCAGGTATGTAAACTTCTAGACCACAATGTAAATGCGTTTTATAGCCTATACTTCATTCGTTTCAAATACCATTAGGTATGACTTTACCCAAGAATAATTTTCACTACCTATTATCATACATAGTTAAATTTTTTTTTTGCAGTTTAGACAAGGTGGCATTCTACATTTGGAAAATGTTTCTGTCTGGACCTATCCGTTGGTATTATTGTTGCTGATTTTGAATTGTTTCTCCGATGCACTACCTAATTTTCAAATGTTCCCGGTTGACGAGGTTGTCCTCTGCTATTTCACATTTCATATAGGAAATATGTAGAAATCTATGACTTGATGCATATTTTTCACCGTGTTACCAGCAGGATGTGTATCCAGAATATCATTCTTCGTTCCTATCCCAGATATTTTTCGCTTGGTTCGATACGTTTATCTGGAAGGGATACAGAAAATCGCTGACGGACAAAGACTTATGGAACTTGGAACATGAGGCGAAATCGGCACAGATAAGTTATAGATTCGAATCCCAATGGTCTTCGGCTCTAGAAAGATCGAAAAAGTAAAGATACCTACATTAATATAATTTATTCATGTACATTTGCGAATCCTTGGAGGAATTATGGTACCTTTCTCAAAAGATTTGATAATGAGTGAAAAGAAAATAAATATTGATCGTGGCACCATGATGGCAAATGGCAAATGCCTCTTTGGTAATTGCCACCATTTTGCTATGTGGCAACAACAAAAAGCACGATGCTATGTGCCTACATAGCAATATACGTGCATTTGACATAATTATGGCAACTTATTGGAAAATGCCACGATAAAAATTGCTATCCTTTTACTTATATCAGCAACTTTGTGGAATATGCCTCTTATGCATTTGCCTGGTTTGCTACTTTGGAAATTTCATGGCAAGTGATTTGAGAATTGCCATAATTTGCTTTCTGTTGGCAAAAAGTATGGCATATCTCAATTTTGATATGGCAAATTTTTCATTGTGAGGTACCTAGATTTTTCTTTATTTAAAAGAAAAATTAGATCTTCCTCCCACGATTCTTTCTTTGATTCGCTGCTTTGTATTCCCAAAAACTTTTATTCATACTAGGGAAACAGTGAATACGAATGTGAGCGTCTATCATGAAAATGAGGAACTGCTGAGAAACGAAATAATCTCCCAAGAACCTAGATATTTCGAAGAAGCAGCAAAAAAAGCTTCCATAGTTGGTCCGTTATGCAAAACTTTTGGACCGTATTTCATGATTAGTGTTCTTTTAGAACTTGGTCTCATTGGTTTGACTTTTGCAAGCCCACAAATTTTGAAGTAAGTAAATATTTTTATCGGTTTATTTATGCTGCACTGTAGTTGAACATATGGCAGATTTTTCCTAAATTTTAAAATTGTGATATCTTGAACTTACTAAAGCCTCATTTTGATTTAATGATGTACTTATGGATGGCAAAATGAATTTTCCCAAGGGAATAAGGCGAGCGATTAAAAAAATTCAAATGATTTGTCGATCTCTTTTCCTTCAGTTTTTGAGGCTCTCGTGTAGGAAAACCTCCTTTTCCTTCCTCCTTTCTTATTTTTCCTCCTTCGCCTGTGTCACATATCATCTCTATTTCAGAGGTCGGCGATTTATATGTGACAATACTTGATCCGACCGATCGGACGAATTCACAGTCAAATCACTGCCGAACATCTTTTGGAGTAGACTTATTAACTTCTTCTTTCACATCAATTCTATTAGGAATAAATTTTTAGTTGGATTTTTTAAAGAATGGTTAATCAAAACTTAGGTCATCCGCACATCTTGTTGTTTTTTGTTATCTTATACATTGCTTTTTTCATCGACTACAATTTAGGTATCAGTTTTTCGTGACAGGATAGACCCTGAAGATCGATCTTAAATCAGTTTCATTTGCTTGTTACTCATCCTCATGGAATGCAAGATTGAATTTTTAATTTTTGTTTCAACAGAGAGATTATAGGCTTCATTGGAGACAAAAACGAATATTCTTGGCACGGATATTTCTACGCAATTCTCTTATTTGTAGTTGTCGTTCTCGAAACATTACTGTCGGAAAGGAACAATCATATTGTCACCACTGTCGGTCTTTATGTCCGAACATCGTTAACATCCTTGATTTACAAAAAAGTAAGCCCTAGATAATATTACAAAATAAATGTAACCCATGGCTTTTCAGCCTCGTTTAGAATTCCAGATACTACCGGTAGCTAACAAATAATGTGCACTTTTTCCAAAAATTCGCTGAAATTATTTTTTTTTTCAGTCTTTGAAAATTTCAACTGGCACCAGAAGAAATTTTACCGTCGGCGAGATTATCAATCTGATGGCAGTAGACGTTCAAAGATTCACCGATCTACTGGCATCAATTAATGTAGTGTGGTCCGTACCTGTAAAAATTTTCTTGACATCGTATTTCTTATGGGCTATTCTTGGTAAGAATTTTTTCTTTTTTTTTTTTTGCTTTTATTACCTATTTGAAATACGCGATTATACAAAATATCCCTGATTAAGGTCCTAGTGTACTAGCTGGTATAGCCGTGATGATCACCATCATTCCAGTAAATGGTTTATTGGCATCAAAAGCAAAAATTCTTCAAGCAAAACAAATGGAGTACAAAGACGAAAGAATTAAAGTAATCAATGAAACGCTCTCAGGAATCAAAGTGAGTCAATGTTCAGTCTAACGGGTCATGACTACAAGTATATTATGGCAAGATTCATTTTCCACATCATAGGTTTTAAAATTGTACGCTTGGGAACCTTGTTTCGAAAAACATATCAATCGTGTCCGCGCTAAAGAAATGGCGATACTGAAAACAATCAGATACGTTCGTACGGCTTCTGCATTTCTTTGGGCGTGCACACCGTTTTTGGTAACTCTCCGGACAGAATCGATAGAAAACTATTCGAATGAGAAAAACTGTTTTGAGTAGCTTATTCATTGAATTTTCAGGTATCCTCGACTACTTTTGCCGTCTTCGTACTGTCAAGCGATAAAAATATATTAGACGCTCAAGTTGCCTTCGTATCTCTGTCGCTCTTCAATATTTTGAGATCTCCTATGGCCATGCTTCCATTTTTAATTACGAGTATGGCCCAGGTAAGAACATCTTCATTTTCCTAAGCATCAAAATAACATAATTAGATAAAATTATATTACTAAGTTTAATAATCCATACGAGTTATTCACCTATAGAGTGGGTTATTATAGCTCAGGATGAGATATTGAAGTTGAAGGATTTGTAAGAGTACATCGATCGGAGGAAATTTCTGAGTTGTTGAAGACGGCAGAGAGGGCTTGAGAGAGGACAGAAAATTATTTTCTGAGGTTTAGGAGGTACGGACAGGAGAGGAAGTGCGATAATTTCTCAGCAAGGCAGTCTGGGCATGAGAGGGGAGCGGAGAGCTAAAGGAGAAAAAATTAGAAGCCACTGCAGACGTTGCAATGGCAGCGGGGAACCTGCAATTCCCTAACTCGACCTCTCAGGTGGTGTGGAACTGAGTTGATAATCCTGTCATATAATTCGAATCGAAATTATCATTCTACACTCCCTCCTATCATATATAGCTCGAGAGTCGAAATTCTTCTAAGTCCCCCTTCTATCATATATAGCTCGGAAGTCACAATTCTTCCAAGTCCCCCTCCTATCATATATATCTCCAGACTTGAAATTCTTCTAAGTCCCCCTTCTATCATATATAGCTCGGAAGTCACAATTCTTCCAAATCCCCCTCCTATCATATATAGCTCGAGACTCGAAATTCTTCCAAGTCCCGTAACCTAACCTAACCTGCGGACGCGGACGCGAACGCGGAAGTTTTCTGAGGATGTAATCTCCTAACAAAATGGATAGCGGGTTCCCCGCTAAAAAGGAGTGGATAAGCGGGTGTGCCCAATTCTTGATAGTACTATCACTATTTCTTTATGGAATATAAGGAATCGAGTTGAAGACGACCAGGAGAGATTTGGAATATTTTAATTAGACGGAGTTTATTGTGGGATTAAGAGGACCAAAGGTTGAACCATGACGAGATGATTAGAGAACGGTAATAAGATTCTAAATCGTAAGCTGAAGAAGGGGGAGAGCTCAGTGATTGAAGAGGAGAGCAGCGCTTGCTTGGCTGCTTGATATGACCAGCTATCTAGAGGAAGGTAATCGAAGATAGAGAAGAAGGGGAGCAGGAGGGTGAGATTGCGTTGAAGCATAGGGTGGGAAGAGTAGGCGGCTTGCATGGCTTGGAGAGAGGTAGGCTGAAGAAGGGGGAGAGCTCAGTGATTGAGGAGGAGAGCAGCGCTTGCTTGGCTGCTTGATATAACCAGCTATCTAGATGGAAGGCAATCAATGATAGAGAAGAAGGTGAGCAGGAGGGTGAGATTGCGTTGAAGCGTAGGGTGGGAAGAGTAGGCGTCTTACATGGCTTGGAGAGAGGAAAGAGAGTTCGGAAAGGAGGGAGGATTTACAAGAAGATGAGAAAGGTAGGTTTAAATTGCAAATAGTTTAGTAGAATACGATTTATGGAGGGCGAGTTTTTCCTATGGAAGAGCATGATTTCTTCTTCGATAAAGAAGGCGTAGCTAGTTTTAAAACCCGATTTGCATACACTTGTAAAGCAAAGGTTGTCAGAGGGATGCTCATTAGCAATAACGGCTTTGATGTAAGGAGATTTCGCTAAGGAATGTGAGGCGTCAGTGATGCTCAGGGAGAGGTGTGCGACTTTTGAGAAAATAAAGACTTGTCTCTCAGATTTGATTATCCTGTTTCTTGTGCCACTTTTCCAGGCTGCCGTATCTGTAAAGCGTATCAATAGGTTCCTAAATTCAGAAGAACTGGATCCGAATGCTGCATCACACCAACACAACCGTGCGTATCTTTTTTAAATCGATATGACATAAGTCTACCAAGATTACACGAAAATTTGTTATTCGCATTCATTAAAGTTGAACCAGTAACGGTCGAGAACGGTCAATTTTCGTGGGAAGGCTACGATGGACCTTCGGTGTTAAATTATATCAATGTAAAAGTCAGATCAGGTCAGTTGGTCGCTGTGGTTGGATCCGTAGGTTCTGGTAAAAGCTCTCTTTTGCATGCAATACTTGGAGACATGTACAAGCAATCTGGTTCTGTCAATACATCGGTAGGCAACCTTTTTAACGAATGTGTAAGAGTTTCGATAGACATATAAATATTTTGACTATGTTGCAGGGTAGACTAGCGTACGTTCCCCAACAAGCCTGGATTCGCAACACCACCTTTAAAGACAATATTACTTTTGGTGATTTATCAAATCAATCGTGCTATGAGGAGATATTGGAGGCTTGCGCTTTGAATGCTGATTTAAAAACTTTACCCAAAGGTGACAAGACCCTGATCGGAGAAAAGGTGAAAGATTTTAGTTGGATATTATTTTTCTTACGTCAGAACACATTCTAGAACTTTGTGTACTGATTTAGGGTATCAATTTGAGTGGAGGACAGAAACAAAGAGTAAGTTTAGCCCGAGCTGTCTACGCAGAAGCTGATATTTACCTGATGGACGATCCTCTAAGTTCTGTTGATTCTCACGTTGGAAGGCATCTATTTGAGCGCATTATAGGTCCAAGTGGAATGCTAAATAGAAAGGTACCAGAGAACAGTGACAACTTATGCAAAATTACAACCTATTGTCTTATCACTCTATATAACTAGGTGTATCTTATATTTTGTAGACTCGTGTATTAGTCACTCATAATGTAACGTATTTACCTCAAGTGGACTTTATAATTGTCATGAAAAATGGAATTATCTCCGAGTCCGGTACATACCATGAATTAGAACAGAAAGGAGGAAATTTTTCCGAATTCCTCGCAACTTATGTTAAAAATGAAAGGAATGAAGTCGATGGTGCAATAGGTTTGTTTTTTTATTGTACCTATGAATCTGAATTAAATTCCAGCATTGATGATTGATGTGCAAAAATATGTATTTTAGGTATCGAAAATCTTCGACAAGAAGTTATGGATCAAGAGTCGAATAATGAGGGAGACGCTGCTGTAATCTCAGGAAACAGGTATTGTTTCATGGAAAATAATGGATGAGTTTTGGAGATCTGTCTTAGACGTTGTATGACAATGAGAAGGGAAGACATGCAATATGAAAGTGGAATTTGTTCAAAGACTAGTTTTAAAAAAGTCGCGACTTGCTTCTTTTGTGCTGCGCATGGTCCCGGTCATTCTACATGAGCGATTAGAGACTTCGTTTTACTTGGAAGGGGGGGGGGGGTTGAATTTAAGTAAGTTTTTCCAAGCTATTTCCCCTCCCCCCTTGGTATATAGCTTAGTGATCGAGGTCGTTTCAACTCTTTATAGTAATGGATATAATTCGATCCTCTAAATTACAGCTATTCATAATGATTAATGACAGATACTCACGAGAGTAAAGAACGTTGAAAAAAGTGTAGAAATAAATTTGACGACCTCGAAACGCTTTCAGTTAAAAAACCATCTTCAGAGAGAACAAGAAAGCAAGTGACCCAACAATGAAACGAAACAACGACACCAACTCGAGACAAATCTTGTGTGTCGCATGTGCAGCACCGCCCGTCATCCATAATGGAGTAGGTGCGGGATGCGTATGCATTTAATATTGTTTCCTCCAACACCGGAATCGGTCTTTCGGGTATAACTTCAGTGAAGGAGGAATCTCCTACGCGAACCCCCTCTTCTACTCGGCAACTGCCAAGTTGCTTTGACAACCGCCAAGCTGCGATGCCCCCCTGGCACGCACAAAAAGAACAGCACTAGAGAAAACACACTCACGTCACAAAAACGACACTATCACATCACATCAGGCGTAATAAGTCGCTGTTGCGTGAATCTCACTGTATGGTGCTCGTTAGACATATTCGTATGAACAGTGAACGTACCGTAGTAAGTTCACCGGAATAGCGGACGCAGAGCAACCATATAAACGCGAGATTCTTTCAACAACTATAAAGGCCCTAACAATCTGGATGGTATCCTTCTTCCTCTTCTTCCTGCAGATCTGGATGTTGATGGTACACAGGTGTTGAGTAGGCCATAGCGTGGTTCTGCATTTGCCTATTCCATTCCTGGTCCATCTTCCTCTTCATGATGGTGGCCGCAAATGCAGACACCTGGTTCCATGCTTCTTCGGAACCTAGCATGGTGGGTACCAGGCTACTCGGGTCGAGCGCTTCATCTACCCCGATCTCTTGGAGAGACCGACTAAGCTCGTCCCGCTCACGCCTCCACGCCTCACACTCAAATAAGGTGTGTTGTGGTCCATCATCCCGCCCTTGGTTACAGTGCGAACACGTTGCCTGCTCAACTTTCCTTAACTTCTCGTGAAGGTACTTGTTGAAGCAGCCATGGCCGCTTAACACCTGCGTCAGGTGAAAGTTCAGCTGACCATGGTGTCGGTTCATCCACTCATCAAGGTCGCGTATTAGCACACGGGTTGTCCATGTACCCAGCTCACTCTGGGCAATTCTTTCTTTCCACTTTACAAGCAAGGAGCGCCTGGCCTCCTGCTTGACCCGTAAAGCTTCTCGGTTGGTCGTCGTTCTCTTCTTTGCTTCGAACACCACCGCACTCTCCTCAGCAAGGAGCTCGATTGATGGTGAACGTGCTAATACACAAAGAGCCTCCGTCGAGACAGTGCGGTAGGCACTAACACACCTCAGCGCAGCTCTTCGTTGGATCTTTACCATCTCTCTTCTTCGGTATGGTATCTTCATGCAGTCGGCCCATACTGGCGCACCATATAGGAGGATCGACAAGGCGGTGCTCATCATGATCCTTCTCCTTGCTTCTCTCGGTCCTCCTAGGTTCCTCATGAGGCGGCTTAGGTATCCAACTACCCGGCCCGCCTTTTCCGCTGCCATCAGGAAATGGTGCCTGAAGCTCAGCGTTGAGTCAAACCAGATGCCCAGGTATTTCATTTGCTTCTTGGTTTCAATTTCCACACCTCGCAGGCGAAAGGTGGGTGGCTTGAACTTCCGACGGGTCGTGAATAAAATGGCCTCCGTCTTACTTGCTGCTAGTTCAAGTCCAGCCGACTCGATCCAACGCGTCACATCCTCTAGGGCCCGGTTTACCCTGCTCTCCACCGCTACAGTTGTTTCGGCAGTGCATACCACCAGGGTGTCATCCGCATAGCAGATAAGCTTAACCCCCAACTCGAGACAAAAAGAAAAGAACTAATCATCGAGTTGTAATTCATAAACAAGTTCGTTCAGACCTTCGTCCGGTATAATGTCTGTTCAGCACGATGATACCACCAGTATTCTTATGACGGATGATTTCTATATGTTCTAGGGCCCTGCGTTTAAAGTGGGAATCTTCGAAGAAAAGCTCCACAATACTTGAAAAAGTAAACTGGAGGGCAATTTGCAAGAACCGCAGAAAATAAAAAATAAAGGAAGCCGCGAGCGCGCTTTCGGTTAAACAACCATTCTCAAGTATAGATAAAAAGCGACTCGACGAGATGGGAAAAGAGAACAATCACAACGACGGAGGAGAAGAAATTATGATTGAACTAGCGAAGTATGAGACTGTGAGTCATACTTGTAAACTAGCTCGACCAACCCCTCGTCCGGAATGTACCTGTTTAATAGATTTATATCATCGCTATTAAGATGAATAATTTCAATGTTTTCCAGAGCACGGCGTTTGAAGTAAGCCTTCTCTCTGTGGAGGAGGGTTTCTGACCCCTCCCTGAAACCATGACCACTAGTTATAAGGTGGTCAGCAAATGCGGATTCGCCCAAATGCTTCTTTTCCCAATCTCTTAGGTGTTCAGCCACTCTAATTTTAATTTGACGACTAGTCTCGCCTACATACTCGTACATCCCATTACAGTCCCTGCAAGCTATGCTATAAACTCCGCTCTTTTCAAGGGGCGGGATAGGGTCCTTTGACCTGAATAGTAGCCCTTTCACCGTCGTAGAATTATAAAACACCGAACGGAAACCGAAGGGGCGGAGGGCGCGACTCAATTTCGAAGAAAATTTACCCAAGAAGGGGGGTTTAATGAAACGGGTCCTGCTATCGACGGAAGAGTCGCGGGGGGGGGAGGTAGTTGAAGCAAGGCAATTCCGCGTGATCTTCCTCCGGACCACAAGGTCAATGTCCACGTTGACCTCATTCACTCTAGCCAAGTATTTTATAACATTGAGTTCTTTTTGGAAAGCTGCCTGGTTCAGCGGGATGCGGGTAAGCCGATGGATAAAGCTATTAAACGCCGCGAACTTGTGGGAAACAGGGTAGAATGACGAGCCGTGGACGACAATGTCGGTCGAAGTATCTTTTCTATATATTGAAAACTCGTGGACTCCATCTCTAACTGAGATGGTGGGATCCAAGAAGTTAATATTTGAACCTCCAACCTCTAAGGTAAATTTGATGGAGGGATATTGAACGTTAAGATACTTAAGAAACTCACCAAGGAGATCTTGGGGACCGGTCCACGCACATAGAACGTCATCTACATACCTGTACCAATAATGGACGTAATCCAGGAATACTTGGCCTGAAGTGAGGAGGTCGGCCTCAAATTTGGACATGAAGATCTCCGACACAAGGGAACCTCCAGTTTACTTTTTCAAGTATTGTGGAGCTTTTCTTCGATATGTCCGACCGTAAACTTGAGAACCGGGTCAATTCTGTGGGAATCTTCCTTGTGAAGAAGCACATGATAACCCCCCCGGAAGCGATGCTCACTGGTGATTAAGTGGTCCGCGAATGCCAAATCTCGCTCGCTGCCTTTTCTTATTTTCAGCCACCCTGATCTTCAACTGCCGATCAGTTTCACTGATATGAACGCCCTTACAATCCTCACACTCTAACCTATACATCCCATTCTTCTCATCCTCGAGATCTCGGTTTTTCAGCTTAACAAACAACCCTTTGACTGTAACGGGATTGCAAAATGCAGGCCGCAAACCGAAGGGGCGAAGGAACTTTCCCAAGAAAGGGAGCCTAATACACCGAAATTTTTCTCGGCTCATGGAGCGGGGGAGGGAAGTAGTAGAGTTGAGGTGCTTAACAACAACCCTCCTACGAACCATCGCGTCTATGTCCGAATGAATCTAATCAACTCTGGCCAGATGTTTTACGGTCATTAACTCCTTCCTGAAGGCAGTTGGAATGTTAGTTAATCTATGGACGAAACTATTGAACACCGCATATTTGTGAGGGACAGAACAGAATGACGACCTGTGGACTAGAATATCAGTCGATGCATCTTTCCTATAAATCTCGAACTCCAGGATCCCATCTCTTTCGGAGACAGTTAAGTCCATAAAGTTTATCGAGGACCCACCAACTTCCAAAGTAAATTTTATGGAAGGGTACAAACTATTTAGATACATGAGAAACTCCAAAAGCAGAGATCTCGGTGACTAGTCCACGTACATGGCACGTCATCTACGTATCTGTGCCAGTAGAAGATATTACTCAATAAAGGATGGCCAGAGGAAAATGTGATCAGATTCAACTTGGACATAAACACCTCAGAGATCAGGGAACCTAAAGGGGACCCAATAGGAATCCCCACCTCGTCAGGGAACTCGAAAAACTTTCCGTTGAATTCACAAAAGTTCGGACACCAACAAATATTCAACAGATCGAAAAATTCACTCAACTCTTCATGAGGAGTGTTCAAGTTCACGAGGAGCTCACCCACCCGCTGCATGTTGGGGAACAGACCCACGACGTTGAAGGAACAAAGGGTCGAATCCGGAGGGTGGCGTTCATTTATTTCCAGGCTATCGACCGGAAAAGAAGAATTCTTAACAGAGTAAAGAGACTCTACTTCAACCCGGAATTCAAACCAACGATCCAAGTATTTGGCGAAGGAGTAAATTTGGGAGGAGATGAACGAAACTACGGGTCGCATCAGGATATCTTGCTTACGGACCTGAGGTGCTTTCTTGTTCTCGCTGAAGATGGTTTTTTAACTGAAAGCGCTTCGAGGTTGTCGAATTTATTTCTGAGGATTTTGCAACTTTCTTCACTCTCGTGAGTATCTGTCTTTATAGTAAGTTGGACAGCTCCGGGATTACAGTTCATTCTCATTTTGTCGCTCAATGGTTAAAATTTTATCGAGGAATCTATTTTGTGAAAATTTTTTCGTCCGAAAAATTTTCTTGCGAAAATGTCCCAACTAATGATACTTATTATATGTAAAGTAATTTTCCGATTTACATTAGGAACTCAAAAATATTCCCACCACCTTATCACCACCAAATAATATGCCTACATCATAGAGGGAATCTAGTTTGAGTCTGGGAGAATTTCGTTACAAAAATAGATGAAGAGGAAGAGAAAAAGAAGTTAGTAAAAATCTCCAAAACCAGTTTCCCCGAGTATTTTAGAAAAGTATCGAGCGTACTTTTTCATAGAATTTTATCCGTTTCAGAGAAAGAACAGCATCTCTCCCAGAGGATATCGGTGAAACGATTGAACAAAATTCCGATGAAATAGAGAGAATAGAAACAGGAAACGTAAGTAGACCTATTGTTTGTAATATGCTGAAAATGATAATTTATGAGAACATTATACCTGATATTATTCTGTTTTGTTGGCGATTCAGGTCGATCGAAAAGTGTTCGTGTATTATTTTAGCGCAATGGGATTAATTTTCATCACAGTTACAGTCTTGATGAATATTGTATTTCACGTATTCTTGGTAGCATCAAATTTCTGGTTGACTGTGTGGACCAATGATACTTCGGCTGCTTTAGATATGGCTAAGAAAAGCTTCTATTTGGGCGTATACGGATTGTTTGGACTAGGACAAGGTAATAGTGTCCCGTTGAACCATGTCGACTGCAAATCGACCTCGATCTGACGTCAAATCGACGTCATTTCGACCCATTTTTTTAATAAGTAATCGACCCAAATTCGACGTCGATTTCGAGTCGAAATAGTTCCGGGTATGTCGACCGTAAATCGACGGCAAACGACTGGATTTCGACGTCGATATCGAGTCGATTTAAGGTGAGCGGTGGCCTTCGACCCAAAATCGACGTCGTTATGAAGTCTCGCAATAATTATTAATAATAATTATTATTATTATTAATATTATTATCATCATTATTACGCAATATTCACTAAAGAAAAGGGAACAAAAAAATAAAAAGAAACCTATCGATGAGAATCTTTCTATCATCATCACCGGGGCTCGAACTGCGCATCACAATTCCTGACCTATCCTGCGCGAACGAACCTAGCCTAACACCTACGGGGACCTATCGATGGTAGAGGTATAATTCCAGAATAGATTTTCGCGATTGAAAATTCGCGCAATTGTGATTGAAATTTCATGAATTTGAATATTAAAAAGTTAAAGTAATGATAAGATGCACAATTCACAAGACAAAAAGTTACCATCAGAGTCGTAATTCATAAATTTTTTTTATTAAAAAGCGAGCGCTTTCGGATAAAAATCCATCGAAAGTCATTGAATCTGTCAAAATTATTATTTATTACTGACTTGACCCTGTTATAAATTGTTTTATTCCTCACTTCCCTCTTCCAGTTCAGCTGAGGATACTTTGAATGATGGTATTTGTGACGAAGATTCTAAACAGGTATTCATGGAAATTGTTGAATTTCTTTCATTTTTGGTACTGTACCATTGTGCTGCCACGAGATAAGGGACCCATCTTTTATGAAATACTTCTGGAGAAAGAGGTTTCGTGCACAGGTGCATGAGACTCATTTCTCCAAAAGTATTTTGTGAAACATGGGTCCCTTATTTTGTGACAGGTAGGCTATTATATTCACCAAATGATTTGTCATTCATTGTTCATCAACGTCGATTTTAAGTCGATTCCCTGTCAACAATTGTGGTATTGTGATCATCAAAAATCGACCGTATATTGACGTCGATTTTGAGTCGATTTCCAGTCAACAATTGTCGTGTTGTGATCGACCAAAAATCGACCATATATCGACGTCGATTTTGAGTCGATTTCCAGTCGACAATTGTAGTATTGTGATCGACCAAAAATCGACCATATATCGACGTCGTTATACGGTCGACATGATATTGGACAAGATGCTTTCTAAGTCGACGATATTTCGACTCCAAATCGACGTCGTTAGGCAGTCGATTTACCTTCAAAATCGACTGTAATTTTATGGACTTCAATAAAGACGTCGATTTGACGTCGAATTTCAGTCGATTTCGAGTCGACATTGCCGTCGACTCAAAATCGACCCTAAATCGACGGTCGACATGGTTCAACGGGACGTAGTGCTAAAAATTTTTAGCAAGTATTCAGCGCTCGTGGTTCCGTTGTAAAAGATAAAAAAACATTACCCGATCTATTTATGTCGAAAATGCTTAGTGGAGTGAGTCGCATTTAAGAACGTATTTCTGAATTTTTTGCTCTTGTTAAAATATGATCTCCGTAGGATTAAAACTGAAGAAATGTAAGAAATAAAAATGTTGGGATTTTCTTTTGTCACGAAAGACAAGACATGGCAGTAATTTTTTTTCACGTGGTGAAATGAGATACCTATCATCCCATCGCAAACGATCCAATTCAATTTTTAGGCTAATATTGAGTAATTAGATTTAAGTAGATTCTTGCTGAACGGATCAGATTCTGATTCATTTTTCTAATGATATTGAACTAGTCGAATTGTTTCCGAAAGCCAACAATTTTGACCAGATTCCAATAACAGAACCAGATTAACCCTGTGAAATGACTATTTCAGGCCCGGCCCATAGTCGGAACGTTTTCTCAAGGGAGAAATTAAAAATATTCGGGGGGGGGCCATACCTAAATACTCTTTTTGGCGAGGAACCCTTATCTGTTTTTATGGGGGTGCATCCTCAGAAAACAGACGCGAGCGTGTCCACGTCCGACTTTTGTGACGTCATCATTTTCGAAAAAATTCCCTTCATGGTGATGATAGGAGAGGGACTTGGAGGAATTTCGACCTTGTGATAAAGACGGGTAAACTACACAAATATAGACCAGGGATTCTAAACTATCGCCAATCTGCAAGGAGCAAGGCCGGCAAGAGGGGCGGCGTGACGCATCCTCATTCGGTAGGATAAATTTCGAACACACTGATCTGAAAGGTTTGACTCTATTCGAAGTACGAACAATCTACGAATAGGTCACGGGGAAAGTGAAAAGAGACTCACTCCTACCAATGAAAGAGCTGGATCCCTCACAAGGCCACTCCCTATACCAGCTAGCTATAGATTCGGAAGACATGATGGGGATCTTAAAGAGAGGGAGCGAATTATCATGTAGGAAAACGCATACTGTCGTCGATTCTGGGAATTTGGCTTGCAAGTATCGAAAAATTAGAAGTAACTGAATGGATAGCCAAGACTCTTCGTTAGGATAGAACAGTGGTCCGCAACCTTTTATAGCCTATGGCGACTTTTACAGTTGGAGAAATTTTTGCGGCGCCCCTTTCCGCCCAACGTTGGAACATATCAAAAAGGCACACATTTTTCCAATTTTTTTCATTACCGCGACTAAATTAATCCGTTATACAATTCAATTCAAGTACTAATAAATACAACTATAGATATAATTTGGGTAGAGGTGCAAAGTGGAAAGATAGAAATAAAATTAATGAGACGGCTGCGCTTGTATAGTACCAAGAAGAGTGTCAAATCGTGGCTCTATTTTTGATATTGCATTTTGGTGAAGAGCTCGCGGCGCCCCTGTCGGAAGCTCGCGAGGCACAGATTGCGGACCACTGGGATAGAAAATAGCGTTCTCATCTACACTAACGGGAGCCCTGTGGGGTAGCAATTCGGACTATCTCTAAAACTGACTGATCAGGTCAGAAGTGAACCAAAAAGCAAGCCGAGAAAGATTGAAATAATAAGAATTTATTCAGACGAGAGTAAAACCTATAGTAGATGAGACTTATGGACCTTGGTATAAATACCTGGCTCGAACCCTCTTTCATCCGACTGGTAGTCCCTAAACTGACAGAGCAAAAGCACCCACCCGATATACACACACTAAAAAGAAGGGAAAATGTCGACGTCTCAGAGATATGCGCTTCCTGGGGTGAAAATTGCCACCTCGAAGACAGAAATATTCGTACGCCGCTATAAGTAGTATTACAACCTCTGGCAATAACTTGATGAGACGAAATGTTAAATGTACAACTAATAATATAATTATTATGATCACAAAGATGGTACAAAAAAATGTACGTTACCGTTATCCCATGACACCAGTTATCAGAAGATGGTTCTGCGCGACGACGTCCATGGTATCTTCACCAAAAGAGTCGGATATAATCTCCAATTTCGACGGTGGGCGGAATCGCAGACAGGGTCACACATCTGGCCGGAAGGTAGCTCGGACTCCAGGACATATCCTAAAACCTCGAGTCTTCAAGCTTCTGGACTCGCATTACCTGGTGTGGAGCGGCACCCCTTTATCCCCATCCTTCTGCCATATCACAGGATTTACTCTGCCTTTTCCAGTAGATTTACCAATGGCTATGTAAGTTTCTCTACCTTCGGATGACTGGGTGCCAGGGGAGAGGCTCGCTAGATTTGGAGTTGGAAGATGTCATACTCAGGCTCCCTCCGAGTGGGTAATTCACCGAACAAATTCACAAGCACGTCACGAAATTTAATTTGTCCCATTTCGACTCACGAACGAATCAGGAGCAGACGCAATGCTTCCATTGAAATCGAACAGGAGTTACACACGACCACTAACCACAGCTTATCCACCAAACTGCTGGGAGTGACTGATTTCAAAACGAGCGCGAAAAACTCACGTTCAATCGAAGCATCAGTCGACAGAGCGTTATCGCATCCCCTACTCCCGAATCAAAGGGGAAAGACAAATCAGATTCATCGAAGGACACCCCGAGCCATTCGATAAATCAAGGAGAGAGAAAAATTAGCATCGATGATACCACCGACCATGTAGGACGGGATAAAATTGGAAATTCTTAGACAATCTCACACTTGTATAGGCGCAGTGTCACGAAAGGAAAACGAAAGTGAAAACTTGAAGAAACAAGAACGTAAAACGATTCGTAAGAAAGAGAGACGAATAACACTCACACACATACACTCCCTAACACGATAACGTTTGCACGGAACTCTGGTTACTTTATAACCTGCAAGCTATATATGATAGGAGGGTTCTCATAAGACTAGCTGTTTCCTACAGAACTGCGAAGCTTGCGGGTTCCCCGCTACCAATGCAGAGTTTGGCATCTAATTTCATTTGGAGAACCTACCCATAGTGGGTAGATTCTTTTAGGGGCCAAAGCGCGATACTGGAGAGCTCAGCCCCCTCCCACCCCCTGCTACGGGTCTGGACCATTATAACTTGTAATTTACCATAATCAATGAAATAATTTTGTATATGAACCATATTATAGGAAATTTAATGGAATGCTATGTTTGTTTTTTTTTGCAGCATTTTCGCAAGTGATACGATTTCTATGTCTGTTTTATGGAGCCGTCAAAGCGTCCCTCAAAATTCATACCCATTTACTAGAGTCGTTCTTGCGCTGGCCCATGCATATTTTTGACATCACACCTGCTGGAAGAATTTTGAATCGTTTCAGTAATGATGTAGACGTTATGGACATGGAATTGCCAAGCCATTTGGACAGTTTTATTTACGATACGTGCTCGGTATATTATGAATTCCAAATTGAATGTTGATAGGCTTACTTTTGGTCACATTTTCTTCTCTCTCCCAGTAAAGCCTAGGATTACAGTATATGTAGTGCCCTCCAAATCAAATTTTGTAAAAAAATCGTCCTCGAATCTCAACATTTTAAATGAGGAAAGAAAAACTTGTCCTGAAAGATCCTCAATAATATTTTCTATTTATTTTTGTAGATTATATCCACATTTATCGTGATCAGTTATACCACGCCGCAGTTTATTATTGTTACCATTCCTGTGGGCATTATTTATTTCTTTTTGCAAGTAAGTTAATCAAATTTCCTTGTTTATGAACCTTTTCTAGAATTGAGGCAATCTATAAAGACAGTAATACCTACTTCTAACACTGCTTTTCGTCAACTGCGGAAAACCTGTTTCATATGGGGATTCATTTATTGAGTCGCGTTTCGAAAGAGACGCTATCTAGAGACTCGGATAAATTCCGAACGTACAGTGTATAAGTTAGAAAGAGAATAATAAATAAATTTCGACTTTCAAGCTAGTATCTCTACTTTAGGGACTAGTGAAAATTTTGTCCTCCCACCTGTATAAGAAGTGGACTTCTAAAAATTTGGACCAAATAATTATCAAAATCGAAAGATCCACCTTGAAACAGGTTCCCTGCTCAATTAATGTAATTAATGAAAAAGGTTGTGACTGGAGATTCTTCAACTTGAATTCTATTTTTTACAGAGATTCTATGTAGCCACTTCCCGACAATTGCGGAGATTGGAATCGGTTTCTAGGTCTCCTATTTACTCTCAATCGGGAGAGACTATATTGGGTGAGTAAAGGCTAAATATCTGAAGAATTGAACTAGAGTTGAATATGATTAATTTTCTTATACCATAAAGCCCTAAGTAGGAGCGTAGGCCTCCCTCAAACGCCGCCATTCCAGCCAGTCCTGCTGGTCTTTGAACAAGAATTTAATATTTGACGTAAAATCAATTTCTTTTTTAGGAGCTCAGTCCATTCGCGCCTATGGTCTGCAAGCAAAATTTATTCAAATATTCGAAGATAAACTTGACTGTAATCAAAAAAGTTACTATTCTAGCGCGGTTTCAAGTCGGTGAGTTTTTCCTCAATTTTCTGAACAATTTTATTGATTTGGTACGAGATTGTCAACGATCCAATTCTGTAACTATTGTCTAAAGTTGGCTTTCAATTCGTCTGGAAATCATTGGTGACTTGGTAATATTCTTCTCAGCTTTGTTCACGGTATCTGGTAGAGATACTTTAAGCCCTGGTCTTGCCGCTCTTTCAGTTACCTACGCACTACAAGTAAGATTTATTTTCACCACACGTTATTTCTGAGCTTTCAACTTGAATAAGTGCTCTCCTATTTTTAGATCATGGAAGCTTTTAATGGAATGTTGCGTCATAGCTCTGAGTTAGAAACAAATATTGTGGCCATAGAACGAATCAGGGAATACAAAGAAATTCAGCGAGAGGCACCATGGATAGAGAAAGATGAAAGCGTGTCTGCCGATTGGCCGGAGACGGGTGACATTTCAGTAGAAAATTTCCACGGTCGATATCGAGAGGGTCTTCAACTCGTGTTGAAAGGCATAACTTTTCACGTGAGAGGCAGCGAGAAAGTTGGCATTGTGGGACGAACAGGCGCTGGTAAAACTTCGCTCTCTTTAGGTTTATTCCGCATTATTGAATCGGAAATCGGTAAGATTTCAATCGACAACGTGGACATATCGAAGATTGGCCTACATACGCTGAGAAATCGATTGACTACGATCCCGCAGGTGAGTTTCTCATGGCTTTATTTTGATTAATGAGGGACAACATTAACAAATCGATGTGCATTGTCGTTTTTTTTAGGACCCCGTGTTATTCTCAGGAACGTTGCGTTTCAATTTAGATCCTATGGAAGAGTATTCGGATGAGTGCATTTGGAGAGCGTTGGAACTGGCCCACATGAAAACATATGTTTCCGGATTAAGTTTTGGTCTGCAGAGCGAAGTCGCCGAAAGTGGAGACAATTTTAGGTAGGTACCTATTCATTCTCGGCTTTTTTAGATTTGATGAATTTTCAAAATTAAACAGACTCAAATTCGGTTTCTAGCGTTGGACAGAGACAACTGATTTGCCTTGCTCGAGCTTTATTACGTAAGACGAAGATATTAATTCTTGATGAGGCAACCGCCGCTATTGATTTGGTAATTGACGATTTAATTCAAGCAACTATTCGGAAGGAGTTTAAAGATTGCACCGTGTTGACCATTGCCCACAGAATAAATACAATTTTAGATTATGATCGGTAAGTGAAAACATTAATTTTATGAGTACGTGGAAAGTTGTCTAATGTCTGAAGATTCTAAAAGTACTTCAAAGTACTCTCAGTGAACGGAAAATCTCTGAAATTAAAACCTAGACCGCTTAGATCGTAGCAACCTTTAAAAATTCCTATATATACCGTAGCTGAAATATAGAGTATGAGCTAAGGAAATTTTTCAATATAACTGACGATGAATGTCCACCGTAGCAGAAGTAGGGAGAGGGTCAAAACATATTCGGATTATGAGAGTTTAGAGTGATGGGGATATACGACCTAGTTCGAGCTATCTACTTATTAAATGTAAATTGAAGTGCGTAGACCTCAATGACGTCATTTTCTTGAGGGAAGAAAGTTTATAATATTTCTCACTCAATTTTTCGTAGGCCTACGACTTTGAATTTCATTCTACCTATATTATAATATTATTATTAGAATAAAACGTTGATTACAATCGGATCTGTTTTTTTTTTTTTTTTTTTTTTTCTTACAGAATAATTGTTATGGAAGGAGGTCGCGTAATGGAATTTGATTCACCTGAAATGTTGCTCAAATCCAAAAATTCAGTCTTCTACCAAATGGCACTGCAAGCCGGCGCGATTTAATTCCATTATTGAGCCAACAAAAATGAATGAAGATGATCAAAGTTGAATGTCTGCGGAAAAGAAAGATGATGTTTCTCGCACCAGAAGACAGCATGGACAATCGATGATTCCCGATCGAGAAAGTGAGGATATGGAAGACGAAACACGCGACTCTTCTCTGCTTATTGGCTAAAACATTTTGGATTCTGTTCTACTCAAGTGGTCCTCGAAGAAATGATATGTATTGGTAACAAGAAACAAAGAGCTCAAGCAACTCACATCTATTGATCTCCTGAATCAAAATACTTTTTATGGACTAAGAACTAGAAATAATGAAATGTTGAAAAATATAGTTGATGGAAAACAGCGAAATCTAGGAACTGCTAGAATGTTTATCGAGTTGTTTTGGTATTTTTTTCATCGATTTTAATTACTTACCTACCTATGAGTATATTATATTTTCCGAAACATTTTAAAATTTCAAATACAATTTGTAACAGAATCCGAATTCTATCATCCAGCTCGTTCACTCATCTGTCCAATGATATAGGTAGAATATCCGATGTATTGTATTGAAACCTTTCGACGAAATAGTTTGATACCCTGGCATGCTTTTAATGAATCGGAACATGTCCTATCCGTTTATTTTATTGACATACTTATAGCTCTGGATGAGTTTGTGAACTTCCTACCTACCTACCTGCTAAATATCCTGGCAACCGTTCCAAAAAATCTGGAACCAATAGTATTACTTAAATGACTCCTCTGTTACAATCAATAATTATCGTCCATCAAAATTTTTAACATGTGTTCAAAATTGAAATTCTATCGTGATCCTTTGAAATATCTTCAAATCCTTGTATCTCTTGATTAACGTAAATTTGTTCTACTGGAAATCAAATAAATATAGATACCTGTGCATAGTAATTAAATACAAGAGACATGAGTGAAGCACTCAAGAATGTCTTTCCTTCAGCAACTTGATTTAAATCTCATCTCATTAATAATAATAAAAATAAAAAAAATGTTCTGGATGACAACCACGGATTTGCTCAAATTCAAGCTCATAAAATTCAACTTGTTTGGTTTAGGTACCTATATCAGATATTTAATTTTGAAATTAAAATTATTGAATACGCATAAATTGTCGAAAAACTGTTTTGATGGATCGAAGAGTGAATAACCTGTAAATAAAAAAAATTGAATTTTTTTCATATTTATCAAGGTACCTAGTATCGAGGTTAAGTATAAGATAAAACTGATAATTCTTCTATTTCAATGTTTTTTCAAACGCCATCTGAAACGCCTCCTCATTTTTTAAAACTTATTGTTTTACTTTGAAAATCATTCGATTAGGAAAAAAAAAGCCGCGAAAGAAACGTCAAAAAATTCTTACGAACAAATGGCGATAGTTAGAATGTTTTTTTTTTTTCTACTGGTAGGCCTAAGTACTTCAATTCAGCTAAATCCATTCGAAGTCACAGTTGACGAACATTTACAATTTTTTTTTTTTTTTTTTTGTGAAGAGATACGAGTATTATTAATTTGAAAACCATATATTTCTATTACTTGTTTCTGTTCATCAAACTTTACAATACGAAATTACACACATTTGGCTCAGCGCCGTACGTCTATCTAATCATCAGAATTTACGTACCGGTATTCTTTTTTCAAGTTCTCAGTTTTCTCGTAAGTAACGATAATAAATATATCGTTAAAATATTTTCAAGTACCTATATTTGCGAGTGTCATTCTAAGTGAAACGCAGCATTCTCGTCAATAAGTATGTAACTTTCAAAAGTATTCTAAATCCGTACCGGTATAAATTTTTGTCTATCAAGAATACGGAACAATGGATTGTATTTGCGTCGAAACGAGCTTACCGTTTTTTAAAGATATAACCACCGGAGCTCTCTACACGTCCGGCAGATTAAGCGCGGAGTATTTGTTTTGGTTGGAATTCTTCAAAAATTCACCTACAATGTTAGAAGAATTTAGAAAGCGGGTCGGCGAAGCGCCGCGTGGCTTTATCCGATGGGACTTCATACGTCCGACTGACAATGCTCTCAGCTCTAAGTCGATGGCCGAGCAATACCGCGAGGCATTAAATTTTGTCCGCGATTGCTTACAAGGAACGTCGAGTCACTTGGAGAAAACGTTGCAAAATTTAACGAACTTAGATAAACATGCTAACGACGTGATATCCAATCGAGAAGCAGCGTTGGAAGCGCATAAGAACGATGGGAATCAAAGGGCGCAGCAAGTGCACCGAGAAATTTACGAAAGATGGTTAGAAGTGAGAAATGCTTTAAAACAAGCCCTAGAAAAAGCAAAAGGTTGACCCAAGTATTTTAGGCTAGCTAACATAACCACAAAATTATTCTGTTTCTTCTTTGTTGGCTCGTGTTTAAAAAGCGCGCTCGATAAATTTATTTCTGTTATGCTTTTGTGGATACAATTTGAGATTAGGTACCGGTACTGATTTGCCAATTTTCGACCTATAATCTGATGCAGTAATTTAACAATTTTATTTGTACCTTGTTCAACAAATACTGCAGATCCTGATTCATAGCAATCATAAAAGATTTATGTACGGATGTACCTGATAAAGTTTTTCTTCCTATCCATAGTTCTGCAATAAACTTGAGCTATTGCTTTTAAACCAAAACTACGATAAGATACCACCTATTTTTTTCTAAAAAATAAACGAGGCTCGTTTGTAGGCATGTATTTGAATAACACCCCAGTGTAAAATCTGAAAGTATTTGGTGACAAAGATGAGAAAAAATTAAATCCTTTATCATCATTCAAAGACTGAGAAATGTAGGCTAAGTATGATTCAAAGAAGAAGAAGAAAAAAAAAACAATCCTGAGATTACCTATTCTTCACAATTAAGAATTGCACTGTTGGGGGAAAAAGACGTCATCAAAATAAAAAAAAAAGTAGGTATGATCGAAAATCAATTTACTGTACTTACCTATATACCTACCTACATCGAGTATATCCATATCTCAGACCTGATTAAAAGAAGAGCTTAATGATTGCAAAAAATGTTGTGGAAAAAGAAGTAACAGCCCATCATTGTCCCTTTTCTTGATTTTTTCTCGTTTAATTTAAAATTACGAAAATCTATTGTAGGTACTATCTAGACCTACGCCATCGCCAGTTTCCATTTCCACTCCAACCTATAACTACAGAATTAAGCATTTAAATTACCGATTACAATAATATCTAAATAGTTTTTTTTAATGGTGTACAGTCTACATACATGAAGCCATTCATCGTTTTTTCATTTTGTATCGCAATCATTTTTTGTATTTGTATTTTGTGCATAGTCTATAGTCTCCATTTTTGTGGTCTGTAAAATGAAATGCGGTTCAGCTACAGCAATACTGTTGCTGCAATAATATGATGATGGAACTGCAGCACAAAAGCTTGATTGTAAGTGGTGAAGTTAATACCTACCTAAATTCGAATACTTTCTTACCAAGAAAACAATTTCCAAATTCATAAAAAATTAAAGGGATCTATCGAGTCAAAAAGTTTTAGAATAGGTCTGTAGCCGGGGAATCTTAAAAAAAAAAAAACTCGTACTTTTTCAAAACTGAGAACTCAAGTAACTCATTAGAAATTTTTTCCTTTTCTATCTCCATCGTTAGTACTCACACTTATCATCATGTTTAACTAAATTCTTGTCTTCATCTTTTGCCTCTTACGTGTAAGAACAGATTGCAGAATACAAAATTCATATTTGGCTAGATTGTTAGACTTTCCGCAATGATCCAGAGAAACATTTGACGAGTACGCAATGAACATTACAGTTACAAAAAATTGCAGTTTAATGAAGGGAAACAGCAAGTTCGCAGCGTTAATAATAGGTACCGAGCACCAAAAAAAAATCACTTTCTTCATTATGATAATTTTATTTGTTCCTTCCCTTATGCATTGGCCGTTGCAACGCTCGGTAATAATGAATTTGAATCCATCATCAATGAAGTTGAATCGAGTTCTGTAAATAAAGCCAACCAAGGGACAAGCCAATGATCCATAAGATAAGGCTTATCGCTCAACTACAAGAGATCTTGTCTACCAAACTCTTGGCTTGTCGCTTGACCGGCTGTTGCAGAATGCAAAACTTGGTTTAGAATGATAGTCATCTGTTCAGCACCCCAGTCTCTCTTCAGAAAAAAACGCCGGAAACCGCAGGAATGACAAACAATGGATTAGTTCAGGCTGGATTAGTTGGAAGATGGTCGGAAGGTATAAAAAGGGGGAAAAAAATTGTTACTGTTGACTATAATAATCACTTACTTGTGACCTTGAAGTATAGCTCACGTTCCAATCTTACACAGAAGAACTTTCCACTTACTCATTTCCCAGCTGTTTACTTAGTACCTACTGCCATGCAAATATTCGATAAACGTAAAATGTCTACAATTAGGGAAAATAGTCCTACATCACTCGTGTTTTAACAACCTTTTTGCGGAATTCAATACCTGCCCATTCGTCAAACATTATATTTTGTACCGTAGTGTACATAGTGTTTTATCAGATCAGAAGTTGCCAAATAATCCATTGTTCCTGACACAGTCATTTCCCTGCTCCAGCTGCAGTCCAGCTGTCGGGTGAAGGTGATTCATATGAGTGATGAGTCTTGATGAGTGTGACTGTGAAAAAACCATGATTAGTCAGAGCTATGACTGTTTGTTCTCTTTGTTCTTCTATGAAAGCATCTTTCAACAGTTCCAACGAGCAGGACAACAAATCTTTAGCATTTTAGTCGCCATTTTCTATAGAATGATGATACAGCTGTTTGGCAGTTCGCGCATTTTTCTCATAGTTATTAAAGACCAAGTGTTTTGTTGTATTTGATTTATTGATTTAATTTATGAAATTTTGCTGTTTGCGTAATGTAGAAAGTGTGTAAAGTAGCCAAATTGTATTTTCCTTTCATGATGAGTGATTGCAACCGTGTTGCCTCTGTGTGAAATTCCCTCGCAAAGATCGTGATTTCCTGTTTTCCAAAATAAAGTAAAATTTCATTCGCCATTATGTTGGTAATGATTCAATAGTATTAGTAAGTTATTTTAATTTCGCCGATTGAAGTAAGACGCATTTGTTAATCGTTCACTTCACGCACTTATTGCTTAATATCTACTGAATTCTCAAAAATTTCATTACAAGGTGTTTTTTCTCCAAATATGTTCGCGCGTAATTTTTTTTTTCGAGAACATTGCAAGATTAAATCTGTGCGTTAGTGTTGTGTAGTTCTTATTTCTTGCCAAAATCGCTCGTTATTCGCGCTTTATTAGTCTGTCATTTAGTGATGGTGTATTTCAAGTTCCGCGAATGAATTTGTACTGGACAACGATCCCCGCATGTGTTCTACTGTCTCAGGTAAAGCATCTATCATCTCTCCACTTTTCCGGAGAATTGTATTCCAATATCGACTTTCTATCAAATTTATTATCATTGTTGAAAGCTTCCTTCGAAGAATTCCGCTCGCCGTTCATCACCAAGAAAAATTCAGATCGTCCTGTAGTATGATGTGATGGGTAGTAGGCACATTCTGACCTTCTGGTAATCAATCAGCATCACAAAATGAGCGAATATTTTGCTTCATTTCAATATTCTGCTAGAATGTCGCCTAGACTGATCATATTTTTAGCTTTTGGCAACTCTAGATTTCTTCTTCAGTTGCATGATATTTCAGTCGCAGTTCTTCGTTGGCGAGTTTTATTTTCTCTAAGCTACGGGCGCTTCCTTTATGACTTCGCCCTCCCTCCAACGCGGTTTCTTCATTTACCAAACTGCATTATACGAAATTAATTCTCCCTCTCAATTCCATTGAAATGAAATTCATTGAATTTTTTCTTCATTACCAGGTTTGAAGTTAAATATATTTGATGAAGTGTTCCCGTGGGTAAGTGATTCAAAACTATTCCTCTTATATAGTTGCGCGGAATTTTGTAAATTCCTGTTTGATTGTTGGAAGTAGGTACCGCATAATAATTATTTAGAGGTACTATAGTGTGAGAAATAGATTGAATATGTATTAACGTATTATCATGTTCAAGTTTTTTAAAGTTTAAGTGCATTATTTGTCAGTTGGTTATGTTTGCGTTAATTTTTATCATTGTTCGCGTAAATTTTTGGATAATTTATGATCAATTTATTGCGTCAATTTCGTGTTCAAGTCGCCTTTGTTGATAATTATTTTGATGAGAAAAAAGTTACTTATGTGCCCGCGTACCCGAATGAGTCTGAGGAGAAGGAACTCATGAACGCAATTCCGAGGAATGAGCTATGTGATTTAAGTATAAATAATTTCAAGGGACGCACACATAATCATCATTTTTTGTGAGTGAATTTTTACCACTATATTGTGGTTTATTGTTTACGTTCATTTGTTTGTTCGTGTTCGGAAAAAAAACTTCTGTATTCAAGATACTGAAGATTTCCGAAAGGTGACGTTTCTTTTATATTTTATTTGCCGGTAACTAGTCTATTAATTCCATGCATTATGATCTTTTTTCTCTTTGATAATGCACAATCATTTACTAATAAATTCCTTTTCAGTATGGGTAAGTTATCTTCTGAGTGAGTAATCTTCCATACAATATTTTATTTAACCTTGCTGCACTATAGTTTTCTTTTCCAGTAGTTATGGCGAGTAAAAACGTAAGTAGGTATAACCTTATTCAATTTTGATGCCAAAAATAATTAACGTTTTTTTCAGCAAATAATATTTCATAAACTTGGGACTCTGGAAAATCACGGGCGTATATTTGCGTTTACAGAATTCATCAGTTTTTTAATCACATACCTACGTCGTGAATTTTCACCTTGGTTTGTGGTCATGTACTCTAGTGTTCAATTTCTCGTACGCTGTAAATTTCAGGAACAAAAGTTACTCTTCAAAAGCTTCGTTTACTTTTCAAATCGTCCTTTTCTGTTGTTTGCGTAAGATATCTGCAATCTTAACAACAGAGGTATAATCCATTTTAAATCGATTTTTGATGCTTAATTCTTTTTTTTTGAGATGTCCAAATCGTATTTTCTAGTTAGGTACCGCATAATTTAGATTTTCGTGTACGAAATATATCGGATATTGCCACATCTCACGCATCTCGCTCTAGCGTAGTCATTCTTCGTCAAAAGGGAGAAACTAGGCGCGCCCTCCAGGAAATTACCTGTAGTGAGTATTGATCTCAGATTTATCGTTATTCTGGGTACGAATTGTCGATTTCAATGCATTCTACTTATTTCAGATTTACTGCGTATGGCCGGACTGAAAAAACGCGAATCTTCATCCAAGAGATTCCCATAGCCTATGCGATGAAATCCTACCAGAAATTCTTGATTCTGCTGAAAATGCATTGATTAAGGATGAGGACTGTCGTGGGAAAATACTTGTAAGCAAATTATTAAAATGTTGTTCAATAATTCTACTCTTTAGGCAATACGAGTATTCTTGGTAAACTCGTTCGACAAAAACTGACAAACCTTGGCCTCCTAGTCAGGCATTTCAGAATGTGTCTCTAACTACGATGATTCTTTTAGATCAGAAGATCATACTCGTAACATCCACTTAAAACCAATTTTCGATGATGATTGTTTTTTTTTGTCTCTTCTGAAGTATTAAGATCGTATTTTCTAATTACAGGTACCGCATAATTTAGGTTTTCGTGTACAAGTATTTTGATTCCGCCACATCTCACATATCTTGGTTCGGAGGTTGTGTAAGCCCACGCATTGTTGTTCATCACCTTTGACGAATGCGAGAAACGAGGCCCTCCGGAATTAGGCTGCTTAAAAGTATATGTATTGAGCTCTAATTTAAGGTACCGGATATGAATTGTCGATTTTAATACATTTGATTCATTTTAGATTTGCTGCATGAATTTGACTGTGAAAAAGCACAAACGTACATCCACTAGAGACACCGTTATGCGACGTAATCTTACCAAAATTCTTGATTCTGCTGAAAATGAACTGATTGTGATGACTGTCGTAAGAAATTACGGGTAAGTAAATCGGCGAACGATTATTTGATAATTTTACTCTTTAGGGCAAAACCAAGTAGGCTCGTTTGGACAAAATCTGGCAAAACTTAGCCTGCTAGCCGATGACTCGTTACATTACTGAATGACGTAATTAGGTATTATTATTTATGATTTTGTTCTATTTTTTTCAAATTGCTGATGCAATTTTATCTGCTGGCCCGCATTTGAATTGAAAACAAATTTTCTAGAACTCTCGTGCCAAAAATTGGTTGCTGCAAAATGCAATGACGGTCTATATTCTTAGAAGTACGACATGTTGTATTTAAGGGAAAAGAGGATTGTCGTGCAAGAAATTTTTTTTTTTGTTTGGAGGAGGCTTGAATCGGAAAGTTTTCATGAAGGAGTTTTGAACACCTTTTCGGTATATTTCAATGCAAGTTTTTTGACTATCGGGGGTTGACAACCGTCCCTCCCCTCACCTCTTATGCTAAAAAGTTGATTATGCACACTCATTGTTAATCATTAAGTAATGCGCATATTTATGAACTTCATTTTATCATCTCGCCATAACGCGTCAAGAAGGTTGCCTATTACATCCCCGGGAATCCAATTCGCTCATTCTCTGTGTAAGCGTCCACGTGCTTTCGTCAAATGCGCGCATATATGTGAATAAAAGAAGAGATTTTCATATAAGCTCGCAGAGTTCAACTCACCCTTTCAAATAATCGACATCGTAAATAACTCGGCCTACATAAAAGCAATAACAACAACTTGGGAAAGTAGTACACCTAAAAATATTTACTCAAGCATCATTGTTTGCTTCGGTAAGGGTATACGTGCCCGTATACGCACATTAATATGCTCGTACGATTTCAACAGTCTCGTAGTTCCACCGGCGTAAGGATGATATAAGGCCGGTGTAGGGAAGTACGCGACACTACGTCCGAGGACCCGCACGACAACGCGTCGGTCGTCCTCGGATGGCTACACTGTTGCCGAAATATGGTACAGTTTGGTCGCGTTTACGATTTCTCTCTCGCACATTTCTTCCTCGCGCCGCCTTGTGTAGTCTGTTGTTGTTTACTGCTCCGTCTACGCTTGTTATGTCGCTGGTGTCTTACGTTTACGTAAGATATAAACTTACGATCGTATACGTGCTGTTACAAAGCAGCAAATGCGCGTTCTACTGAGATAAAAATAGTCGGGAAATAATACATTTTCCTGCCCCAAGAATACGAAATTTACGTGCGCTTCGTGCAGGATGATTTTCTCGTATACATATCACGTCAATCGGTACGTCTTGTTCACGATCAGATGAAAGGGTGAGTAAAATCTCTATCTCTTCAAAGCATGATAATGAAGATGCTAGCACGTATAGCTTTGAATAATTATCGAGATTTTGATGACGAATGACAATAAATATTGCTTATATGTTTGTGGTTGATGACTCGACAGATCTACTTGTAGATATTGATGGTATCTGCAGTAATGCAGTTCTGTGGCTTCATCGTCGGTAAAGGATCACCGGTCAAGACCCATTGAGGAGGAGTCGTTATGTTTTTTTTTTTTTTTTTTTTTCAAAATTACTTCAGATGATACCTAAATAAATGAAATGTGTTCTAGGAAACAAAAATGACATTCTTCTCAAGAAGCTATAAATTCACCAATTTATTCAATCGTCGCTGAGATATACACAAACCACTTCAAGAACTAGATACTGCTATGATGAGATTCTAGATAGCCTTCTGATCTCGTACAAGGGTTGCTGATTCGAATTTTCATTTATTTGAGTACAAATAATTGACTCGGTCTTTCACTATTTTTGATAAAAACGGCGAGGTCTCTGAATAAATTTTATAATCAGGTTTTCTTCTTCTTCAGGGGAACGTAATTAAAGGCCTTTTTAATCGATTTTAAGGTCACGTTTCCTCCTCTTAACGTAGAACTTGATCAAAAAGAGACGAGAGGCGGGAGCGTGGATATATACCTATGCCAACATCGGTGTTCTACTGGAACCCCTTCTGTAGTTGCGCCTCCAAAAGTTTGGCACGTGTTATACGAGAAAGTTTATCAATCAAACCAAACTTAGGGATAATTCTATGGAGCACAACGCAATCATTAGCAAGGTGATGCTGAATGATTTCGTAATGTTCAAAAGCCAGTCTTTTCTTTTAAGAATTTAGAACTTTTGACGTGGAGGAAGGTTTCACTCTTTCTGAGGAAGTTGTAATTATTCTCTATGAAGTGTTATGTGAAAATTTCGATAATGATATCCTCCAATCCTGATGTTCAACTCTTACTCGGTTATTGCAATTTAGTTTATCGACTCCGCTTTTCTCATTGGAGGATATAGGATTTTTGACTCTATAAAGTAGAGACTGAAAGAGTCGTTAGTGTAACAGGCCTCGGAATCTAAGGGGCTTCTGAATACGGGCAAACTCTAATGATAACTTACCCAAATATGGTCTCTGAGAGCCACGGATCTCGTAGGAAGGTTCCGGCGTCTGAGGCTTCGTGGGTGAGTTTTCTCTGAACGAGATTATCCCCGTCAATTTTGACCTGGTTGGCTTAAGGTAACCGTTCGATATGAGCCCTCTCGGAATAGAAACAAGTCCATGGATGAGGCTGTAAAAGGAGATGTTTTTGTGGGCACAAAAGCTAAGAGTTAAAAGATGTAGGTTTTCGATTAATACTCAAGTCGTGGTAACCCTCAGTGATGGAGGTGAACAGATCAAAAACATTTTATCTTTTTCTTGCCGATCTCCACGATGAAGTAGAGAAAATCATGAAGGACGGTTAATGAATATGTCTGCAGATGAAGAATATCTTCGACATACCGGTACCAATACCGGAAGTGGATGGAGAAGTCATTCCCTACCTGAAAGATCTCAGATTCGAACATAAACAGCTCTGAAACGACTGAGCCAAGAGAAAATCCGATAGGGATTCCAACGTCTTTGGGGAAATGGTACGATATTACATATGTTGAATTTGCAGACATTTTTAGAAAGCTGCAAAATTCAGCAGCCATCTTGAAGGGAGACGTTAGCCTGTTCAACAAGTTCTCTCAAACAAAGGAGTGGAAGGAGCAATTAGGTGGACATTGGAAAATATAGGTGACAGCGGGGAACCCGCAGTTCCGTATCACGCGGCAAAAGAGGTGCCTAATATTAGAAGTTGGACACGAATACTCTTGCGTTTGCATGCGCAGAACTTTTTTTGAAGGTCGAAATTTTTCCAAGTCTCCCTCCTACCCGGAATTTCTCAAAAAGCAGATTCCCTGTGGAAAAAAAGTCCAGAAACGTCGAAAGAAATGGAGAATGAGTGACAGGGAGATTTAAATTTTAATGATTCTTGGTGGGGTCAAGAGAGTTCTGAACAGAGAACTGAAAAGACCGATTAATATCACTGTTCTTGAGCCACTGGTCAAGAAATTTAGCGAGTTATTTCATTTCTAAATGTTCATTCTTCGCAATTTATGACTCAACTTTCTTCAAATGATATTTTTTTCCATTAACAAATTTTGGTGTGATGATGTTCTGTTTCTTGATCTTCTCCTGTGGAGTCTGGGAATCCTCTGCTGCTCACTACTCGTCTGCTCGGTACAACGCTTTCGTTTTGTGGTCGTCTTGATTGCGTACTTGCCGTCGTTATGCAGCAGTTTCGAAACTCAGAATGATTTTTATAATGTACTGACCGAATTTATTTGTCAAATATTTTTATCGCGTGACTGAACGTTGAAATCCACAGAGACCCATACGCTCGCACGTTTTTTACTTGATAAAAATCATAATATTCGGATGGGATATTTTGGGAGTATTATTTTTGTGACTTCGAAAATACGTCCTCTCTTTATTTAGCTGTCTTTCTCTACAGGGTTCAAGGCTTTCAGAAATTAGATTTGTGTTTTTGAGGCTTGATCTGAAAATTGTAAATGTCGAAAAAGTTTTCTTTCGCGCGAGAACGGAAGTGCCAAGTCGACAAATATATAGCAAAGCTGCGATTAAAAGATGATTTTGAGGTGAAAAGTGCCATTGCTAAGCCTCCTTGTCCCTTATTATTGAATTTTTTTCTGTTATGTAATACATAGGAACAATATTTTCCCGTAACAATTTCATTCTCAGAATTTGTGAACCAAGATTAAGTATTAGGTTGGATTAATAGTATGGACTCTTTAACGAATTTATGGGAGAGAAGGAATAGGAAGCAGAATTTTACATTATGATAAAAAATTATGGTCCAAGAAGAGAGAGAGTTTTGAAGAATGATTAAGAGGAAAAATATCTTTCTTGTGTAGTCTAGAACTTTCTTCTCTTCTATTTTAATAGGAAGTATTCTCATACCTAAAAATAAATATTCACGGAGATACAGCTCAAAACTAGTTCTTTAGTGTGGCTTTTTCGGTTGTGGGAGTGACGTTGTTTCTTAGGAGCTAGTTCTGAACGTTTGTGTCGATTTTTTCCTTATTTTGTCACGTTCGTGTCTCAAATTACTACACTCTGAGGACCCTAAACGAAAAATTCTTCCGAGTCCTTCCTATGTAAGAACAAGGCGCAAAAGTTTCCATCAGTTCCTACATCTCCGGATCCTTCAACTTCATTTATGAAATTATCATCAGTGCAAGGATGAACAAGTTTGCCAGCTTTGGCGAAATCATGTCCACAATCGATACAATGTTTGGCCGTAGCAGAGTCTAAAGATTTCTTTTGATTGTAGGCTGATCAATGCTCACTCAGTTTTTTTTCAAACGCGCGACCTGTTTGACGAACGTGAATTGCGCTGCACTCCCCACAATACAACTTATATATGCCTGATTTCTCATCTGTAGGCTTTTTATTTTTTAGAGTAATTAATTTATTTAATGTAGTTACCGTTGGTGGACGTACCTGCGAAGTTCTCCCGCTCGATCGTTAGACGACTTATTTAAGAAAGGAAGGCGAAGCCAACGTTTTCGGAGAGGGGGAGGATTGGCAATGGAGTTGGAAATGGCTCCAAGTTCAGCTAATAATAGTAATCGCAATCTTTTCCGTTTTATCATCGTAGGCATATCAACGTTGAGTCCTTTCTTGCGTGCAATGTTTTCGATGATGTGACTTTCAGCTAACCGTATATCTCCTGAGAGAAGTAGGAATAGTAACCGGTGATTGGCGGTGTTTATCTGGGCCATTTTTGACGGAGAGGGTAGAGCGAATCGCTGGAGATCGGAATGCTAGTAAAAGTCTCTTTTTCTATAAATGTGAAGGAATCGACAGATAGCCCCGTCAGTGCGTTTGAATGAACTGTTAAGTAAGGTCAAGATAATTGATAAGATTTCCGCCCATTTCGAGTGTGAAATTGATAGCTGGATGGAAATTGTTCATTGTATCCGAAAATTACTTCAAACCCTCATCAGAATCAGACCACAGATGCACAAAATATTATCAACGTAACGCGTATAGTTCCTCTGCCCAGATTTTCCGTTCCAAGTCATCCAAGAAGACGTCTGAAAACAAAGCAGAGAACGGACTTGTCATAGGAAGTCCGTCTGGAAACTTGTAAGTTTTCCCGCCGAAAAAAAAAGACATAAGGTTATAATTCACAGATAGTATCAGGATGAAGCGGCTGTTTTTGCAGAAGCTGAAGTATAAGACCAACTGTATAAAGAACAGGAATTTTTGTGTACATACTGATAACATCGAAAGAAAGGAGACGAGATCCTGGCGGAAGGCGTTAAATATAGGGCGAACTCAATAGAATTTTTAATCATATGCAGGGGAGTGAAGTTGGAGACAGCTCTGAAGCAGTTTGCGAGATATTTTGCAAGGCGGAAGGATGGGTCGATGTAAAGAGCTACAACAAGCCTCATTGGTTGAGCAACTTTGTGCAATTTGATCTGCCAATAAACCCGAGGAACAGCAACACACATTTGTAGAAGATCGAAAGCATTTTTCTGAATAACCGACGACGATTATTTGTTATTGCAGCGCGTATTTCTGCGTTGTAAGTATTGAAATTGAAGTTTGAGGGTTTCGCTTCAGAGAGGCTGTCGAAGAAGTCGGGCATCTTCCTTTCATAATCCACCCATGAGAGGATAATGAGCGCTCCTCCTTTGTCTGTTTTGACAATTACTAAATTTTGTTGTTTCAGACGACGTTGAAGGCAGAAGAAAATACGAGCGTTGAGAGGGGGAGGAGTCGAAAGTTGGGACACCGTAATGTCAACAAGGATTGTCACTCTGTCACTGTTCAACCGTGAGTTGTCACAAAGAGCTGTTGCCAAATCCGAAATAACACTAGGCAACAATTAAAAATTTTTTGAAAATTGCTGAAGTGAGATAGGTTGCATTGAGAAGTATTTTTTGCGCTGATTTCAGAAACTTTTTCCATTTTTCGATAGGAGGTCGCGTTTTCTTGTTGTCACTTTGTTTAGTTGCCGCGCATTGTCGCGAGACGAAGCGTTCCTTACCGAGCGTTGATTGAAGCTCGATCTTCAGTGCACAGCGCATCCTGTATGAGATGGGAGAGTCAAAATGACTACGAAAGTATGTCAGTCATGAAATTTGGAAAAATTCACCCTCAAATTGACTCAGAAACATTTTGGAATCTGAGTTCTCCCCTTGTACGTATGATAGGAGAGGATAATCTTCTTCGTATCTTCCGAATGCATTCTAAAATCACGAAGAACGCGCAAATTTGAGGGAAGTGGCATCAAATAATTCTACCATTAAAATCGCTGTCGAATCTCCACAATCTTAAAAACCATAAACTGCTTTATTACCTTTAAAAGAGCAAATAAAAATGGTGGGTAATAAAACCATTTAAAATACCTTTGAATTATAGTTCACCACGTACCTTGTGTACAAACCAATTTTCACTCTAGAATTTCGTTTAAGAAAATACGTTTTTCGGATGTAACTTCTCTTTGTAGAGTGATGCGGGTCGGTAAACAGTTGAGAATGACCTTATAAGACAGTTTTGAATGGCACGGAAGACTTCAAAGGCGATTCGTACTCTCGGCAATCAGATAGTGAAAAGAAACATGCGTACGTAAAAACTTCATATCCTTTCCAGTCTAGTAGAATTTCCCTTTTTCTTCCTGGTGAATTTTGCTCAATAATATTGGTCTCGATATTCGAACTACGTGCCTTATCAATATCAATACGTTATATATTTTCATCAAAATTCGAATATTGAAAATCGAAAACATAACGAAAAGATAATTGAAACATCTCGTAGCGTGTTGAGAGTTACTTTTCGCTACAAAGGTCCATCATGAATTGTATAATACACGTAAGCTACAACATCGTAAACAAACATCGAAAGTGGAGGGGAAGCACGAGTTTAATGAGAGTAAATAAATGCTGGTCGAGTTTCAGGTCAGGTATATGGGGATATTTCGTCTACACAATACACTATCATGAACGAGTGGGTCCTACACACGATTTCAACTTCGTTGTTCAGTACGGTACACGTCCGTCCGTTTCTTTTGAAAAGTATTTCGACAAATTGCCCCTGGACGACTCCGAGACCTTCGTTTTTCCGTTCGGAGAATATCGGCCGAACGAAATGATATTATAAACGAAGTTATATCGTACAATTTTTTTTTATCATTCAAACGCGATACGTTATACAGTGACATGACGTGGTCGGGGATGCTTTAAAATATTAATAAATAGAAGAATATTTCGACACACCGCGCTCATCTATCATTCAAAACTTTTTTTCTTCATTCGGTGCGAGTAACATTGCCGAAATAAAGAAAATTACTGTAATACAACAGGGGCCTATTGATTTTGAATATTAAATCAGCAACAAAAGGTACTCGTCATATTCTTGTTTTCTGTGCTCGTGGGTCTTCTCGTGATTACAGTCATCGTCGAATTTAATTTTAGTCATTGATGATGGTAAAAAATTACCGGCGTATTTGAGATCTATAAACTTTGAAAAACGATATGGAAACATTGTCACTGAATGTTTGTCGCATTTGAGTGAGAATGATTGAATTTTACGCATCATCATCAATGGTTCCGCTGTTTCAGTCCTCTCAACTGAATGACTTCTTTTGAAAGTCGTGTAAGTCCCAATTGCTTATGTAATGATCGTAATTTTTCGTGACTTCATCATGTTCTATTCAGAGTGAGTGTCTCCTTTTGTTAGATTCCAATGTTTGTTCTTTCCTAGTCTTCAGGGACTTTGAAAAATGTTCGGCCCCGATAATTCCATTCTCTCATACTTCCTATTTTTTGGGGTCCCCCCTTCTCTACCACCTTTCAACCACCTAAGTACATTGATGGCGACACGCCTTTCTCAACTTACGTATTTTTTCTTGACAATCAATTCATCAAGCTTGATTCAGTCTATGGTAAGAAGTAGAGTTTCAACTTGCAGAGTCGTAGCGTAAAATCCATCTCTGAGCCTCGCTCATGTTAGTTGTAGCCTAGTTTTTATGCCCAGAATAGAAATCAGCCCAAGTCTCTATAGTTATAGTCCGGCTTAAAGGAACCTTCCTGTAGGCTCACCTGTGCGCGCCAAATTTTTCGAAGAATTCTCTCTGTAAAGAATCGCATCTCTAACTTCTTCCCGATCCATAAATTAAGTCGAGGCCATTGATTACATCACAAAGGGCCAGACGAGGACATTCTCCAAAGGTATCAATCCCACAACTCAAAATTCAGTTTGAACCTCGTGCTCAGCCCAAGACTTCGTAATAATAGCCTCGTGGATTTCTTTCCTCTTCTAAAGAAATTCAGGCCTCGAAATTTTAACAGGGAACCAGTTTTATCGGAGGGGGGGGGGGAGGCTTCGGCGGAAAAAACGTCCGCCGTCCGGCAAAGCTCGGAGCTCGAAAATTGTCCAAGTTCCCCTCCTATTATATATATAGCTTCAAAGTCTGGGCCTGTGACGTCAAAATTTGATGACGTCATAGGTCAAGTGCATGACGTCAAGATCTACATTTTTCAGATCCTGTGTCCCATAAAAAATGTTCCCTGCCACCCCTTGTTCAACTATGTTAAAGAACCCGTGAGTTTCTTCCAAGTCCCTCTTCTATTATACACATACATAGCTTGGAGGTCGAAATTGTTTTCAACCTTCTTAACGTTACAATCTGATGACGTCCGTTTTGTTTCAAGTCCCCCTCCTAATTATACAGCTTGTGACCGGGGTGTGTGTCGTCACAACTTGATGACGTCACAGGTCAACTTTGTGACATCACAATCTGATGACTCATAGATCAGTTTTTTCAAGTTCCCCTTCTATTATACATAGCTCCAAAGTCTGGGTCTATGACGTGACAACTTTATGACGTCATAGATCGGCCTTGTGACGTCACAATCTACATTTTTAACTGGGTACCTGTTTCATCGGGAGTTTTTCGGAAAAAAACGTCCACCGTCCGCTGTCCGGCCTGCTGACACAGGTCGGAGCACGAAAATTGCTCAAGTCTCCCTCCTATCATATATAGCTAGGGGGCGGGGTAACGCTTGTGACGTCACAGTTTGATGACGTCATTGGTCAGCCTTGTAACGTCGCAATCTGATGGCGTCGTAGATCAGTTTTTTTCAAGTTCCCCTCCTATTATACATAGCTTCAAAGTCCCGTCACAATTTGATGACGTCATAGGTCAACCTTGTGACGTCACGATCTACATTTTGCAGATCCCACGTACTCCATAAAACAGATTCTTTGCCACCTCTCGTTCAACTCTGCTAAAGAACCCGTGAGTTTTTTCATTGCCCTACTTTTCGAAAAAAATGTCCGCCGGCCGGCAAAAGTCGGAGCTCGGAAATTTTCCAAGTCCTCCTCCTATCACATTTACCTAATCGAGAGTGGACGTTTTTCAAGTCTCCCCCCCCCCTCTATCTTATATAGCTTGAGAATGGAATTTTTTCGAAGTCCCCTCCCTACCATTATATAAGTCGCCCTCCCATGATGTATAGCTTAACAGTCAGGGCCTATGACGGCATATAGGTCAGCCTTGTGACGTCATAATCTACATTTTTCATATCTCACCTGTTCCATAAAACAGGTTTCCTGCCACTCCTCGTTTAACTCCGCTGAAAAACCCGTGAGTTTTTTTAGTCCCTTGAGAGAAAGAAAGTGTTGACCTGAAAAGTCTTAACCTAATATCCTGAACTGGCGAGACTACTTTCTGTTAGTTGTAGTGTAGCTTCTAAGTCTAGAGGAGAAATTTAACGTACGACTCTTTGTAGTTATAGCCTAGCTCCAAGATTCGGAGCCTAACGTCAACTGATCTCATTCTCGCAAAAGTTCATAACTCTCATTTTTTCCAAATCTCCCCTCTATGAAGGATCGAAATGAAATTATTTCCCAGTCACTGAATTAGGTGAAGGTCATGCGTGACAGACATGAAGGTGGGACGCGGTCCTTTTCTGAGGATACCATTACCCTCCTCAAATAGCTCGAAATAAGTCTTAAAATGAAGAGTCTTTGCCTGAAATCCTTCTCTGAATCCAACTTATGTTTAGCCTAATACTTTATCCTAGCGTAAGACTCCATGGTTATTATTAGGTTTATTCCTTGAAATTTTAATAGGAACCTGTTCTGTTTTTTTTTTTTTGTCTTCTTTTTGAAAAATTTGACTCACGTCGTCCGGAGAGAACTGACCTACCCTAAGCTAAATAAACCCTGGGAAAATTGCTTTCCTTCTTCCTCCCCCCCCCCCCCACCCGTTTCTCCATTATCGAAAACAGAACTTGAAAAAATTCCGACCGCTGAGTTTTATAAGCGATAGAAGACTTGAAAAAATTTAGACTTTGTGGGTTTCCAATTCTGAATCCAATTCTCCATATCAAAATTAAATTCGTTTCTTAGAAGAAGTACCCTAAATTCCAGAAAACCGTCGTTTTCCCGTATCTGTTCATTTTTGTCTGTATATTTGTTTCATCGTGAAAAAGTTGAATTTACGTAGTTTTCCACGTCAATAATGGACGAAGGAAAAATGTCAAAAAGTTGAACGAAATGGGTTATTCCTTTCTATCGAACCGTGAATCGTCAAGGGAACGCTCTATATTCAACAAATCCATTTCGTTGTCTGTAATAAAATGTGGACTAACCTGTCAATATAAGGTTATGAATCTGTATTTCGAAAATAGTTCTACAAAAATCTCGACAGACGTGTGCTGTTTTGTTGTCTTATTATACCGCGTTTGGACTATTAATAATTTCTAATAATATACTGAGCAATATACAGAGATAGCTGTTATACAAAAATTCAATATCGAGAACTGTTGACTTGAAGCACCTATATATGAAAATTTCTTTGTGGTACCACGAAATTCAGTTCGAAAGACGATCGACACTTCGGAGTGGGTCAACGATAGGTTCGATAATAATGGGTTTACTTGTTGAACTTAGACCGGAAGGTCTGCGTGGGGTTGTGAAATTATGAGAAAGAAAATGAAAAAGTTACCATAATTCAATAAAGCTTGTTAATATTTTAACAAGGGTACTGCGTCGTATAATGTGGCATATTGATTGGTGTTTATTTCGCCACTTTATATTATTCAGAGGTATACGTGACATGCGAGCGACGTCGACAAATAATGGAAAAATTGGAAAGCCCCTTCCCAGATACCCACTGCTCATTACCGAGCCCTACATGGCTTAGTTTCACAGTCAACTTAACACCAATGTTCGCGCGAAGATGATCCGCAATCATCTTTGATTTACTGACAAAAATTGGCACCACTCGAAAAACGTGATCACCACTTTAGTATAGGGCAACGATTTCCTGCGTCGCTTAGTATATAGAAAATAGCATAAATTCTGTTGAAAATCAAGGTTTGGACACATCGCCAGTTAGATTTTGGCGCACGTACGGGCTTATTCTAGTAGAATGATTGTGAGGACGAGAAACACTTCAATGGTCCATTGTGGTTGAAATAGACAAAGTTAGGATAAATGGGAGTACCGAGTACTAAAAGTGAACATCGTTTCACACTACTGCTCCAATTTTTATACCAGTGTACGTGAGTGTTGAGACGAATAATATTACATGCGAAGACGTAGAAAGATAATAAAATGCTACAAATTCCTCGCGTTCAATTGTAAGTGAAAATTGGCTGTCAATCACGATGAATAAAGAATAGAAAGGAAACGACAAGATCGAGGTGAGCTAAATCAAATACCACGTCGGGTGTGTTTTTACAAATTTTCCATCAAACGATGCGAAAAATTGCGAAAAATTTGTCTTCTCTCATTTTCTCTCCTACCTTTTTTTTCTGCTGTTTCCAGGCAGTTCTATCAAGAATCAATTATTAAGTCGACGTAGAACCGCATATGTTAACATGAAAAATTTTTGCAGTTTGAGTACTTTTATAAAAGTATACCGGAGAGTGCGCTAAATGTTCGCCAAATTTTCGATGTCTTCGAAAGAAGAGCAACCTTCTATTTATATTATTAGAAAATAGAATCTCTATTTTTCACAATTATGAAGTTTTCTTATTTCAACTTTATCCATTTTGATGCGTCGAAAATAGGGCTAATGTGTACAATTTCACCGCACTTCACTCTGTAATTTGGAGCTAATATCGACTGGTGGAACATATCACCAACTCGTATAAAAATATAAGGCGCACGAAATTGAAATGATTCCGACGTGCTGCAAGCTGTTATTTCGTTATACCACGAGAACTTGAGGAAAAACGACAAATTTTTCGTCTTCCACAACCTATAATAATTAACATTTTGAAAATACGGTATTGTGAGCGTTTTGTATTTTTAGAATAACGATAAATAATACCGCAGTTGAGTGAAGTAAATTTTCCTTCGACGATTTATAATACGATGAAAGTTTTTTCTGACCTGGTTATTTCGCACCCTTCGGCCAAAGGCTGAGACGTGGAACGGCAAAATACTAATTTCAGACCCGTGCCTCAGACTTCTCGATCAAGAAGTTCTAGATCCGAAATTGGAAACAAGTTGTCTACTATGGACAGACTCCTTCAGAGCATACGTCACCTGACAGTCACTCTGAGTCTCCCTCTACCGACACCTGGTGTATGAAAACTGTTCCCATTGGTTGGTTTTGTTCATCCTCTCTCGCCTATTACCAAGCCAAATGATCTTTCGCTGTCAAACATGATGACATTGTTCAAGCCTTTGCAATCTCCACTTGGTCTCAAAGTTTTCTTCTCTTCATGCGGGTTTCTCACCTCAAATATTTCTGAACCATTTTGCTGTTCTTCAATTTGCCTGTAAAGGCTCTGCTAGGAGCGCCATTTTCCACGCTACCCTCGAAGGTGATAGTATAATAGTCCCATATAAATAACACAGGAACGATTTTTAAGTTTTTCATTAGTTGATTCATCAATCAATTTTAAAAAATGTGATTTACAAAAGTTGGAGCTGAGTCTACGCTGACAATTTCAAATCTCTTTTAGGTCTTTCAATTTGAATTTTACAAGAAAGAAGAGCGAAAAGAAAATACGTTGTACCTACAGTCATTATCACATATCATCACCTTCGAGTGCAAGCTTTGGAGAAATTCCGCATAGCAGCGCATACTCTGCCCTTATTACCGAATACATTGTTTACCAAAACAGTGGCTTCCAATCTTCTTTTTCCTCTGATATTTCGCGTTAATTTTTCCTGATGTTGAACTTTCTCCCAGTCTTACCAATGAAAACACCTTTGTGCAGTACACTCCGCTCAAATTCCCCTTGTTCTTTTCTTCCATCTGGTCGTTGCTTATTCTCCTCACAATGAGTGGGTTAATATGAATGCCTACATTCACATCATAATCAATGAACGCTTATCCAACTTGTTTGTACACTTCTGTGTAAGATACTGATCCAGGATACTCTATCTTCATGCTGTCATGGGTTCCCTCATTCGATTCAATTTATCCAAGCACTCCCTTGGGAAGATAGAATGGCCGTTGGCTGCTCCGATTTGCTTTACTCTCTCGATTTCATTCCGCTGGTCTTCATAATTGCTGGCTCAGTAGCATGAGTACTGAATCGCCGCCCCGCCAACTTGTGCCTGGGGCGATGGTAAGAGTCAGTGTACGTTAGCTTTCTGTAGATTTTGTATTCTATTCTGTTACTCTCCGGTATGAGCTTAGTAGATAGTCTCGTCGCCTTTCTCCACTCCTTTCACTCATCGCCTGTGTTTCCAGAAGGAATTGATCGACCACCTGTCTATTAGTACCCGCGACCAAACAATTATAGTAGTTCAGTCTTCGATCAAATTTCTGAACTTGCTGCCTTTCAATATCTCGTTTTTCGTGTCATACGTGAATATTTCCACTGATGTCAACGGCAGCGATGAGGCCACCGCTCGTCCTCCTCTCTGGCTGTAAAACTTGTTATCAAATTTGCAGTAGTTGCTCTACCAACACCTCATCACACTGAGAATGAGTTCTGGGGGTTAGGGTGTTTCACCGAAAGATTTTTCACCTAAGAAAGATTCACCTACAGAAAGTTTACTGTGACGAACATTCACCGACAAAATTCGATTATTATTTTTATTAAAATTAATCAGTTTAATTCAAGTTTAATAATCATAATAAAAAATCAATTTAATAATTTTATTTTTGATATTTTATTTAATAAAATTAAATTTTATATCATTTTTTATATTTTCAAGTATTATTTATTTTTATATTTTAATTGTATTTAATTTTGAAAAAAAAAGTAAAATAAAATAATTTAAATTGATATAATTTTTAAATAATATTTTTATTGAAATAAAAATTATTTATTAAATAAATAAATTGATTTAATGAATTAAAAATGTTATTATAATCACAAATAATCAAATATAATTTATTAACTCAATTTAATTAATTTGATTTATAAATATTGATATTTTAATTAAATAAATTTTCTGTATTAAATTATTATTTATTTAAATAATTTTATAAATAAAATTCGGTATAATATCAAAGCGTCAAATAAAAGTCGAACAGCTGATTGAAAAAGGTGAATTTTGTCGTCGGTGTCGGTGAACTCAAAAAAGGAAGATGAACTTTCCTGACGGTGAAAAAAAAAAACTGACAGGTGAACTTTCCTGTCGTTGATGTGTTCATTCCTTCAAAAAGACTTTCTCGGCGAAAAATCTTTCGGTGAAGTCGTCGGATCCCGAGTTCTGATGATATAACTATGGAGTAACGGATACTCACGGGAGTAAAAAGCACGGAGGCGTTCGTTTTTCAGGCTATCAGCGAGAGAAGAAGAATTCTCAACGGAGTGAGGAGATTCGACCTACCCGGGATTTAAACCAACGATCCAAGTATTTCGGGAGGTGATGAACGAAATTAAGGGTCGCATCGGGAGAGACTGGTCGGCAGTTGAAGATCAGAATGGCTAAACATAAGAAGGCCTGGGAGAAGGGCAGCGAGGGAGATTCGGCATTCGCTGACCACTTAATCACCAGTGGGCATAGCTTCCGGGAGGGATCTCAAGTGTTTCTCCACAAGTAAGATTCGTACTTTAAACCCATTGCCCTGGAACACATGGGACACATGTTAATCATTCGTCATAAGAATATTGGTGGTATCATGGTGTTGAACAGTCATATCGTGGACGAAGGTCTGATCAAACTTGTTTATGAGTAACTCGATGATTAGTTTTTTCCTTTTTGTCTCGAATTGGTGTCGTTGTTTCATTTCATCGTTGGGTTAATTGCTTTCTTGTTCTCGTTGAAGATGATTTAATAACTGAAAGCGCTTCGAGGTTGTCGAATTTATTTCTGCAGTTTTTGCAACTTTTTTTACTCTCGTGAGTAATTTTTCTGCTTTTGCTTTTTACTCTCGTGAGTAGCCGTAATTTAGAGGATCGAATTAATTCCATCAACTATGGAGTCTTGAACGAAACGTTAGCTAGACCCAGAGGTTCATTTCAGGTTGAGATCACAGGACGCTTGTCGTGCGCCCAATTTTTCAACCCCCTCATAGAACAGGTTTCCTGTTGAAAAGGGGGCCACTCGCGAATATAGAGGGGAAAATTATTCCCGAGGTCATCTGCACGCACGCGTACGCCAATTTTGGAATTGGAGCAGGGGAGAGGAGAGGTCAGAGCGAAGACACGATATATTGCGGAAAGAAAATCTCAAGGACTGCAACTTTCATTCTCTTTAATTTTTCATGGAACTTGATATGTGAGGTGGAATCAAGAAATAGGGTTAACGACCAAAACGGAAAATTGCATCACGGAGAGTTGAAAATTCCGACATGCATTCCACAACATACAAATACAAAAAATGAAGTTTTGGTCCTCCCCCTATTTCCTTATTCCACCTCACATAATTATTTCTCTGAAACGATTTTCTCCCATAAGAGCACCTGTAGAAGTCAGCCTGCAACGATGTTGCCAAATACTCGTAATCCTACTTCATGGCTTTTTAACTATAAGTTGCTGGGTACCTTGATGTATATATCATTATGTCTTGAGGTATTTACTATTATTTTGGCTTTTCTATCAGCAATGATGAATACATTTCAAACAGTGAGGAAACGGGCAACCACGAATTTATGTTAGATTAGTTCTGGCTATTAGAATCTTCATTTTCTCGAGAACTTTTCTTTTAAAACTTGTGGTGATTCTTATCATCTGGCTCCTTGAATGTCCGGAGTGGCGTAAACATTTCATAATGAAAGGAACTTATTTTATCAGGCTCAAATGATGCACAGTAGATTAATTTGTCTAAGGACACATACCGTTTGGGATTGTTTATTCTGTAATTTCGATGGTGCCTTCCTAAACGAAAAAAAATCCACCCTCTTTGCTTGCGGAAGGATTGTCTTACAAAAACTCTTTCCGTTTCTCTCTGTTGTGCTAATTTTTAAAATAGATAAAAGTCTTCGACAGAAAAATATAAGCATTAACGGTAACCGCTCCTCTGTTCCACTTTTTCCTTTTGACAAAGATAGCAGAGGCTGTTTTCCTACTTCACGGGGGAGTGCTTTGTCTTTCCACGTTCTCTGTTTCACAGGTACTTAGTCATTATTGTGCTTTACAAAATGCCGTCACAATTTACTATTCGCATTCGCGTGTAGCGTCTCATTTGCGAGCCTGTCATCGTGAGAGGCTCGCTCGACTGCCGTAATTAGGCGAATTCATTTTTAATTAAATACCAACGACGAACGTAACGCAGACGTGGCATGCGATCCTGTCGAATGCGATTAAAAATTCAAATCATTTTTTCCGTCTTCTCTTTGTTTTTTGGGTAAAGAATCTTGAAACGATAAAACGATTCTGGCACGCTTTACAACGCGTATTATGTGCTTCATGTATACGTATAATAAGAGTCCTCGTATTATACGAGTAACAGTTTTCTCGCAGGAAAATATCTTTAGTATAACAAATGTTTTTGGGTTATAGTTTTCATCAAAGACTTAATTCCAAGAATTACAACTGTGTGTACATGAGTTCACTTTGCGACAGCCAAACGTCAGGGTAGACGATAGCTGCGCGCGTATAATAAATGGTCGACTGTCGCCCTATCTCCACTGTACGAAAAGGTTCTTGACAATTTTGTTAAAAGCACACCATCGTCATTTAATGAGCGGAAAATACGGAGGTGTTCTGTTATATATAGATATTATAGCTTTTCTAGCTGTTGGCTTTTGTGTGTACGGTGCAAAAGAGAGCAGTAACTCACCCGCAGCAGACGTTCGAGTATGTTACAGAACTGTAGTAATATTTATAATTACACTCGAATGGACCGTGGACCACGTGGCAACGTCCCTCAGTCATACTTTCGTGTCTCGTCGAAATAACGCGATATTATGTCCCCAGAAGAAAGAAACAGAAAAGAACAACCATTAAAGACCCAAGGGTATAAGCGTTGTGAAATCTGAAATGAAGCCTTTCCAACTTCATTAATCAGCCCAGATGTCATGAAAGAAGTGTCAACCTTATATTTTCACATCAGGTGGGAATGGTCAAGCATTTCTAACATTCTCGTTTTTGAAACTTCTTCGTCGTAAAAATCACTTGCTTCATAAAGGTGAGCTCAATTTAGATGCTACCCTAAAGGTGTCCGTTATTTCAGCCCCTTCAAATTGAAACCCAAAATTGTCTCAATAATTTGTGTCAGTTCGTGTCAAAACTTTTAGCATTTGCACCCTCTCTCTTTCTCCGGTATCCCTAATGTCTTTACTGGAGGATCAGCCGCTACCGTCGTCAACCCAGAGATCAAAATGACCTCAAAAATTTGTGTCAGTTTCAATATTTTGTCCCACACCTACCATCTAGCCCCTCCTAACTCGAGTCTTGAAATGAAAGTACATGGAACTTGATTTGTACCCATCTGTGCGGTTGATCTCACGATCTACCGCTATTTCCCTACCCTGTAATCTATATGACTACCTCTTCAGACCTCACCCCCCCTTCTAAAACAAGATGAAAGTGGTCTCATGTCTGATTTGCGCTATTATGTGCCGTCAGTTGCGGGATTTGTACCTCCCCTCTACCCTGTGTTTAGTTTGTTGAAGTTACCTGGAAGCCAATCCGTTTATCGCATGTGCAGCACCTCCCGTGCTCGATAGTGGAGTGATTTTGTTTCTTTTAACACTGGAATCGACCCTTTCGGGTATAATTTCAGTGTTGGAAGAATCTCCTTGGCGAACCCCCTCTTTTTTTGGCAACCGCCAAGCTACATTGGCAACCGACGAATTGCGGTGCCCTCAGGCACGCAAAACTATAGAACACAAAACAATAACACCCCCTTAGGTATAGTAGATTGCTATTGGTCTCCTATTCTTTCTTCAAGTTCAGCTAATCTTTCTCTTCTTCCTACCCATCTGGATGCGGATGTTACACAGGGTTTGAGTAGACCAGAGCCTAGTTCTGCATTTGTCTATTCCATTCCGGGGCCATCTTCGTCTTCATGACTATAGACCCTGGTTCCATTCTTCTTCGGAACCCAGCATGATGGCAATCAGGCTATTTGTAGCCAGCGCTTCATGTACCCTGAACTCTTGAAGAGACCGACCAAGTTTGCCCTGCTCACATCTCATACTCAAATAAGGAGTGATGTGGTCCATCAACCAGCAACATGTTGTCTGCTCAACTTTTTATGAGCTTGTTGAAGCAGCCATGGCCGCTTAAAACCTGCGTTAAGGTTCAGTTGACCATGGTCTCGGTTCATTCTTTTATCAAGGTCGCATATTAACCCACCGATTGTCCGTTTACGCAGCTCACTCTGAGCAATTCCTGTTTTCCATTTCTCAAGCGAGGAGCGCCTGGCTTCCCGCTTGGCTTTGCACACCTCCGCAACAAAGAGCTCGACCAAGAACCTCGGTCGAGACAGTGCGGTAGGCATCAACCACCTTAGTGCAGCTCTTGTTGATCTTTATTATCTCTCTCCTTCTGTAGGGTATCTTCATGGAGTCGACCCACACTGGGGCACCATATAGGAGGATCGACAAGGCACACGCCCCTTTTCTTGCTCCTCTCGCCCTTCCTAGGTTTTTCATTTTGCGGCTTAGGTATGTAACTACCCTGCCTGCCTTTTCCGCTGTCATCAAGAAATGACGCCTGAAGCTCAGCTTCGAGTCAAACCAGACGCCTAGTTTCTTCATTACCCTCTTGGTCTTGATTTCCACACCTTGCAGCCAAAACGTGGGTGAACTGAACTTTTGACAAGTTGTAAGTAATATAACCTCCATCTTCAAAAATTATATGTATTTACTTTACTGAAATATTTTATTTTGTTGGTTTCTTGATTTATAATTCCAAATTCAGGTAAAATAAGAATATAAACTTCTGGATGACCAAAAAATCAAAATAAATGTTGGAATATAACTGGATTTTAAACTCATAATTCAAAAATTAAATTTTTCAAAAGAAACTAAAAATTGAATTTCAAATTTAAAAGTTAAAATATTCTTAATAATAAAAATAATTATTAAATAAATGAAAATATTATTCTACCAATCTCAAAAATATAAGATTTTTATATTTAATATTAGGTAAAATTTAATTTTATTATAATTTAAAATTCAATTTTAAATCTTTATAATTAATTTTTTTTTAATTAATAATTTTACTAAATAAATTATAATCAATATAAATCAATTTAATAATTAATCAACAGTGAAAATGAATAATAAATAGATCATTTAAAAAAATTAATTTTATGAGAAATGGAATATATTATAGGTATGATATTTATTAAATTAATTACTGAAATTGTAAAAAAAATTTAATTATAAAATATAAAATTTGAATTAAATTCAAGATATAAATAAATTATTTATTGCAAGTAAATTTCATTTTCTTTATATTATTATTAAATTAATTTTATTATTTTTAATTTTAATTATTGTAAATAAAAAATGATAATAATTAAGAATATTTTATCGTTGTTGATTTTCAATAAAATAATTAATTTAAATCTTAGAAACAGGAATAAATCAAATAATTAAAAAATTATCAAAAAATAATTTTAAAAATAATAATTTAAAGAACAAATTAATATTTAAAAAATTAATATAAATCAGATTAATAAAAATTGGTTTGAATACTGTATTATATTTAATGAATTTTAAAAATATTTAAAATGGCTTATAATTTATTGATTTATTATAAATATTAATTTATGAAATGTTGAATGTAATTTACCAAAAATTTTATTTTGAATAAATAAAAATATAAATTTATTTTTAAATTGAATTTAATTTAATAATTTTGTTGAATACAAAAAGACCCTAAAAATTTTATTTATTAATTATTTTTAGTTTCATTAAATTTTTTATTTTTATATTTCGATTAAATTTAATTTTATTATTCTATTAATTTACATAATAATTTTTTTTATCAATTCGTGATTTAAATTATTATTTATTTGAATAATTTTATAAATAAAATTTTTATTAAATTAATTATTTAAATTGTAAAAAAAATTAAATTATAAAATATAAATTAAACTTAATAATTTTTGTAATTAAAAATATCTACCGGAAGTTCTATTCTGCCGACTTAATCCAACGCGTCACTGCGGCACCCTACAAGTGACTGAGTGCTTTATTGTACGAGCAGACGTCTCTACTTGGATTTCTCGATAGCTAAGATAACTGCTGATCTCGCCTCAGCACGTACGCAGGCACTCTGGGTCCACGAGGGCTTCCAATATCTTCTCCCGTGTAATTGAGTTGAATCGATGGTTTCAATGATAATTTTTCCTGTTCATGGGAAAATATTGGTCATGTATGAGTCTACGGGTGTTGGCCCCTCCGACCTTCACCGATATTTCTTGGCTTGGTATAAGCCTTCTATGTTAACCTAGTTTAATGTACAGTATATCAGGGGTATATAAGATCAACTGGCTGACGATCTTACTCAGTCTGCTCGTTCACCTCTTCACGCTTTTAGCCCACTTCAGCCTAGTATATCATAGACTTAGCATACGAGTCCCGTTGAAGTCACTGAAGAACGGTAAGGTCACTCATAAATTGCGACGTCAGCGTGACGCCACAGATTTACGATTAATCCTCACTCTTGAGACATAATTATATACAGTATATCAAAAGCACGCTACTGAAAATCTTCTAACCAGTTAGAGACCATATTGCTGTGGATATCTTCTGTATTTTGGGAAACACGCAGAGTAGTTTCACGTTGAATTCGCACTTGATGATTTTTCAGCTGCTTAAAAGCGAAAATTGGTTTTGTGGAGTCATTCAAATCCATAATACTCGATGTGTTCACACTGATAACTATCGTCTTACTATTAGTAAAGGTAAAACGTGCTGTGCTCTCTTCTTGCGTAAGATTAATTTAATTTTACGCATGAAGAGTCGAAGTTTATTTCGTTGTTCACCCTGACGATAATGCGATTATCTTGTGTGCTTTATAGCGAATGATTATTTTTAGATAAAAAGTCTTCGACCTATTACAGGAGGAAAAAAGAAAAAAATAACTTCTCTCAATTATGGTTTCCGGTACGATTTTAGAGCTCACAAATCTTGTAAGTCAAGTAAACGCAGAGAAGTGGAAAAAAAGTTCTTAGTAGAGAGGACCTCTTTTTCCATCATACGCTTTCGTTTTCTTCGGTAAAAAGTTATTCCGAAGTCGAGCTTAAATTTGTTCGAGAGCATCAAATTGTAGAAGATGATGGTTGAAACGATTGCGAGGAAGGCCGAATTGGAAAAATTGAACTGATTCAACATTTTTTTTTTCTAAATGTCGTATACTTTGCCATCGCAAAAAAATGAAGGCATTATTTTACATGTTTTTAATATTATTCGAAACTTTCCTCCATTTTTTCTCTTCGCTTTGGCAAACGGCATACCAATGAGGGCTTCAAAAATTATAATTTTCAACGACGCGATTATAATTTTCAACAACGCGCTGTCTTCATTTTCGGTCGACATATTAGCGTCATTATCCTCAATGGCCTAAACTTCCTTCTTCTAGTCTTTGAAATGTCTCGTAAGTCTCTTGATTCGCGCTCATTCAGTTTTTCAATTTCTTAGCGTAGTGTCGGCATATATAATTATTTTTATCTCTTCAATATTTTTGTGCTTTAGTTTTTCAACTGGAAAAATATTGTTGTATGCATTCATAACGACCTCTCCCTTCACGTTGTATCATCCCAAAAGACTCCTTCGAGAACCAAAAATTCTTGCGGGACTAGATTTTTATCTTTCTAACGATTTTTTTCGTCGCTCGTCTGTAAGTTACTAGCAATTTATATCCATTTTCATTACCTGACTTCAGTAATACCCGAACGAGGGAGAAAGTGAATTCTCTTCTTTTTTTTCACATCCGCTTCATCTAACCTTACTGGACTGTTCCGCAAATTCTAGTTTTTTTCTCTACTTTCAAATTCTTTCAAATTTTCTTCTATCCAACGCAGTTTACACACGAGTTGATGACGCGTAGACTGTTGCTGTACGTTTTTATCATTATCAGAGAACTCGCTAATACTTTTGTGAGGTGTTCGACCTCGGCCTACGTAAAGATTTATGGCTCAAATCCTTATTAAGAGATGGACGAATGCTGAATATCAGCAGAAAAATTTGAAAAAATTTTGACTGAAGGCAGTAGATGAGCCAAGAAATTTAAATTTGAGAGATTTCGACTGGAGATCAGAGGAGGTACATGGCTGACTTTTTGAAGAATTTGAAAAATCTCGAGTCAGAAGCTATACGAAAAAGGAAACTTCGGGAAATGTCGACTCGAAACCAGAAGGTGCGGTTGGTTACTCAGCGGTAGGACTTGATAAGACCGATATCGTGAGTTCCTGGCTGCTATTAGTGCGATGGTTTGGATTCTGATATATGTGGGGTATGATGGTGCCGACTAAGGGTTGATATTCGGCTACACGAATCCGTTCCTTTAAGTTACGGCTATCCATACTAAACAATAAAGAGGAATCTCCGACGTGGAGTAAAAAAATGCAAACCGCAGAAAAAATGAAAATACGACGAGCGCTTCTTTCATTTCAGGCTCGAAGATGGTTGTTTAACCGAAAGCGCTCGTCGTATTTTCATTTTTTCTGCGGTTTGCATTTTTTTACTCCACGTCGGAGTATTCCTCTTTATTGTTTAGGTTGATATTCGGTTTTCATCCTTGGAAATTAGTCTTCTTGTGATCCATGTTGGAGAGCTTCTACATTATCTCGATATTATTCGGTTTTGAATTTCAGTAAATTTGTACGCATGGAGAACTTGACATTTCTAACAATTTTTTTATGGAGGAGAATGGAGATCTGCAGATCTTTTAAGAAGTAGGTAGGTAAATTAATTGTGTTTGCCGTTATTGATATCCGTGCGGTAGTATGGTCCTCGATTGTATGAAATGTTCTTCGAAATCAATTGATATTTTTAAAACCCCGCCCTGTATGCATGTATCTATATATAAAACAGGCGTGGGGATTCAAAATGAGCTTTGGTTCTTGTAGATTGACCAAGGGGGATGACGTCAGCAAATTGTTTTGCCTGATGGTCAACTGTATTATATCTTTTACACGAATTACTTCCGTACATAATAATTATTTAAAAAGAAACCCTCTTGTCTGTATTTAGAAACTGTGTAAGTCCGAGTAATTTTATCTCGTCTAGCTATCTCTTTTCACAATATATCTACCTTTAGAAGAAGAAAGAAAAATTGAGAAGAAAACTGTCATTTTCGTTTTTTCGCCTTTATTTTTCTCCTCTTGAAACCTTCGTCAATTCTTAATGACACTTTTGTTGTTCTGTAAGTGACAGCGTAGAAATATCGCGCTGAAAAATTATACGCTGTTCGGTCTGTAGGTGGAATAATTAAGATTAAAAACGAAAAAAGAAAGAAAAAGTGGAAATACTCGTGCGCTAAGAAAATAATAAAGAATATTATATTTACGATAAATTTTGCAAGTATTCGTCTCATAGGGCATTTGCGTAGAACATCGTGGCTGAGGAACGTTTTGTTGGACGAGACGTTGATAATTTCTCATTATGAAACGAGTTTTCACGCAAGAACGTGGTGTTGTAATTTCATTAAACATTCACCGCTTCAAGGATAGGAAAATACTTTAACGTATACATGTCTTGATTCTGCAAAGTCAGAAAGTGATTTTTGTGTAGAATCACGTCGTTGTCGTCATAAATATGTGTGTCGGACGGAAAGAAAGCCGAGATACCATCAGAAGGTGGAAATAAACGGATGCTTATTAGATTGACATTATTATATTATTTTGTTTTAGTAATTCACTGTAGGCTATATCAGCGGTGCACTTTACGATTGCTGTACACTTCGAGTCTTGTTTTGAGAGGTCCTACGTCTTACTGGCTGAAGAAGGCTTTACACTTCATTTTATAAGCACAAAGAGTGGAAGATACGATCTTGAAGCCGATAAAAGTGGTTCTTGAGAATGTTCATATATTCTAGAAAATTAATCTCGGGTGCAAGGGAGAGGGGAGGACAGAAAAATCTATTTTTAATCTACAACGTGAGTGTTCTAGAGATATTAAATTTCAAGTTGTTAACTTCTTTATAGCAGGCTTCAGGTTCCAGGAGTTTGAGCTTGGACACCTAATGGAATATCTGTTCGACCTCTTTGATCATATTCCTCACCACGAGCCAGAGATACTATTGCAAGTCATCACGATTTAGCTTCTTGGCTTCCCATTTAAATGCTACCGTCTCAATTTTCTAGTAGATGATCGTAGCAGAATGCACATTTTATCTAGAATTGGGTCTCCGCCCGATGAAGAGTTTGTGTACTCATTGTGTCTTCTGGACAAATTAAGCACCTCAAGTACTCAGTTGAATCTCTATCAAAAGTTTCATAAAACGTTGTGAACGGAATCCAGTCGAAATTGGGTGCGGACGATTTGGCGCCAATATCAAAATTGATTTTCAATTATTATCGATGAAGTGTGAATTAAAATTACAATGAAACCTTGAAGAATGGAAAAGACGAGACTTTCCCTTTTATAAATTCATCCCCTCAAGGAGAATGAGTCAGGTGGTAACTGGTGAAGAATGACGATATCCGTGGAAGAATTGAATGAATGGGTTGATGTATGCGAATTTGAGGTCATTAAGCATATTACGGCCTGCCATAATAGCTGCTTATGACATCACAAGCTAATGACGTCATCAGCTGGGGCTCTCTTTCTTACTTACTCTCTTCTATTCCTGAGATCACTCATTCCGCTCGTAAGCTTTTAACAATCTGCATTATAGTAGGCCTATAATAGTAATACTGCTCGAGTCTTGCTTATACTCTCCAGGTGACGGCTGATGACGTTATACGTGCAGGTTCCAGATTGGGTTCCTACTCCTTAGTCTCTATTATAGTGGGCTGTCGATGTACTGAACTATATCAGCAGGAAACTAGGCCTAATATGAGCCTAACATACAGCAGTATAAAAGCCTTTATTAAATCACTTGTAGGTTACGAGCTAAAATTTCAGGAACAGGCTCGGGGTCACGGCTGATGACGTCATCGTTTATTATAAAAGGAGAGAAAGGAGACAGTATACGTAATTATTAGGGGGTGTGAGGAAACTCGCGGGAATGATGTGAACTCACAAATTTTAACAGGAAACCTGTTTTGTCGGGGGGTTCGGAAAAAACGTCCGCCGTCCGACCAGCAAGCAAAGCTCAGAGCTCAAAAATTTTCCAAGTCCCCACAATTTAGTGCAATTTCCCATTTAACTGTTAACATCATTTTGGAACACCGAGTATAGCCTGAAAAATAGCTCCTTCGAAAAACTAGATATGCAGTGCTTCATACCATGATTGACTTAGCCTCTTCTATGATCCAGATATGCAACACTTCAAACACTATAAGACTTAGGACCTCCGTCTGAGGCAGTGTTTCTCGACCGGTGTGCCACTGCACAGGACTCTGTCGCAAAATTTTGATCAAAAACATGAATTAACATGAATTAAAAAAAGATTTGCCTTTTTTTTTTTATTATTTATTCGAAAAAGTCATCATAAGCACTTGACCGATGTGTTCCAATTTTTGAATGATGTCAGTTCCAGTTATAATTACTTGGACTTGAGTCCGAACCTGCACTCACTGTCATAAAAATCAAGAACTTTCTGCGACTTGATCAAAAATACAGGTTTTATTTTACGTTCGTCATAAATTTCGGTATTAGAAGAGCCCAGAGAGTTTTCAGTAATTACAAATATACAGGAAACATCCAGACACTTTTGCGTATATTGGTGGCAACATTTTTTTTGAATCCCGGCGGAAGATCAAAGCTCTTGTTTTCGGGAACTGCAGTGTATATAGAGAAAGAAGAGAACGCTTAAGCCATCTAGCAGGCCATAAATTCTGAAATTAGGAGTACCTAGGAAACCAGTAGAGATATGAAAATGTCGAAACGCACAAAAATTTTCAATATAATTTGGAGTTCTGGAAATGCTGTGCCGCGATATTAGAAAGGTTGAGAAACACTGATCTAAGGTATTCCAAGTCCCCCTAGTAAGATACACTATGCGTGCCCCATCAAACAGGTTCCCTACCGCCCCTCGTTCAACTCGGTTAAAAAATCCGCGAGCTTTGGAATTGGGAGCTAGCGTTCAGGAAACTTCAAGAAAGACATGAAGTATGCTTAGTATAATGAAGACTTTTAGGAAGCTTACGAGCAGAGAGAGAGAGTGTGTGTGTGAAGCTGATGACGTCACAAACATGCATCATAGATGGTTATGACGTCACGAGGTAATGACGTCATCATTGTTGATATTCATATAGAGCGATCCTCGAATGAACCTTTCGTTGATTGGATGAGCCAACTTACAATCAAAATCGTTCCGTATATGTCCTCATAATATCCTCAATATTGAGGACACATCGGAGGATATCTGAAACTGATGTGCTCAGAAAACGTACTGGAGGTAAAGAAACTGTTTTTCAAATATGGCGTGGCTGTACAGCCAAGACCGTTGAAGACCGGATTAGCATAGTCCTAATGGAATTTGTACCTTGCATGACGTCATTCCAAAACAAAAACGCAGAATTCAATTGCAAGCGCGGCCATGAACTTAAGACTTCCAGTCCATCATACGTATTTGCTGTGTGTAGTGTCTTGTTGGCAGATGGTCGCTTCCTGAATCCTAATGCAGTACTGCATGTCGAACACTCACTCTAAGACAAATATCAGACTCATGACTCACCTGTACTCTTGATAACAGCTAATAGGTCGTTACCGGCATTGCCCTTATCACTTCAATGGTATTGTTTTGAAGGCTAGTCTTTACAGACCTTCAATTTTCTGACTTGACTATGAAAAGTCTTCAGCCATCTGTTGTCTGAATAGGCACTTAATAGCGAGGAAAAGAAGTCCTAATTTTTTTCATAACTTTCTCCCTCGTAGAATTACAATAATGTTCTTCTTTTCCAAGGTTTTACTCTAATCCAATGCTTTAAATTTTTGCCACAAATATCTTCTTTCATAAAAGTTTTATCAAATAAACTGATTATGATGAAATATTAGTTAAAATAAAGCGACGCGATAGCCGGACGATGCATTTAAAACAAAATTATGCTAAAATGATCTCTTTTAAAAATGATGCGTCGCTCGAGAAATTGCTCGTGCGAAAAAGACTATAAAGGAAAACATATACAAGTTCCGGGTATACTTTTATCAATTTTCATTGTATAAAATTTGTATTAGACTGCCGGGGGGAAAAAAAAATCGCCAGTTAATGGCCTCCTTTAAAGTCTCTCCGAGGAAGTTATGAAATTGCGCGATATTTTTAATGAGAACGATCTTTCAACCCACGTACGGTTTATAATTTCTCCAGCTCGTTAAGCATCAAAATCGAGAAGCCGAGCACCGCGACTGTATGACATTATAATACTCTCGTGCTCGTCTATAACAAAGACGACGACGACAACTCGTTTCAGACGGAATAACAAGTTAACACGTTTTGTTAGGATAGGTGTTTGCAAGCACAACTTTTGAGTTCAAATATGTCCTCTTGGCACGGAAATTAGAGTATTACTTTTAAGTACAACATGTGAAGTTTATAGAATAGCGAACGAACCCTATATACTCCTTTCGTATCGTACCTCGGGTCACCAAATGATGCTCTCTGGATTTCGTAATTCTGAATGAAATTCGTTTGTGTCTCCGATATTAGCGAAGGAATAATATACGTCTAGCACGGTCCACTTTTTCACGAGCGTAACCACTTTTCCACTCTTGTAAATCTGAAAAGTTCGTCAAGTTCGTATCTAGTCGCCTCTATTTTTAGTTGCATTGAAATATGTTATAACTAGCCGCAAGCGGCTAGTATGTTATAATGTTAGCTCGTGTCCTTCAAAGCTAATGTAATATCCTTCTACCTCTGAATTACATACAAAATGTCGTATCGAAATCCATATTAATTATTATCGATAATATATCATCTTTTCAGATTGGGACTACTCTTGAAAAAGCCGTCACGATTTTTCGACAGTTTTCGGAAGGTTTTTGACTGGGACGACTCCTGCGAAAATCGTCGTTTATGTCACGCTTAATGACATCATCAAGGACCTTGACCTATTTTAGGGACTTGGACAGATTTTGACCTTCCCACTTTGGTATACTAAGCCTAACAAACAGTGTACTATGTTATATCGAAGTCCAGTAAGCAAGCATATTATTATTAAATGCTACACTATACCTATCTCTGAAGGAGACACGTTAGACCACCCGTAGTCAATGACTCCAGTATTGCAAAATTCGTTAGATAGAAATTTTTCAAAAGTATTATCATTATTATGAACTTTTTTCCTCACTCAATGTCTCTTCGACGATCATCTACTTACAAAACTTGAAAAAGAGATGAAGAGAAAAAGAAACGAAGAAGAAAAATAGAAAGAAGGGAGGGAAAGGAAACAAAAGGAAAGAATTTCGGGATCAAATTCTACTCACCTAAAGAAGTACAGCACTATCATCCTTTTCGTTAAAGGAATTTAACCGTGCGCACTCGGTTGTCTTTTTATTCCATCTCAGAGAAGGTACTTCAACAAAGTCTTCGGCATTTCTTGAATGTACGAGTTTTTCCATCTTAAGTGGACGAGGGGTAAATTCCAATTAAGATATTCACGTGGCTGATGAGTAATATAAGATAGAAGATGAGAAATAAAACGAACTCAGCAGTATTTATGTTTTTCCATCTAAAACAAAATAAACTTGACTACAGAAAAAAAGAAAAAAAAAAGATAAAATTCGCAGAGAAGATAGCCCGCGAATACCTCGTCTCGAAGCTCATAGTAATTAGGAATAAATCTGTGAAGAACGATAGCGCTCCCTCTCTCTCGCTCTCTCTGAACGCGCGATGTGCCTAATTTTATGTAATTGTACTCCGTGTCGAAAAAAAGTACACGCAATAGGCTACTCGGTAAATTTTCAGAATGAAACCAACGTCATTTTGTCAGAGTAGTTTGTTTTATCTCGATTTTTTACTTTTTTCTCCCTTACTTTCTTCACTTCGTTGTCCTTCTTAATAATGCAATTTGTCCAAAAACAACTTCGAAGCATAATTGTCTGCTGTTGTTCATAAATATATTTTGGGAAAAGAAGCAGCGAGATACACAAATTTGTCATTTTCTCATTGTTTTTGCCAACGCGAACAATTTCTAGTGCAATAAGGAATACGCTAGGATAATTAATACCTTTTTCTGTTTGGATGAACTTCCAAATCTTCCTCTTACTTTGTAAAGCTGTCTTGGTAAAATAAGTGGCTTCAGGTTTGGATACCATTATTATTTGGTTTGAGCAAAGATCTACTCTTAGGGTCTGGTGATCAATGAGATTACTTAATTTTTTTAATATTAATGGGATAGAATGCAAAATCTTTTGGAAGCCAGCCCATAGTGACATCATCACCCCAAACGACTTGTACCACACTCCAGGTACAAGATAGCTGTGACTTAGAGCACTTCTTGCCCTAAAAAAAACAATGAGAAGAAGAAGATAGTGAAGTAAATTGCAGAGCTAAGCTAGTTTCAAAGTATGGTTGATGGAGTCCTTGGGCAAAGATTGGAACCAATGACCGCACAGTAAGAAACTATTAATACACTATCACGGTGATTAAGAAGCTATAGTAGATGTAAAAATAGTGTATGAGGACAATTTTCGCATATTCAAAGGGTTGATTAACAGCCCCTACAATTTTCTAGCAGAAGTACTATGCAAATTGTCCTTGCACACTACTTTTACGTCTACTGACGTTCAGTGGTTATGACGTGAAAGTGGGTACTCAACCAACAACTAGATGGAAGAAGACGACAAGAGGAATTTGAGCAGTGTACAAGCCCAGTTGTCAACATTGCGAATTCGTCTACATTGATGAGACTGGGGGAAGATCGACATCAGAAAAATGGAGCATGAAAACATGGATGAAAAAAGGAGATGAAGAGTCACTGTTTGGCAAACACCGCAATGAAGAACAGCCCAATAGTGAAAGAAAACTGTAGAAAAGAAAATTATAGTAACAGACGGAGATTGAAAAAGCAAAGGAGAGAAAAGTCACCCTCTTGGAAAATGTAATGACCAGAGCTCGGATTCCTCGGCATTTGTCCAATCATTTTGCCAAGGGCGAGAAGCTTGAAAATTAAATGAAAGTTCATTTTAGGGGTGGTGGGGGCATGTAAAACAAATTTCATCTTGCCAAAAAGTGCCGAAAATGGAATAAATTCCGAAAACGGAGTTTGAAGCCGAATATGGCCGAAAATGACCATTTTGTTAAAAATTGTCTAAAATTGTAAGATTTTGGGCAAAATTTTCTTAATTTTGATTGAAATTCAGCAATTTTTGTGAAAATTGGGATTTTTTTTTAAATATTATTTTTAGTTCAATGTTGAAAAATTAAAAATTTTGATTGAAAAATTCTTAGGATTTTTTGTTGATGAGTTTAATCTTCGAAAATCGTTTATTTTGGTCAAAATCACGTAATTTTGGTCGTAAATTGAATAATTCTGATCGTGAATTTGTAAAAAAATGCCACATTAAAGTGCCCAATCTTTTCATTTTCAGTGCCGAAAATTCCGGCCTCTGGTAATGACGTTTGATTGCAAAAGATTATTTGGCTTAGTGTATGGGCGAGAGAGGAAATTTTAGTCAAAGCCATTGATTACATCATGGAGATCTTACAAGGACGTTCTCCAAGGATATTAATTCCACAATTCAAAATTAGTTCGAACATAGCCTTAAAAATACTCTGGGTCTAGCTTATAGTCAGTCCAAGACGTCGTAGTGATAGCCTAGCTTAAGGGTTTCCTTCCGCTTCTACAGAGGTTGAGAAAACAACATTTTTTTATAGCTCTCCTTTCTAGAGGTTCCTGGCTCGAAATTTTGACTGAAATTACTTTGATCCTAGCCCCTAATTCCAAAATTCGCAAATTCATACCATCACCGCAAGTTGCCCCTCCCCCCAAAACATATCTTTCTTGAAGTCTCCTGAATCCTGGCCCCTAATTCCAAAATTTGCGAGTTAATAAATCCTGCAAGTTGCCCTTCCTCCTCCAAAAAAAAATATTTTTTTTTTAATTCTAGCCCCTAATCCCCGAAATTTTCAAATTCACATCACCCCCAAGAGTTGGCACTTCCCATTTCTTGGAATGGAACCCTAGACATGATTCTGAAATCTGTGAGTTCCACAACCTAGCCCCAATTCCAAAGTTTGCGAGTTGACGTTATCAGCTGGTGACGTCATCAACCGTAACGCTGTGTCTGATTCTGAAATTTGCGAGCTCTATCCATCTTTCCTCATACTTGTGATCATTACTCGTAAGTGGTTCAGTACACGACTGTATAATGCTGTTTGTAGGCATTAGGCTTGGTTTCATGAAGGCCAATAGTATCTGAGTATTGCAGCCGAAAATTCCAGCTTCGGCTTTCGGCTTAAACTTACAACCTTGGAAAATTTAGCTCTTGGCTTTTGGAAAAATTCAGCTGTCTTTTGTCTTAATTCAACTAATTTTCGGCTGCTCAATGCGCGAGTATAGATGGAACGATCGGGAGAATTGGGTCTTTCATTTACTTACGGAAGATACTATTCTCCAGTTTGTTTTCATCTCTATTGGATGACTGCACTAAAAGCCTCTATGCTGAACGGCGCTGAACAGCTGAACTGTACCGGAACTAATCTTTCTTATCACTTTCATTTCTTTGGCAAAGCCAATATGACCTGGAGACAGAAGCAATTGAACTTGAAATTTGAACAGTCAAGCAGTGTATTTTCCTATTTTGCGGGAATCATGAAAGCTCGAAGAAAGCTGAAAAAATTTGGCTCCTTCCGGCTGAAGGAGGTTTAAGTAAAGCTGACTCTCAGCTTCGCTCTTATCAGTAAAAATTCATCTGAATTCGGCTTTCAGCTAGCTGAGTCTTGACCTAGAGGCCTAGTATAATGGAGACTGCTGAAAGCTTACATGCGGAACGAGCGATCTCGGGAATAGAAGAGAGTAAGTAAGAGAGAGAGAGAGAGAGAGAGAGAGAGAGAGAGAGAGAGAGAGCCCAACCTGATGACGTCACAGATATCCGTCCGGATACTTTTACTTCATATCTGCTGTTTGAAAGTCGCAATTTCAAGTTTCGCGAGAAGTATTTTCCATGTTCCACGACCATATTCGGTTGATAGGAAAAACTGTTGGAAGAATAAACGATAGAAAATATCATTCTCAAACGAGAGTGGCGATTCGAAGATTCATCAATCTTTTGTCAATTGGATGCAGGAATAAGAAAAACGATTACAGCAAGAAGTTGTAATACGTCTTTTCTTGAATTAGCACTCGGCCTCTATAGCTCCATTATGTGCACACACACATTGATAAATAGAATCCTACGATTTCCAAAGTGTACGTACGAGTGGCGTATTCTTCGTGACGCACAGGATACCGAATTCAAGCTTGATGTTCTTCATATCGAGGAAACATTAATAATACGACCAAAACAATTAATCAGTAGGACAACTGCTACGTCGTCGAAGAGAAGGCCGAATGACTTTTAAGAAAAACGATGCAATTCACGTTCGTTTCGAATCAGAATGGACGACTAATGTGTTGGCCGGATTTCTTTCTTTTTTTTCCCCTTTTTCTCACCTTCACACCAGCATTAAATATGGTGTAAAGAATCGTTTTCAGAAAATATCAGCTCACTCCATCTGGTGGAGCATTGCGCTCCACGTATTTGCACAATCCGTTGTACAGTATTTTTTTATTTCGCGATAAAAACTGTATTACGACGTGTATAATATTAATAGCGCCACCTCGCGAACTGCGGTTAGTATGAACGCATTTTAACGACCTAATTTCAATTATGATACAGCAAAATGCAATGTGCTCGATTACGATACCGAGAATAATTCGAAAATCGTGTCTCGCGTCAAAATAGCGGAAAGCGAGAAACCCATCTTTTTATTTCACGAAACAGACTCGTAAATAATAGCGAGTACATGAGAGCGTCGACTTCCTGTCAAGAGATGAGAATCGTTACGTGGATGCTGTACGCGGAGCGGGCTGAGTAACGTTGATAGTTCTGCATATTTCTGCGCCGCAAATAGGCGGGAAAAAAATATTGCGTATTTGTAGTGGCACGTCGGTTTTTTTGATTCAATGCGAACGATTTTCGAGAACATCGAGTGGAAGCGTTAAGATATTTTCTGTTCGTATTAACGAGTAACACACTGTTATCGGTTTTTGTTTTTGAATTAAAGTTTATTTATGTTTTTTTTACAATGTAAATGCGTGTTAGCATATTCTTTGGCGCATAACGATGCAATATCTTCATCTTAATAGTGAAAACGTATAGGTTCATTTTTGAATAACATTGACTCGCGAACGGTGATCGTGCTCGTCCTTTGCCGACGTCATCTTATCGCTTCCAGCTTTAGGTGTCTTTTCGACCATAAACATCACAGACTTTGATGAAATATTGCTCTCTGTCAGATAGGTATATTTTTGGAGATAGTGAAGTTGTATATTTTCTCATGGATGGAGTTTCTATGAACGATATTGCATGAGACTCGTGACTGCGGTCATGAAGCCTGTACAAACTAATGAATTTCTCTTTCGTTACAGAGATAAAAAAAATTCTCAAGTGTACAATTCTACTTTATTAGTTAGTCTGCAAGATTACTTTTGGGTGTTACCCCATCATCAGTGTTGTGTCGCTACTGAAGAACAAGGCCTTAAACTCATGGATAACAATGCCGTGTTGTGATTAGTTCACTCTTAGAACATATTAATTAACACTATGTTGTTATTGGTCATGATTGCTTCATTCTCTTCTACCAGGTTTGCTGCCTTCTTATTGGTTGGTTCTGTTCTTCTTCTGTCGTCCAGTCACCAGACTGAATAATTTTTCATTATCAAACGTGGCTGGATTTCTTCCTCTTTGCATACAGTGTTTACCAAACAGTGGCTTATATTATGGGAATGGTTGGGTACATAGACACGTAACGAACCACGAATTATTATCACAGACAATCACAGGTATAATCGAATAAAAATTTGAGAATCACAGAAAGAAATAAATCTGGTTCAAAGAGATGAAAATTAATAAGTAAAAATAGTAATAAAATTTTGGTCCGAAATAAATAAGTTGAAAAAACTTCGTCAAAGGAACAACTAAATCAAAAAATAAAATCATCAAAATTACGAAGAAGGTTAAAAAGAAAAGTATTAGAATTAAAACAATCAAGAAAAAACCAGTAATAAATTGCGATAATAAGTCGAGTATACAGCGAACGGTTTCGGACAGGCGATGCTGACCATCCCTGAAGAAAATAGAGATGAACATAATATGAGAAGATAATGTCATCTTATAGACAATCACGACGTGTGAGGATGGGAGAAATCGAGCAAGAACCGCGAAATAGGTGAAACAATGGTGGCTGTTAAATCATTTAGAAGTTTTGCGCCGTGGGTTTTGTATGCCGCAACCGTTCCAGCCTCCTCTAAATGATTCATTATTCTTCCCTTCGAACAATGGTGTAGAATTTTCCAAGAGACTTTTTCAAACCTATGTTGGGACTTCAAACAGTGTTTAGACATTGCCGATTCGAATGGTTTCTGAGTGTTAAATGCTGAACGATGATCTACTAGGCGCGAAGAATAGAATCTACCATTTTGGCCAATATACACTGTTTGGCAGTCTGTACAGGATAACTGGTACACTCCAGACTGTTTTTCAGGAGGAATTGGGTCCTTCAAGTTAAGGAGAATGTTGATTTTGGTGACTGGGCGAAAAGCGACTTTGTAACCATATTTCCTCAGAAGGGAGGCTGATCCATTTAGAACGACAACGTGGAGACCATCATGTTATGCAATTGGATTTCAGAATCACGAGCCGAAGCGGAAAGAGGAAGGGAAAGAGAAGGCGGTGAATAGCGGAATTCAAGGCGGCCATTTTATGGGCTCTCGGCTGCAGAGAACAATTAGAAATAGAAATTCCCGTGAAAGTACTCTTCCTGTGGATTGCAAATTTTGTAGAGAGGCTTGGAAGGCCAGGCACTAGACGAATGGTTAAATCTAGGTGATTTAGGTAGTCGTTGCGAACTTCGATGGTAAATTACAAACACGGATGAAATTCATTGAATTTGCAATGAAGTTGGTGAAGAGACTCGTCCGTGCCATTCCGTATACATAGTATGTCGTCCATATAGCGAGAGTAATGGAGGAAGTGGCCTTTGTCGAACTCATTAGGTAGGATCTGTTCCTCCAGGTAGGATATGAAGACATCAGCGACTAAAGCAAACAAGGGACCGCCCATAGGTAGCCCGTCGGGGAACCGGTACGTTTTCCCTCGGAAGTAACAGATGTTGTCATTCAAGCACAGGAGTAGCAGTTTTTCAAATTCTTTGCATATATCGTTGGAGGTACCAATACTATGGAGCAATTCTAGCATGTTTTTGATGGTATAGAGAACCGGAATCTTGGTGAACATGCTCAACGCGTCAAAAGAAAGGAGACGAGATTGCAGAGGAAAGGATTGTGATGCGAGACTGTGCATCAGCTCAATAAGGTTTTTAACGTTTCAACGAGGCGAGAATCCAGAATATGCTTTAAAACCAGCCAGCGAGAGATTTGGCGAGACGAAAGGACGATGCAGTATAGTAGGCAACTACGGGTCGTATTGGTTGGTCTGCCTTGTGAATTTCCGTAGAGGCGTGGGGTATATAGCGACGCACATCTGTTTCAGTTTTTCACCTGTAGTGCCAAAGATCAGGGACTGCTTGTCCAACACAGCTCGAACTTCTTTATTGTGTTCGGTGACTTTGTAACGAATAGGTACACTATTAGCATCTCTAAGGAAGTTGATGATTTTTTGTTCATATTCGGATTTTTTTAGAAGAACGAGGGCTTTTTCATTGTCCGCTTTTACCAGGACTATATTTTCGTCTTTCAGTCTCTGCTGAAGGTTGAGGAAGGGGCGAGTGATCGAAGGAGGAGCCGAGAATGTGGACGCGAAGTTGTCCAACAGTGTTCTTACTTCAGGTAGATTAAGAATGGGAGTTGAGGCGTAGGGGCTTCCAGGCTTCTTTTTCCCTTGATATTCCATGTTAATTTTTCCCGATGTTGAACTTTCTCCCAGTCTTACCAATGGGAACGCCTTCGTAAGTTCCCCTTGTCCTTCTCTTCCACCTGGTCGTTGCTTATAGTCTTCATCATGGGTGGTTTATTATGGATACCACTATTCGCATCATAATCTTTGTACGTCTTTGTCACCTTGTTTGTGTGCTTTCTTGTTTATGGAATCGATCTGGTACACTTTCTCGTCGTTCCATCATGCGTGGGTTCTCTCCTTGGCCTCTATTTTCCCAAAGACTCCTTTCACTACATCTCTATGGTAGCCGTTGGCTTCTGCCATCTGCTTTACTATCTCGATTCCTTTCCTCTTTTCTTCGTTGTTCTTCAGGACAGAAATTGCTCAATTGGCTCCTTGCTAATGAAAAAGTTTTTTGAAGTGTACTATGTCGGGCACTGATAGACAGTTAGACCTATTTCTTTTGGAAATGAATGCGATGAATGAGAGCATCAAATTCACAGCGGTAAAAGGCAATGAGACCATCGACTATTTGGACTTTACACTCACACTGGTGAACAACAGAATAGAATACAAAATCTACAGGAGGCCAACGCACTCAGACACCATCATCTCAAATGATTCCTACCACCACCCCAGGCACAAGTTAGCGGCAATCCAGAAATACTGCTATCGAGCAGTTTCTGTACCCAAGAACACCGAAGAGAAGAGAAAAAAAATCGAGATAGTAAAGCAATCGCTGAAGCCAATAGCCACCATAGAGGTGTGGTAGATGGTGTCTTTGGGAAAATGGAAACGACGAAGGGAACCCATGATGACACTGTGAGAAAGTTCTTCGGACCGATACCATGCGTAGGAAGTACACAAACGAGGTGATAAAGGCATTCAATGACTACGATGTGAATGTGGGTACCCAAAATAACTAAGTTATGGTGAAGAGAATCAGCAATGACCAGACGGAAGCTTGAGCGGAGTGTACAAGCTCAGTTGTGAGCAGTGCGAGGGCATCTCCATTGGTGAGACTGGGAGAAAGTTTGGGATCAGGAAATGGAGCACAAAAAGTCAAGAGGGAAAGAAGATGGTGAGTCACTGTTTGATAAACACTGCAACGAAGAACACCACAATGGAGAAGGAATATTTGAAATAATACATGTAGAGAATTGCAGAAAGAGAAGAAAACTCTGGGAACAAAATTAATGGAGATTGCAAAAGCCAAGAGGGAGAAAGCCTGCCTCTTGAACAATGTAATCACATTTGACAGCGAAAAATTATTCGGCCTGGTGATTGGACAAGAGAAGAAGAATAGAACCAACCAATAAGGCGGCAAGAAACCAGTTAGCCAATAGAAACGCAGTATTTAGGTCAAGAGAGTGAACCAATCATTAAGCAGTATAGCCAATAAGAACACAATGTCATATTATTTGTAAGAATAAGTTTTGTAAGACTGAAGTGAACCAATCACAACGTAGCAGTATTATAGCCAATACAATAAAAACTCATATTTAAGGCAATGTTCTCCAGTTGCGAGACAACTGATGATGGGATGACATCCGAAAGTACTTTGTAAAAGCAACTATGTACACTTGAAAAAACTGTTTCAATATCAGTGCTCTACTTACACCCTATACTTACTCAATATTATGAGTTCCTTGAATCATATTTTTACTCTTTCTCGGATATGCTGCTGAGAGATCCAGGATGTAACGAAGCTATCTTATATGAAACTTTTCTAACGCCTCATTTCGCTTCTTGTATAATTATCGTTCAGCACTCACTTTCGTACAGAAATATGTGGGCGGAGAGGAGAATACGAATGAGTGAAATGTTTGGGATCTTCAGCTAGTTAGAGGTGTGCTCAGCTCAATATAAACAACAAAACGCTACATCAGCTAATCTCCAATTATAGAACAATGTAAAAACGGAACTGGATGACGTCACCCAGTTCCGCATCCCATGTATTCTTAAATGTACATGCGGGTTGCGTTTTGTTTACAATCGAACTGAGCACACCTCTTTTCAAACACCTTGAGTTAGCTCAATATACAGAAGACTACAGGCTCATTCTAAGCTGGAGGGACTTTGCTATGACGTCCTAATGACCGAGACAGATACATCAAAAGTGGTTATGATCGGTGAAATTAATTCGATATGATCGATTATGACGTCATCAAAGACTTTGGTCTTATTGAAAGACTGGAAAATTTTACCCAGCGCGTAATAATTCAGATACGAGCTAGTTTCATTATTTTTAAAAATAAGATTTGGTATCACTGATTTTCTCCTCGCAATCACTCACTAATTTAGCCACGTGTTTGTATTTTTGCAGCTGATGCTTGAAAGCGAACCGATACCATGGGGCCAGGTATCTGTATTGTTTAACCAGGGATGTTCTGGAGCACCGTCGCGCTAATACTACAAATAAGTTTCTTGCAATTTGTAGCCATAAAAGAAGCACGTTCCATAGCCTGTAAGTATTATTATATTTGCATAAGGCACTTTCTCTGCGCGCGACCTTCGCTCTCGACAGTTTTTTAAATGGAATCTATCGCAGGCGACAAACGTAAATCATTTTTTTCGTCCGCCCTATTCGTTCATCATTATTCGTACTTTGCCCGCTCGTATTTGGAGAAAGAGCGACGAGGAAAGTCGACAAATTACATATTCCACCTTCGTGGCGTGCGTTATTTTCCATTCTTATTAGCCCGTCGTCGTCTGTGAAATAAATTCGCGAGTACAGTCTCCTCATTCGGTAACTAAGTATACGTATGTGTACAATGTGGTTGATCGAATTATTTTCGAACGCAAGAACGCACGATGCCAATAAAATGAAGTTGTTTCACAAAATTTCCGAATTTTTATACGTATTCTGGTGTTTTGCCCGAGGAAAACGTACATTATAATACTACATACTATGAGGGTGTATACGATAGAAAAATTTAAATTCTCGCCGGCTGCGTTTTACGCGTTTTCCTACGCAATCAAACTAAGAGAACAGAAAAAAAAAAAAAAAAGTATAGAGAAAAATATTACGAGCAAAAGGTCGCTTGACATATATGTGATAAGCCCGCATTTGTATTATACGCAAAATACGCCGAAAAAGTTCTTCTCGGCTTGGAAGTTTTTCGCACGCAATCAAACCGAATATGAATAAAGGTCACGATATTATATACATAAACTGGAAACTTTTCGCCGAGAGCTAACCAAAAATCTAAATCAAAAAGACGAGACGCTGGGAGCAAAAAATTTTCGTGCGTGCGACGAGAATGGCGATGACTAAGTGATAAATAGTATGATCTAAATTTTTTTTGTCAGCGCTCATGGCTCTTCTCTCGCTCTTATCGTAGGCCACGTGATCTTTACTCAGTAGGTATAAAATCGCACGAGGTATTATGCAGTTTTGAGAAACGAGTACTCCTGTAATGGCCCGAGACAATAAAATTCGTCTAGTTTTTCCTCGAATCGTTAAGCTTTTATACCTTTAACCTCAGCGAGAGTATTAGGGACCGCATAAACGGCCATAAAAGCACGATACGAGTAATGGATAGTACCTATAAAAACAGTCGCATCACGTCTTTCGCGCTGACAGTTGAGTATGCATTATCTTAAGATTTCATATCCTTTTTTCCCACCCTCCGTCTACCGTAAGACAAACTTACATTTGTAGGCTGTTCAAACTTTATTATTATTTCGTACGTACTCGTTTGAAACAAAATAAGTCGACGAAATTCAAGCGCACTATAGCTGTAAATATTCGTTACTGTACGAAACTAACCGCACACCTGTGGAATATTTTTAGGGAGGTGAACCGCCGCCATGTTACCAATAAGGTATGCACAAGAACCACCAATCTTATGAAATGACTGACAAGAAACTTCTTGTCTGTACAGGAATGTACGGTACGGAATGTTCTTTATGGTTGCCAATCACAGTGTGTTCGATCTTGCGGTGAGACAGAAATTTCAAGACTTTCCGCCTTATGAGACGTGTGTTGGTGGTTTCTCTTCAATGTCGTAGAGTAGGAAGATAGCGCACTTGATTCGCATAAATTTAACGAGTCCTTGAAATTTGTCCGGGCAAACATTGATCGACGAAAAATGGTGATTGCTGAAAAATGAAAGCACGAAATCTAACTGCTACAAAATTGAAATGTTGGAAAAAAATATAAATTTTGCAAAATTGAAATGTTACAGAATTTAATAGTATTCCAATATCGAAAAATGTTCCGAATTTATCCATGTGACCTGGTTCCAAGGACGGGACGAATATAAATCTGGAGATATAGGTTTATATTTGGACGGTAACATTCTTCTTTTGGAAACAGGTCACAAATTTTGATACACGATCACAATGAAAATTGATTCTAATACATCAGATTGTGTGCGATACCCCATAGATAAGTCGAAAGGTAGTCGTCGCCCCTGTATCCTCCTCTTTATCTATATTGAATGCTAAAACAGCTTGATTCAATCAAACAGTTCCGGCTTTATATTTGCGCCGCTTGTACGCTGGCTTCCCTGCAACCGCTTGTTCATAACTAGCCTCAGTTGCGGATGGCTCTCTTTCAAGGGCTTTATTTAATTTTTAAATTTGAGAATATTACGTATCGAGGGTGGATTTGAAGCCGTGGTGCCCCGTTTCAATCGCATTTGTCGTCTTTGGTACTCGCTCTGGAACTGCATCATAAATATTTCAGCTTTCAATGCCATTACTGAGTGAAAAAACTAAAGGGTCTGATCAAGAAGATGAGAGGACGAATTAAGTACGAGGACCAACGACAAGAGAAGACGCAATAGTGTGAATGATGCGACCTTGCCCCTTCAGTAGGAATGTACCAGTTAAGAGATTTTTTTGCCACCATTGCAATTCTCATGATAGACAGTCTTTTTTTTTTCATTCATGTACTGTAAAATTTTGTCATTGTCTAATTTCTCATACTGACAACTTTCGCCATTGTTTAATTTTTTAAGCAAGTTTTTTTCCTCGGTTAATATTCACTGTTCTTTTTTCTGTCGGTCAATTTTCGCTCGGACAAATTCCTGACCCCAAATTGAACTTCTCTTTCTAAACTAGAAGTTGGGCTGCAGTTGATACTTTTTCCTCGTGTTTATAAATTCCTATACAGAATGAGGCATGCTAGCAGTTACAGTCGAATTTTTGTATCAATTCTTTCTCCTATTCATAAACTCTTCTTAATTCATAACAAATTCGGAGACTCACGATAATTCAAGGCAGATGCTTTCGCTTAGAAAACTCAAAAAATATTCTAATAAGAAATTTTGTCCATTGGACGAGAGAGAAGGAGAGGTGGTATTCGGTGTATTCTTGGCTTGAAACGTAGAGCTGATTTTCGAACTCCGGGTACGAGCCTTGGGACTCGGAAAAAGAGAGATTGTCTGACTGAGCCAAATAAATGAAGATCAATTGTTTACCTCATTTATATTTTATGGCCACACCTGCTTGGTGATGAAATCGTGGGCTAGCTTGTGAATTTTTCTCACAGAGGCGTTCACCCCGTTCTTCGCCTAATATAAGCGCGTTGTACTGTATGATAAGCTGTCTAGCTCAGGTGGGCGAACGGATACTGCATTTTAAGCTGTCTTACTTCAGAAGAGTGAACAAGCGGAGCGAGTGAGTCCCCGTTCTTGGATCAATATAGGCCTGGTGAACGGGAGGTTAGGCTATACCGGGTGGGACAGAAAGATGTTACCAGTAATCTGTCGTAGCGCGAAAACGCAACACGTTAGACGTATAGTTTAAATATACAAATTATGTATATCGACTTTATATTCAATTTGAGCCATATCCGAAGTTTCTCCGACTTTTCTGAGCCAAGTTATGGACCAAAATGTGACAGAAATTGACTAATTTGCCAAGATTTCCAAAATAAGAAATTGAAAAATCTCCCCCCTTCCAAACTTCATGGGGTTATTTAGGTATTTTATTCGGAATCAGCGTTAAATTTTACTTCCAAATCGGATAAAATATGGAAGTTTGAACAATTTTTAATTTTTGAGGATTTTGGCAAATTGATCAATTTTTGGCACATTTTGGTCCATAACTTGGCTCAGAAATGTCGTAGAAAGTTGAGTAGGGGCGCAAATTGAAGATAAAATTGATAAACAAATTTTGTAGATTTAGAGTGTGCATCTAACCTTCTCTCTCTCTCTCTCTCTCTCTCTCTCTCTCTCTCTCTCTCTCTCTCTCTCTCTCTCTCTCTCTCTCTCTCTCTCTCTCTCTCTCTCTCTCTCTCTCTCTCTCTCGGGATCACTCACACTGCTCGTGAGACGTTATGAATGCTGATTACGTCTCAGACAGCCACCATGGATGGTTATGACGTCACACGCTGCTGGTCTCATCAGCTTGGGCTCTCTATCTCTCTCTCTTCTTCACTCTCTTCTATTCTCGGATCACTCACTCTACTCGTAAGCCTCTTAACAGTCACCATTATACTAGGCTTAATAGTAATTATTACCTTCTACTAGGCTACCGGCTCATGGCTGATGCCATGCCGTGCTGATTTCAGAATTGGGCTACTGCTCCTCAGCCTAATAACCTCCATTATACTGGGCTACACAGTATACTAGATTATACTAGGTCGATTAGCCTCCATGGTGGGCTGAACTCGCAAATTTCAGAATCAGGCTCGGGGTCATGGTCGACGATGTCGCCAGCCGGTGACGTCATAGTTTGTTATAAAGAAAGAAAAAGAAGGGGGAACTCGCCGGGTGGTGTGAACTCACAAATTGTGGGATTAGGGACCAGGATTTACAGAATCATGTCTATGGTTGCTTCCCGGGGGTGGGAGGATGAGTAACCCGGGGGGCGGGTGTAAACTCGAAAATTTTGGTGTTAAGGGCTGGGATTTAGGAAACTTCAGGAAAGAATGAATCATGTCAAAAATACCGCATAATATGCTGACCTCCAAAGATGATTAGTGTAACATTATTTCATTTGCTTGTTGTATTTTGGAAACTCTCATCCCCTCAAAGATCGTCCGCTTCCCCCTTCACTAGTATTTCTTCGCCTCGTGTATGTCCAACAAGATGTATGTTAGGCTAATCAGCGAACAAGCTTGCTCACTACGCTTGTTCAACTCCCCCTTTTCAATATTTCGACATGATATATTTGAACTGGGGGTCAGTCAGGAATCTGTGTAGCGTCACGCTTTAGGACGTCATCAATGACCTTGACCTACTTAACTGTTTTGACTTGGATTAAGTCTATCAAGGTCGTCGATGACGTCATAGTAACGTTTTCCTCCAGCAGTATTTCTTATTTTAGTGTAAGCCTAATACTCTGTATGTTGGCCTCCTTTTTCCAAGTCCCAAAAGTGGGTCAAAATATCATTAATATCATCATACTACGCACCACCCTCTCTATATAGCTTCAGAGTAGAAAATGTTTCCAAATCCCTGAATCACAATTAGTTCAATGTTAGTGATGACGTCATAGTAACATAATTGTGATAACAATCTTGAAGGTCGACATGTTTCCGAGTCCTTATATTCGACGATTCACGTGCATCCGCAGACACCCCCTTCCCATTTACTTTCGAACTACGGAAGAATGGTGGACGTTTTAAGCTGGTTTGGATTGAAGTCTTCACCGTGAACCTAAATTTTAAATTTGGAAAGATAGGAATAATAATAAAGTCTTTTCTGTTTTCCATTTTTTTTTCTTACATATTATTATTTATACTGATATTCAATTTATAAAACTGCGGCTAAAAAAGCTTTCTGAGTTGTAATCGAGCGCTAAGAAAATTTGTTCGAGTTCAATATTGCCCTTGACGTACAAAACACCGGAATCAATTTACTCAATTTTCGCATGATGGAAAGATTTCACACTTCACTAGTGGGTGCGTTCAAAAACGAGTAACCAACTCTCACCGGGTTGTCTGTATCTCACTCCAGTCTCGACTGGATTACGTTAGAGTAACCAGGATAGAAAATTGATCGGTTGCGCGTAGTCACACGTTTCTGAACGCACCTCATTGGACGAGGAAGAGCGAGTGAGTCCGTCAGCTAGTTGCCCTAACATACAGTAGGGGAGACCCTCGATAAATTGTTCTTCCTCATCTTCTCCTGTGCTTCGAAATGATAATATGTATAAAATAAAATTCATGTGATCGTAATTTGAACATCCATGGTGCAATATTTTTCATCTCGACTTCTTAATTTTTTGGTTATTTCTAGGTGTCGAAGACTTATTATTAGTCCATGCTCCAGAAAATCTCACAATCACTTACTTGAGTCCGAAATCCGTGAGAATTAGTTGGTCGGTAACGTTGAGAGATATCAAGAAATATGAAATAATGTACAAACCACAAGACGCCAGGTAAGATGAAAGGAAACGCTGGTTCAGCAATTATTAACGGATAAAAATATGAAACACAAGTTTTTTGCCCTTCGGCAGTCGGTTCTTCTTCGACAGAATTATTAGTGCACATCGCTCGCGAATACGTTCTCCTATTATTAGAAGACTGCTTTTGTAGCATAAAAAAAATCTCCTTTGGGAATTTCTGTCCCATTTTGGTACTCTCTAAACAAAAATATGGTACAAGTTCCTTATAAATTTATTCTAATACTTTTGAAAAATTTATCCACGACTCGTAAAAATTATGCTAGCACAAGTTACCAGAATATTAATTTGAATCGTTCAAAAGTTTTCTGCTTCATCGTTGACGCAGGTACCCAACTAGCGGAATGCTTCGGGCAGTTAAGAATTGCGTCACTTTCTTGAGTCTTTGTATCAATTTTTTTTTTTTTTTTTTGAAATATACATGACTGTAATTGTAGTTCAGCGTAAGATGGTTCAAGTCACTTCGGTATTAGGGTTAAACATTTTTATTTTCTAGTTACAGAGTAGTCGCTGTTATTGCCGCTAATTTCAACTCAGTTACATTGCACAATTTATTACCTAATACCACGTACAGGATGTCGGTCACCGCTTTTCACGCCAACAGAAAATATCACAGCAAGCCAATCACGTTCAAGACATTAGGTAAGATAAAATATTTACTGTATTATCTGTACGATGTAGGTACCTCGAGAAGTGTGTCATCACTCAGAGGAGTTTTGAAAAATTCAGAGTAAAGAGCAAATAGAGCGATGGTGGATCTGAAAGAGGGTCCGACGCGACGTCGCGAGGAGCACTTTGATGAGCAGAGAGGGGAGATACCTACCTTGAAGAAGAGGACTAAGGTAGTGATGTCATTAGAGCGTTCCAGCAGGACTGAGTAAAATTAAGACCAAAGAGCAGAGGAGAGAGGGCTGACTTATCTGAAGGACTGTCCTATGATAAATAGCTTGGGGCATGAAAAAGCTCGAATCAAATCTGAAACTGTGAGCTAAAAAGTAGGGAACTCAAAGAAATTCAAATTCAAAAACGCGAAAAAAAGAGGACTTATGTACTTGAGCGTAGGATATTGAGACCGGAGCAGGCAATGCGAGTTTCCTGCTATCACTGCACGTTCTCTATTCGATGACAAGACCCCATTTTTGATTTTTTGATCCTACAATTGGCGAGATTGTGAAAATCCTGACCCCAGATTCGAAGTACTGCATGGTAAGAATTGTTTGTTGTATCATTGGTGCTTGTTAATGGTTCAATTTCAGTCACCTCTTACCTCTTAGGGTGGTGATGAAACCAGCCATCTTCTCAGGAAACTGCGAGGCAGTCATTTGAGCAATGTTTGTGCATGGTAATGCTTCAGCTTTCACTTGTTATACTTTACTCGAACGATGTAACCATGGTAGGTCGAGAATTGTGGTGATGGCGGGATCTCAAGCGTAGTCGGTAGAAAAGACGGAAATCATTTTTGCACATTGGTATTTCAATTTCCACCATCGTTTGTACTTTGTTCTAATGTCTTGTAAATTGTGGGGTGGGGGGTGGTTAGGGACTCGTACCTTGTCAAAATGGCTTTGGATAGGAAACTTGACTTTTTGGTCCACCGTCCTTCTAGGAAATTGTGTTATCCACTTTAGGTACGTACTTTGGAAAATTTCAACTTCTCAGCTATACCAAATAAGAAGCAAGTTGTGATTCTTAGGGAAAGTGGATCTGTACTGACTGAGGAACTTTGAACAATCTTATGAAGTAATCTAGGACTTCGTGGAAACTTTCAAAATTGACTATTATTCACTAGAAGGAGAGAGGGCTCTGACTCGAATTAGGGACTTGGCTCTTTATCTGAACTCCAAGTTGTGGCTCCTGAAGGGAAGGGTTCTGTTTTAGTATACAGGCTGAAAAAATTTTGAGACGGCAAATTATGGTTCCGACGGGATTATTATTAAAAGATAGAGAGGGCTCTGAATTGTAAACAATTTCCAACTCCTGGCTTTTTGTGTGAACCAAAAATATTTTTGAGAAGGAGGAGTTAAGACGCAGAATTTCGAAATGTAACTAACTACCCATGTGAAAGAGAGTTCTGAGCTGGTTTAGGAAGTTCTTGAATTTTCAAGGATGATCATAGGCATCGTAGAGAGAGGAGGGGCCCCTACCTGATAGAGGAACTTGGAAGAATTTTAAGAAAAGCTTACATTACTCATGGTCGGAATTTTTCAAAGTCCCTGAAGTTGATTAGTGTTCTATAACCCACCACTCTCTATAGAACAATATACCTGTTATTTTCTTATTGCAAAAGTCAAAATTGATTTTGTTGATACTTGCCCTATGCGCTGAGGTAGGTATTCCCCCGCTCTGTTCTCTGGTACCTCGCTCTTTTGTTCACTGCTAACTTTCTGCCCTCAACAGCCTGTACCCAAATTTTCCCATACTTTCATGTGACCTCAGCTTACGTCATTCATCTCTTTTTGTTGTTTCAATGCCATCTAGGCGTCTATTTCAAACTTTATTCGTTCATTCACTCCTCCTACCTTACCGAGCTCACCTTATATACAAACAGGACATCAATATTCACCTCCCTCTATCTCTGCTGCACGAAATAATACAAATCGGGACCCAGAGCCGGTTCTGCAGTCTCTAGTAAGAAATTTCGCTTCCACATTCACCGTCAAACTTACTGCTATATTCGCCTTCCTCTCTTTTCTCACCCGCTTTTTTCCTCCGCGCAAATCCTTGAGACCCAATCTGATTCTCTCCCATCCTCACTTGCAATTCAAGACCCTCTTTCTACCAATCCATATTGTCGAATAAATCCTCATTCTTATATGCACTCGTTGAGTTCTTTATCACTACCTGTTCTTTAAGAGCACTGGGACACGTCATCCTCGAGGAACATGCCGCAGTAAACTTTGCCGCAAAGCAGACACTGCACTGTATTGCTTTCACCTTTCGTATTGTATAATCTCGAATCCTATTGCTGCTCCGTCATCTTCTCCTCCCGGTAGGATTTCTGATCCCCTTCCTCCTCCAGTAAGTTCCGAACTATGGTAATGCTCCAATTCTTTGATCTACTTCAAACCGTCCAGCCCGTCCCTACGTGAAGAAAATATACTGACCTGTCTCACCCACTTTTTTCACTTTTTAAGCCTCTCACCTTCTTCATGCCTGTATTGAATGCTGGCGGTCTATCCGAGCTCTCGAAAACATCCGGCTGTACCATTCTGTGTCTTCCCTATGAGATAATTTTGAGAAAATTAAGCGTACCTATTATTTCTATAACACCATCTAATTCATATTCATCTTTATTGTCCTCCTCTGCCCTTTTCGAGACTAATAACTCGAAGTGTAATTGCAAGGCTCCTTGATGTCAGAAAAAAAAATGGAGATTAGTATTTTCATACATTCTTATTAGAATGTAAGTTCTAAGGGTATGCTTTCAATGAGGAGGGAAAAAATATTAGATACAGCGTCTCTGAAAAGTGAGTGAACATTCAGGTGAGAAGCAGCGATTACTTTATCTCTGCCCTTCCGTTTCCACGTTGTCAACGTAAAGCACAAACGGTGGGAATTGAGGTATTAAAATGCGCAAACGACTCTCAAGAAGTTTTTCCATAAACTCCTATCTTTTGGTCGAAACATCAATTCAGTGAGCAGCGCCTTTCAGATGTGAAGTCATATCTTTTATGGCACAGAATGAAGCCTAATGTCCAAATAAAGTGCACATGCTTGCACAAAAAATAGAGATCTGAGGTGACGCTGAGCAAAAGGAAAAACACATGCGAGTGATGATGCGCAAAACTGAAAAGTAACAAAACGATAACGCGGAGTCTCAAGAAAAAGAAATGTATTATCGTTCCGATCGTGTACTTCGAAAGTTCCTGTCTTTAGTTCAATCAAAGTTGCGTGCAAGTCGAGGAATGAAGAAAAGAGAGGAAAAAAACTGCATTTACACTTAACTCTTTTTTTTTTCCAACTTGAAACGTAATTTACGTATCTTTCGTCAGAAACAGACGCTATTAAAATTAATTCTCTAGATATTTTTGTACGTCGAAAGCGCGACAGAATGCAAGGGAGTTAACAAGTTAACGCGACAATCGTGTCATAAACACGCGTGTTATCAACTTGCCCCCTCATCATCAATGACCGACTCTGGTGGCTTCATACATAAATAACGAAGTTATCGTAAGTTATTGACGGCAGGTTCTTCGATCGAACTACGTTTTTTCTTTATCGAATTCACAAAATATACTGTACCGTATATACGAGGATAATATCGAGCTTTCCCATTGTCCTTCAAAAAAGCGACGTCAAATTATGTACACGTACCCCTACAATCGAAGGAGACGCACACCGACAAACAAGTTGAAGAGAAGCATCGTGTACCTACGGTAATTTTCTATTTAAAATCGTTCGTTGTGTGGTAGAATAATGATTGTTTGTAGGAAAATCGGATTCGAAGTCTATTACGTATTTGAAACTTGGCCACAGTTCGTGCAATAGTAGCGCGAGTAGTAGACCTGCGAGAGTTAAGGCGAATATCGTGTATTATTCGCGAACATCTCTTTCGGGGTTCTCGAATAGAATTTCGTACAAATTTAAACCGATTCTTTGCGAGAAATTGTGAATATCGTGAACGGCGGAATTTTCATTCGAAATAGGTCTACGTGCGTAGTGGGTGAAATACGTGTGTATTGTGGATGGTGGAGAACGCGTTTTACGTCGTCTGGGGGTAAAAATGTTGTCGGCTGTGGAATAATTTAGAAGTTGGTGCCCGCGTATATGTTTTCGTTAAATGGGCTCGCGGTGTCGAAAAATACTCGTTGCATACTCACGCTGGTTTTAATCTCGCTCAGTTCGGTGATAGGTAAAGAACACTACGCAATTAATTAATTTTTATCGTACTCGACGCTTCGGGCCTCCCTATTATCGTCCCTCACCCCCCCTCCCCTCCGTTACGAACAGACAACGATAAATTGGAATCGCTCAATTTATTTGTGTACAACACGGCGGCGTCGCGCATCATGCAGTCTACAAAAATTATTTTATCGAGAACCCGTAGAAGTGTGGGAAGACTTCGAACCGAGAAGATGACGAAAATTCATTTTTCTTTACCGATCTCTGGCGTCTAATAAAGGTTTTTCTCGAACATAGCTGTGTGCTAAAAAAGTGAGACGAAGGTTCTCGATTTCATTACGTAAATGGTTATGGGAGAACATTTCCTTTCTGATCAATATATAAGAGTGTACCTTTCGAACGCTCTCACAAGTACATAGAATGCACTTTGAACCACCGAATCGCAAAATAAAAATTGCCAAGAAAGTGTTCAAAACAAAAATGCTAAATCAAGTGAGGCAGAATCGATGCGGACAGTAGGCGGGTCTGGTTCGAGACGTGAATCTTTGTTGTAGAATGTCGAAATAGAGTCAAAAGTTATTCTTATGGATCAAATGTTAGTCTCTTCAAGGTTGTGAGGGCGGATATAACTCGAATTTGGGAGTGGTTGAGGACATTCTTAATATTAGAAACGAAGCTATTCTTCATATCAATGGCTATTGAACTTACAGAAATTCTGTGGGTCGTAATATCACGTTCGCTTTAAAGTTATAAAAATAGGCAAAACTGAGCCCTACGCGGACAATTTCTCTCGGAGATACAGGGAAAGATTTGGTAAAATATGCTTACCAAAGCTTTTTTCGCAGGGCGTCCACATGATTTATTAGCCAAATTGTAGATAAAAATTGATCGATTTTAAAAAATATTACAATGTGAAACATTCTGGAGAAAATTCAAGGAGTTGCTTTCCCGTAGAACTCAATTGCCCGTAAATTCCTCAAATATTCGTTTTTTGGATAATTTTATGGTTAAACAGGCTTGAATACTTGGGGCTGGAGAATTTGACTTTTGGTCAGGGACGAAAAATGGTCGATCATAACAAACCTACATCTTCTCCAACTTTCCACAATTTCTGCTGCTATTTATCTCTTCACAGCTATTTCTGATCCGTTACACTTTATCTTCTCCATTGCCAGAGCTTGTCATAGTCTTGTCAAACTCCTTTGGGTTTCTGGTTGACCCAGCCCTCGTATTGGGAGTGTCTTACCGAAAATTGTACTGTAAAAATGATATTTTGTTTTTTACTAGAGAATGAGTTGTAAAAAAGGAACGCTGGTGGGAAAAGGTGAGCGACGCCCAAATTCACAAAAAATAGAATAGAATTTGGCTGTCATTTTTCTTACTCCCCCGACACCCACTCACTCTTCACAGAAGTGATTCCGTCGCTTCTTTATCCGAACCCTACGCCCTGGAACTTTTTCTAGTTCCCGGGAATCAGGCATCAAAAAAAGACTTGATGCTTCAGTCGATGCTCGAGCTCTTGTGTCTAGTATATCCAGAGCCTTAGAACGAGGGTGGAGGTTTGCCTCAATGAGACGCTAGTATTGGCAATTATTAGAAGGCATTCAATCGGTACTGAAGTGGAAAAAAATATAGGATGGAGAAGCAGCGAAGAACTCGTTTTTAACTTCCGATTTTCAACTCCTTTTTTGTAGTTGCAGAATTTCTCACCTGTACATCGCTATTTTGGACCAAAAGTATGAACCTTCAACGAGAGCGAAAGCGACTAGCTATTTCGATCTTTGAAAGTCTATAATTGAAGAAATTTCAATGTCTTGGCCACGTATGAAGAAGGGGGCTCAGAAAAATTGTTTCAAAGTCTGACTGATGATACTAAGAAACTTTACTGATTCCTGCAGAACGGATTTTCTGTTTTCCTCACAACGAAAATAATCACGGTCACTTTTGATATGTATTAAATTTTCGTGACGACCTATGATTGACCTTGACCCACTTTAGAGATAGAAAATAAATCCCTGTGCTCTAGTACGTAAACTATATAATACTAAAGCTGCTTCTATACTTCCTCTTCAAACTCTATACTCGGTCCTCGTCCTCCTGATCAGTAGAATATCTTTTCTCTACTCTTCAGTCGAGACTTTTCGCGCTCCTCTGCTGACGTCAATCACTCCTTCTGCTCCTGAGTTCAAAGGTTACGCTTGAGTATCGTAACGTCCTACTCCAGATCAGCCACCACATTTTACATGTTTTCAACATTTTTTCATCTCTGATATGTCATACCTGACTAATATCAGTGCTTAGTTCAGGCTAACTACTGTCCCCCTTTGGTCATCTCCCATCAGTAAAACTTTTAACAGAGAATCCGTTCTATGGGAGGTTATTTAGAAAAATTTGCCGTGTGTCCTGTATGTCTGGCGGAAACTAATTTAACCTAATAAAGAATTTGGACTTGAAAAAAATTTCGACTTTTGACCCATGATATATGACAGAAAAGGGATTCAGAAAAATTTTGACTTTCAAGCCATGTGATAAGAAAGGGACTTGTAACCATTTCGACTTTAAGTTGTAATACATAACAGTAACGGGACCTTAAAAATTTTAACTTCAAGGGACTTGAAAAAATCCAGACTTTGAAGCCATAACAGATGATGGTGGGGGGGTTTTCAGAAATTTCGACTCCCGAGCGGAGGGACGGAGAAGAAAATGTTGACTTTCAAACTGTAATATATAACAAGAAAGAGACATGGAAAAAAATTTTCGATATTCCCCTCTTATCATCCTCATTTCAAGTCAAGTTAGGTTGCCGGACGGCCGTCGGTAGACACCGGACATTATTTCCGTATTGGGAAAATTTCGACTTTCTTTATAGGTTGCCCTCGTGTCGTATAAGTCCCCCACTCCTATGTATCTCGATGGTTGGATTGTTTCAAGGTGCTACTTTCGATACGAAAAAGGAGAAAATTTTGCCTCGACCACTAGCTAGATTAACGTAGGCTAGTTTTTGCAGGACGGCAGAATACCTAAATTTCCGAAAAACCTTTGCCTCCCATAGAAAATATTCCCTGTTGTTGCGTCCGACCTTTGTGAAGTCATCAATAGCCTTGACTTAATCTAGGAATTTGGAAACTTTTTTTATTCCAATACTTTTAAAGAAAGCGTATTTAAAAATTGGAACCATGAACCTCTGCAGAGGTGGGCGCAGAAGAAGTTCGAGCTCTAAACCTTCGGCCAAGTATGCCCAACCCTTTCCACAGCCAGCGGGCCCCTTTGAGTTAGATAAGAAGTGAGGCGGGCCAATTTTTTCCTATTTTAAATTATTAAGAAATTTTCGTGTTTTATTTCATGATTGTCCAGTTTTGCGACGGGGTCTACGCGGCTAGGCTATGAGTATGGAATCTTGGACTTTTTCCCCTGAACATAGAAGCTAGGTCCAAAGAACAATTTTAGGCTAAGATTCTTCAAGTTGAGACTCTCACTATGAATTAGGTTCAAGTTTGGTTCGTTCAAGTAGAAGAAAGGCGTGACGTCATCTATGCACTCGAATAGTCAGAAAGAGATAAAGGAGGACTTGGAATAATTACAAGCTTGAGAGCATGACATCATTAGGGCTGTACATCACCAGGCGCATATATTCGGCACTTCATCTTTCATAAACAAACGTTCATATTTCGCCCCTCCCCCTCTTCAAGGTAATCATTTCAAGTCGTCCCCCCAAAAAATTGCGTCCTGGGTCCACGCCTGTATCACTCAAAATCCTCAAAGACTAGAAAAATACAAGCACGAGAGTGTGATGTCGTCAGGGATGATGATTTTTGGTTCGAATCCTTATAGAGAAGTCACTTACAAAAATTATAGCTTGATGTCAACAAAATTTCTATAGTTTCATAAAGAAAGGTGACTTTCAGGGTTTTCAAAGATTTCAACCATACGTAGAAAATCGTAATTGGTAATCGGAAACGGCGAATATCGCGGGTTCCCTGCTATAACCATCAACAATTTAATCCAATTTTGAAACAGGTGGTGATACGAAAAGTTGTGGGTGGTAAATCTACCATGATGAAATTATATTTTTTGAAAGTTGAAGCTAAAAACTATAGCTAGCGTGAAAGTCATTAGAAATATTTACGATCCAACGAAACAAAATTTGTAAACATCCGATCGAAGCCGAAGGATCATTAGTTTTTGCATCGCTGATCCTCGTACTATTCGTGTTCTCATGTATGTTAGTCGTAGTTATATTCTCAGCGGCTTATGTATTATCCTCATTCTATCGTAATATCGTAATAGACGCAGTTCTATCTACATTTGATCCTATTATCGCACTCACCCTCCTCCTCTTTCCTCCTTGCGGAAACGCATGTCAGTCGCGTTTTCATTTCGCTTTTACCCGCAAGTTAATCCCTTGTTTTCACTTGTAACGCTATGCAAGCGATCGAATTCGCATACGTCCTCTTCACCTCTTTGTTACACGTCAATGAAGCAGAAAAAAGAACACGAGCTTGCTGATACGAGCGTTATGAAAAATAAAAAAAACATTTTCGATGCCTTATATATATTTTTGCGCGAACAAACACGTGCCAACGTTGTCTGTACTGAGCTCGCGTCTACGTAATTTAATGAAATCTGAACTTTCATTTGTCAAACGCGAAACTCTGATAGACAGACGTCTTCTGTTACTTTTTTCTCGCTTTGTCGCCAAATTGAATGTAAAAAATTTTGAGGTCGTAGATGTAATACACTCGACTTTCTTATCGTACAAGATACGAGAAAAATCGTGTCCCGATAGTATTTTCTACGTGAGTTTCTCGATGTCTCGATGGTCCTCTTTTAATCTAGTTTTTATGCTGCATACTGGAGTTGATTGTCACGCACGCATTCTGTACGGGTACATACTCGTAGTATTTTGATGTAGCGGACGCGTAAATGAAAAATCAGTAATCGAATTTTACTCTTCGACGTACTCTCTTTGGTTGCAGATAGCGGCGCTGTCGTCACGGAGGCAATCACGAATAACGACGATGAAAGGATTGTGGGTAACGAAATTACGCTCGGGACGCCGGAAATATTTCCCGGTAACGAGGACAACATAACACCAAATTCAGTTCCATCGTCTCCCTTCGGACCTTCCAGTCCGCCACAAACTTACATACAGGTAAACCAGAACTCTTAATAGTCTCTCGTGTGCGTGATGTATCGTACTCGCATCATCTACTCGGAAAATTGTGCCTGTAATTACTCTTATCTAGAGTGGAGGATGTAGTTCTCGTTTTATCGCTTCAAATTTATCCTTAATGCGTTTACTATATCTATCTCTCGTAGTTCGACGAATTTTCAGCGATTGGATAGACGATAATATCGAGATCATTAGTTTTGGGGGCGTCAGCAGAGTACACAACTTACGAACATATTGCTATTGTTGTAAGAATAAGGCCACATACTGACTTGGAGAGCGAAACTGAAACTGCAACGAAATCACGAGAGTTACGTCATAATTTCTTGCACCCCGGTATCAGACTGCCGATGTGTATTTATATGCCAGTTGTGATTTCCGAAGTCTCCAAAAATCTTCACAAAAATGGAGTACTCGAATGTCTCCAAAGATTTTGTTTCGAGTTGCTTAAGGTCTGACCCGTTCGTCAAGTACATGAAAAGGGTCCTCTATCTCGTTCCACTCAATTTCGTAGACATTGCACTTGATATCGGGAGGATATAGACAAAACTGGTTCTAGCTTAGAAAGCCACTTCCAGATGAATCAGTTTGGATAGATGAATAGGAAAAACGAAGGAAGAGAAAGCTCACAGGAATGCAGAAGACGAATCCTCCGTGTCTCCTGGATGAATAATAAGGCGTCTGGAGTTAAGGGAACTGAATTTGTGTAAATCATTTTTTGAATTCCCAATTTCATACGATTATTTTTTGTAATCCGCTTTAAAAAGCTTCAGATAAAACCTGATGGATAGTGAAGTCAATCTTTCAGGGCAGCGTATTCGAGAGAGCACCTCGAATGCGTATCTGGCCTTGTAGCATGGTGGAAAGAAGTGCTGATTTACCACTGACTTCAAAAGTGAGATGTGAGGGGAGTTGACTAAAAACTCGCAACTTGATTCGTTCGCTGCTCCCGTACTTTGTTTCACTAAATGAGTAAATAAAGGCGAGTAAGAAACCATTTCATGGAGACGAGGGAGGAGAGGGAAACTTTCCGATTTCTACAATCATATAGGATCGATTATTTGGTCGACATTTTTTTCAAATCTCACACATAAAATGTTTCCTGACTCTTTCCTGTTTGTATGTAGCTTGAAAGGTATCGTTCAATAAATGAATAAATCTATTCGTATCAAAGCCTTTTCAATTGAATGTCAAACTTTTCAAAGGTCCCTCCTTGTCTCATGTCTATGGCTTAATTTTCAAAGAGTTTTCAAGTCCTCCTACTAATATTCACGACTCGATGGTTGGTAAATTTTCCCCAAGACCTTTTCTCTTATGTCGTGGAAAGGAAGGCAGTATTTTTCCATCTTCCCGCACGCTTGTACAAAGTGCGCCAACGTGATGTTGACAGTTCAATGGGATTTTTGGCTAAATTTTTTCCAGTGCAAAAACACAAAAGCTCAGATAAATACTTTGGCTGTATCTCGATTTCACCTACAATTGACGGTGGCGCTTCAACGAGGGCACACGGCAAAAAACGTAGTTCTGAGAAAAATGCGTTCAAAGTTTTTAGTTTGTTTACCTCCTATTTTCGTTCAATTTTCTGTTTCATCTTCCTTTCTTTCAAATAATATAAGTACGTAAGTTTTTAGGTTGAGGAGGACAGGGGGGGGGGCGAAACCTCCCTGAAATTCTAGAATTTCACCACTTTAATAAAAAACAAGACAGAAACAATGAAAAACTTTAATAAAAGATCTCCAAAATTAAAAATAAAAATTAGTTTTCTTCGCGAGTACGAGCTTGATTGCTTTGAAACTTCACCAGATTGTAGTTGAAAGGTCAAATTATCGAATTAAATGAAAGCCGCAAGAAAAGCACATAAGCCATTATGCCCTTGTTGCAGCGGCACCGTCAATTTGAGCCTAGACACACTTTTCTACAAGTTTTCTGGGCCGTGTTGACCAATTTGCTGAGATTTTCAAAGTAGGTGTTCAAGAATTCTTTCATTTTGAAACTTTAGAAAGTCATTTAAGTATTTTTCTTGGAATCAGCGCTAATTCTTACTATATTTTGATTAACACTTGAAAGTTTAAACGATTTTTCATCTTTAAGAATTTCAGCAAATTTGGAACGATTTGATTCATAACTCGGCCCAAGAAAGTTTGATTTATAATTATGAGGTACAATTTTAAAGTAAATAATATTTGAAGTTTTGCGTTTTTGCGCAAGAACAGATTTAGCGGAAAATTCCATTGAACTGTTACATCGTTTTGGCAGACCCGTTATAGCTGAATATTAGAAATTTTTTCCAGATCTCCCCCCCCCCTTCTTCGTATAAATCATAATATAGCTGTCAATGATCGAAATTATTCAAGATACTTTTTCTTTTATGTGTAGGTCAAAAATCAAAATGTCTGCGAGCGCCCCCCCCCCTGCACAAGTATGGTTCTGAGTTTTTGAAGTCCACTTTTATTTCTATATATGCTCAACGAACGCCCCTCTTCCTCTGGTCCCTCCTCTTGCATCTACATAATGAGTGAGTGAGGTGTAAGTAGAGCACTGATATTGAAAAAGGATTTTCCAATTGTACAAATCTACTTTATTAGTTGCTTTTACAAGAGTACTTTCGGGTGTTATCCCATCATCAGTTGCTGTAGATGGTGGTCTTAAATTCTCCCTTCCCTCAGAATCTCTCGGAGGTCGTTTCTGAAGCAGAGACTTTGTTTTATTGAGGTATTCAAACATTTTTGCCGGCTGTCATCTGTGCCGATGCTTCCTTGTTTTTCCCCATTTCTTCTGTATTTCTACAGGAGCTCCAACCTAATTCAGTTAGATGTGGCTAGAGCTTTGACTTAGTTTAGGGACAGGTAACCGATGAGGAGATGGCTCTATAAGAACTTGTAAATATATCAAATCCTAGCCATATAATATGAGTATAAAGTTTTGGTTCCAAAAAGGCAGGGGCTCTGACCTGGTGTCGGAAGATAGAAAATTTTCGAATTTTAAACTGACATGATATAGGGGAGATGAAAAAGCTTCGACCTAGAATGAGGACTCGGAAATTGTTCGAAGTGGCCTATAATCATCTTGAGGGGAAAGAGGCTCTGACGTAGTTTAGGGACTTCGACGAACAATTTCCACCTCCGAGCTATTGGAGTCCGGAAGGAGAGAGGGCAAATTTTTTCAAGTCCAACTCGTGTACTAGAAATACACGAAGTCCCTCTCATAGAAGAGATTCCCAGTTAATGACAAAAAAATACGCATATTTCTGTATCTATTTAACAGTTTAAGCCAGTGTTACCTAACCAAATTTTTGAAAAGTACTTCTTTTTAAAAAAAAGAAAAAAAAAGAAAAACGAAAGATACAAGATAAGGTTACAATACCTAGAACCAGCTCCTGAGCTAGTTTGATTCATTCTGAACGCGTTTTGGAGCCAAAAATCGCTTCGGAGCTGTTATAGACTTGAAAAAATGTGCCACCAAGTGAAAGTAGCGAACGAATGTTAGTCTAAAGAACTGCAAAGTTCACGACGTAGAGAAAAACAATAGTAGATGAAATCTGAAATATTCCGATCTTCTCATCCTCTCTTTACCCGTGTTAACCTATGGTGTTGCTATGTTGATGACGTCATATGTAAATGTAATGGCAAGAATTCCCCATCTTCATCAACGACCTTTATCTATTTATCGAATTCACTATCGAGATTGATGGAGCGAGGATCAACTTCTTTGATCTCTCAATCACCATTGAGTACCATAAGTACACGTTTGGCCTCTATCGCAAAACCGATCTCATTACCCATAAATCATCTTTCTGCCCATTTTCCATGAACTGGCCGCTTCCCACTACTTCATTCATGGCCTGATCTCACCCTTTCTCTCTTTCATCCACAGCTTCTGACAGTGAAATTCTGATCATGAAACACCTAGCCAGAGTAAATTTGGTTAGTATAGACCTCGATTGATTAGAAGGACTTACTTTCAATTCCTCGCTCGTTGTGGGCAAAGGAAGGATGAGTAAAAACTCTTTACCGTTCCTCCCTTACATACTGTAACAGTAAAATGCTTGAAACTGGCAATGCGAGGCCAGCCTACTACCCTTGCCTCCAAATTGGTAGTTTACCTGTTTGACAGGAAAGACACTATCCCCATCTTGTCTAAGTGTGGTGTTTACTTCTTCAAGTGTCGCAAATGACCTGTGGTCGACATTGGTGAGTGTGTAAGTCAGGGCCTTCACAACGCGCATTCTGGACCACAGCAATGCTTTCGAGAGAGATAATCCTGCTGAAACGGCGTTCGTCAAACATATTTGGACGAAGGGCATCTATGAAATGATGAAACGTACTCTACTTTGTACGAAACTATCGGAGAAGAACGTCCTTGGAGAACATTCTTGACAACCGAGTCATCCATAGAGATACGTTCTGATAACCAAAATCAACACGAAATAGAAAATTCCATAACAGGTTTTCTAAATTGGCTTCGATAAACGTAGGAAAGACCCTCCGAGAAGTAAACAAAATGAGTTTCAAGTTCGTTTCCCTTTTTGGATTGGTAATTATTTTTTTAAAAATGCGTATGTTCTCAAGTACAAATGAATGGTGAAATAAAAGGGCGTTGTGCCCCCCAAAAAAAAGTAGAGAAAAGTATAGAAAAGTATAGAAAAACCTAATCAAAGCTATTTGTAGGTTGATGAAAGACAGACCAACAAATTTTTTGGAATTTTGATGAGTATATGTCTTTGGGCTGGGGGTCTGTCTGAAATCTGCGCCACACGACGCTTTATGACGTCATCAATGACCTTGACCTACTTCAGGGAGATGGAGTACATTCTCAATTTTTTAATGAGAATTCTCTTGCTAATGTTCCTAAGAATTCTGCAATTCAAAGGTATACAAGCTCGATATCCCATCTTATTCTGCACGTGTATAACTTCGAAAAAAAGAAAAACTTAGGTTATTTAATTTTTTTCTCCACTCACTTCAATTTGGTTTTATCGCTTTGGGGACATTCTTTTGTAAAATAATTTTGTGAAACATCTAAATTCCTTCATGAATCTGACGCTGTGGTACCAGCTGCACTTTCTCATATCTAGGAGACGTAGTTACGTAAGTTGTGTTTTCTTTCTTTCTACGCAGGGTTGCGGACGTCGAAGAAGGACCTGGGATACCGAACCCCTCGATATGCTAGAAAATGTAAGTCGAGTTAATCGCTTTAGCGTGCTCTTCGCGTGTTCTTTATTTTTTGCGCTACTTTATATAAAGTGTACAGGTTTCCATAATGTAATAATTGGTTCTCGAGAGGATTGTGACCAATTTTTTTTTTCTTCCTGTAATATGCACTCCATACGCGATTCGCTTTGAACTTGTTTACACACATTTTTACTCGATGGTATTCTATATAGCACACGTTTTCAAGAAGAAAGGTTGTCCAGCACAGCATTTGACCTTCGCGTGTGCAGCTATTTTCCTCGCGCTTCTACAAACAGTATAATGCACGCGGCCATTTATATAAGGGTCGAGCATTTATCTTTTCATCATACAGAGACCGTGTGCGGTAATAGGTATAGACCTGATTCTTGACGGTTGTCGCCATATGACATATAATATTATTTCGAGCCTATATTATTTCGGTGTATAATAATACGCGGCAGTGGTACACTGGTATATATCGATCTGACGATTCGTACATATTATGACCGCAAATTGTTATAACCACCACGATGAGCGAAAACGGAAGCGACACACTGTTTTGCCGCTTCCTCGAATAATATGCAAATTACGTTAGACAGCTTTATCAGCCGTACGGCTTAATTTAAGATTTAAATCGATGACTAATATATTGCCGGTAATCTACGTCGTCGTTGCTTTTAATGGGACGATTAGTACGCGATCGAGAATGGGCGACATTAAAAAGGGGACACCGAAGATATTAGATTATATTAGCGCGGTGGATTCTCTAAAACGATGATTACTCTCTGACACGATCCATCATTCTTGCAAGTTTGAAATACGACCCATATAACTGAAGCGAGATTTCTAATACAAACTTAAAGTGGGACGATTAATTATTATGAGATGGAGGTAGTGTGCGAAGAGATTTATACCGCCTCGGTGGAGTTTGTTCCTGATGAGGGTCAAGAGAAAATAGTCAACGTTGAAAGTTATAGTCAGAATTATGCATGTTTGGGAACGCGAGGAACGTTTATAATGGATTATTTATTTAAAACACATCGTTTTTCTTAGCTACCATGCATATAGTCCAGGAAAATTGGATGAGAAGTGATGGGTGTATGCTAAAATAAATGTGGCAAGGATGCAACTCGGTACAATAGTCGATTACTGTGTCCTCATGGAGTTTTTAGAAGTCCCATCCTCTTGATGAAAGCGTCGCTCAATGAAACTGCTCCCTCAGCTATTTTTCGCTATTACCTCGATAAATAATGATTTTAAAACTGAAATACTTCTCATCGATTAAGGGATAGTTACTCCGAGGAGTGAATTTGAGTTGCAAATACCGCAGAAATTAGAATTAAACGACGAGCGCGTGCTTTCAATTCAACAACCGTCATCGACAGGACATGAAAGCGGCTAAATCAACAACGACTACATTCGTGAGAGAAGTCAGAACTGACCTTGACAAAGACAGGATTATAAAACGGTAAACGAAAACCAAAGGGGCGAAGGAAACGGCCCAACTGTAGAGAAAACGTCCCCGGAAAGGGGAGCCTCATTCAACCTTTCCTAAAATTCATGAGGGAAGGAGGTAGTGAAATCGAGTCGTGATCTTCCTACGAACCATCATATCAATGTCCAAATTGATCTCGTGTTTTATGGTCGTAAATCCTCGTGGAAAGCAGGCTGGTTCAGAGGAACATGCGTCAGTCTATGGATCAAGCTAATAAACATAGCAATTTTGTGGGCAACAGGACAAAATGACGGCCCGTGGATCACAGTATCGATCGGAAAACCTTCCCTGTAGATCCCGAACCATCTCTTTTAGAGATTGTCAAATCCAGGTAGTTTATTGAAGAACCTCCGATTCCAAAGTAAATTTTATGGGGGGGTATTGCACATTCAGATACGCAAGAAGCTTTCTACAGAGATCTTGAGGACGAGTCCACGTTAACGTCACCTACATACGTGTGCCAATAGTTAACATGATTCAACTACTTCTGCCCCGGTGAGTAAAGATCAAGTTTGAATTTCGACATAAGTACGTACTTCCGAAATGTGAGGACCCAGAGGGAACCACTAGGAATACCCACCTCCTCAGGAAAGTCACAAAAATTCGAGGACCAGCAAGCAGGTATTGAGCACATCAAAAACCATTTTCCAACTTTTCACAGGGGAAAATATTAGATTTAAGAAGTAACTCACCCATCCGTTGCTTTGTGGTAGTCTGTGAAATATTTGAAGATAAACCAGGAACATCAAAAGAGCAACGGATTGGACCCGAAGGAGACTCATCAGCCAAGGAAGGCCAATTCTTGACCGAGTAAGGAGGCTCAAACTCAAGACATAGGATCTAGCCCATGGATCCATAAATTTTACAAGGGAGTAGATGGGAGAACCTACAAAAGATACGACAGACCGCATCGGGGTGTCTCTTTTGTCGGAGGGGGGGGGGAGGGAGCGTAATATTAGGCCCCTCTCACCGATAGAATTTTAATGATAAATTTACTTGTATTAATGACACTTCTGACCGCTCCTTAACATGATGAAGGAAACTGAAAAGATCATCTTCTCTAAACTCACTCTGATTGAGCACTTCGTGAACTTTCTTGACGAAAGAGACTACAATAACATTCCCCCTCCCTTGCGAATCATAAACCGTAGTAGTAAGAAGTATTAGATTAGGCTTTCATTTCTGGAGAAGTTTATTTTACATTTGGGCCATATCCTTTGCCCTGATCGTCTCTCGTTTTGCTTTTTTCTGTCACGGTTAAGGGATTGTTTTTTAGGTTGAAGGGCCCTGTTCCGTTGACCAGTCAGATGAGTCATTGATGACGTCATCAATGGCCTTGACCTAGAGACAGCTTCCCTTTGAAGTTGAACGAAAAATTCAGAAAAGCTGTTCTATGTGAATTCGAAAGTATAGTCCCGAAAACACATAACTTAAACTTTTACCGAGTCCACCTCTGTCAAATAAAGTGAGAATTAACCTCTCTTCTCTGATCCTCCTTCTCAGACCTGTAATCATCCCACTCGTGGGATTATTCAAGGAGGAGTTGTACTCATTGTGGGCCTTTCCAGCGCACATTTTTGTATACTAACACCGGATCCGATCTTCACAATCAAATCCGTAACAACGTTAGCCAGGGCTTCGCCGTTATTGAGAGCGGGTAACCCAAACTTTGGACCCTTTTCCAAGAGGGTCAATTCTTCGTTATTAAATTTTAATATCACTTATGAAGAGTTGGAGAAATCCTTTGATTTATTGAAAATCTGCTGAACCTCAACTTTTGGTAAATTTAATGTTGAGTTTCTTGAAGAAGCAGGTATTCCCATTGTGTTCCCTTATTTTTTGAACTTCATCTCTTCTAATCGAGCCAAGAGTAGTTGAGTCATGTTAACATTGGCACAGGTATGTAAACAGCGTTCTGTGCGCGTTGACTTGTCCTCAGCATCGCCTCAGTGAGCTTCTTGCGTATCTGAATGAACAATAACCTTCCATAAAACTTACTCTGGAAGTCGGCGTCGTTCCATAAACTCCTTGGATCTCTGCTTAAGGGATAGTTTCCACGAGTTTGGGATCTTTAGGAAACATACTTGGACCAGAACATGGATCGTCATTTTATCCTGTTGCCCGCAAGATTTCTACGTTTAATAACTTGATACATAGACTGACCCGTATCTCTTTGAGTCGATGTGCTTTCCGTAAGGAATTGGTGATTATGAAATACTTAGTCAGAGTGAATGAGATCAATTTGGACATTGCACAATACGATGTTTTGTAGAAAGATCACGAAAGAATGCCTCGATTCCACCAACACCCTACCTCGTAAATTATAAACCGTGGTAGGAAGAAGCGTTCGATTGGGTTTTCATTTCTGGAGAAGTTTTGTCCTTCGCCCTGATCGTCCAGCGTTTTGTAATTTTGTCACGGTTGAGGGATTTTTTGTTAGCTTGAAGCTGTCCAGTCAGAAATTTGCGACATTGAAGGCGTCATCAATGATCTTGACCTAATTCAGAAATTGGAAACAAAAAAACACGAAAAACCTGTTCCATGGGAAAATTGGTTTTGATACTGAGAATGGACTTCAAAAGTGGAGTCCCGTAGAGGCGTAGATTTTTCCGAGTCCTCCTCTACCAGATATAGCTCGATATTCGAAATTTCTCCCAAGTCCCACTCTTTTGATGATTTAATACTTTTCAGGTCCCACTCTTATGATAATACAAAAGGGTGACAAACCCTCCCTCGTTTCTGATGGAAACCTGCGACTGCAGGGGAGAGCGCAGATGTTTTAACGGTAGGCAAAACGTAATGCTGGTAACTACGTCGCGTCGTGTTGTATGAGAGTGAATGTCATAGAATCGTTTGAATTTGCTTTGTAAATACCGAGGGTCCAAAGTTTAAAACGACTGATTTAAAGAATAACGAGAGCAACTGCCACTGCCGCTGCTCGTCTAGTCTGAGGCGTCCAGAGTCTCCATATGCCGATGCGACGGCTTCACGACGAGGTATGCGATAAATTAACCTCATACAACGATTTTGAATCCTTCGCAAACGATTTTTATTGACCCTGAGGATCGCGACGTGAAAGGGTCCACCATAATCGAAAATAGGTAGTACTAGAGCGTAGATCAGCGCTCTACGTGCCTTAAGAGGTAGCAAATAGGCTTCAAATCTGTAGAGTCTGTTAAGAACAGCAAACGATCCTCTGAAAACGTGATTTAACCAAGGATCACTGGGTAAGGTCTGATCGAAAGTGATACCCAGATTTTTGACTGTTTGTTGGAAAGGTATTTGTACGCCGTTGACAAGTATGGGCTGTAGCGAATTTAGGTTAACCTGCTGTACCAGATAATTTCATATTAACCTTTAAATTAACGCGATACACTCTCCAGAATTCGGAAAATTCTTATCGGAACTCATAATGAGTGAGTGAGGTGTAAGTAGAGCACTAATATTGAAAAAGGGTTTTTCAATTGTACAAATCTACTTTATTAGTTGCTTATACAAGAGTACTTTCGGGTGTTATCCCATCATCAATTGTGTCGCAACACAACTGATGATGGGATAACACCCGAAAGTACTCTTGTATAAGCAACTAATAAAGTAGATTTGTACAACGGGAAATTCTATTCCCCTACATCTCAACGTTCTTCAATTTCAAGGTTCTATATCCTTCATTTGACTGGGAAACATAAAACTCGACTTCACGAGCCAATGGCTTCGTCAAAAGGAGAGCACCATTTAGTTCTTTCTTGTTCTACATTCGTCATTATAGGGAAAAGTGAGTTCATGATTATGAAATATTCTAAAAAATGGGAAATCACCCCTCTTTCCTCTTTGAAATTGGAGCTCTTTCCATGAGCCGCAATCTCTATTGAAGAGGTTGTAGAGGAATAGTGAGTCTGAGAAAGTGAAGAAAAGAGGTGAACCTTTCCCTCCCTTGGTGTTCCAGAATTTTCAAAATGATCACACGCATTTTGTATCGGTAAGCGACATCGAAGCGACCTGAAACTTTCTTGTAGGTGGGGGTCTGTATCGATCACAAAGAAAAAACAGAAAACCCTATATATCCTCCTACATCTCTCGAGATGAACGGAAATGAAATCGATTAATGAATTTTGCGTGGATTTGCTTTATCAGCATTGTGTGTTTTTTCAAAAATTTTTGACAAACAATCAATTTTTTCTTTATTTGACAATTTCAAGAGTGAAGCTTTTTCAATACAACCGCCATATTTTCTGTTTAATAATCGTCATTTTTTCTTCCAGGTCCGAGGTATCGAGGTGACGATAGTGATAATTGTACTGCTAGTGTGGGTCGGCGCTATTATCTTGTTCTTCAACCGTTGGGGTAAAATAAGAATGCTGATACCGTACCAGCCGGACTATAAAGAAACTCAGCTCAAGGTACCCGGCACCGGAGCGTGTTCCAGCGCAAACGCGTACCAAAACCAGAGTGGCTCCGCTTTATGTTGCTCGCAGGTATACAATAATGTTCGTATCCCTGGTTCAAACTTCATTGATATACAGATTTTCGTAGCCTCTTTAATGATCGAGTGAAAATTGTGGGATATCTAGGGTGGTTGCTGTCTTTTGGACCATTGTTTCAAATATAATAGTAATTCGCCACCTACTCCTTCAACACCCGAGGAACATCCTCGGGACTGTAATTGCCGTTTCGCGTTATTACATCGAGCACCGGTTTCGGATTAATACACGCGTTGCCTAGAATGGACGCGATCTCACCGAGAGTAAGAAGCAGTCCATGTTAAAACGTAGAATTTGATCATCACACACATTCATTGACACCATGCCTTCCATGCTCATTTTAGTAGTTAACAGAAAAATAAATTACACCTATCACCTTAGTAGGTTAGAATTAGATACATACAGCATCCCCACCTATGAGCTGAATATTGAAATTATCTCGTCTTCTCCACCTTTGATGAATGGTCTTGTGCGAGGTTCGATGGGGTAGAAGTCGTCGCTCTCTCGCACCGCAAATTTGTAGAGTGGAAATAAACCTATTTGTAGAGTATATTGTGATACCGAGGAATGTCTTTGAGTGCTGCTATTTTCGCGTCAGTGTAATAATATCTATAATTTATATAAGTAGTAGCGGTAGAACGATTCACGTTATCGTAGGCTTAAACTTGACGGAATGCGTGCTATAAAACGCGAAACCCATAATATTTTCGAAAGAAACAAACATCTTCAACGGATTACAGGCTAAATCTGTAGTAATAAATCTCGCGAATACTCATTGATTTTGAGTTACGCAATATCCCTGTAGCGGTATTCGCGAATCAATCCGATTCGCAAAAGAATTTCTTTTAAGCGACAACACTTTTAAAAGCCGGATTACTTAGAGATGGAAGAGAGATATTTTCGCGGTAATGAAATTAACGAATCGTCGCATATTTGTAATCCGATAGAATTAAATGCTTATCTGGTGCAAAGGCGTAGTTTATACTTGCCTGAAATGATGAGAAAAACGAGTTTTGAAGTTTCGAACGCGCGTAAATACCATCGTAGCGGTGGAATGAGGAACGCTTATTGCGAGTGAGGTTGCCGAGAGAAATACTTTTGTTTGTGGAAAAATGTTTTACTTTGAGAAGAACACAATTATTTTCCGGTAGATTTTCAGTGCTTTGGAATTATAAGCTGGTTTCTTGATAAGTCAATACCAATCCTCGAACACTTCGGTATCGACTTCAGCCAGATAACTTTAGGTAACAATGAAGTCTTCTGGGGGGGGGGAAGAAACTGGCAAAGGCTTTGCTCCTGTTCATGGAATAAGTGGCCCTGATTGAGTTCGTCAAGGAATGCAAGGACCATGTGTCGAATTAAAAAGATCTCAAGTGCACGACTGTACTTTCAACTCTATCTACTTTATTAGTTAACTTACAGAGGTAATTATGGGGTTATCAGCAGGTCGAAATCTCAGACTAGTTTTAGTCTCATAGAAAGCTGTACATTATATTAGGCTCAGAAGTCGAAATTTCACTAAGCCCTTACCAGAGGGTCGAGGCTTAGTATACTCTAACCCGAAGTACATTGATGACGTAACCCTCTTCTTCGTATTGTATTAACAGGGAACCTGTAGTATCGGGGGGTCGGGAAGAACGTCCACTGTCCAGCCGGCCGGCAAAGCTCAGAGCTCAAAAATTCATCAAGTCCCCTTCCTGTCATATATAGCTCGAGAGTGGAAATTTTTCCAAGTCAGAATAGAAATTTTTGTGTCCATCTCCTATCAAAATATAATATTATAGGATTTTATTGGGTACATAGATACGTAACGGAACACGAAATTTTTTCACAGACTATCATTAGAATGAACAGAAGAATTTGAGGACAGTAGGTCAACCACAGAGACAAAATAAATTTAGATCCAAAATGATGAAAGTAGTAAAAATTAATAAAAATAGTATAAAAATAATAAATTAAATTTGGTCCGAAATAAATAAACTGTAATAACTAGTTCAAAGGAACAACGAATTTGAAAGGTGAAATCACCAAAAATACGAAGAAAACTTTAGATGAAAAGAATTAGAATTGAAACAATCAAGAATAAACCGGCAATAAAGCACGATAATAAAATGACGTAGACAGCGACCGGTTTCGGACAGGCGATGTTGACCATGTTCAAGCAATTGAAGAAGATAGAGATGTACATCTTAGACAATCACGACGTGTGAGACAGGGAGAAATCGAGCAAGAACCGCGAAATTGGTGAAACAAAGGTGGCCGTTAGATCGCTTAGAAGTTTTGCGCCGCGGATTTTATGGCCGCAACCGTATCTACCTTCTCCAAATAATTCATTAGTCTTCCCTTCGAGCGATGGTGTACAATTCTCCGAGAAACTTTTTCAGACCCGTGCTAGGACTCCAAACAGTGTTTAGCTATTACCGATTCGAGCGAAGAGAAGGATCTACCAGTTTAGCCGATATACACTGTTTGGCAGTCTGTGCAGGATAATTGGTACTTTTCCATCAGATCGTTTTTCAGGAGGAATCGGGTCCTCTTGGTTCAGAAAAGTGTTGATTGTGGTGACTGGGCGAAAAGCGACTTTATAGCCGTATTTCTTTCATTTAGAGCGAGAATCATAGTAAGAGAGGCTGATAAATTTAGAACGACGACTAGTGTCTTGCAGCTGGGTAGGTTGAGACACTAATAGCATTTTGAGGCTCTTCCTTCGTACCATTTTAGTGACATCGACATGGAGACCATCATGTGAGGTTATGGACTGAATGATGTAGATTTCAAAATCGCGAGCTGAGGTGGCAAGAGGGAACGAGAGAAGGCGGTGAATAGCAGAATTCAAGGCGATCATCTTATGGACTCTCGGATGCAGAAAACGACTCATTAAATAGGATAAGTTCCTCGAGAGGTGAGGCCCTGCGACGTCTTAGTTTGATGTCTTCATAGGTTAGTCTTGTGACTTCACAATCTGATGACATCATAGATCAGTTCCTTTTTTTCAAGTCCCCTTCTTATTATATATGTTACGACGAAACCGTCAAATTGCAAATCGGTAGAAATTATGGCGAATTTATAAATCGGCAACCCAGAGGCTAATTTTGCCGACTTTATAAAATAAGCCAAAATTTTTGCCGAATTTATGAAATCGGCAACTGTCTGTCGATTTTATAAAACAAGCAACTGAAATATGTATTGAGATTGAAAGTAATAGTATTTCTTTATCTTATCTTCCAACTTTTTCTTTTCTTATTTTTCACGATTTTATGAGACGAGCAACTGAATTATCATAGTAAATTGAAGACCTATAGGTAAGCGTAATATTTTTCTTTCTCTTTTTTTCCAATCGTTTTTTTTTTTTTTGTTCATACACATAAAAGGGGAACCGTAAGTGCTCGTGCCGTACAAATTGCACCTCAAAGAGATGTGCCTGTAACAAACACGGGTTGGTCTGCAATTCGGCCTGCCATCACGGAAGGAATATTTTCTGATTTATTGTATTTTGTAATAATGACGATTGACTTTTTCCGATTTTTTATTATTTTTTGCTTGACTTAGATAATAACGAAGATTAACTTTTTGTTTTTTTTTTCTATCCGTTTACTAACCAAAATTGAAACCAACAATGATTGACTTCTTCGGATTGAAAAATTTTATCGTGATTATTTGCTCCACAAAATCCATTTTATTTTTGGATACTGTTCAACATTTTATACAGACCTACCTATTTCTAAAGTATTATCGTAATTATTTGATGTTTCAATTTGCTTTTGATGTGTTCACCTAAATTTATTTCAAAATATTATCGACGTCTATCTTCCAGGTACTTCAGATCAAGTAGAAATATTGCCGATTTTATAAATTCGGCAATTTGACGGATTCGGCGTAACATATATAGCTTAGGAAGGGGGTCTGTGACGTTATAGATCAGGGTTGTTTTCAAGTCCCCTTCCTTTTATATATAGCTTGGAGAGCGGGGTTTGTGACGTCACAGTTTGATGACTTCATAGGTCAGCCTTGTGACGTCACAGTTTGTTCACGTCGTAGGTCAGCCTTGTAACATCACAATCTGATGACGTCATAATTTTTTTTCAAGTCACCCTCCCATCATATATACCTTGGGGGGCGGGAACTGCGACATCACAGTTTGATGACGTCACACATCAGTGTTCAGAATCGTTATTTTAGCGCGCAAAAAATCGTCCTTGACAGATGAACAAGTGAAAGTAGCTAAGGATTAGTTACTAGAAGTATTTTTGACCAAGAAATTAATTTTTCAACTTATTTCTTGTTTTCATCCCTTAAAATTCACCCTTTCCGCTAAAAAGTGTACGGTAGAGGACAGAACTGGAAAAATTACTCCAAAATTTTCAATGTATTATTGAAAAGTGAATTTTTCGAGAGTCCTGGCCTTATTCCCTTTGACTCTTTCACAACAACTTCTCACCCTAAAGAGCGGATTTAGGGGTTGTAAATATGAAAGGTATTCTTGTTGGAAAATGCGAGACTGTAATACATCAGAATAGGGGTTGCTGAGTACTGTGGATCGAATTTTGAGATTAGTTTTTCTTTTTAACCCTTTGTAACGGCTTCTCACCCTAAAAAGTGGCTTTAGGGGATGAAAATATGAAAGGTATTCCTGTTGGAAAATGCGAGACTGTAATACATAAAAATAGGGGTTTCTGAGTACTGTGGATCGAATTTTGAGATTAGTTTTTCTCTTTGACCCATTGTATCAGCTTCTCACCCTAAAAAGTGGCTATAGGGATGGAAAATATGGAACTTATTCTTGTTGGGAAATACGAGACTGGGAAGTGCGACATTTTTCCGACTACGAATTTCCGACACGACATTTTTCCGACCCACAAATTTTCCGACATGACATTTCTCCGACAAGATAATTTTCCGACCTAAAATTTTCCGACAAGCAATTGTGCCGACACGACAAATCTCCGACAAATCTCCGACAGATGAAGTTTGCATAGCAATATGGAAAACAGAGAGGACCCCCTCGTACCTGATACTAATTTTGTCATTGTGTAATGCGACAAAATGCCAGCCGAAATAATTGCGAATAAACTCCATCTTGATGGGTTTATCTACCTGAAGACGCGCGAACGAAATGGGAGAACGTACTGGGAGTGTCGCCGGAAAAGAATGAAAGAATGTTCGGCAAGAGCTGTCACGATTATACGCAGCAGTGATGGCCAACTTGAAGTAACCAGAGGCCCGCAGGAGTCGGAACACTCTCATCCACCTAACCGAGAAGAGAGCACAGCAGAGAAGATGGTTGCGAGGCTGAAAAGGAAGGCCGGGGACCATCCAGAACAACGACCTGCGCAGATGCTCCGCGATGAAATGCAGGGGACCTCCACTGGAGTCCTGAGCCAGTTACCGGAGCAATCAGCTCTAGCACGAACCATCCAGCGAACACGTCGGAAAAATATGCCCGCCGCCCCGACTTCATTGAATGGCTTGCATGACATACCTGATACGTATCAGAAAACGCTAGTAGGATAACAGTTCTTGCTGTACGACTCCAGGGACTCCGATCAATCGTCTTCAGCAGAAGAAGAAGAAGAAGAGGAGGAGGAGGTAGATGAGGAGGGAAGAACACTACAAAGACGACGTGTGATTGTGTACGCTACTCGCAAGAATATCGAGCTGTTATGCGAAATCTCCATATGGTTCATGGACGGTACGTTCAAAACTTCTCCATCCATTTTCACACAAATATTTACAGTGATGGGATTGCGGCGACGTACAGGATCAGAAGAGACTGTTGCCGTACCACTTGTTTACTGTTTGCTGTCAGGAAAACAGCAAGAACTGTATGTTGAAGCGCTCACAGCAGTGGACAACGCCGTACGTCAGTATCGCATAAATGTTTGCGTTCCTGCAAAAATAATGACGGACTTTGAATGCGCAATTATCAACGCATGCCAGCAAGTATTCCCTGGTGTTCCAGTTTCAGGGTGTTTTTTCCACTTAGGTCAAATTGTGTATCGCAAAGTGCAGGAAGTCGGATTGCAAGTGCAGTACAACGATGCAGATGATCGCAGCATAAGAGATTACACGCATATGCTTCTCTCTCTGGCATTTGTGCCAGTTCAGGATGTTCCTCGTGCCTTTCAAACACTTCGCGCGAATTGCCCGGCGGAACTGTATCCGGTGTTCGATTTTTTCAAGAAAAACTATGTTGGCGCATCCGGAAGAGGCGGCAGAGGAGCACGGCCGAGATATGCTCCACCCCTGTGGAACCAGTACGATACTGCCCTCGAAAAGTCACACCGCACAAACAACGTCAGTGAAACGTGACATAATCGCTTCCGTGAAGTCGTGGGGAAACATCATCCTGATGTATATGCCGCCCTTTCGGAGTTCCAGAAGGAACAAGGTTATACGGCAACAGTTGTACAGGAACTTGCTCTCGGTAAAAGGGTCAGAGGTGCCCCACAAAAGAAGTGGCGTGACCTGCAAATTCGCCTAGAGAACATTGCCGCGGAATATGGCAATGTTCCGACGTTACAATACTTACACAATTTATCACACAATGTGAATATTTCATAACAAATAAAATTTCCTTTCAACTTTGTCGGATTATTGTCGTGTCGGAGAAATGTCGTGTCGGAAACATGAACTGTCAAAGAAATGTCGGGTCGGAAAATTTGTGTGTCGGAAAAATGTCGTGTCGGAAATTCGTAGTCGGAAAAATGTCGTAGAAGACTGCGATACATCAAAATAGGAGTTCCGCAAAAGGGATTGAGGAATTTGAGTAAGTAATGTTTAGTCTTCAAATATTTTGACCATTAGTGTCCCAAAACGTTGCTTGCGATATGAAAACGTTATAGAATCTCCCTGAAAGTTTTTGATCGGCAAGGAAATATAATTACGAGATTCTTGATGTATTTTGAATGCTGAGTTTTGTTCTCCGCTTTGTTTATTAATTAGACTTCAAGTTTTCTTGTAATATTCTCATTTTTATTGTTATGAAATGCATATGAGTCCCTACTTCATTAATTCTTGTGAAATTAACATGGGTTGACATATATTTACACTATATTGCAATTCCACAGTATTTTTAATGCTAAATCCAGTGCTGGTCCCTAATATTAATTGATTAGGCGTCGAGAGTTTTGTAATTCCATTTTTAATAATTTATTTGCATTTTCATTCCGTGTATACAGAACTTATGAACAATAGGAGTATCTTTGTAATACATCACTATATTGAACAACAAGGCGCGCACGCAAAACATATAAATGAGAATATTAGTTAGAAAACTTGAAGTCTAATCAATGAACAAAGGCGAGAACAGAATTCAGCAAATGCATCAAGAATCTCGTAATTATATTTCACTGCCGATAAAAAACTTTCGATCAAGAGCTTCTGCAACGTTTACATATCGCAATAATGATTCTAGGGCAGCTTTCGGGACGTTTCGGGACACAAATTGTGAAAATATTTGAAGACTAAACATTACTTAGTCAAATTCCTCAATTTCTTTTGCGGACGACGATGATGAGAACAAAAAATTAATAGAAACAAAACTAGCAAAATTTTGCATCAAAATCAGTATTCTAAAATTCGCAACTCAAGCAAAATTTTGAGGTCAAAACATTATATCGTTGGAAAGAACACTTTTTGCACTGTCAATATGTTTATCAATAAGAACAACACAGAGTTCTCGGTTCAAAGAACCATTCTGTTTGATTCGTAGACGTTCTGAAAATGACTTGACGTCATTTTTGATCAGGTTGGAGATTTTCGATTTTTCGATTTTTTGCGACGATTCCGAACACTTTGCGACATAGGTTAGCCTTGGTCACAATCTGATGACGTCATAGATCTGTTTCTTTTTTCAATCCTCTTCTTATTGTATATAGCTTAGGGAGAGGGTGTGTGACTTTATAGATCAGTTTTTTTTTTTCCAAGTCCCCTTCCTATTATATATGTGTAGCTTAGAGAGCGGGAACCCGTGACGTCACAGTTTGATGACGTCATCGGTTAGTCTTGTGACATTACAATCTACATTTTTTAGATCCCCCGTGGCCCATAAAGTAGGTTCCCTGCCATCCCTCGTCAAAGAACCTACCTAAGTATGTTGTTTTTGACAATATTATTCAACAAGTTCACAAAGAGAAAGAGTGTCTTGACTGAAATCCACCCGTGACCCGAGCACATGTTAGATGTTGTCTAGCTTTCATGCTCAGAGGAGGAATTCTGCTTAAGTTTCCACAGTTGTAGCTAGCTCAAAGCTTCAGAGTTCACCACGTTTACACAGATGTTCATAGCTATCAATTTTTTTCGAGTCCCTAAATTAGGTCAAGTCTGACGTCTTAAAGTTCGGGTATAGACGTATTCTGTGGATACAGGCCTCATAGCTCGAAGTTGGTCTGAACACGAGGAATCTTCGGGCTTCGCTTATGTTCAGCCTATGACTCCATTCGAGAGTTATAGCCTAGGTTATAGGTTCGTCGCTTGAACTTTCTCCACCTCTGCAGAGATACAGAGGTTAAAAATTTCCGAATCCCTCTTTTTACAGTTCATGTCTCAAACTTTTCTCTAGCCCTTTGTAAAAAAGATCGGAGCTCGAAGGTCAAGATCATGAATAGCACGGAAGATGAAAAACAGACTTCTGATTCGTGGGTGCGCTTGGTTCAAACTTCGTTACTGGTAGGGTAGGAAATAGATGAGGTGCGGTCTTCGCGTCTCATATTGCAGTAATTAAAAACACAAAGTTTTCGAAAAGAATAATTACAGTAGACGACGTTTCGCGACGATAAGCTCGAGGAGTTTGAGATCATAAGGTATAATAATAATCCCAGTATATTGTGTTACAAAACGATACATGTATGAATTACCCCAACTTCATTACACGTGTTTACAGAAACGTGGAAGCTGATAATACCACCGTATGAGTAATCGTTTTTTCATCTCGTTTCCGCTTCTGTACTCTGCTTTCGGTTATTTGGGTACCGATGATGCGGCGTTGCTCACTTTGTCGCGAAACGTCGTCTACTGTATATTATCATTTTTTAAGAGTATATTATGCGTCTCTGTAAAATTTGTGTTTTAAATTTCTGGGTAGAAAATATCCGTATTTACATCTTTCCTGTCTCTAACTATCCCTGTGAAGATTTCCATTCTAAAATTTAATGACGTCTGAAGATATCCTCTCTCTTCCCAACAATACCGATAGCGGAAAAAGAAATTTCGGTAAAAACTATTATAGAATGCAAAGGAGGAATCTCAGATGATTTTCTAGAGTACTCGTAAATGCTATCAAGGAATCTAGAAGAAGAAACTAAAACATACTGAGTATTTCAAAATATCCGTCCCCTCGCAGAAATTCTTCTTCAATACCTCAATAAAATTTCTCTAGGATTAACTCGGAATCTTTTGGCAATTGAAGATGGTAAGGTAACTCCATTTTAGCTGGAGGGGGACCAGATGCTGCAGAAGGATTTCCAGTAGACAGTTACATACACATATTATACGAAATCTCATGTATTCATATTTCTGCACCAAGAAACATTTTTATAGAAGTTGTACAACGTACCTTTATCGTATTTAGTACCATGAATCTCCAAAAACCGCTTCTAGTTTTGACCTACGAGAGTATTTTCTTGATTTTTCGCTTTCGCGATACACCAACGTACTTACAATTGGTTTTGTGATAATTTATTTACAGCGTAACACGTATCAATGGAAACTAGCACGTCACCACGACTGTCTTTACGCCGGTTCTTTAGAGAATGCAACCGCGAAGCGAGCGCGATTTCAATCCGTATCCTGTCAATTCATGAAATTGGAAGGCCAAAGTGTGCCGGTACGCAAAAGTAAAAGCGCGGATTACATTCCATTTCCGTACGGGGGCCGGTACGACCACTATCGCTATCGTATGTACAAAAAAATACCTACCGTATCCATATCGATAGCCTCGGATTCGGACGGTGGTGGCGGTTTGAACGAGGATAGTTCGTAACATTGATTTATTATTTTAGATGTACATATTATTATAAAAATAGTACCTATAGACTAAGATGAACCTGTGTGGCTTGAAGAATCTTCGTATTATAAAAGGCTGTGTAGGCTGGAACTTCTCTCTACCATAGCGAAGTTTTAAAGTTGACCTTTGCAAAACAGCACTGTGTTAATCGCGCCGGAGATCAAAGAAGGTATTTGATACGACCAAAGTTGTGCCTGCAGCGACAAAATGCGAACAACGTGTCTGAGATTTACAACGGGTGTAAAATGCTTTGTGTAGGGCAACAGACGCTTTTAGGAATGTCGAAGTAATTACCATGTACGTGTACCGTACCGTAGTTTCCTTTTGTGTAAATTGAGCTGTATAATGGCTAGTCAGAGAAAACGCTAGAAATGTCAGCTATATACTGGGACGGTTGTACAAAGTAAAATTTCAACATTTTACCTTCTCGTTTAACGAAGCGACAACGCCTCTTCGCGAGTCAGCTCATGGGATGAAATCTTCCGCGGAAATCGTAGACCTAATTATTAAAACTACTTGGCAGTGCTCGAGGACAGTCGCAGTCTGTACTTCTCAAATGCACCACGCTTTCTCACGCGCGTCTTAAACGCAGCACAGACGTGATAGAAAAGAAAGAAAAAAAAAAATAGAAATTGTAAACTACATAATAATGATATTGTATCTACGTACTTTACTATTTATAACTTGACTTGTAGACTTTGTACGTCAATTTTTTGTAAAACTTTTTTTCTCTACCTACTTAAGTATACTCTTATTGTTCGGCTGCGAGCCTCTTTTTTAAAATAGGATTCTAAAATCTCGCTGTATTTTTATCAAAGTATTTTATTTTATGTAATACCAGAGAACAGCTATTTATTTTCTCGTTTCCACGATATGTACACTTTTTGATATTACGAAATTAAAAAAGGAATAAAACGGGAGTTCGAAATCGTCGGAAGGAAGAAGAATGACACGTTAGCGACATGTGAATGGAGGAAGAGGGAGTTTTACCGCGTACAGCGCTGTACGTTTATTCTTATCAAAGTTTACAGTCTGCAGTCCAGGAACTCGCACGTTTACTCGATTCGTTTTCAACTTGTTCAACTTCATTGCCCTAGGTGATGACCTACTATTCATCGCCGAGACTAAATAATGTAGCCACTTCTCTCGTCATTGAGCGTAGAGTTTTCATTATCTCACGAGGCGAGTTGTTCCTCATAATAAGAATCTGGCACATGTCCAGGGCCTACAATTTGACTTTAGGGATCGGGAGTGGGCTCATATAGAGCATCATCCGTACTCTCCATCTCGGAATTTGCGTCCAGTCCCTGACCCCCCGCTGCGGAAACGAGTTAGGGATTTGCTGACATGGTTGTCATGGAATTTGAGAGTCGAGAGAGGGCTCTTTACCAATTGTGTTTCATAGTCTCCGAATTGTAATCCCCCTTCTGATCACCCATTTGGAAAAAAAGTATATGTCATAGCTTTACCACCCCTCGCACTCTGATTTAGGAACCATGGCCGTTTCTATGGGATATGGGGCTGATTGTAGGCGATCCCTCGATGCGAGCGCACAACAGAAGACAAGCTTCTCGTTAACATTTCTTCTATCGCCTAGCCGAACAACCTCAGCCGGTCTCTCACTGCGAGCTTACAACAGACGACAACAACTGGAGAGTTACGGTACGAGAACAAATATAGCACAACCGATGCCATCCATTTTTGTCTCAAAATTTGAAATGGGAGGCGGGAGTTCAGTGACGACGTTCACAACTGACTTTGGGGATCCGACATGGACTCAATGGTCGCAGACCTCCACTAACCGCTTAATTCAGTCCTTTGTAATGACACTAGAGGTCGATATTGAGCTCACATTTGTGCCTTAGCAGAATTTGTACATCCTCCCCGACCACTCATCCAAAAAATAAATGTGGGGCTACCGAAGAAGTTTTCATGTATTATGAGAAGGAAGGAGGAGCGGAAAGACGCCGAATTATAGATTTTTAAATTCAACCCGGAGAGGTAAGCATTTCTACCTTCCTCTCTAGCCATCAATTGTTTTCACTCATTCCTCGAAGACGGGAATAACGCAAAATGAAAGATTGATCACCACCTATTAAGCTTTTAGTGAACTTCATTGCCCGTTTGGGGAAAAGGCAAAAGCATAAACTGTAACCATCTTCTAATAAATTCGATAATTTAAAATTTTTCTAAGTACCTCGACTATTAATGGTTGAAACAACTTTGACCTAATTTGGGGTCTTGCTCAGTATTGACGGACTTCCACAAACATTTCAGGAAAATGGGAGTTCCTTCACGACACAAATGTTCACCCTTTCAAGTATGGGAGACGACTGATTTTCTAACGAATTCTTCTCCCCTTTCCAGCACCCGCCAGACAATTTTCTCATAATATTACAGCTACCTGAAAGCCAAAAGCCGAATTTGGCGTAATTTTTACTGATAAGAGAGAAGATGAAAGCCAGCTTCATTTAAACATTTGTGAACCAAGGGCCAAAATAAGCCAATTTTTTTTTAGCTATTCCGATTTTCTCACAATAGGAAAATGTGTTGAAATTTTAAATTCAACTGTTCCACTCTTTAGCCCAGAGTGGCTTTGCCAATAAATTAGCGAAGATAAGAAAGATTAATTCCAGTCTGTTCAGCTGTTCAGCATAGAAGTCCGCGAGGCAATGGAGATGAATGCAAACTGGAGGATAGGTATCTTCCGCTGGTAGGATAAAAGCCCGATTCTCCTGATCGTTTTATCTGGACTCACATTGCCTTATAACATTGATCAGCATTCAGCAGAAAATCAATTGAATTGAGCCGAGAGCGAGCTAAATTTTTCAAGGTCGTAAGTTTACGCCGAAAGCTAGAGCTAGAATTTTCGGCTACGATTTTCTGATTTTTTTGAAAAGAGACTTAATTTAGAAGAATTAGGGATTTGGATGACCTGTATTTTAGGGGCCAAGAGAAATTTCTAGTTGCCTCAAATTCTTTCTCTCCTCTCCTACTTTTTTTTTTGCATATTTTGTATCTTTAGACTGGATTTATAAATCAAAAAAATTATACAAGAAGTTACGATTATAATTCACATTTCACAAGTACAGTGAACGTTTTCGACTCAACAGTCATTTTCAAACACCTGACTGAATTTGTATTGAATTTTAACCCCTTTCCTACTGTCCTGTATTTGGTTTGGGCATTCCCTTCGAGTCAGTTTGCTTTACACCTTCACCTTAATTGGGCTAGTTTGATTAATCGTTTTCTTCTTCGACCAATGCATAACCTAGTAGACTGTACTAGAGTATTGATCACAATTTCGAGAAAGAATACGTCGAAGAGGCGGATAAGACTGCCCAACCCCTTCAGGTGGACAGTAATTCGATCACTTCTTCATCTTCAGCAACTCGATCAAATAGAGAAGTCATTGAAAGTTTCAAGTTGTACGTTGATCTTGAAAAGTATAGCTACCAACAAGACAGTAAAATATCACCACAGCGAGACGATTTTGATTTTAGGTTTAAAATGAGTTTTTCAAAGCTCCAAAAATACTCGGATGGCTGCGAATACTTCTATGCAGTAAATTCTGGTAAGTCGCACAAAGTACCGTGTTTATTTTTTTGTCGGTTCGAGTGTAAACTAGTACTTCTGCAGAGGAAGAGGAGCGTTTCAATCACACTCACTAAAAAATTCATCATCGACGTCAAATGAAGAGACAAGAAAATTCTTGCAACGCAACGGTGTACTTAATTATTAACAAAATACTCGAAAATTTTCGTAATCACGAACAATAGCGTCCGAACTTACGAAGCCATATGCACGAGCACTTGTGCCTTCGTATTGCGAATAACAATGGTCAATTATTCTAAGTGAAAATCCATTTCCATTGTCGATGTTCGGTGTTTTCCTTTTTTAACCGCACGAGGAGCTAAATAAAACTGCGTAATACCACACAATTAGTAATTATCGATTTTCGAAGCTTCTAAGTTCCGAAACGTAGATTAGCGCAGTTTAAGAAGTAACTCTTTCCTGTAATGAAGACAATTATTCATTATTTAAGACAAGACAAAAAATTGATAGGTTTCCTTTGATAAATAATTCAATTATTTCATTCAAACTTCGGATACCTATTATTTCCCGGCGGTCTGGCAAATTTTCTCAGCCCGGTCAGAAAATGTACATAATCTAGATTTAATTGATGGGGGCCAGTCTGGTCGCAATGAGTCGCAACCTCTTGTGGTCAACTAGTTGAAAAACTAAAATATTCATTCATCCTGCGATCCATTTTCTCTAAATTTGTTCTATATATTATCCACACTATCCCTTGCTTCCAGAGGGAACTAATTCAGATTTCAGATCTGGCTCATGTCAGAATTCTCGCTATCAAATTGTGTCCCACGGAGTAACGATCAAGTTAATCTCAATGAAAAATCAGCGACTATTGGAACATCCGCAAAGAGCTCAAATCATCCGTCATCAAGGTGGATGAAATTCTTGAGTTGAAAGTCCTACAAGTCTCTTTAGAACTATTGTAATTCTTCTTAACATCGTACTCTAAAATTTGTGAGTTCCACCTCTATGAAGATTTATACCCTGATGGCGTCACTCCATCCTGCGAGTACTTTCCTCGTGATGTCCGACCCTAATGATATTATGCCCTCATGGTTGTGATTTATTCACGTCCGCCCTCTTGTACCGTTTAATCGATCGAGTAAATTGATGACGGGATGCCCTTCTCCAGCTTGTATTTTTCTTGACAATGAATTAACGAAGTTTTAAATCAGTTCACAGTATGTGTGTGTATGTACCATAAATATTTTTGTGCACGAGTGTTCTCTGTAAAAAATTGAGAATAACTATCAGCATAAGAATTACAGAAAAATTGAAATCATGATTGGTCCAAAACTTGAACTAAAATTTAATGACCACATGAAATTCACGAGTCATCTAGAACGTCTCTAGCCTAGGTACTTTCAGTTTTGGAAGAACGCGTCTTAAGAGACTAAAACTTGATACTTTTCCAACCTCGAAGAACTCATGTCTAAAAAATTGTAGTTTTCCCAATTGTACGTACTGTTGATATTCATCTTTTTCCAGGATTCTTAATGACTAAGTCGACCCCATTATCAGTGATAGTGGTGCAGCTCAAAGTTCTTGCATGACAGGATCATACCAAAAGCAATCCAAAAAGCTTCACAAAATACAATACAAAATTCCACTTCCCGCGGGTCGACTGGGGGCAAAAACCAATGCTCTACAATATCAACCAAATAAAACATGTTTTGGCAGAGCCAAATGAATAAAGATTATTTTACTGAAGTTGTGGCATAAAGAGGGGAAAATGAACTTTCTTGACGTTTTAGAGGTCATAGATCACCGCTATGTCGTTGAAAAATTTTCTGGCGTGGCCAAATAAATGAAGATCATGTTTTATGCCTTTTATACTTTATGGTAGCATACTTTTTTGCCATTGTCATACTTGCTTTGCTTGACTTGGGAGTACCACCTTCTTGTTCGGACACGTGAGTGAGCCCCCTTCTTGAACTAGTATAAATCTAGTACAGAATATATCAAGTTGATAGCCCCCCTTCTGGGTTTAGTATGATCTACTTTGGAATATATCAAGCTAATGGCTTTTGGGGGCTCACAAATACTAGACTTATAGTGACGTCACAAATACCAGATTTATACTGGCTTGTACTAACAAAGCACAATATATTAATATACCCTACCTATAACAAGCTAAGCATAGCTTACAGAATATGTGGTTCACCATTGAATACAGAATATGTGGTTCAGCATTGCTTACAGAATATATTATTCAGCATTGCTTATGGAATATGTGGTTCAGCATAGCTTACAGAATATGTGGTTCATCATTGAATACAGAATATGTGGTTCAGCATTGCTTACAGAATATATTATTCAGCATTTCTTATGGAATATGTGGTTCAGTATTGCTTATTGAATGTCTGGTTCAGCATTGCCTACAGAATATGTGGTTCAGCATTGCTTATAGGCTATGTGGTTCAACATTGCTTATGGAATATATGGTTCGGCATAGCTTACAGAATATGTGGTTCATCATTGAATACAGAATATGTGGTTCAGCATTGCTTACAGAATATATTATTCAGCATTGCTTATGGAATATGTGGTTCAGCATTGCTTATTGAATGTCTGGTTCAGCATTGCAGAATATTATGTAGTTCAGCATTGCCTGCAGAATATGTGGTTCAGCATTGCTTATGGAATATATGGTTCAGCCTTGCTTATGGGATATATGGTTCAACATTGCTTATGGAATATATGGTTCAGCATTGCTTAGAGAATATGTGGTTCAGCATTGCTTATGGAATATATGGTTCAGCCTTGCTTATGGGATATATGGTTCAACATTGCTTATGGAATATATGGTTCAACATTGCTTATAGGATATGATGTTCAACATTGCTTATGGAATATATGGTTCAGCATTGCTTACCAAATATGTGGTTCAGCATTTCTTATGGAATGTGTGGTTCAGCATTGCTTATAGAATATATTGTGGTTCAGCTTTGCTTATGGAATATGTAGTTCAGCATTGCTTATGGGATATGTGGTTCAACATTACTTATGGAATATATGGTATTTGGTTCAGCATTGCTCACAGAATATATTGGAATATATGGTTCACCATTGCTTAGAGAATAATATGTGGTTCAGCGGTTCAGCATTGCTTATGGAATATGTGGTTCAACATTGCTTATAGACTATATGGTTCAGCCTTACTTACAGAATATGTGGTTCAGCATTACTTACAGAATATATTGTGATTCAGCATTGCCTATGGAATATATGGTTCAGCATTGCTCATGGGATATGTGGTTCAACATTGCTTACAGAATATATGGTTCAGCATTGCTTATGGAATATGTGGTTCAGCATTGGTTATGGAATATATGGTTCAGCATTGCTTACAGAATATGTGGTTTGCCAAATATATGGTTCAGCATTGCTTATGGAACATGTGGTTCACCAAATATATGGTTCAGCATTGCTTATGGAACATGTGGTTCAGCATTGCTTACGGAAAATGTAGTTTCATTATACTAGGTTTGAAAAAGGCTGGAGTAGTAGGTTTAACCTTATTATGTAAGAAGCCTCGTATAAAAGCTACTAGCTTTTAGGGCGTTGGTTTGCTCCCTTCTCTAGACTAGGGGAGGGTTATGGAAAGGAAGGCTTTTAGAATATTTATCTCGTCCATTTTTTCCCTTTTCCTCTTTCTTTCTTTCTTTCTTTTTTTTACGAAGGTGGGGGGTGGGTTTAACCCCCTCCCCCTTAAATCCGCCGCTGTAGTCTAGTATACTGCACAGAGGGTCGGCTCAGATAAAACATAAAGGAAAGTTTAATTTAGTCTAACTTCCACCCTGATGTGCTCGCTATGAGTTTTGAAACCGGTCGGTTAAAATAAAATAAATTTGTGCGCGTCTGTAATTTTTATTCATCTTTACTAATAATGTCGGCGCGCAACGTGACACAAAACCTTATTAACAGGGAACCTGTTTTATGGGGGGCTATTTGAGAAATCCGCCGTGCGCCGTCCAGCGAAAAACTTAGAAAAATGTCGACCCCCGAGCCATATATGATAGGAGAGGGACTTAGAAAAACGACGGCTTCCTTAACGAAGTTAAACGAGGAACGCAGGGAACCTGTTTTATGAGTCGAATGGGATTTGGTATTGAAAATTCAAGAAAGCCTAGACCTAGATAAAGCTAGTATAAAGAAGACCTAGACCTACTATAAGCCTATCATAATATAGTTTGAGAATCTAAATTTTTCTCGCTCGAAAGACGAAATTTTTCCAAGTTTTTCGCTGGACGGCGCACGGCGTACGGCAGATTTCTCAAATAGCCCCCCATAAAACAGGTTCCCTGTTAAAATTTCGACTCTCGAGCTATATATGATAGAAGGGGGACTTAGAAAAATTTCGACTCTCGAGCTATAATTATATGACAGGAGGGGGACTTGGAAAAATTTCGACTCTCGAGGCATATATGATAGGAGAGGGACTTGGAAAAATTTCGTCTCTCGAGCGAGAAAAATTTAGATTCTCAAACTATATTATGATAGGCTTATAATAGGTCTAGGCCTTCTTTATACTATCTTTATCTAGGTCTAGGCTTCCTTGAATTTTCAATACCAAATCCCATTTGACTCATAAAACAGGTTCCCTGCGTTCCTCGTTTAACCTCGTTAAGGAAGCCGTCGTTTTTTCTTATAGTTGTACCTAGTTTCTGTATGATATTACGCTCTATGATGACATGCTCATACTGGAAACGCGTCGCGTAATTAGAGTCTTTTAAAACTTACGGTCTTGCAAATTATTTCATTTTTCTAACCCGTAAATATACTATAGGCAGGTGTCGACTTGTTGAATGCAAAAACGACAAACTTACTACAGTAAGAAGTACCAACCATTTCTGTATGAGGCAGAGGTCTCTTCAGTTATGACTGTGATAACCATATAAAACTAAGGAAGTTTTAATGCCGGTAAGTGTGTGTAGATATTACCTTTCAATAATAATTTTGAACTCATAAAAGTTTTCTGAAAGCAAACTCGATGTCATTAATTCTACGTTTTAAAACTTCGGTTGTGTTTTACCTTCTTGCATACTATCATTGACCATAACAGTTCAACCTTATCAGTTTCGACGAAGTTACGTATTTCGCTGCAGAACCTTCGACAAACGTTGGTAGGTACTGGATCCAACCGAATTGTGAAATAGTCGTCCGATTAAAGAATTATTAGCTTACCGAATTTCATCCTGCTCAAGCTATTATGCAAACTAGTCGCCTCTTATTTTTTTTACGACGAATTTTTTCGATTGTGGCTCCGTAGAAAGTAAGTTTTAAACAATCTATGAAGCTATAATTTTTATAGCATCAATATAACGAAAAAGTCTTTTCTCCAATCAATTTTTACGTTCTTGTTGTACAAAGTACTGCAGTTGACCAAACAAAAAAGTTTACAATATTCACACGTTCTTCCCAATGTAATCATCACATTTGATGTGATTCACTGATTATATTTCGTGAATAACATTGAAAACAGACGTTGGTATAAATAATTATTAAAACAAATAACAATAGTTTTTTTTTTAAATTTTAGTCAACGTTCTGGAATTGCATTGTAGGCAAGAGGTCGTGGGGCTCTAGCAATCACCCTGCATTATATTATTATTACAACTCTGATTAGGTAAGCCGTTGCCTAATCTGCCCATTTCTGGGCATGAGCCTCCGTCACCCTTTTCCACCTTTTTCTATTTTGTGAGACACTTGTCCATTGGGGACCAGTCGTTTTTAAGATTTCGTCCACCCATCTGGTTGGTGGTCTTCCTTTTTTTCTCCTATTTCCTAGGGGGATCCATGTTGTCGCTAGGTAGTTCCATTTTTGATTGTTGCCTCTAGCCATATGCCCCGCGTACTTCATTTTTAATTTTTTGCAGGTATATCCTATGTCTTTTGATAGGGTTCTTTGTTTTATTTCAGATATTTTAATTTTGTCTTTGAGTTTGATCTGTAGAATTTTTCTTAGCATGGCATATTGTGTTCTTTTTAGTCTGGACGTTTGTTCATTGGTTATTGACCAAGTTTGAGCCCCGTAAGTCAGTACCGGCATAATGTTGCTTTCTAATATTTTTACTTTGGTATTAATGTTGATATTTCCGCACATGATTTCTTTGAGACCCCAAAATGCTCTCCATGCGTTTGTCACTCTTGCTCTTATTTCTTTTTGCATTCGGCTTTCAAATGATAGGATTCTCCCCAAGTACTTGTACTCTGTTACTACCCCAACTGGTGTGTCTCCTATTAGCACAGTTTCTACTTCTTGACTGTTTGACATTATTTTTGTTTTAGTCATGTTCATGGTTAACCCCACCTTTTCGCATTCTAATTTTAACTCGTTCGCCATTTCTCTGATTTCCTTCAAGTTTGTTCCTATTAGCACAATATCGTCTGCAAATCTTAAGTTATTTATATATTCTCCATTTATTGTGAGACCTTTCCCCTCCCACTTTAGGTTTCTAAAGATCGATTCTAAGACTGCATTGAAGATGTCCGATGATAAAGGGTCGCCCTGTTTGACTCCTTTTTCTATGCTAAATTCCACTCCTTTTTTGTCTAGCTTTATGTATGTTTTTGATATTCTGTAGGCATTATGAATTACTTCTATGTATCCTCTATGGACGCCCTGGCTGGCAAGCGTTTCCCATGCACTATTATGAGATATCGAGTCAAATGCTTTATTGAAGTCTATAAACATAAGGTGTACTTCCATGTTATGTTCGTTTGTTTTTTCTATAATTTGATCTAGGGTGAGTATGTGGTCTACTGTCGAGAAATTTTTCCTGAAGCCCGCTTGGTCTCTTGTTTGTTGCAAGTCTAGTATGTTGTATATCCTATTCTTAATGACTTTCATATAGATCTTGTACATAAGTGAGGATAGACTTATAGGACGGTAGTTGTTTATATCTGTTCTGTCTCCTTTTTTAAATAGAATTATCATTTCCGAAGTACACCATTGCTTTGGGATTGATGCTTCCCGAAGGGCTGTGTTTAGTACATTTGTGAGCGGATTTACAATTATATCAGTAAGTATCTTTATTGTTGTTATATCAAAGTCTCCTGAGCACGTCATCTTGTCGGGTTTTAGATTCTTTATTGCTTTTTTGACCTCACTCATCATCAGTTCTGGGACTTTATCCTCATTTGTTACGAGTTTTTTCCATTTTTCATTCTCATATGTTTCGCTTTTTACTCTTTTTTCGCTGTAGAGATTCTTATAGAATTTTGTCACTACTTCAATTATTTCGTCGCGACAGTGGGTCAGGGAGCCATCCTCTCTCTTTATTTTTGGTAGGATATACCTTTGTTGGTTTATCGCTTTTCGTACTTTCTTGGTAGACATACTTTCTTTTAATATGCTTACAGTTATTTCCCTGTCGTATTCCTTTATATCTTGTCTTATTTGTTTTCTTATTAGTTTGTTCAACTCTACCATTTCTATTTTCTTCGCTATTGAGTTGCATGTTCTGATTCTCATCTTTGCTCTCCTCTCTATCAAGTCCTTTGTTTCCTTACTCAGTTTGTCATCCGTTTTGATATTATTTTTATTTGATCCTATTTGTTTGAGTACTGACTTTAGGGCTCCCTCTAACTTATTGTACATTTCTTGTACGTTCTTGCCACTCATATCTCCTTCACTCATTTCACTTTCAAATATGTCTTTTGCCTCCATTATTTTGTGTGCTGGTATTATATACTTTACCTGGTTCTGGGCATCCTTTTTACAGTGGTTTTTATATCTTGCTCTCTTAGGTATTTTTATTAGGCACCTTCCTATACGGTGGTCTGAGGAGAATGCGAATGTGGATAGGATGTCTATATTTTTAACAATTCTTAGGTCGTTTATCAAGAAGTGGTCTATCTCGTTTCGGGTTCGACTGTCTGGGGAACGCCATGTCCATTTTCTTTTTGGTTTTTTCTTGAAAAATGATGCAGTTAGTTTGAGGTTATATTCTTCCATAAGATTAATCAATTTTTCTCCATTTTTATTGGTAGAACCTAGTGTAAATTTACCTATGCTTTTGGTTGCCCCACTGTTGTTTCCCACTTTTGCGTTCATATCGCCCATCAAAATTGTATAATATTCCTTCTCGGTTTCGTAGGTTTTAGCCAATAAGGTATAGAATTTTTCTGTTTCCTCTTCCTGTTCTAATGTGGGTGCATATACCTGTATTATTGCTAGGTTAGTTTTATTATCTATTTTCAGTCTTAGTACTGCTATTCTCTCTGAAATACCTTTTATTTCTTTTATTCTTTTCGATATTTGTGCTTTGATATAGAATCCTACCCCTCTATATCCTGCAGTATTACCATAGAAGTAAAAGATATTATTATTTACTCTCTTGACAAATCCTTCACCATTTCTTTTTACTTCCGATAAGCCTATTATGTCGTAGTTGACATTTTTTAAAGCATTTTCTAATTCGTACAAGCGTTCCTCATTTGCAAGCCCTTGACAGTTTAAGTACATAATTTTCAGTTCGGTGTTTACGTCTATGTGGTTCTTTTGTGTGGGGGGGAAGGTTCTCACACGACTTCTTAAGGTGGAAAAGTGTGACGGGTTAAAGCGGACTAAGCGCCCCACGGTGCCCGCATTCCGGATTGGGGCCTTTTCTTCGTTACTCATGTTAATTAAGTTGCTAACACTATCATTTATAATTTCTTTCTCTTTTCTATTATAGCTAACAATATTTTTATGACTATTATTTATCTTTACTATGTTAATTTTAGAGGAGTTTGGCGTAGGCGACGGCTTACCTTTACTCGTTTGTTAGTATTCTCTAGATCTATAGCGATTTGTTGGTCCACGGTTTTCGCGGATCGGATATCTGTCGAAGAACTTATCCAGGTTTTGCTGCTTTTTCTTATTGAACTTGGCTTTAGGTTGTTCTGTTCGCCTTTGGTTGTCGCGTGGATCGTGGTTGATGTTGAGCGGTTGATTCTGGTGCGATGTTTCTGGTTGGCTGCTCGTAGTTAGTTCACTGCTCCCCTTCTTCGTATCGTGATCCCTTCTTACGATTTCCTCCAGGGTTTCTTCGTTGGTCAGCGTTAGCGCTCTGCTATCCTCCGTTATTCGTATTCTTACTTCACCGCCGATTGTCACCCATACGTATTTTATTAGTCCATTGTTACGAAGCTCGATTGCTCTCATTTTCAATATCTGCAACTCGGGGGTTAGCTGGCAGTTTATATATATATATCTTTCAGTCTTAATTCCTTCGATTTTTTGATAAGTTCCCTTTTCTTGAATCTATTGTTTAGTCTCACTATGACCGGTGGTGGGCGGGTGTTGTCGTTCGTTGGTAATCGATGTATATCGCAGTAATCGTAAGGGTTCATTTTCACTCCCAGTTTATCGGCTATTTTATTCGTGTTTTCAATTAAGCTTTCTTCGGATTCGTTCTCTGTTTCATCTATTCCACTGATAATAATGTTATCCTTTCTGGTGTACTTCTCCAGATTAGACAATTTCTGCTTGAGTTCGCTGTTTTCTCTTTGCAAATGAACCAGTTCTGACTCGAATTCTTCATTCTTTCGACGTATTTCCTTTCTTGTTTTGTCCAGTTCTTCCGAAATTTTTTTCAAGCCTGAATCGTGAAGTTGTTTGAACTTCTCGAAAAGCTCGTCGTTATTCATCTCGTTACAATAGTTGTTTTACGCGGTTGACACTACACGGTTTTATATTAGATTTTTTTTTTTTTTTTTTTTTATAAAAGGGTTGCTATTTGCAATCTAGATAATGTTACGCTACACCGAATGATATTACCGAATTAAGCACGAAAAAACACGCCTAACTATTTCTCACAGTATAGGTATCCGCAGTTGAACACGGTGTATACGTCTACGCACTACACGTTATCTATCCAAACCATCACCCTGCATATGAGGATTAAAATTTGCGCGCCTTTTGTCTCCCGTGGTTTCTTGAGAATACGATTAGGAAGGATAAAGTATTCAACCATTATCTTCTTCACGATACGAGGAATTCATAATTCATCAACTTATTAGTATCTGGCAAAAGCTTAGAAAGAAAGCTCTCGCAGAGCGATAGTATATAACTAGAGATGTGCATTTTCGGCCAAAAAAAAAGAGATATCGGCATTTAAAATCAAAGATTTCGGCATTATTCGGCAAAAACAAATTTTAATTCATGATACTACAAATTTTAAGATTTAAAAAAAAATTACAAAAATCGCTTGTTAAACAATACTATTAAATGTTTTTCAACGTTATCCTGCTAACTAGTATTATTTTTGGCTACTAGGTATCAGATAGACGATTTCCAGTATTTATTGGCCCATTGTTTTATCATAAATTCTGTTAGGTCACTGATTTCATGAGTAATGTTGTACTATACGTACTTCGGGTTGATTATTAGAGCTCTATTCATGAATCACAAAATTATGAATTGCACTCCATTTTTGTATGAAGATTGCTATTTTGGCATCATTTTCGGCATTTATCCTCCTTTCGGCAATTTTCGGCAAAATAAAAATTCTTTTCTAGTCTCCTACTACCCTAATTCTTGCTCATCATTCATTTTTTCTCATCTGCCCTCAAACAAATTCATTCGGCAAATGCCAGCAAATCTCATCTCTTTATATAACCAATTTCTCGTTCTTCATTTTTCCAACTTTACATTTATTTATTTATTTATTTAGGTACCTATTTTAAATATTATTTTCATTTTTATTTTCTTGTTGAATTTTGTATGGAAAATTTCAATCGGAATACTTGACGTCCTATAACTACAAAACTTGCTCAGCTTCAATTTTTATTCATTCTCATAATACCGGATATACGTACCTAAATATGTATACGTAGGTAATAATGATGAGCGTTGGATCCATTGTGATCTATACTAAATCGTTGCAACGCTATTTCTCAAGTGAAAGAAAATGAACGCAAGCGTTCGTTGGAAGCCCGTGACCGCAATAAAAAAAAATACTCGCACAAAATGAAAAGTCCAAAATCACGAAAAATTTATATAAACAAAATAAAGTATACGATTCAATTATAAAATGAGTTGAAAACTAAAAAGTCCATTTTATGATTAAAAATTTATTGCACCACGAGAGCGGGACTGGTAAAAGCTTCAACCGAATGCAGATCCATCGAATGCTTACACTGCACTACAAACTTTTCGAAAAAGGAGGGCATGTGCATTTCGATTCCCGCAAATTGCCTCTGTTGATGACTATGATCCAGATACTGAATTTGCGGGCTTTGAAGTCGTCGAACGTTCGTCATCTGCTGTCGCCTCTCAGAAATTTGGACAGTTCTTTTTCCGAATAACATTTCTTACTGCTTCCCACTGCTACGAAATACTCACTACAACTTTTTTCCTCGTGAGGGCGTTGTAGAATTGCTTTATCAGCTACAGCCTACTGATAAGCGGCAGTCCATAGCGGCAAAGCAATTTCTGGTAACGTCGACAAATAGAGTACTATTTTTCGAATAAGGATTTCATTGCTGTACGACGGGCAGACGTATTACTCGTATGATGCTCGCATATAGCAAAATAGTTCCAATTTTCATTCCTTCTTATTTTCTTTATTTTATTTTATTTTTCGTGAAAACACTTTGAAAATTTCTCCTATTTGTCTTTTTTTAGCGAAGAACCCGCTATTTATGACTTCATGAAGTTGATGAAGTCACGGAGGGGGGGGGGGGGGGACTTGGAGAAAACGAGGAACTCAGGGAACCTGTTTTATGAGTCGTATGAGATTTGGTATTGAGAATTCAAGGAAGCCTATACCTAAATAAAGTTAGTATAAAGAAGCCCTAGACTACTAAAAGCCTAGTACGAGTATAGTATAGTTTGAGAGTCTAAATTTTTCTCGAATCTCGAGCTATATATGATAGGACGGGGACTTGGAAAAATTTTGACTCTCGAACTATATAATTATGATAGAAGGGGGACATGGAAAAATTCCTATCATATATGGCTCGAGAGTTGACATTTTTCCAAGTTTTTTGTTGGACGGCGCACGGCGGACGGCAAATTTCTCAAAAAGCCCCCCATGGAACAAAAATGACGGCTTCCTTAACAAAGTTAAACGAGGAACGCAGGCAACCTGTTTTATGAGTCATATGGGATTTGGTATTGAAAATTCAAGGAAGCCTAGACTTAGATAAAGTTAGTATAGTGAAGGCCTAGATCTACTATAAGCCTGGTATAGTTTGAAAGTCTAAATTTTTCTCGAATCTTGAGCTATATATGATAGGAGGGGGATTTGGAAAAATGTTGACTCTCAGCTATATATGATAGAAGGGAGACTTAGAAAAATTCCTATCATATATGGCTCGAGAGTCGAAAGTTTTCCAAGTCCCCCTCCTATCATATATAGCTCGAGAGTTGAAATTTAAAATTTTTCCAAGTCCCTCTCCTATCATAGATACCTCGATCGTCGAAAGCTTTCCAAGTCCTTCTCCTATCATGTATGGCTCGATTGCCGAAATTTTTTCAAGTCTCCCTCCTACATATAAACTTCGAGAGTCGAAATTTTTCCAAGTTTTTTAACAGGGAACCTGTTTTATGGGGGGCTTTTTGAGAAAATTGCCGTGCGCCGTCCAGCGAGAAACTTGAAAAAGTTTTGACTCTCGAGCTATATATGATAGGAGGGGGGCTTAGAAAAAATTTCGGCTCTCGAGCTATGTATGATAGGAGGGGGACTTGGAAAAATTTCGACTCTCGTGCGATGTATGATAGGAGGGGGACTTGGAAAAAATTTCGACTCTCGACCTATATATGATATGAAAGGGACTTGGAACAATTTCAACTCTCCAGCTATCATATATATGTAAGAACGTGAACGTTCTTCACTGTCAGTCGCGTCACTCTCCTCACGGACAAGTTCGGAGCTCCGACCATATAACGCTATTCCTCTCTCGTCCTGTTTATCCTTCCGAGTGCAGTCAGCTGACCTGCCTTTCCTTCGGGAACTCGACTTTTTGATTCGATTCTGTGGAAACACAGCATCGCCAGATTTGTCAAGATTTTACATCTTACATATATTATATAGTAGGCTTACAGTAGGTCTAGGCCTTCTTTATACTAGCTTTATCTAGGTCTAGGCTTCCTTGAATTTTCAATACCAAATCCCATTTTACTCATAGAACAGGTTCCCTGCGTTCCTCGTTTAACTTCGTTAAGGAAGCCGTCGTTTTTTGTTGTTGGACGGCGGGCGGCGCACGCCAAATTTCTCAAAAAGCCCCCCATAAAACAGGTTCCCTGTTGAAGTTTCGACCATCGAGCCATATATGATAGGAGGGTGACTCAGAAAAATTTCGACTATCGAGCCATAATAGGAGAGGGACTTGGAAAAATTTCGTCTTTCGACCTACATATGATAGGCGGGGGACTTGAGAAAACGACGGTTCTTATTAAGAGGGAACCTGTTTTATGGGGGGCTTTTTGAGAAATTTGCCGTCCGCCGGCCAGCAAGAAACTTGGAAAAATTTCGACTCACGAGCTATATATGGTAGGAGGGGGAGTTGAAAAAATTTGGACTCTCGAACCATTATATGATAGGAGAGGGACTTGGAAAAATTTCAACTCTCGAGCTGTCATTTTATATAGCTCGAGATTCGAGAAAAATTTAGAGTCAAACTATATTATACTAGGCTTATAGTAGATCTAGGCCTTCTTTACACTAGCTTTATCTAGGTCTAGGCTTCTTTGAATCCTGAATTCCAAATCTCATATGACTCATAAAAGAGGTTCCCTGCGTTCCTCGTTTAACAGTTTTTCGCTGGACGGCGCACTGCGTGCATTTCGACTCTTGAGCTAGGGACTTGGAAAAATTTCCACTGTTGAGCTCTATATGACAGGAGGGGGACTTCAAAAAACGACACCTTTCTTGAAATTGCAGCGCGTTCAAGTTGTCCCGTCATTATTTTCGGGACTTGGAAAAACTTCACGCTCTAAGCTTTATATGTTAGGAGGGAGACTTCGAAAAATTCTCGGGACAGCGGGTTTCCCGCTGCCAATGCAGTTCTGGAATGTCAGCATCTAATTTTTTCTCGTGAGCATACTCGAAAATTTTGTGCACTGTACTTTTCGTTACCTCCACTTGGATGATTTTTTCGTGCTGCTGTTTTTCGTTCAAACGCCTTTTTCTTTTTGAGCAGTTTAATATTCTTCAAAATACTTTGGTTTCCCCGCTTCGAATGAATTTCTGCCACTATTACAGTCACGATCTACACTTTCTGTAACGCAAAAAAAATGTTATCCCGCTCATTATTACGACCACACAGGGGCATTATTACAATACCTTCATTTTCTCCGAAAAGTCGATAAAACTGGTATGATTGTGTTGGACTGAAAAACAAATCAAACACCAAAACTAGGTATCTCTTGAGCCTAGCTCTGCTGTCTCGTGTATCTACCATCAATATCATTTATCGCAGGGAATTTACAAAGTAAAAATTTAATTTAATGTGTGTGCTCTCTAACCATAGTAGTGATGTAATGTAAAGCAAATGGTGTAAAGTTGCCTGAATGAATATTGCGAGTAGAATATTTTTAAGAGTCCCTGCTGTCTGCTCGATTATTTTCATTTTTCATTTCCACTCTTATCTTAGTTTTTTAAGGCCAATATATCTCTTTCGTGGCAATGGTTCTGCGGTATGATGATATCCTGTGTGGGATAGTAATAAGACTTTAGTAGGATGATCGCATCTGCATGGATTGACTTCCGGTACATTGTACCGTATTCTACCCTATTCATCACCTTATCGAGGCTGTGAAGTCCAAGTAGTTCATATTATCCTTCCTCTCTGTTCCTCTACTCCCCATGTTTATTGAAAGGAGAAAGCGATCAGTTTGTTTATCGGTACACGCCAACACAATGGGCAAAGTCATCCGCGTACCTTATTACTCGAGAGTGGGATGTTACAACCCATCGATAACTAATCATTCATGCCGTTTTCAGTAAATATTGGTCAGACATAAAACACAAAAGTATTAGTGAGATCCATGCGCTCTCACTTAAGACTCCAAGAGTGTGGTAATCAATAAAGTGATTGTTTCGGCCGTACCCGCCAACCTTTATCAAATAACTGACGATAAAAATACAAATGAGCAACTAGGTAGACAGATGAATCTATGGAATTATAAATAATCTTGTATGAGTGAGCTTTTGAAAATGGCAAAATTTTAAAGAGTCATCACGAAGTCGAGAAATGGCAAAGTCAAAAAAATTTGTATAGTCACTATGTTTCTCATAAGTCCAGTTATTACGGTCATAAAAATTATCAAGAAAGTAAAAAATGTCATCAAAAGCACTGGCTCGAAAAATACATAAACTGTCGTCCACATATTTCGTCATAAAAGTTATCTTGTCATTGAACCGCTCCCTGAGAGTTTTGAAGACTTTGTCCAAGACAATCTCGGCGATGATGGGGGAAAGAGGGCTCCCCATCACGATACCTTCATTTTGTGCATAGAAAATCCCGTTGTATTGGCAGTAGCCATTGTCTTGTAAAATCGAAAAAAGAAAGTGAAATTTAGTGCCAAATTTTTTATCAGTTTCAAGAACTCAGCGATTACAATTTTTGGCGCAATTTTGTACATCTTGTTGGGAAAATCTTGAATGATAATAACTGCTCAACTTTCAAACAGTCCCGATGATGTCAGCAAAAGACAATGATGGTGCCGCTGCGACAAGGCCACATAGCAAAAAACGTAGTTGCATGAGAAAAATGCGTTCAAAGTTCTTAGTTCGTTTAACTTCTATTTTCATTCGTTTTTCTGTTTCGCCTTCCTTTCTCTAAAGTAATATGGGTTCGTAGTTGCACAAATAAGTTTCTAAGTTGAGGAGCACAGGAGGAGAGGGGGTCAAAACATCCCTGAAATTCCAGAATTTCACCATTTTAATAAGAAACAAGACAAAAAAAAAATAAAAAACTGTAAACAAAAGACTTCCCAAAATGGAAAACGAAAATTCGTTTTCTTCGCGAGTACGAGCTTGATTGCTTTAAAATTTCACCAGATTGTAGTTGAAGGATCAAATTATCTGCCGCAAAAAGGACACATATCGTAAGCCTACATGCCCTTGTTGCAGCGGCACCGTCAATTTGAACTTGAACTATATGAGGTGCTGACGCGCGAGCTTATCGTCGCCATTAATAAATATTATGACGAACTACCAGTTACGGTTAAGTCGTAAAAAATTGTCTTCCTGAAAATATAAAGTGTAACAACCATAATTTGGAGCTTCAAAGTTTAACAATTTTTAAACGATTACACAACTGTTCAATAATTTCAAGTTCGAAAAATCCTAACGATTTTTATTAAAAATATTCTCAGATGATGGGTAAATTTGTCGGCGTCCGGCGAGAACACTGACCTACCCTAATAAAGAATTGGAACTCGGAAACATTTCGACTCGTGAGTCAAGTATGTGATAGAAGGAGGAATTGGAAGAATTTTAACTTTCGAGCCATAACATATGATAGGAGGAGAACTTGTTACTTTCAGACTATACAGTATACACCATGATGCAAGGGACTCAGAAAAACCTAGGACTCTTCAAAATTCTAAATTGCATTCCCAATACCGAAACCAATTCGAATCATAGAGAGTCATTTAACTTCGTTGGAAAGTCGTCGTTTCTAAACCCCTTCCCTATCATATGATATGGCTCGAAACTCAGAATTTTCCCAAGTCCCATATTATTATTATCATCGCTCTTTTTTTAATATTATCATCATTATAATCGTAAATAGTGTTGTCTTATAATCAATTGGCCTTATTGGCTGTCGGACGGCACTTTAAATTAACCATTATATAAATAAATAAACTATTGGAGAGCTCTCAATATGAAGCTGGGCACACGCGAACGCGAAGGGGGAAGGGTGGCGTACTCGCAGATTTCCAGATCAGGTAGCAAAGGTCCTTCGATAATTGTCCAAGTCCAATAACGTGGCGGAGAAGGGGGTGCATTCGCGTATTTTCATTTTATAGGTGATGTGTCAGTAAAGACATGAAACGTGTCCAAAATAAGGCAATTAGTTTAGTGAAAGCTGAGATTTCACAAAGCACGTTTTCCAAAATTATTTTCAACTCCAAGATTTCAATTACAGGATAATGCAGAATTAATGTTTTTACTCCTACTAACCAATGACTCGTCGAATGACAGCACACTCCTCCCCATTATAAATGTCTGAGAATTTGCTACTTCACATTTTCGTTATCTCGAATTACAGATGTTCGTCTTTATGATCTTCCGTACTCCTCTGAATGTAAAAAAATGGTCTTGTCTCGCATTTCTTTTTCGAAGATTATTACAAGCATCAAAGGATATTTCATGTTAGAAAGCATACTCGTACAAAAACGCTTCGTTGTTCACCTCGTTCTTGCAACTTGTCTCACTTGTTTCCTGGTGATCACGTATTTTTATACAGCGTCGACTAATGGTTTCATGTCCATTGATAAAGAGCCATCAAGTAAGTAATTTCTTTTTTCACTATAGTTGTATGATACAGTATATATTTCGAGTCATCCAATGTCTTATTTAGTCATCGGAGGTATTCCTTCAAATAAACCTATATTGGTTTCATCCGAAATCTAAGATTGTGCAATCTGGAGATTGTATGTAGGCAATTTCATTCAATCTGTAAATGGCAACACTCCTTTCGTACGAAGCTCGAAATTTTGGGATTGGTATTGCAATTCTTACAAACTTCGCGGAATGTATCTAAGCTTTTGTGCTTAGCTCATAATCTTAACAACTTGAACGACGTTATTTGTATGACGTCTGAGGCACTCATAAAATTATCGCATTTAAAAAAATACGTTAAGAATGGTTCTCGAACAGTGACTGTCGAATGTCTGAGTTTAGATCATTGTTTTTCTGAAATTAAACAAATGGAATCCTTTCTCTTATTGATGCTTGCATCATTAATGTTTTACATCGTGATTTGCTCTCTCAACACTCGCTCGGGAGTGCCAAAGTTCGTTCATTTACGGATATATCACTTTTAATTCGATAATTACGTCATTCACAAATTTGGGTCCGTTGTCATCGAAGGGGTATCAATTAATACTCTAAAAATATCGATCACGTTTCGAGCCACTTCAGTATAGGCGTTTTTGTTTTGGGAACCAGCAGTAATATCGAAAATTTTGACCGTGGTCCTGATGCTTAGTAAGGATAAACTTGTGTACTTGAAAGAAATTAAAAAAAAAATATTAAATAAAAAAATTTTCTATATTTTAATATAAAATGAATATTTACTATTAAAGTATAATTAATAATATGATCAAATTATCAAGTTTGATGAATTAAATTACTAACTAATCGAATTTAATTAATATTATTACAATTTGAATATCTTGACAATCATAATAATTATTATAAATTATTAATCAAATACATACATGAAAACATTATTGATTTAAATATAGCATGAATAATAATATAACTTAATATATAAATTTTGTATAATACAATATCAATTATTTAAAAAAAATAATTAATAAACTCAAATTATTTATTGTTGATGAAGCCATCAACCTTTTTAATCAAAAATGAATAATATTAGAATTCTATTATATAAAATTCTAATTATTAAATAATATTCATTTTAAATTTGGAAAATTTAAATATCAAAAGGATAGGTGAAGGGGCAATTATGGCTTTAGTTAATCATAAATTTAATGGAAATTGAGAACTTGTCATAAAAAAACAAAATATAAATAAATATTTAATATTATAATCAAAATTTATTAATAAATTAATTTTAGAGAAGAAAAAAAAAAATTATTTTTAAAATTAAAATATCTCTTAGTCGATTGAATAATATAACTGAAATTTTTATCTTTATAATAATATAATTATTATAATAAATGATTAATAGAAAAGATATTAAACCTAATAAATCTCATCAAAAAATTATTACTATCAAATTTAATCTAGAAATTAATACATATAATTATTGTAAAAACAAATGATATAATTAAATAAATAAATAATTTTATATCGACAAATTAGAATTAAAAATTAATTTAATTTTGATAATTAAAATTATTTAATAAAAACAAATATTATTAAAATTCAATTAAAATAAAATGATGATTTTGTACATCATTAATTAATCATTAATAATATAAATTTAAACAAAATAATAAAAGGACTTGTCCAGACGAATATATCATAAACACAATAATGAGCTTGAAAGCACTGTCGTCTTAAAAATTTTTTTATTACTTATACGACGATCGACGTTTCGAACGTACACACGTTCTTCTTCAGGATCGATAAATACTACAATGAGTAAAGCTATTAACAGGAACAAAACGGAGTAGCAGCACAGGGAGCGTGAAAGAACAAGAAAGAAAGTAGATTACTCACGATTATTATACGAGTAAATCGCTGGCGAATAAAAGTTACTAATCCTGTAGCTGTCGGTTTTAAAGTTTATACTGTCCTTACATTTCATAATTTCTATCGCTTCACGAATTTTTCTTTTCCTATCATGCTTTTCGAAGCAACAAATGGACGCATTTTCAAAATCAAAAAGATGTCCCTCACCATGAGAGTGCTCACATAAGGCCGTTTCGTTGTAGAATAAGTCAACATAAAAGTGATGTAAAACTTAAACAAAAATGTACGGCCTTATGTGAGCACTCTCATGGTGAGGGACATCTTTTTGATTTTGAAAATGCGTCCATTTGTTGCTTCGAAAAGCATGATAGGAAAAGAAAAATTCGTGAAGCGATAGAAATTATGAAATGTAAGGACAGTATAAACTTTAAAACCGACAGCTACAGGATTAGTAACTTTTATTCGCCAGCGATTTACTCGTATAATAATCGTGAGTAATCTACTTTCTTTCTTGTTCTTTCACGCTCCCTGTGCTGCTACTCCGTTTTGTTCCTGTTAATAGCTTTACTCATTGTAGTATTTATCGATCCTGAAGAAGAACGTGTGTACGTTCGAAACGTCGATCGTCGTATAAGTAATAAAAAAATTTTTAAGACGACAGTGCTTTCAAGCTCATTATTGTGTTTAGGTTTATAAATTTAAACATTATGAAGCATAAAAAATCTTATATCTCAGCAAAATTGTGATAGAGGATGCAAAATGCTAGAGTTCTATACTGTTTTTTTTTTTTTTTTTTTTTTTAATTAACGAGCTACTAGCAGCCTGCCTTCAGGGCTATGAGCCCGGGGAGATTGTGTGATTATATGCGTGAGAGGAAGTTGGCTTGTTGTAAAAAGTTGAATATGTTAGGGATGAGGGAAAGAGATCTGAAAGTGCTTCTGTATGGTTGTGGGGGATGGATAAGGAATTACGGAGTTGGGTCAAGTTCGGGCAGCAGAAGATGTGTTGAACGGATAGGGGGTGTTCAGATTCGCAGTGAGGGCATGAGAGAGGCATAAGATGAGAGATGAGATGGGTGTGAGTGAGTCTGGTGTGGCCGATTCTGAGACGGGTGATGACTATTTCTTCTCTGCGTGTTGACAGATTTGAAGAGTCCCATGCGGTGGGAATATTTTTAATTTGGGCTAGTTTGTTTGAGTGTGATACTGTAAATTTGCGACAAGAGAGGTAATGATCTTGATTAAGTAGCGCACAAACTCATAGATTCTGGCCTTTAGCAAATCAGAGGGAGGGCAACAATAAGTAAATAGGTGTATAATGACTCTTATGGACACTGAGCCATGTGGTTCACATTTCAAGTTGGTGCACAACAGCTTGATACATTTTGCCGAATGATGTACCCAATAAAGACAAAATTTCGGACTTCTTTAGTAGGTACCTATAATATGAAAATAATTTATTTTCTTTGCTCATAATACAATCATCTCCGGATAATACAATTTTTGAATGTGACATCTTTTAAACCATAAATTTCTCATAATCCAGCCGGCAAAAATCTGGACGTGCGACTAACTGAAGAAGACGAGATGTTTGAAAGATCAGAATATCATCTAATCAATCAACCGGGATGTCGTATTCCTAAAATGACAGTTTTCGGACCACTGATCGACCCGTTTCTGCCCAAAAACCCACCACCCGTAGCACGCTGCGCATACGGATCAGATGGAAAAGGTGGTGCTAATTGGAAAGAGGATGCTCCGTTGAAACCAGCCATCGTTATCGATGATGAAATCTCACTGACAATCGATCGACAAATTTTAGCACAATATTACAATAATATAAGCGTAACCTGTAAATACAGAAGTTTTCGCAGAACTCTAGACTTTTTAGACGACTTTAGTATCGAGTAAGTAATACATGCAAATATCTATACCTAAGCAGAGAATCCAAGATTTTTTTCACAAAATTCAGAAGCGACCGACCGGCCGGTCGGACCTAAAAAACAACTCCTGATCTATGTTAAATTAACGTTGATATCTAGTACTCTAAAAATGCAAGATGGTCGACTTTATATCGAACTCAAATTGATGTCATAATCCTCAAATCAAAGCACGCCGCAATGGCGTCGGTATTGAGTCGACACTTAGGCCTGTTTGACTCCATTGACATGCATAATTATGTCTTTGGACTGGGGGACAATCCGAAATCTGCGTAACGTGACGCGACGCTTTATGACGTTATCAATGACCTTGACCTAGTTTAGGGACACAGAAATGTTGACCATTAGTCTTCATGTAGTATACGATCCCTTTACTAACAAGGATCAATAAATAGTACACTAGGTTTCTTATATACAACATACTAGGCCTCGCTGAGCCCATTATACTAGGCACTCTTTCCCCCTCCCCTAAATATCCGACTCGATCTAGCTATATACCGACAACTCATTAGAAAAACGACGGCTTCCTTAACGAATTTAAACGAGGAACGCAGGGAACCTGTTTTATGAGTCAAATGGGATTTGGTATTGAAAATTCAAGGAAGCCTAGACCTAGATAAGCCTGGTATAAAGAAGATCTAGACCTACTACAAGCCTAGTATAATATAGTTTGAGAGTCTAAATTTTTCTCGAATTTCCAGCTATATATTCCAAGTCCCTTTCATATCATATATAGCTCGAGAGTCAAAATTTTTCCAAGTCCCTCTCCTATCATATATGGCTCGAGAGTCGACATTTTGCCAAGTTTTTTGCTGGACGGCGCACTGAGGACGGCGCACGGAAAATTTCTCAAAAAGCCCTCCATAAAACAGGTTCCCTGTTAAAACATTATCTTTATACCACTTTCCCGACGCACTAGCCCTACTTCACCGACGGATCTATATTTGGACCCAAAACAGGATACGCGTACTTGATCGAAGAAGTCATAATTAGTCGTTGATTAGAAAATTCTGCCTTCATTTTCATTACCAAACAAAACGCCATGTACTCGTGTCTTTCTCATCTCCATTCTCTCACGCCCGCTAAAATATCCATTGTTAACAGACTCTTTTTCATCTCTCTTCGTTATACAGCACTCTTATTCAACTAATCCTCCAAATAGTCCGGGGTGTAGACAATTAGATCTTGTATTTCATGTTAAAATCATGAACATTTAGGATACTTAAATGAAAAATTTGAGCCATGGCGCTACGGTCCAAACCTATAGGGGCCTCGTAATGGCGGCTCGCCTACTGCGAGGAGTTCTTGCATATAAATGACCGAAATATTCCTTTTGGTTCGCAATTTATGCAGATGATTATGTAATTCGGACCGCCAAATTCGAAAAAATTATCAAAAAATTCTTCCGATATTTGAGAGGCGCGGGTGCAAGAGGCTGATAACCTCTAAAATAGGGGTAAAATTGAAGTGACGTATTATTTCAACATATTTTGACGAATATCGTTACGAAACGTTCCGTAGAATTTGGGAAAAATACTGAAAAAATTCTTCCGACCGTCCAAAGGGCCCAGGGACCCCCTCCCCCCATTGAGGAAAAAATATTTTGTGTTGTTTGGAATAATATTAACAGGTTCCGAAGTAGAATTCAGCGAAAAATCCGGGAAAATAGTGAAACAATTCTTGGGGCCCTCGGAGGGGATGGGGGGGGGGAGCACAAACCCTGAGAAGTGATGAAAAATTTTTTGCATTTTTTTTTCCGAGTTCAAAAAATTCTTATGTAGAATTTACTGTAGAATTCGGAAAAAATAGTTAAAAAAAGTCCTGGAGGTTTCTGAGAGGGGGTAAGCGGACTCAAACCCTCAAAACTCAACGTAAAAACTATGCCTTTTTAAAAAAATTCATTCTTGTATGAAATTTACCGTAGAATTCGGAAAGAATCCTGGGCCGGGAGGAATATAAATGTCTTGAAACAGAAGTTATAGAACTACATTTCCATATTTAAACTTTCATGAAAGTCATCAGGTTTGAAATATATACTATGTTGGTGAATTTGTAGAAGTATTTTATATTTTAGTAACACCTCAGTAGTTTTTGTAATATTTCAAGGTATGTATATCTATTTTACGTCGTTCTATGCAATTTGTTGAACTTGAAAAAGAAATTCAAAAATTTTTCTATCACTTTTCAGGGTTTGTGCCCCCTCTCAACCCCCTCCGAGGACCCCAGGAATTTTTCACAATTTTTCCCGGATTCTGCGCTAAATTCTACTTCGGAACCCGTCAAGAGTTTTCCAAACAACACGAAATTTTTTTTCTTCAATTTGGGGGCCTGGGCCCTTTGGACGGTCGGAAGAATTTTTTCAGTATTTTTCCCGAAGTCTATGGAAAATTTCGTTAGGATATTCGTGAAAATATATTAAAATAATACGTCACTTCAATTTTAACCCTATTTCAGAGGTTATCAGCCCCCCGACGCGGTGCCCCTAGAATGTCGGAAGAATTTTTTGATAATTTTTTTCGAATTTGACGGTCCGAATTACATATTAATCCACATAAATGCGAACCAAAAGAGATATTTCGGTCATTTATATGCAAGAACTCCTTCCAGTCAGGTAAGCCGCCATCACGGGGCCCCTATGAGGTTTGGACCGTGACGCCATGGCTCAAATTTTTCAGTCAAGTATCCTAAATGTTTGTTTCCTCCACATTATATTGCATACTCATTTGCCTTATTCTTATCGGTAGTCGATTTACAATGGTCCTACAACAGGGAAATAGATATGTCAATTCCCCTATCACAAGATTATGGTAGGAATCAGGCAAACGAGTATGCAATATGATATTGGGAGAGAGCCTTATTTATTTTTCAATTCTTTAATAGTTTTAGAAGTGCTTTTTGAGACAGTGTGGTTTGCGCAGCCACAAATCTTTCATTCCCCTAATATTTTTGCTGTGTTTCGTAGTATTTTTCTATGATAAAAATTTTAATGTTCAATTTTAATAATCTTCCTCCATTACAATTTTTCATATCTTTCGATATCTACACGTACATGCTGGATTATATCCTACCTGCGCTTATAACTTAAGACTAAGAAAGAAACTTGTACAAATTTTTAGAACGGAAATCAGGAACAACTTAATATTTTCTTTTTTACAGGTATTCGAATGTGACCAGGTTGTTGAAGAACGACCAGCCAACCATTGTCACTTCCGAGGAAGATGAATTCGTTCTAGTAGAGTGCTGGAATACTACGGAATCATTGAAAAACAAAAATGGTTCAATCGATGTTAAACCTTTTTATCGAGATTGTTTCGCTTTTACGCCGTTAAAAAAGATGGTAGAAAATCGTTGCAACAAAATTAACCGCGTTCTGAGCCAAGATCGAGTCAACGTCTTATTGATGGGCTTGGATGCTGTCTCTCGACTTAATTTTCACCGTCAATTCCCAGACTCTTATAAGTACTTGATGAACGAACTGAAAGCTATTGAAATGTTAGGATATAATAAACTAGGCGACAACACTTTCCCAAATATACTTGCGTTACTGACTAATGTACTCGAAAACGAATTATCTAATTATTGCCAGAATTATAACGTAACGTTTGAAGAATGTCCTTTTATATGGGATGTTTTTCGATTTTATGGTTACAGGTGAGTGTAGTAATTTGCTAGTCTTTACCGTCTCCTCGTTCTTATGTAGTTATTTTACTGATCCTGATGGGTTCGATGAGTGAAAAATAATTTACTTGATCCTAAGAGTTTTGATGAATGAAGGAAAAAAAAAAAACGAGATCGAATTTTTTAGAAGAATCATAATATCATGAAAAGAAAATTCTCTTATGAGTAGAGAGCAGAGATCATGGGCGTAACAAAAACTTTGTGAAAGAGAGAGGATAAACTGCAAAGGTCTGGAGGCGGTCTTCAAATTTTTTGGGAGTCTTTTCTGAAAATTGCAACGAGTGTAAATCGTGCCCCCTAATCTTCCCTGACTTCACCGCAGAGAGAGATATTAAACTTAGGGGGAAAATGGTATAACTTACACATTATTTCATAGTCGTAGAGATTGATACGAACGTTTGAAAAATTCAACTGTTCCTCTTCACGTTAATCTTTATGTTGAATGTCTGGACAGCGGTTCCCAACCTGTGGTACTTGAGAAGACTGCGGGAGTCGATGAGGAAAATGACAAAAAATGTATACAGGGTGGGGCAGAAAGATGTTATCTGTTAGATGGGAGTTTGCGCTAAATCTGTCGTAGCGCGAAAACGCAAAACGCTAGACGTATACTTTAAATGTACGAATTTTCTATCTCAATTTTATCTTTAATTTGAGCCTCATCCGAAGTTTCTACGACTTTTCTGAGCTGAGTTATGGACCAAAATGTGCCGAAAATTCACCAAATCGTCAGGGTTCCCAAAATAGGGCTTGAAAATTAATTAATTTACAGTATTGAACTGAATTTCGAAAATTTTCATAAATAAATTATTGTTTCTTAAGTGAATTTGGACGGGAAAAACAATAACAATAGTAACAAAACCCTAAGAAGCATCAAAATGGGTTAATGGGCCCAAAAAGGGTCAAGGTGGAAAATCGTTCAAACTTTTGAATTGCAAATCGATTTTCAAGTGGAATTTCGCACTGAGCCCGGAAAAAATGTTTAAAAAATTCTTCGAAGCACTGAAACGGGTTAATGGGTCCAAAAAGGGTCAAAATTTCGCTAAATTGGAAAATTGTTCAAACTTTCAAATTTTAATTCGATTTTCAAGTGGAATTTTGCGCTGAGTTCGAAAAAAATACTTACAGAGTTCTTCGAAGTACCAAGAAGGGTTAATGGGCTCAGAAAGGGCCAAAATTTTCCCAAATTGGAACTTTCAAATTTTAATTCGATTTTCAAGTAGAATTTCGCGCTGAGTCCAAAAAAAATGCTGAAATAATACTTCGGAGCACCAAAATGGGTTGATGGGCTCGAAGAGAATCAAAATTCCTCCAAGATGAATAATTGCGTAATCTTCAAATGTTGTTTTTAATTCTGGAGTAAATTGTCTGAAATGGCCCTAGATGATCTCCAAAATGAAAAATCAAAAATTCTCATTCTGCAGTAAAATTGTTGATTCAGGGGATGGAAGGAATATCGACAAGTTCGTCTTCCGTTGAGTGCTTGCAGAGTGAGAGATCGACTAGCGTCGGGTGACAGATCCGAAAGAGGAAATTGCGGAAATTCTCCTCATTTGGGGATTGGAGGGAGACGACAAATTCATCTTCCGTTGAAGGTTCGCTGTGAGAGATCGACAAGGGCTCTGCGTATGATCAAAGCGGGAAAAAGTGCGAAAACTCTCGTTGTTTCAGTCAGAGAACGCAAAGTTGGTCTTCTGTTGCGTGCTTGCAATGAGAGATCAACTGACGCCCTACCAATGAGCGAAGCGGGCCAAACTGCAAAAACTCCTTAATTCAGGCAATGGGAGGGTACCGCGAATTCGGTCTTGCTCGTGATGAGCGATCAGCTACAGCTCACCGAGAGCTCATGAAGAAAGACCACCTTCACAGTACCATTCCTTCCTTCGCGGGAATCTACGAGAATTTTTTCGCATCCGACTGCCTCCGTCAAACCCGGGGCATTGGTCGTTCTCTCACCGCGAGCTATAATGAAGAAAGACGAGCTTCACAGTATCATTCCCTCCCTCGTGCGAAAGTACGAGAATTTTCTCGCATCCGCCCGCCTCTATCAAACACGGGACCTCGATCGTTTTCTTACCGCGAGCTCATGACCAAAGACGAGCTTCACAGTATCGTTCCTTCCTCGCGCGAAAGTACGAGAATTTTCTCGGATCCGGTGCCCTATCGAACGTAGGGCCTTGATCGTTCTCTCACGGCAAGCTTAACGAACAACGGCTCGGGATATCCTTCCCGGCACTGGCTGTGGAAACGAGAATTTTTTTGAATTCACCTGCCTAGATAAAACGGGGGGCTGTTACCGTTCTCTCCTGGCGAGGTCACACTGGAACGCGATCTTCGCGGTATGTTTTTCACCATTGCCTGAAACAACGGGAATTTTCACGTACTCACCTAATTAGATGAAACACAGGACTCCAACTGGTCTTTCACCGCGAGCTCTTGGCAGACAACAATCTTCCTAGTACCCTTCCCTGCTTCGCGGGTCTCCACGGGAAATTTTTTGGATTTATCCGCCTTTATTGAACAGGGGGTCGTACCCGATCTCTCACCGCAAGCTCATAACATAAGACAATCTTAAGGACATCGTTCCCTTCAGCGGGTGAAGCCCCGAGCAATTCCGGGCATTCGTCTGCCTCAATCAAATACTGAACTGTAGCTATATGATATCTCATCACAAGCAAGACCAAATTCGCGGTATCATACCTCCCATTGGCTGAATCTAGGAGTTTTCGCACTGCTTCAAACATAAGTGGGACTTTCATCGCGGGCACGCAACAGATGACCAACTTTGCGGTATCATACCTTCCTTTGCCTGAAACAACAAGAGTTTTCGCACTTTTTCACACCCGCGACCAATCTTTTGTTCTCGCGAAGCTCGATTTCTATGAGGACCAAATGAAATTGAAAAGACTAAGCGATTTTCCAAGTTGGTAAAATTGTAATCGTTTTTGGGCACTTGGACACATTTTGGTACTTCGAAAAATTATTCAATAGTTTTTTTTTACAACTAAGCACACAATTTTACCCTAGAATCAAGAAAAACTTTGAAGATTAGGCAATTTTTTTCGTTTTAAAGAAATGTTGACCCTTTTTGGTCCCATCAATCCATTTTGGTATTTCGCAAGATTTCTCAACAATTTTATTCAGATTCAGCGCTAAATTTTGTCTCAGAATCGAGAAAAACTTCAAAGATTAGGCGATTTTTTTCGTTTTGGAGAAATGTTGACCCTTTCTGGGCCCATAAACCCATTTTGGTGCTTCGCAGAATTTCTTAACAATTTTATTCAGATTCAGCGCTAAATTTTAACTCAGAATCGAGAAAAACATCGAAGATTAAGCGATTTTATCATTTTGGGGAAATTTTTACCCTTTTTGGGCCCGTAAACCTATTTTGGTGCTTCGCTGAATTTTTTAACAATCTTATTCTGATTCAGTGCTAAATTTTACTCTAGGATCGGGGAACACTTCGGAGATTACACGATTTTTTCAATAAGAAAATTGTCTTTCGATAATTCACAACTTTGGGAACCCCTGTTGTGAAATTACGGCACATTTTGGTGCATAACTCGGCTCAGAAAAGTTGTAGAAACTTCGGATGTGGCTCAAATTAAAGATAAAATTGAGATAGAAAATTCGTACGTTTAAGGGTATGCTCTACCTAGTCACTCACACGTAGACACACACAAAATATGTATCACATGTTGCGATTTTTGCCCCGAGATAACTGATTAAATAAAGCATGAAATATCTTGAAACTTCGTATTTACGTAGACAAAACTTAGGAAAATACGGCTAATTGGTTCACACGAACTAATTTTGTTCATTAATTGGAATTCAACGATTCGAAGATGGCCCCTTCAGACGTAAGTTTAAACGTTTCCTCGAGATCATTCAGAATATTTCGCGATCTGTCAACTAATTAGCCGTATTTTCCTCAACTTCAAGAATAAATTACACCACGTTCCGAATCATTTTGTACATTATTCGATATGTTATATGTGGGCAAAAATCACTACCCGCAACACACCATTTTGTGTAATACACGTGTATTTTCTGTGTGTGAGTGACTAGGTAGAGCATACCCTTAAAGTATACGTCTAACGTTTTGCGTTTTCGCGCTACGACAGATTTAGCGCAAACTCCCATTTAACTGGTAACATCTTTCTGCCCCATCCTGTTTATAAGGTAGAAACCCCAAAGCGATTTACAAGTGAGACATTGCCAACAATTGTAGTCAATAAGAACGAGGATACATGAATCAAAGATCCTTTGCATACAAAATTTGATTCTGCAGCTTCCAAAATAATCATCTTTTCGAGAGTGAGAGGAGCTGACTACTTAATCATGCAATGACCAGCTAGCTATCTTACTCAAAACAACTTCAGAAAAATTTTGGTACAGTTTTAAAGTTGGAGTGTTTTCTTGTTACAGAACTATATTCGCCGAAGACTGTAATTCGCGAAGCGGCATTTTTCACTTCTCGTTCTCTGGATTTCGACGTCAGCCGACTGACTACTACTTGCACGCGTTTTATGTTGCGGCCGAGAGGGAAATAGCTTTTAACAGGGTAGGAGAATGTAATTTGTGTCTGGGAAACCGTATTAGTATGAAAGTACTTTTAAATTACGCTATAAAACACCTTCGTACGTGGAAGAGGGATCAGAATTTTTTTGGATTCTTTTTCACCACTTGTTACACGCACGACAATTTTACATTGAATCCCGAAGGCGATGCTTCCGTATTAAAGTTTTTAGAAAACTTTCACGGCAGCCGAGCACGGAATGACACAATACTGATAGTATATAGCGACCACGGGATGCGTTATGGAGAGTTTCGTGGTTCCTATCAAGGCCATCTTGAAGAACGATTGCCCATGTGTTTTTTCGTTTTTCCAGAATGGTTCAAACGCAAATATAAACTCGCTGTTCGTAATCTACGTTTTAATCAGGATAAATTGACCACGCATCTAGATTTGCATGATACACTCTACGACCTTGCTACTCTATCGCGTATCTCGGACGAGGAAATTGTTAAAAGGCAGAGAGACATCCTTCTAACACGAAGTCAAAGCCTCTTTCTCGCAGTCAGCGGGGATAGAACGTGCCAAACTTCCGGAATACCGAAAGAGTACTGTACCTGCCACGACAACATTCAAGAATTAGACAAAAACGACACGCGTTCAGTGTTTGCTGCCAAAGTTCTAACTCAGCACATCAACGATTTAATTGCGAATAAATCTGAATGCGCGAAGCTCGCATTGGATGAAATTCGACGAGTCACCATGTCATCGTCCACTATGGGAGGCAGAAAATCTGCGGTCTCACACCTCGTTGCCACAGTGCAGCTTACGCCAGGAAAAGGTCTGTTCGAGGGTACGATGGAGTATGATGATGATTTGAAGAGGTATACAGTAGTGGGTGAGGTAAGTCGCACAAATATGTACGGCTCTCAATCAGCATGTGTAAAATATGATCGTAAGCTAAGGCTTTACTGTTATTGTATTTGATTACTGTTAAATACCGTTAAGTCTATTTTGCGTACCTCAATTTTTCACAGACTCGTAGCAAATAGCTCTAGTTTAAAACTTAATTTGTCAGCGCGGTACTTAAGCTAGGTAATACATATAGGCATTCCAATCATATTTTATAGCTAGAACTAGTCGATTATTTGAGAACAAAAATTGTTTAATTCTCAAGAATTATAAGTGAAAAGTACAGCCTATAAGATGGAAAGAGAAATGGAAGTACCTAAAATTTTCGATGCGTAACTCCATAGAGGGTCAAATGGTTTCCATATTAATGAACTTTACAAAGAAACTTCTTTATACAGTTGGGTCAGCTTTGCATCAATAAAGTAACCAATTTATTGCACTCAACATTTTGTACGACACTTGTTTCACAACAAAATATGAATTGCTCTAAAATTTTTCTCCATTTTACTTGTATATCTATCACACGCCTCATTTCCAAATTGTGTTTTTTGTGCGATGTATACCCTCGCCATGATCTTCTCTGAGATTGATTCAGCTGAAGTGAAAATATAGCAGAAATAAGTGTTAATCATGAATTTACACAGAAAAATTTGAAGCCGACTGGTTTATGAAATGTCATCAAATATTTTATATTATCTGATCAACATTACGATATTTAATAATAGTTTATTTTATATCAACACTTGCGGAATTTTATGCCAATGTACTAAGTAAGAAATATGTGAAAAAGACTCGAAAAATTTCGCTAATGTGCCGAATAATTATGTATAATGATTTATGAAATGGGGAGAAGAGACTTTGAAAAATTTTACTGGTAGACTAAATAATTTATCCAAGAGAGGGAGGAGAAGACTTGAAAAAATTTCTATTTCTAATTTATATTAGAGGGAAGCAACTTCGATTTCCTGCTAAATAGAATCGATCTGAAAGCATGGAATAATAAGCAATATTCATACACGAAGAGTTATGACAAGCTAAGATAACAAGATTATCATTCTATCATACACTATAATCCATGTTGAGAAAATTGATAAATGGCCGAGGGTAGAACGAGCAGTGAAATATTTGCTGGGCCCATCCAAATCTCCGCTTATTTCCGCGTAAGCGAGGCGATTCGTCATATTCTCATCTGTTACTTGATAATCGGAATAAATAAGCTTTTTTTTTTTTTTTTCATAAAAATTACATACAAGAAAGAAAAAAAACAAAAAACAAAAACAAAACTAATAAGAAACTATACGAAAAGGAATAGAGAAAAGAAAAAAAAGTTATATGCATACTGTATACATATATAAAAAAAAAAAAAAGCGAAAACAATGATACTCCGACATAGCAATCCGTTGTGAGGACTGGAGCCGAATTCCTGTATTAAGGGAGTATGATTTAAACGCTCATTAAAATTTAAAAAGAGTAAATCATAAAATATGAAAAAAAAAAAAAAAAAAAAAAAAGGTTGGAAAGAGGATGGCCTCTGGGCCTTACCTTGAAGGAAATGTGGAAAAATTTATTCGAATTTAAATGTTGATTGAAGGAGGTAGGTCAGAAATAAATTTGAAATGTGTTAAGCCAAACACAATTCAACATTCCTTCTATCCCCTTCTCATCACATATATAGCTCAAAAGTCGAAATTTTTCCAACTTTCCCTCCTATTATTATAGCTCGAAATCAAAAATTTTCGAAGTCCCCCACGTATCATATAAGTATAACTCGAAAGTCAAAAATTTTTCAAATTCTCTTTTATAATAGCTCGCAACAGATCAGAATTTTTTCAAATCTTACGTTCCCTATAAAACAGGTTCCCTGTCCTCCTCATTTAACTTCGATAAAGAACTCCATAAAGAACTCGTGAGTTTTTTCCCCATCGGCTATGCTTGTCATCATTTGTACTATTTAATGCCCGCAAAAACACTCATTTTTTTTCCAACGGCATCAGCTACGGCATTTATTGACCATAAATAAACTGGGAATATTAAACTGCACGAAAATAAAAAGGTGTTTGAACGAAAATCAACATTACAAAAAAATTATCTAACAGAACCAAATAAAAAGTTGCGGTAACGAAAAGAACAGTACATGAAATTTTCAACTGTTCTCCCGAAAAAGAAGAAATACACACAATTTTTTAGTGTTTTCTCACGAAAACAGAAAAAAAAAAAAAGAAGGTTTTATGCATTTTTGAAATTTATTACTTATACGAGACTTTCAAAATAATTTCGAGTCAATGAATTCAGTCTACGGTTTCTCCTCTCCTGTGAAGAACCGGAACCCAAAAAATCTGCAGCTTTTTTTAGATTTAGTACTCAAAAGATCCGAGTTTCTTTCTGTTAAAATCCACAGTGTTGTAAAAATTGCATCTTCAAAAATTCATTATTCGTCTTCGAATTTTTTAAGATGATTTCGATCACTCTTTTTTTTTTTTTGTCTTGTCGGCGGAATATTTTTAATAGTCCTTGAATTCACTCTACGCTTTCTCTTCTCCTGTCAACATGTGGAATTCAGAAAATCTGAAGCTTTTTTTCTTACCAAGATTTAGTACTCGAAAGATCTGAATTTCTTTCTGTTAAGATCTTCGTTCTAGTCACATTTGGAATTCAATTTTTCATTCCATGTTCTTTGAAATTGATTATTTGTGAAAGAAAGTTCTTAAAATGAAAATAATGTCTTACTATTATTAATGTGAAATAGCCCGCATATTTTTTTCTTTCTGATTTTTCAATGCTATCTTTCGTAAGTATCAATTTTTCGGTCGGAAGTTCTTGTTTTTTGTGATTTTTTTGTTTTTTTGTTGGAAACACTTTTTAATATTGATAATTTTTTCATTTTTTTTTCGAAATCATTCTTAATCGCTTGAAGTCTTTGATTCTGTGTAATTTTTAAATTTTTATTTCGTGCAAAAAAATCTCACCCACAATAACCCCACCATATAAATCATCTTCTTACCATGATACTTTGAACAACAAGACTTTTTCCCTTCTTTAGCACAATTCTGCTGCAAAAATTGTTACTGTAAATCAAACATAACTCAGTGCACGTTCTTTAACACAAAGTCAGACTTCCCATAGTGCAGATGATAACAATCGTTGAAGTTGTAATTGGAAATTAAAAAAAAAAAAAAGGCAAATTTTATTATTTTATTTGGCATTTTTGTTCGTTGTCTACAAAATTTAATCTTCATCATTTTTTAGCGATATATGTATCGATATTTTCTTAGTAAGCTTGAAATGTTCTAATTATAGGTATTTATTGATGAAAAATATTCAACTTATTAAAATTATAATTATTCTTCCTTTTCTCTCCTTTTTCTCTTTTGAAAGACGTTCCTAATGGGATATCAGAGAATTTATGTACGTTCATTGATTTTCAATCGAATGTTTTTTTTTTCAATATATCATTTATTGCTACAATTTTTTTTGTATTCAATGTTGATGATACAGAATACAAAAGTTATGCTTGTATTTGCTCTAAAAAACGATATCCTATTAATTTTGGTGCGTGAAATTTCTTCATTTAAAAAGCATTGAACGAAAGGGTGAATATCGTCAGGGCTACCAACTCCCCAACTCTAACTTTAAATCCCAAATTCACCAACTTTTCTGAAATTCTGCAAAACTTATTATGACCTATTTAAGAAATCACAGATGGAGTGATACGTCAACAAAAATAAATCATTCAAATATACTCAGCTTGAATAGAAGAGAATCATCTAAGAAATAATAATTAACACTATTCTTAACCTCTTGTATTTTCTAATACTGCCCCTACTTAATGCTCGTAAAACAAAAAAAAAAAAAAAAAAAAAAATTCAAATCAATTTTTCCATTTTTCCTTCAAGGTAGGCCCAGTAGGCATCTTCTTTCCAACTTTTTTTTCTTTCATATTTTAATTAATTACCTACTCTTTTTAAATTTTGAATAGCCCTTATACCTTATATCATACTCCGTTAATACAAGAAGTCAAACTCGGCTGTGGTCCTCACAACGGATTGCTATGTCGGAGTAGTATTGAGTTCGCTTTTTTTTCTTTCTTTTTTACATTTATATATTAGGGGAGAGACGGCAATTATGGAACGGGCTCCTAATATGGAATAGGCTGATATCTTGGAACGTAAGTGGCGCAGCCACTGGAAAGTAGGCGGAAATGAAAGAGCATTGAAAAAAATAATGTCCAGTATCGAATGGGTCAAGGTTCGAAGGACCGGTGAAAAACATTTTTATTTTTTTCTCGTCATTTTGACGAAATTTTTCTTGTGTTAAATTTCAATTTTCCTGACTACCAAATCATCCGAAGGAGTAAACCAATACGTAAAGATGAGTAGAAAAGTATGTTTTTTCACATGGTAACGCCTTTTTTGGCAATAGAATGATTTTTTGAGCTTCTTTGTGGTGAATAATAGTAAAAAGCCGAGGTTGCCTAATATAAAATTATAATATTCTCGTAATTTTTTACGGGGAAAAAAATCGAAAATCGTGGAAATTTCAATGTGAATTTTGTAAAAAACATTAAAAAACCGTTTTTCATGTCTTTTTACTTCGTCAAAGCTTCTTTTGTACTCTATACTTACGATCAATATTCTCATTCCATACTACTTGTTTTTTTTTTTTTTTTTCTTTTTTGAATTTTGACTTTTTTTCGGAAAAATGACTATCACGGGACAATGGTAAGTTCGAAAGCTCTCATATTTTGGAATTACAAACTAGATAGATTTACCAACAGTTTGAGCCATTAGGTGAGGAATTCCAATGAATAGCCTTTGAGTTATGAGAGAAATAAAGATACCCATTCCATAATTGGTGTCTCTCCCCTATGTATAATTCTTTTTTTTCTTTTTTTGTTCTTCATTCCTTTTATGTATTTTTTTTTTCTTTTTTTTTAATTGTTTTAATATGTATTTTTTTTTTGGTTGGATGAAATAAAAACAAGAAGTACTGCTCCTGGCTATGCTCAAAATTATGCATATTTAATGCCCAGAAAAATTTTATATTATTTTCCCGATGGCATCAGCTCTGGCATCCACTGACTAATAGAAAATCGCCCATGGTTGCCAGCTTCAAGTTTTTTCACCTGTACAGAGCGTCAGAGTTCAAAAGTTTTCCATGTTCCTCCTTCTTGAAAGGTGTTTCAATTAAGGTTCCCAAACTACTCGACTGGGAATTCGAGGTTGTACCTTTTTTGAGAGCAGCAGTTTTTAATACGCCTCTGCGGCTGTTTTTCTTCAATTTCTACACTCTTCCAAGAGGTCAGAAAAGTTAATGAAGCTTATTGAAATGAGATTTGAAACCTGCTAAAGATGTCAAGCAAAAAATAACAACTCTTAGAAAATGATACGCGTGTATTCCACGTTGTTGTCATAAATTACACGAATTGTATAACAATAACAAAATTTCACAGAAAAACAAAACACTAAACCTAGAAAAAAATTGACAATATAACAGAGAGGAAAATAAATTACAGAAATCATGTACGCCATCATAATGGTAATCTATTTTTGCAAACCTAAGAATATATTAACACTTGAAACGATAAGCTCAAAGACATACACATTCACATAATATTCTTACGATACGTATTGTATTATAAATAAATGTATTGCAAAAGAGAATATTTTTGCGAAAAAAAAAAGTAAGAAAAAAATAGAAGAAAAGTCGATCAAAAAAATAAGAAAAAAATACAAATAATAAAGTCATATCACAAATAGAATAAGCTCACAAGTGTCATGTTGCTCATTAAAATCATTCAATTAACAGAATCATGATGTGCTGATTTCTTATTAAGTCTTGGATGTTCGCGAAAAAAAAAAAAAAAAGTTTTTGTGCGTATAATAAATACTACGTACATCCTATACTATTATTTCATCGACAATATACAATAAATGCAATAATGTCACTATAATTATTTCCATATTATCAAAATTTGAAAAAAAATATCAATCAATATGGAAATTTGGCTGTGATAGATGATTTGGAAGTTTGGTTTGAATTAATGAAAAGGTGATTTTTATCGAGGGGCAGTGAAATCAATGTGAAGAACAATTTTTTTCAATGTCTCTACTTAAGCGAGTGGAATGTATTTAACACTGCAAAGAAAAACATAATAGATGTAAAGAAAGATGGCATTTAAAAAGTATCATAGTCTCGAGTGTCCAGTCAAATTTCTTATAATATTAATGCTGGAAACCAGATTCGACATCGACTGAAATAAATATCTTTTTATACATATACAGAGTGCAAGTGTATATGGTTGCACCCTAAACCAATTATACACAAACTTGAATAAGGTGTTCGCAGTTACCAAACATGAGCAGAATCGTGTCACAAACATCACAACATAAAATTGACAAATCTGGCACTCAAAATCCGATTCCCGGGCGGTTACAGCATCAAATCTGTAAGAAGGTTGTTCTCGTGAGTTTTATGTTACCAGACTTTTTGTTTTTTCTTTAGTCTTTACATTTTTGTAACTAATTACACGTTCAAAGTCAAGGTAGGATGTTAATGAATTGACTTTGGCGTTGTCAACCGGACATACATATGTATATTTCAATAGGAGATAGAGATATTCAGTATCTATATTATACAAATTTTAGTACAGAAGAAACATTGATTTGGTGGACGGAAAAAAAAAACATTGGAGCTCTCAATAAAGTTTTTCATGGCGTGGTATCAATCAACGAGCATACAGAGTGAGCGTTGAGGAAAGGGTCGGTGAATGTTTTTAGTGTAGTGGGGCCGCAAGAGTCATTGAGTATCCAGAAGTACCTTTTCTGTCACTCAAACGCATTGAAAATGCGAATAAGTTATGGTTTGGAACGGATTGTATCGTCAACACCCCAGATGTCAGGATGTTTGAAGGTCATGCACTAATGACTTCAATTTCTCAGAAAAAATCAGCCGTACAAGTCTACAATTAAAACTTGGCTACCGTGATATCAGTTTCCTGACTTGAAAAATAGAATTTTGAAAAATCATAGTTCACCTATGACTTTGTTAACCTTGAAAACTATCGCGTCTATGAAGAATATAGACCAAACCACTCATATGGAAGTTCTGCAGGTCTGGCTGGACCCGAAACCCAACCTCAATCTGGAACGTCTACCCAATATGGATCCCAGTTCCTCTTTCGGACTCCCTTGATATTTGGGTCAACTGGCTGTTGCTTTTTCGTGGGCTTTGTACATTGGGGGTGTGTATGTGTAGTTTGCTTTACCAATGTTGTGATAGGTTGAACTGCCAAAAATTGCCCTTGTAGAGGGAGAGGCCTGGCCAATCAATAACTTCTTGTCGACTCCTGAGTTTGGTTAGGTTAGGTCTCGTCAATATTATTTTCGTCGCGCCTTGCATCGCTTTTGAAGTGACCGAACATGTCACCGGAGTCAATGTCTTACCGCAACAATTAAAAATTCGAATTTGAATCTCATTCGAAATTTACTATTTGATGTAAACAAGCGATCAGATAATTATTGAAATTCAACTTCATAACCTAACGGATAATAGACCACGTTAAACAATTGTATGTGGCGGACAGCCATTATGGCCGCGAAAAGAGTGCGAGGCAGTATCTTCCACTAGGATTGAATGTATGTCGTCTATGGAGAATATGGAAGGAAGAACGTCATCGCTTCCATCAAGATGTGTGTTCATTATCGAAATATCGCAAGATTTTTACTGATAATTTCAATCTTAGTTTTCGCACACCTCGCACTGACGTTTGCTCAAAATGGGTAGCTCTCAAGAATGAAATTGTTAGACTTTCCAAGGAAAAGAAGCACAAAGAAAAACACGACAAACGTTTCAATTCAAATTGCATACAGCAAAAGCTAAACGATTTTATCAGCTCTTAAAAGCAGCGCGGGATAGTCGTTCCACCTTAGCAATTATATTATGCCCTGTATAATTATACCTTACCAAAAGAATACAACGCTTACATTATTTTATCAACAATTCAGCTTGAGCGGTCAAAATTCAAAATATTCGTTCAAGAATACACTCATTTTTGAAAAAATGGCAGGTGCGTTACTTATATTATATTTATTCTTCTTGAGATACTGCAGTTCATCATTATCATGAGGAATGATTATGTACTTACTACCCTACTTTTCATACAAATTTAAAATTTATAAACAAAATTTTGACGCTTGTGTAGGAAAAATTATTCAATAACTAGGCGTAGTTCCGGCATCGATCCCAGGATACTCGGAGTCCTTCAGGGACACAGGGCAAATTACGTAACAGAGGCGTGCTTCGAGAAGTACAGAGCAGCCTTTGAGCCCACTGGAATCCCACTGCCAACAATGAGTCGAGAAAGATAGGGAGTAATACTCAATTACAAGAAGCTTGGGTATGGAAAGACCCTACCAGAATATTACCGTCTTCCCCTCCAGACAGTCGATTAGGATGAACGAATTGCGGATCAAATCTTCATCGACGTCCTCGTCATGGTGGAGGAGCGCCAATGCTGTGACGTAATCCATTTGGGAGGAGACTCAGCGGCGAAATATCACATCGAGGTTAAGAATGGTGGCACGAGGCTGAAGATTCGTGACGCCGAAGCGAACAGTTGCGCCCGTTAGTGTATAAAGCTGAGATAACACACTGACGGATTCCCTACAGCCCGCAAGAGGGATTAGCCGGTTTAAAAACGACCATGCACGCACGTGAACATCTATTTACCGTCAATCCAAATGGGAGTGGCCATCCAATGCCAATTATACCAAGGCCACCCCAGAACAACGTCGTTTGAGTGCTGTTCGGCCACCCTACTACAGAGACCACCATCACGAGTTCGTCGAAATGCGGAGAATGTGTCGTTCACCAACACCCGGCAGACGGGAGAGTCTGTTCAGCCGGGGACCTGTTCCCAACATTCTCGCCGCCACCTTTGATTATCCTGGAAGGAGATGAATTTGTCGTCATTTTTCAACCATTTATTGAACTCCGTCTCCCCTCTCTATCAAATAGAGAAATTTTCTAAACTTGACACCTGTCACTTGTAAAATTTCTCCTGGCTCAATATTTTCGGAAGCCATGATGGGCACATTAATGACATTGAAATAAGAACATCCGGAATAAAGTCGAAATTGTACAATAACAAATACAGTGGGGAGTTGCTCCATCCACGTCCGGATCACCAAATAGATGAAAATATAACTGAAGAGGAAGCTCTAGAATATCTGGTGCTTTTACAATCAGATACCAAACATGAAACGGAAAGATACTCAGTTGAGTTAAAAGGAAATTATAAATATTCCCATCGAAAATAAAGACAGTCATCTGGTTTCCTTATTTAAGTCTTTTCCTAGTTTTTTTTACCACCTCCTCCATTTCCTACTCACTCGAGAAATTTATTTTTTTCCTTTATTTTCCTCTTGATCTTTGGAGTTCAGTATTTTTTTTATTCATTACTGCTCTTACACCGTCAAATAAATGTCTCCATTTCTTGAAACCCTCACACGGTAATGCAAAGGCCTGTCCGTATTGCTCAAGTGCAATCCACAACTTCACGCCTCAATGTACCTATAGTCTCCTCCAGTATTTCCAGCGAGGTGGACGGAGAATATCATACGTTCAGCTTGGCTGAGACGTCTGGACACCACAATCTGAAGTTGGATTTCATGCCATTTTCGAAATGCTCCCGCCTGGACAAGGCTCAGTGGTGGAAACCGGCGACCTTCCGATGTTAGATAGTGACTTCGAGCCCGGACGACCCCATTCAAGTGCAAGCCGACCGGCTCCTGAACCTCATCGCAAAACGTATCTAAGAGGGGAATCCGACTGTAAGCGTCAGATCGAAAACAACAGGCTACTGGCCTTCCTCAAACTCCACCTCAATGAGTCCGGTGAGTTTGGTTTTTCATACTGGGGATTGGATTTTGTCGAAAGTCGCTTCAAACATACTTCCAAGTTCAGCTGTGGTTGGGAAACACTCTAGACCCGCACAATGGGGATGGCGTCGAACCGTTGAGACAATTTTGGAGCCAGCACCACCAGAGATTTTGAAAATGATCTCATACAGCTGTAAGAAATCATGTGGAGCACCTTGTGGTTGCCGTCGAGCTGGACTTGTATGCTCCTCAGTATGTATGACCTGCAGAGGAACTTCATGCCTAAATGTGCGCTGGATCGGACATTGATGGTGAAGATTCAGATAAAGTTTGACTTCAAGGGGAATTTTTCATTCCTCTTGTATTGTAATTTTATACCTATAAGTATAGATTTTTGAAGTTTTAGCAAAAAGTCAGTTTCTGTTCTTTCTTATTTCTTCAAAGACAGTTTTATTTTGACTACAACAGATGAATGCCATAAAAAACAAATGTCGTGTTGTATGAAATATTCGGCGCATGGAAACGTTTACTTAATGCACTATACCTGTCTATAGCGTACACAAATGCAAGAACAATGTAATACGTTTGACGCCTTGTAGCGGCATTACAATGCATCGCACGTTAAATTGTCTAGAGAGCTTTTTTGTTGGAAATTGGAAGTAGAATATGTTTGGTTCACAAAATTTTCTATTGTATTGCATCGTTCGCAAGTTATATGCCAAAAACAATATTTTTACATACGAACCCCCTCCCCGTTGGGGAAGTCCTTTCTCGTTTATTCCTGTTTATCGTTTAATCGCATCCTTTTACACTCCTCTGATATACTTCTCTTTCTCTTTCGAGATTAGTTCTTGTATGTCTCGCTAATGAGAATGTTGTTTCTCTATTAACCTTTTATTGCTTTATAATTTTCGGCTATCTATTTTCTATTTGCGAAACGCGCTTGTTAGGAATTCATTAATAAATAATTCATTCCTCCACGTCGTGTTCCGTTCTGGCGAATATTCCAGCGCGGAATATTACACACATACTCCCCAAACATACACAATTGCTGTCACTTTTTCTGAATGGTCTGAACGTTGCTGAAGTTTAATTCTTGTTGCGAATAAAAAATAGTCTTTTTCGCTAATGTGTAGTTTTTATTCAGTCTTAAAGTACCGATCGCGATTGTAACACGCACATAGAACCACATTTTACATACTTTTACTAATATCGTATTATACTCCTACTTATTATAACTATCTCCCACTCATGCATATCCCTACTCAAATCCTTTTTATGTCTACTCATATTATCGAGATGTGTATACGTACTTAGTTCTTACTCCCACTTTGTTACTTAAATATATATAATTTTTAACGTTAAAAATAATTTAGGGTGGCACCCCTGTTTTGACAAATCTATTAAACAGTTATGGTGTACGGGGTTTACAACAAAAGCATAGGTCTCTGGCCGCGACTAGGAAACGCCGGGAAAATAGCGCGACTTGACCATCAAAAATCATCGTTCGTTCAAAAAGCATCAACAAAACGAGTCAGCAAAATAAAGTAAATGATGACCGTGAAGTATGAGATCATACCATGCAGCGAGGCGTTGGCCAGGGCCTATCATCGAGCTATTTAAGGTGTACCATAGGGACAGTCTAGTGTCAATCAAAGAAAGTAGCCGAACAGTTTATCGTAATGTCCCCGTTTCTCATTTGTAAATAGTATTAATGAAGAGAAGTAATCCGCGAATCTTGTTCATTCTTTATATCATGAAACCGATCTCAGAAAAAGCGTATCGTTTTCGTTATAACATGGGAAGAAGATTTCGAGTCATCTTGACCAGGCCCGTCTGGTCCTCCTCATAACAGTCAACTACAAATTGCAGATGAATTGATGAAAATTCTCATATAATTGTAATTAAAAATTAATTATTAAATAAACAGGTCAGAATTGGATTACGCAATATATAGGAGGATTACAGATATATGTGTAATAAGGACGGTTGAAAAGTATTCCAAGTTTGTCTTTGGCGAAGAAACAATTACTCGCTCAGTCTCATCAGGATGAAAAACTAAGCAAGATGAACAATGAATAACTTGTGTTGTACTTCTTCCTCCTTGAGCAAAATGCAAAGAAATAATTTCTTCCTATGTTTTTTAATTTTTTTTTTTTTTTTTCTTCCTTCTATTAATCAGCTCCATTAATAATTTTCTTCTAGTAGCCGCTGGTCAAAGCCATTCTCCAAGGCTGAAAATAAGTGTGGTAAGTGTGGCCAGAAGGGCCATTATCAAAGGGAGTGTCCCCATTTGTCAACAAAACCTGACCCTCTGGTCAAACTGTCCGTTCCGTCTGGATCAGGGAAGAAGGAGGTGATTGTATGGCAGAAGAAGTCCAATGATTCAAAGAGGACTGGACCTGCTGAGAAGAGGTGCTACACTTGTAACGAAGTGGGTCACTTCAAGAACAATTGCCCAAAGAAAATTTGACTGATTAACCCGTCCACTCTGAATGAAAAATACAAGAAACCCGTCTTTGTAAATACCGTTAAGACCAGGGGATACGTTGACTTTGGTAGTCGGGTTACCACAATTAGGAATCAAGAAGTGCAGAAGTGTGGCCTTACCCGCTGCCCAGGGCAAAAGACACTGCATGGGTATGGTGGAAGCCAGGTCCAAACTTTAGGGACCACCTGCTTTGACTTGAGAATTGACCAGGCAGTGGGCAGAGTTTGCGCTGATATTGTTCCAGATGAGGCTCAAGAGGACCCTCTTATTATTGGGCAAACCTTTACGGAACAGCCCCATATTGTGGTAACCAAGGATTCTAAAACACTAACTTTTATTCAGAGTGGAAGAGGGAAAACCAACGACCAACAACAAGCTCTAGGGCAGGAGCCCGACTCTAACCCTATATTCCTGATTAAAGCTGCCCCTGTGGGCTTTGATCCCAATAATTTGGAAGTTGGCGAAGTTGATCCGGCAGATAGGGAAAAGCTATTTGCCATTCTCTATGAATTCCGGGACCGTATTGCTCTGTCGGTGGGCGAATCGGATGAGGCAGTGGGTGTCCAGATGGATAGAACGCTTTCTGACCCCACCCCATTCACTTGCAGGCCCTATAGGTTGGCGCAACAACGTCTGCAAGATATGATCAACGAGCTTCTAGCAAATAACATCATTCAAGAATCTAACTCGGAGTACGCATCTCCTGCCTTGTTGGCACCTAAGGCTAATGGGGAATGGCGGCTCTGTGTGGATTTCCGACGTCTCAATTCTCGAACGATAAAAGACAGCCACCCATTGCCCCGGATCGATGACCAAGTTAATCAATTGGAGGGTGCAATAGTACATTTTGTAATAAGTGGCGAAAACCAACAATATTGGAACAAGCGCAGTGTAGCCACACGAGCAAAGCGAGTGTGGATAAGCGAGTTCTAATATCGTTTGTTTTCCACACAAATTACAAACAGTACTTTTTATAATACATGTAGTGAAAGGAACACGTGGTCCTACAATTTAAATTGGTTATCGTTCAAAAATGGCACCACTGACTTGATTTTCGCCACGGGTAAAACATTTTCGCCACGGTTCTGATAACGGCATGTTTTGCTACGAAAAACGAACACAATACGCAGCACTTTCGCTTCATGTATTATAAAAAGTATTTTATTAAGCCGGCGCTACACATGCGTTCTTTGGCAAACATTTGGCTACTCACTAGTAGTGTGTAGCGGAGCGCTCGTGTCAACGCGAGCATGTTTGGCTTGGTATTCGTCATTCCCAAAAAAGTCAGTATTTTATCGCAAATCAAAGCAAACAAATGTTTGTCGAAGTACTGCTCGGTACAGTGCTCCACATATGCGTCCGAAAATAGTGTAGAGTGTACGTGTTCAAATTTTGAGTTGTACTGGTTCCTTATTCATCATCACCCAAGTTTTCAAGAATTAACGTTCATAAGACATAATTATTGGGATTGTGTATTTCGCCAGACGAGTGTTCGTGCTGTGTTATTACAAGGAATTATTTAACTGATGAGGTGAGTACCGGCTACAAAGTTTTCGAAATAGGCCTAAGTCGATGAGTTATTGTCGAATGTATACTTATCTGTTGCAGAAATGGAGTGGTCAAGCGATACCGTAAATAAATTGCTCGATTGTTACCGGAATGAACCTGTAATATGGAGTCCTCACGAGCCGGAACACAAAAACCGAAACGAAGTATACGACGCGTGGAAAAGAATTCGAACCAGAATGGACGAGAAGTACTCAATCGGCGAATTGAAAAAAAAAAAAAGATTCTCTCATGGCCTCATTTCGAACGTGTCGTGATAAAGTTCGAGCGAGTATACGATCTGGAGCATCTGGGGACTCGATTTTAGGCTCGATTTGAGGGCTGGTTATTATCAAATCAAGATGGCGCCTCAATCACAGAAGTACACGGCTTTTGTTATGCCCCGAGGGCAATACCAGTGGGTCCGCATACCGTTTGGTTTAACTAACGCTCCTAGAGTCTTTCAACGGTTTATGAACAAAGTCCTGAAATCCGTGCAGGACATTGCTGTTGTCTACTTGGATGACATCCTGATCCATTCTAGTTCAAGGGAGGGTGCTCTCCAAGGGCTAAGAAGGGTGTTGAAGGTACTTAGGGCTGCGGGGCTCAAACTGAATCCCGAGAAGTGTGCCTTTTTGGTGGAGCGGGTGACTTTTCTGGGATTTGAAATTTGTAATGGGAAGATCCAACCAGGACTGGTGAAAACATTAGCAGTAAAGGAGTTCTCTAGGCCAGTTAGTGTTCATAACATCCGCCAGTTTCTGGGCCTGACTGGCTTCTTTCAACAATTTGTGAAGGACTACGCCACCATTGCCCGTCCTCTTTCTGGGCTTCTCAAACAAGATCAACCGTGTGGATTATAAGGAAAGAGTTAATTTAAGTGGATAGGGGGTAAGAGGTCAGAGATTGAGGGGATGGACTGAGTAAGTATTTGAGGAAACAAGATGAGGTATAAAATTATTATTAGCAAAAAAACGATTAAAAAAAGGATTGTAAAGACGATATCAGTGAGAAAACGAGAGCCGTATAGTGTATTCGTTGTATATTGTAAAGAAATATTGTGTAATTCATTTTCGAATTTCCTGACGGTTTTTAAATGCACTATAGGGACAGAGATCTTCCAGTCGGGGTTGATAGGGTTTAAGTTGTTATCATAGTTGTGTAAAGTGTGTAAACCATTACCTATATCTTGAGGAGCTAAACGAGTCCATTGTGCCGGTATTACACGTATAATATTATGTGCTGTACTTGTATTGCACTCATGAAATTTTGTCCACCTTGTACTTGCGGCATCATTACACGTTAATCAAATTGTGAAGACCTTTTTTTCCTGTTGTTTGTATCTTCACAACCACAAATTCACGTCCTCCAGAAACCCTCCAAAATACACGATCTCACATCTGTCACGCACCTTCATCCTCATTCTTTGTATATATACATATACTCCCCAAACATACACAATTGCTGTCACTTTTTCTGAATGGTCTGAACGTTGCTGAAGTTTAATTCTTGTTGCGAATAAAAAATAGTCTTTTTCGCTAATGCGTAGTTTTTATTCAGTCTCAAAGTACCGATCGCGATTGTAACACGCACATAGAACCACATTTTACATACTTTTACTAATATCGTATTATACTCCTACTTATTATAACTATCTCCCACTCATGCATATCCCTACTCAAATCCTTTTTATGTCTACTCATATTATCGAGATGTGTATACGTACTTAGTTCTTACTCCCACTTTGTTACTTAAATATATATAATTTTTAACGTTAAAAATAATTTAGGGTGGCACCCCTGTTTTGACAAATCTATTAAACAGTTATGGTGTACGGGGTTTACGACAAGAGCATAGGTCTCTGGCCGCGACCAGGAAACGCCGGGAAAATAGCGCGATTCGACCATTGAAAATCATCGTTCGTTCGAAAAGCCTCAACAAAACGAGTCCGCAAAATAAAGTAAATCAACGATGACCGTGAAGTATGAGATTCTACCATGCAGCGAGGCGTTGGCCAGGGCCTATTATCGAGCTACTTGAGGTGTACCATAGGGACAGTCTAGTGTCAATCAAAGAAAGTAGCCGAACAGTTTATCGTAATGTCCCCGTTTCTCATTTGTAAATAGTATTAATGAAGAGAAGTAATCCGCGAATCTTGTTCATTCTTTATATCATGAAACCGATCTCAGAAAAAGCGTATCGTTTTCGTTATAACATGGGAAGAAGATTTCGAGTCACCTTGACCAGGCCCGTCTGGTCCTCCTCATACAGTCAACTACAAGCTGCAGATGAATTGATGAAAATTCTCATATAATTGTAATTAAAAATTAATTATTAAATAAACAGGTCAGAATTGGATTACGCAATATATAGGAGGATTACAGATATATGTGTAATAAGGACGGTTGAAAAGTGGCATCAATGTTTCAAATTCCAAGTTTGTCTTTGGCGAAGAAACAATTACTCGCTCAGTCTCATCAGGATGAAAAACTAAGCAAGATGAACAATGAATAACTTGTGTTGTACTTCTTCCTCCTTGAGCAAAATGCAAAGAAATAATTTCTTCCTATGTTTTTTAATTTTTTTTTTTTTTTTCTTCCTTCTATTAATCAGCTCCATTAATAATTTTCTTTTTATTTTTTAATTTTCGTTATTATTATTTATTCTTCTTTTGTGTTGTTTCAAGTCCGCAGAGGTAAGTCTTGGAATGTACTGTTTCAATTTTTCTTTTATGTTTTTCTCTAGTTGAGAAGTTTCTTTTTTTTTTAATTTGTTTTTCTCTCTATGTTTTCTCTTGTTGAGAAGTTTATTTGCTTTTTTTTTTTGTTTTATATATCTGTGAATGTAAATGTGTCCGCGGGTATTGCTGGTGATGATCTTTTTCTTTTTTTTTTTTCTTTTCCTTTTCTTTTTTTGTGGAAGGGATGTTGGATGTAGTTTTCTGGCATTCTGTTGGAGCGTGTACATTCAATACCACCTAAAGAGAAGGCCTGGACACTGAACGTGAAAACAACGATGACGTCACGCTCCGTAGTCCATTCTCGTACATTGCGTATATGGAGAAAACACGTTTTTTTTACTTCATTTAAAGATAACTCGATATGAAATTTGCGTTTCTCGGCGCATTTTCGGTAATAAAGAAAATAAGACGCGTAAGTTAATGCTAAAATTATGACAATTTGACGACTAGAAAGAAAATTTTATGGAGAAAATATTTTGTCTCTTGTGATTTTTTGTTAAAATTAGTATTTATCGAGTTATCTTTAAATGAAGTAAAAAAAACGTGTTTTCTCCATATACGCAATGTACAAGAGAGAATGGACTATGGGGCGTGACGTCATCGTTGTTTTCACGTTCAGTATCCAGGCCTTCTCTTTAGGTGGTATTGGTACATTGGTATACATGCGGGCCCTCTCCTCCACGCTTGTACACCGTTGGTGAGGCACACTCGTCTTCGTTCATAGGACAGTTTGTGTGGCATGAACCTCTCGTGAACACGTCTAACGCGTTCACTCGAGTGTGGTCAGTGTGATAATATGTTGAAATACGCCTCTTCGGCTATGTCAAGTCTACAGAAGATCTAGTGCTGCTTCTAGTGGTCTGACCTGTGAAGGAAGAGACAAATACTACCATGTTTGCTTCGACGCTTTAGGCTGAGACTTGAAAGGATGTCTCGATGCGACGCTTCATAAGCGGCCCGTGCGCGTGCCAGTTGAAGGTGTCCCAACAAAGGAATTACAGGCTGCCCAAAAAGAATACGATTCAATGGATCGCAAGGCTCGCGGATACATCATACGGTTCTTAGGTCCGTATGCCCTTAATATCATACGCCCTCATAAAGCCAGTGCCTACAATATGTGGGAGCCACTTTGTGAAGCCTACCAAAACCAATCAGCCTCGAATCAGGCCAATTTGTTGATCCGTCTCCTTACGACAAAGATGAAAGAAGAGGACAAGTTGGAGAGTCATCTTTCCGCTATGGAAGCTTTCATAGCAGATTTGCGAGCAGCGGGAGTGGCTGGAATGGAGGACCAGCAACTTCTCTCCATTATAGCTGGTGTCCAGGAGTTGAATTTCGACCTTCTTTGAGCTGGATTCGATAGCCATTTTGCACAAAAGATATACACGAAAATACGAAATAGAATGGCGGACGATAATTCGAGCGGAACAGGAAGGAAAAACTCTTTCAACTATGGTACGTTTTATTCTAATGTTATTCAATTTAAATGAAAACTTCGGTTAAATCCTTTTGTATTTGTTATGTCTATTCTAGTTCCTGATGAAGAAGCGGGATGCTTCGAAACGTCGAACTTCTGTTGTAAAAACTTATTTGTATGTGGAGAATAAAGCCAGTTTTTTCTTGTTCTAATTAAATTCTCTCCACGGTTAAATCCTTTTGTATTTGTAAAACTTGCCGTTCAGACTTGGGTCAATCAACTTCAGCAGCACTCAAATACTTGAAGGAATGTAAGGAACCTTCATCGTTTAGGGATGCCGGAAGCACGGCGGATTACTGTAATGAATTTAATGATGCGTTCGATATATGCAACGTGTGACATCTTTTTAAAGTTCATGGTGAGTTTGGTCGGGTAATAAATGACTAAAATTTGCCATTATTGAGAGATAGGGCGGAAAAAATTCTGAGTTATATAAAAAATTTAGAAACTGACGATGGTAAACCCATAACACGAACTCGTCAGAAGAGTGGATTCGTGGGTTTCATTTGTGTTCTGACGAATATATTTGAATTGTTTTCGTTTCTCAAAGAAAAACAACATTTCAAATATTTATCAACATATAAGCTTCTCCAAGACCATCTGGAGAATTTTTTCAGCTGTATCAGGATGAAAGGTGGATTCAATAATAATCCTAATGCCCACCAATTCAACGTAGCTTATAGGAGACTCATAATACATCATGAGTTATCTTCTAGTGGCAACTGTACATCAGAGGACGCAATACCTGTGCTTGGAGTTACAGGGAAAACATTTAAAGTACTGAAAACTGATTTTGATGAGTTGGAAACATCACCAGAGTTGTTCGACTTTTCTAACGTAATCATTCCATCTTCATTTGTAAAAGATGTGGTTCAGTACATCGGAGGATTTGTTATTCGCAAGCTGTATAAAAGTCCGATTGTTGGTGAATGTGATGCCTGTAAGAACGCTATCGAAGACAATTCAAGGATCTGTCCTCTAATTGACGCTAAGAGCAAAGGTTTTTTGAAAAAACCTTTGTTGCACCTTGAAAATCTTCTACTAAGGGTAGAGGGTATAATACGGAACAATGGAACTTCTGTATTTCATCAAGAATTCATTGAGAGTACCATCAAGGAAATGTTAGTGGAGCGAGTCCCTGATGAATTCGGAGGTTCGCACATTGATGGGCATGCAACTGTAATAACTCGTTTAGCCACGCTCCTCTATTTGAAAATACGACTGCACCATGAATCTACATTAATAACTAAAGTAGACAAGTACATTCGCCGGGTTTACACAAAATTGATAATTTTTAAAAATCAATGATTCGTATTGGTAAGGGTAGGTATCATTTTCTACCTGTGTCCAGGGTGTCTACTAAATCAGGTAAACAAAAAATCATGACTTTTCATGACACTCTTGCATTTTTTTTCTTGAAAAAAAAAAAAAAAAAAAATGAATGACAGTATTTCCATTTTTGGATATGAATTATTTTTTTGGCAAAGACACTGAAGGGGGATTAAATAATATTGACTTTTTTAAGATTTGATTGAAATATCCTGACTTTTCATGACTTTCATGACACTTTTTTGAAATCATGACTTTTCAGGTCAGTGGACACCCTGCTCAACCAGCAAGACCAACAACAATTCTCGGTTCAGAAAGTTGGATTTGCCCGTTTTCAAGGGAAATCTACGTGATTGGAATCAATGGTGGGGGTGGTTTGAATTGTCGGTAAACCAGAATGACGCCTATGATAAAACAGAGAAGTTACAGTACTTCCAGGATGCGATGGGAGAAGGACCAGACGGTCCCCTCAAGTATCTCCTAGGGTTACCATTAACCCCGGAGAATTATGGTAATAATATCTAATTGTTTAAGACGCGGTATAGCAATACTGATTTGCTATCGCAGACCTATCAACAAGACCTGCAAAGTCTGCCTGTTTGCGTTGGAGAGTGGCAGAAACAGAGATCTGTGTTGGATAAGGTAGTGAAGATTGTCCACAATTTGACGAGCATTAAGGTCCCAATAAACAAGAGGAATATCAGAACGCTGATTATTCAGAAATTGAATAATAGTATCTCTCTTTTCATGCGCCTTTGTGTATCCATTTTTTTCAGGACTTCTATGTAGAGTCATTCGCGACAGATTTGTCTAGATGCGCCTTGGAGAAATTCGTTAAAGAAATTCTGTACAAATACGGTTTTGTCAGAAGAAGTAAACCCTAAAGGGCCCTCCTTAAAATGGAGTTTATTGCGCAAGCGAAGTCCATCATGCCAAAAACCTCTACCAGCCTCATTGGATGCGCGAGCGGTCGTGCAAGAGGCAATAATTGGCAGGGGAACAACGGTAACGGCGGCGGCGGAAAGATGTCCAACAAGGGACAGAAGACCACTACCAGAACATGCGTATTCTGCCCGTGCAAAAATCACCGCAACAAGGAGTGCACTTGGTATAAGACTATGGTATAGACAGGAAACAACGCCTTATAGCACTTGGACGATGTTTCATCTGTCCAAGCCCAGGCCATGTGTCTCGCCGGTATACGGCGCGGCGGCGTTGCCAGATCTGCAAGCGAGGGTTTCACCACCCTTCAATCTGCAGTATGGTGACAAACCAACCTACGGCAGTCAAACCTAAGAAGGATGTCGGCGATTTGGCACAAGCGTCAGGTATATTTTTACAGACTATTCTTTGTATTCTCTTTTACAAAGGAAGATCCTGTACTGCGCGCAGAGTACTTAATAATGGTAGTGACACTTCATATACTGTATGTCTCATTTGCTTGTACGCAGGTTGAGCATTGTGCTTCAAGCTGCTTGGACACACTGGGTTCAGGGATTTGGTGTAGGTTCAGCAACTTGTACTTCAGTACAAGATGTCTCTCGTATCTTTGGGAACTTGAGCGGCGGTTGGAAAACAGTGACTTCGGCAAAAAATTCTAAACAGACACAAAGCCTAAATGAAACATTATATAATGGTATAAACCTCCTACAAGATTACGTGGGTATGATCATCGATTCTGCCTATCAGACAACGCGAAAGCGTTTCATCAAACAAATAACGCTGTTACCCGAGTATCGAGACTACGTTCGTTTTCTTTGGACGGATCCAAGGAAAGAAGAAATCACTCATTTTGGGCCGTATCGATTTCGACGAATACCGTTTGGTGTTATAAGACGTAGTCCATTTATCCTAGCGGCGGCGGCGACTATTTTACACCATCTAAACAATAACGAATCAGCGAGCAGAATTCGAGAAAAAGACCCAAGTAACCTTTTTACCTCTAACGTGCTGCAATTCAGAAGGTAGCACCAAAATCCAGTTTTCAAGAATACAGGATGTGAAGGTAGGAGAGAAATCACAGTTGCGTGTAGGTACCTTTCATTGATGAATCAAATCGCATTAACTGATACATACAGCGAGGGCACAATTTTTAATAAGAGTTTTTCTTCTATGGGAGCTAAAGTTTCTATTTATGGCTTAAAAGTTGCTCTGGAATAATACAAATATGTGGCGAAGATTTGAAGTCGATAAGTACAGTGGTTCTCGAGTTATAAGAGGACAGACAGACAAACTTTTTGCTTTTTATAATTATTTAGATTTCATAAGGAACACTTTTTGTTTGAAACGTCTTTGAATTGCAGTTCGATTATTTGAGATATTTAAAAAAATCCATTTTGTTTTCAAAAACTTGGTGCTTTCAGTATACTTTGAAACAAAATACAGATGGTCAGTTTTGAAGAAAATTTTGCAGAAAACATTTTTTTCCTTCAATTTTTTTCTAATTGGAGCTCAATCTTCCGAGGTATTTGAAAAAGCTTAATTTAGTTCCAAAAGCTCCGAGCTTTTTACCAACTTTTGTAAAAAGTTGAGGTAGTCAGTTCTATAGCAAATTCCACGAGGAGAACTTTTTTCGTTCAAAACTTTTTTCAATTGGAGCTTGATTTTTCGATATATTTTCAAAAAACAGATATTTATCCAAAAGCTTCCAACTTTGTACGAACTTTTTGAGCTTATAATTGAACTTATAACGAAGTTTAAGTACACTAAAATATAGCAAATTTTACGAGGAACATTTTTTGTCGGGAGACTTTTTTTCATTGAGCCCAAATTTTTCGAGATATTCGCAAAAAACCGAATTGGGGGGCTAAAACATACTACAAAAAATTTAGCACAAGGTATGGGGGATGGGAACTTTGATATATTTTTCGGGGCACCAAACGACTATCTACAATAATTTCCCCTTGTGAACCCCAAAATGTTTACGACAATGTCTTGATCGCCTGTACTAGATCTCTTTTCCGTTTCAAGTTTAGTCCGAACTATCGACCGGGCCGCAACTCGCACTTGACAAATTGCGTTCATCATCGGACAAAAATGAATTTTTATTGCCAACTGTGAGAACCAGCTCACACTTTGTTCATCAAAATTTATCTTTCGATCAAATACATTCGTATACTTTTCAGGAATACAAATCAATAAGCTTCATTTCTCGTCTCATTTCTCGATATTCCACCATTCCGATCCTGTTTCTACCTAATCAATCGTAGGTCTCTCTCTACGTCACCATGGATGCCGTAGAACGAAAACCTCTCACCACGGCCTCCTCTACTATCAGGCCGAACAACTGTATATTTGGCAACGTCGAGTGCCGTCCGGTTGAAGAGCGAGTATCCCATTTAAATGCATTGAGTATAGTCACAAAATTTTCGTTTTTTCAATATTTTTCGAAATTGATAACTTTAATGAAAAATTTTGAAGAGAGAAAATTTTTTCTATGTACGTTTTTCCATCGTATGGATGTATGTATAGCTCTGATCGTTCATTGTAGAACTGAAAAAGTAGGTTCTCAATTATCCTTTTTGCATTTGCCATCTTCTGTTGTTATCAATAATCGATAGTGTGTTAACTTTAGAAATACAGTCGGATGGTCATCCGAATTTGTGCTGGAATTTATTCGAGAACAAAATTATTAAACATATTATTGCTGTCTTACAAAATTGTATACCGTAAGTATTTTACATGCGAATGAGAAGGCAATAACAAACTTTCCTTGTGTAATGCAAAGCTTTTTCTCTGCCACAGCTTCAGAGCTTGACTAGGATTTCCTGTTCGAAACTTTCACGTATTTTTGGAATTTCCAGCATTAAAGGTATGTCAATTTTTTGTGTAATTACTCCGAAGCAATTTCTTGTACCATGGTTTCATTTTACAACCATTGAACTCGTATTCGAGATGATAATTATCATAGTTTATTTGACTATTTTAAGATGCCAGATCGATGCTCCGTAACGAATTGTCGGAGTAACTATGACAGCGTTTCGGGCTACTTTTCCATGTTTCGATTCCCAAAAGATACTGAAGAACAAAATGCATGGCTGAGAAAAATACCACGAAAGGACTGGATTCTCGGACCTTCCGCGAGGGTTTGCGAATTACATTTTGCTCCACAATTCATCTCAAGAGAAATCGAATACATTGACGCTAAAGGCTGTAAGAGAAAATTTCCGAGGAAGCAAGCTGTATTATTATTGGGTGCTATTCCGACAATTTTTCCAAATCTCCCCGCATATCTTTCATCAAAGCCGAAAGCCGAAAGAACAGATCCGGAAAAACGACGGAAAATAGTAATAGAACGCGAGGAAGCAGCTCGCGAAGAAGCGGCCAAGGTTCATTTATTAAATGAACTCATTACTACTTTTGACAGCTTCATCAATTTGTATACTCAACACGTACATCCTGAATTATCGTGACGTCAGTCATTGTAAACTCCCTACCAACAACGCGCGAACACACTTCAAAAACCCTTCGATGTGATCGATTGTATCGTTCTTGGTTCTATAGTACGTTCCAAATAAGAGTGCCCGCTTTTGACAACAGCGCACATGGGCGGTTGCTTATCAAAAGCGGGCACTCTTATTTGGAACGTACTTTATCACATTATCGGTTCTCATAAGAAATACCACGGTATTAGATCAAGAGGTACCTATTGACGCTCGTATACTTGCTGTACAATTCAGCTGTCGCAAAATGTGTTGTAGTTCCTATGAGCGTTACCAGACAGTGCAACAAGTCACCTTTTTACTTTACCCTATTGACAAGAATGCTTTAAATTCTATTGCGGACAGCAGCGGAAATGCACAAAAATTCGCTACTGACTCAACATTCAGAAGCGGTTTACTGCGAAATTCTCCAGTTTTCCGCTAGAAGTTCAGCTGGAGGGGCGGAAATGTGAGATAATTCGCAAGGTTACGTCGCGGTTTTTATTACGCGTCTGACACGGAATTAAGGAATCTGCTATGTTCAATGGGTGGATATTAGTAAGCACGTTCAGCACTGCAAGCAATACAAATAGTTACGTTGCGGGTTTTTGATACGCGCTGACGCAGAATTAAGGAAACCGCTGTGTTCAGCAAATGAATACTAGGAAGCACGTTCAGAATTGCAAGAGATACAAATAGTTCAGTTGCGGGTTTTTAATACGCGCTGACGCAGAATTAAAGAATGCACTATGTTCAGCAAATGAATACCAGTAATCACGTTCAGCACCGCGAGGAATTTGTAACAGACGCAGCATATTTCTGAACTGCAGCAGAAGCAGAATTTGAAAAAACCGTATTCTGTAACTGCTAATTAGTAAATTCTGTTCCGCTTCTCAGAAAAGGATAGGGGGGGTGAGCATATACACACGCCCCAACTTGCGCATATCCGCTCTTCAACCACTACTGGAAGCCCAGCATCGCATTGCGGCTCTGGCTTTTCAAGTAGGAGTTCTTCCCCCTCTTCTTCTTTGTTTTCTTTTTTTTGCATTATTCTTATCCTTTTTTCTTCTTCCCTTGGCCGTAAGCCATTTTCAAATTAGATTAAAAAAATAGGGGGAAAACCCAAATTTACCCAGTCCCTTGTTTATTCTTAACACCATTCTGATCATGTAAATTTCTAATACAAGTTTTATGAAAAGGTAAATTTTTCCATGATGGAGAAACAAGTTAATATGTATTTTTTTATTTTTTGTTCATCAAATAAGTATATAAAAGTAAAATTATTGAGATTTCCATCTTATATTTGAGCAAGCCTATTTCAATTATTTTGACGGTTTATTAAATATACCTAGAGGTTTGTGCAAGACAGTTTTTGCATTTTTCTAGTTGAGTCCTGATGCAGCTTCAAGGCTTAGACCACTTAACGGGCAGACCAAGCAGAGTAAGAAATCATCGAACCAAGGCATATAAAAAATATAAAGGACCACTGGGACCCTGTTTTAGGTTGTGTGGTTGACAGACAGAAAGAAAATGATGTACTTATGCTGTATTTCTCTCCTCTGCGCATTAACCTGCATAACCTGAACAGGGTACAGGGGTCCTTATTTTCTTATGTCTTAAGCAATTCAATGTCTTGTACAATCTACCTCTTGCATAGTGTAAGCTTCAAGGTTATTATTGAGCTTAATTGTCAGGCAATCTCAAAGAAAAACAAAAACATCAGCTTGAAAAATGAAATACGGGTACATTATAGGTATATTATTCTATTTTTTTCAAAACAAGTTGACAAATTCTATTACAACTCTAATTAATGGTAAAGATAAAAAGAAAGAGGAGATATGACAAGAAAATCTACTGGGAATTAAACTGGCAACCATTAACTTCCGATATAATTTATTTTCTGAGCGGAAAACCATGGTTGTGGAAAAACTTCCAAATCAGTTGCGGAAAACTTCAAAATCAGTTGCGATTATCATTATTCCTAAACGGAAGCGGAAATTAATTTCCGCCAGATCATGTGACCGTCATACTGAGCACTGATTGGTCGTTGGTTAATGGCGGAGATCAGCGTCCAAACGTCGTTATTCAGTCACTTTTGTCTTTGCCAGTGTAGTGTGTACCATTGTTGGCTCGTTCAATCTTTTGACCACGTTTTACTGTTTTAGGTTTCACGTTTTAGTTTTGAATTTTGTTTATTAATTGATGTGATTAGCTAGTGAATGAATTCATTTTTATAAATCTGAGTTGTTGACCAAGGTAAGTGTTCCAAGAATAATCTTGTTTTTAAGATGAGATAAAAAATTTGCATGCGACAAGTGTTTTCATGGTGGAGCTGCTATAATAATACCGTATGGCTTTATAAAACTATGCACCAGATTCTATGCTCTTTTGAATTCAATATTCTTTGCTTTGTAATTGTGATGATATCTAGCTTTGTGTTAATCTGGCTTTCGCGCATGGATCTTGTTTTGACACGATAACGCTTGAGTAACAATAATGATCTAGTCGAGTTACTAACGGAAATTGCCTCGTATTTGAAGCCAGGCTTGCTGTGAGCTAATCCTAGTAGCTATGCAATATCCTTGAAAATTTCGGATATCTTACAAAAATTCTGTGTAAATGCTTCTGTCCAGATATTAATTATACTTAGTACCTCGTTGATTTCTCTAATGTAATCGATTACAGGCTGACCACTTGGTCACTTTTTCCACTTTTTTCCACGGAAGGTTACTTTTGGTCACTTTTTTGAGATTTGGTCACGAAAGTCACTTTTTCCTTTAAAAGTCACTTTTTTCAAATTTTGTGACTAATTATTTACTTATTAAGTTTTTAATATTTATTGGCGCTGTTGTCAATAAAAAAAATATGGAACAAAAACCCTCCATCAGCTGCATTTAAGCGCAATGTTAATTTTTCTGCCGCGATCATTAAACTCTGCTCGGAGTCGGAACAAATCAATACTAGCCTACATTACGCTACAAAAAAAAAAACAAGGTGAGCAATAATTTCTACCCGCTGCACAACTATGGTATGAGCGCTTTGGCGGCCCAAGCTGTCCATACAGCGCGGCGAGTGCGTGGCGCACCTTGTTCTCGTACGTGTGGTGTGTTGAATATTTCGCAAGTATTTTGAAAGAAGAAGACGAGACAGATTTCTAAAGTTCGAGTGTATTTTTATCAGTGAAAAATCTACAACGTAGTAGTATTAATTACGTCGCATTCTTCTTAATTTACGTCGTAGAAAATGAAAGTGAACAAAAGTTCACAAGCAGATTTTCATTTACTCTAAGTGGCTAAACTGGTAAGAGCAAAGAGCTGGAGAGTGGCACAGGGGTGCCAACATTTCAACACGCCCCCTCAGCTCGTGCTTACTAATATTTTACCACTGAAATTCAACTGTGAATAGTACATATTAACCTTACGGTCATAATTAATAATAATTTTTTTTTTTTTTTTTTTTAAAGTTTTTGTTTGTAAATAGCACAAGATTCAAATATTATTTATGTTAATTATAAGGCAGGAACTAATTGAACTCACAGTCTTTAATGTTGAGATCGAAAGAGATCAATTTGTTGAAATGTTGGCACCCCTGTGCCACTCTCCAGCTCTTTGCTCTTACCAGTTTAGCCACTTAGAGTAAATGAAAATCTGCTTGTGAACTTTTGTTCACTTTCATTTTCTACGACGTAAATTAAGAAGAATGCGACGTAATTAATACTACTACGTTGTAGATTTTTCACTGATAAAAATACACTCGAACTTTAGAAATCTGTCTCGTCTTTTTCTTTCAAAATACTTGCGAAATATTCAACAGGTTATGGGTCCACCGCGCTGTGAATCTTGTTAAACTTGTGTGATTGTGTAAATTTAATAAAGTAAATAATATGTCCGATAAAAAGGACAAAGTGCCGGTTTTCCCTCCGTTAGACACACAGCCAGAATACTACGAAAATTGGCAGCTCCGTGTTCGCATGCTACTACAACGAAAAGATTGCTTGGAGGCGATTACTGGTACTCGACCTGCCCTGGAAACAGAACAAAAGGCGTATGACGAAAAGAATAGGAAAGCAATCGGGTACATTACAGATCATCTATCCGACTATGCGCTAGCCAAAATAAAGGAGAAAATTGACTCAGCTTACGAAGTTTGGCAACGATTGAAGGTTAGTTTCATTATTAGTTTCACTATTTATTCATTTCATTCATTCAGTTGGATTTATTGGTTATTAGTTGAGTTGCGTTTGTGTGCTTGTGTGTTCCTAGTGTGTTTTGAAAGCAATTGGCTCTGGCATCATTCCCGTTAATTCGGTTATCTCTTTGTCAGCGGTCTCTGAGCAATCGGGTGAGCCAATTGAATCCATTTCGCCCGCTGTTTCTTCGGTCACTCCTTCCGCTGTTCCGACCAAGCGTCGCTCACGTAATCGTATCGTTCCTATGGTCAATGCTGATTTTGCCTTTTTGAAGAAATTGTTATTGGCTCCACACACCTATATCAAGCGGAAAAATTCTGTTATCCGTGAGAAGTATGGTATTACAGGGAATAAGGTGGGTGATCGGCGGTACCTCATTGATGTGGGATTGAGCCCCAGGGAGATTTTTGTAATCTTCCTATGGTCTTCCTTCAAGGCCTTTACTAATAGCAGAGCAAATCATCGTGGACAAGAGTGTGTTGTGCCCCTAATGTTCTTCCATAATTCCACCTGGCACGAGAAGTTCCTAATGCGTTGTTAACGGCGGTTTTGTTAGCCTCAATGCCATCAATTTATAGTCAAGCTGTCACGGCGATCTCAATGGCATCGGGGGCAGTCCCTTCATATGAATCGGTTCGTCAAAGATTGAGGGATTTCTCTTTGAGCCTCGATCTTAAATCCTCAAATGCTACATCATCGACTGCCAATGTTATGGTTGCGGACGGTGACTTAGCCAAGAAAAAGAAGAAAAAGAAGAAGAAGAACGGTGGTGGCACTTCGGGTAGCAACTTTGGTGGAAATCAACAGCAACAACAGCAACAACAATTTGAACAGCCCTACGGATTCCGTGGCCGTCTACAGATTGCCAGAATGCGGGGCAGAGTAGCTAGAGGGAGAATGTTTAGAGGTGGACGCGTGAGGTACCAACCCTATCCTCTACAGGACCACTGGACGAGGAACAACCAATGTTCATTCTGCAAGGGTTTCGGGTACCAGTACCAGGTTTGTTTACATCGGCAGAAGAAAATTCCGCAGGCGAACCTGGTCACGGTCCAACCTCAACAACCGCCTACATATGATCAATTTGGTTATATAGGTATGTGGTGCTCCTTTCTATGCTATTCATCGTATATTAATATAAATAAAAACGATATTGATTATAATACTACTCCAGATACACTCCAACAATTTTATATTGATTCAGGATCGAACAGATTTTTAGTGAATGACGTTCGATTACTGACGAATCCTCAAAAATTGAACGTACCTCTCGAGATAAATCTTTTTAAACGAAAAATATCCATTACTGCAACTCATGTGGGAAAGGTATATCTCCGTACTAATCTGGGTCAACGTATCATCCTTCAAAACGTGTACTATACACCTGAAGGCAGATGTAATATTTTGTCACTCTCATTGTTACAATACGCTTATATACACTTTAAATTAGAATTCTTTGTAGCTTACCTCTACACGATCCAAAATGGTACTGAGAAAACGTTAACATGAAGTGTTATGGATTGAAGCAATAAGTACGACTAAATTTACAACTAGGTACCCATATCCTCAGTCAGTTACAATCAAATGTTGTAAGTTTTGATTTTGTTATTATTATCATTATTATTATTATTAAGTATAAGGCAGTGAAGCCATATTTCAATTCAAACCAGGGTACCTAATTTTTATGACCAAAGTTACTATGTTCTCAGTCAGTTGAAATGTTGTAAGTTTTGATTTTGTTATTATTATTATTATTATTATCATTTTAATTAAGTATAAGGCAGTGAAGCCATATTTCAATTCAAACTAGGGTACCTAATTTTTATGACCAAAGTTACTATGTTCTCAGTCAGTTGAAATGTTGTAAGTTTTGATTTTGTTATTATTATAATTAAGTACTGGGTAGTAAAGCCATCTTTCAATTTACCTAATATAATTATTTTCATGCCTTGAGTTACTATGTTCTCAGTCAGTAAAATGTTGTAGGCTATGCATTACATTTTTTTGTTTAAACTTAGCCTATGTCAATTTTTGGTCACTTTTTTGGGAATTCTGGTCACTTTTTCAACTTTTTTGAAAATTTTATCGAGTGGTCAGCCTGCCTGTGGTCCATTCTGAAAGATAAACCGAAAATACGGATTCATATGTGTACGCTGGTCGATTTATTAAGCAGGCAGAGCTGAACTTTACAGGAAGAATGAAGGTCGAACTTGAAACACGGCGCGGTACGACGCCCTTCGTAATGATTTCGAAAACGGTTAACCTGGAGGCACCAATCGACTGGTTGGTACAAAGAATTGATCTTCTGGACGAAGATCTGTGTATTGATGTCTTCGGATCTTACAAGCGGCCTGATGTAAAATATAGAGCCAATTGCACAAACACCGCATAGAATGCAAAAAGAAAATGTAGGTATAGGCGTACAATAAAATATATTTAGTTTTATGAATAATTATGTCTAGTCTACCTTGGCTTTAACGAGAATATTTCTTTTGATTTCTTTATTAAAAATAATGCAATCGCAAACGTCATCCAGTTTTTGTTGAATCGGTACCGATGGTAATCTAAATAAAACGCTACTGAAATGACAAAACTCTCGTATGCATATTCACTAATGTATCCTCCGATACGTAATTCTTGAACGATGTTATCCTACGAGCATAATTACAACGAAAACATAATCGACAGAAAGAACAAGTAAATTATCAGACGTGGTCGGATTTGCTCGACCGTCTTCTCTTCTTGGGTGCGAGGCGCATCTTTGCCGTACATTCGTTCTTCTGTTATCCGTTCTCGTTCATCGAAGTACGTGCTTACACCTTTCTACGATGTAGGAAACGTAACAAGAAAATAATAGTAAAGTTCGAAGAACTGCGCACTGTATTCATGTCAATGAGGGAAGTACTAACAATATGCTCGGCGCGATCCTTGGGAATACTGTCAGTATCTTATTAATCGATGTGAACGCTATCAGTACGATCACCACCTTGCACGTCGACAGGAACAACATGTTGTTCATCGACGGGAACAGTATATGACGATCTTGGAGCGTCTCCTGAATATGACAATTAATCAGTCTCTCACATGAATGCAAGTCAGTACACCTAAACGTGGTAGAACTTACGAAATAATCTGCGTGGATGACTACACACTCGTAGAAGTCTATATTCGTAATTGCTTTTCATGCGTTCGTATGGTCTTTTTCTTCTGTTCACCTGGTAGTCAACACAATATACCGACGGTGTCATGGCAATAGCTTGTAACCCACAAAATTGCAATTTTGGGGTTATGAGCGATTCTTGCAGAGAAAAAATCGTAGAATTGAATGGTAATAGCTCGTAACGCTACGACCAATCATCTTGTAATAATAAGCCGAGAGGTAATTCCTTGTAAACGAAACACTGATACATTTGCTGCAATCCCTCGCAAGCCAGACTAATTTTGAATTACTCGTATACCACACACTGATCAATTTGTACTGAAATTTCTCGTAAGCCAATCAGATTCAAAACCTCGTAAACCAAAATGTGATTCGATGTTGCGAAAACAGCTCGCAACGCATGTGATTTAAAGTCATGATTTGCGGTTCTCAGTTTTTATACCTAGTTTTTAATCATCTAAACTGGAAAGAAGAACAAAATGCGGAATTCTCGAGCAGCACAATTAGTAAGATTGGCCCAAGAGCAAGCCAAAATCAATAAATTACGTGAGTATTATTTTCAATTATAGATAAGACATCGAAAAAGGTCTGTAGCGAGAAAAAATAGAACCACTTTTCTTTCTTTTTAAATCAGATGAACAGAATCGTAACATTTTCACAATTGAAGATATTGAAACCGGCGAAGTAATTCGTGGAAGTCCAGATCAACTATATTCGCAGTTCTTAAGTCCGGCCACTGATACTCGTAAATCCTGTGATACAGAATCGTCATATTTTGATCTTCAGCCGTCTTTCATTCAGAACGAAAATTTTTCAATTGCCAGCGAAGTAATTTGCGAATCGAACTCAACTGGAGTGCCCTGGAATACTGGAGGTACTGATGAAGCAATAATTGATGGATGTTTGTACGATACTTTCCCGACAAATGATAACATCACATCCTTCGAGCCATTTACTTCCCATGACAACAAACTTGATCAAGGTAAGTAAGCTGAGTATATCAGCATTTTCGCCTTCCTTGATTTTGAGTGAGTTGATCCATCTTAAATTGCTTTAATTTCTTTTGAAGGTCATGAATTTGATAACGCACCGAATTTTCGTGAGAAAGATGAAAGTGAATCTGATTATCAAACTGATCATGGCAATTCGGATGATGATTCCGATTTCGAATACGACTCAGATCAAACTCATGTTTCAGCAACAGATGACAGTGCTGCAGAATTCGATGACACGAAAACTTCTGAACTTATTAATCCGAGTGAGTCAGCTTTATCAACCAAAAGTAAATATTATTAGGTAGCATACAGAATAAATTCGAAGAAAAATCTGTACTCTATTCATTCTCATAATTCTAACGTTCAGCAGATGATGTGTACGATCAAGAACCACAGTTGAATCAGAATCAAAGTATCGTCTCCAGTGAAAATGTTTTGTCGAAGAGTCATCCTGAACTTGCAGGTAAATTACTGCATTATTTAGGAGGAGAGGAACTATAAAAACTATCAAATTTTCACCGTTTTTCATACTTTTTGTCATTGACTAGATTTGAACTCATCTTTTGAAGAGTACACTGTCGAAGAGAATTCGAGTAGACGGAAACGAAGAAGGAGACCGGATTCTGCTGCATGGAAAAGAAATATTGCAAAAGTTCGTAGGGAGGAAGGTAAATCATACCTTGGTTATCGACGTGTGGGGAAAACAGTACTTCAAGACAAAGAAAGGGAAGCACGTAAATTAGGTCCCCCTTGTTTTTCAAAAGAATGTGTACGGCGGAAGAATCGCAAATGTTCAGATATTTCTGAAGAAGAACGCGTCAAAATTTTCAATTTGTTTTGGCAAGAAATTAATTGGGACCAGAAGCGAACTTACGTAGTTAATCATGTACAGTTGATTCCAAAGAAGAGAAATTATACAAATAATACTGTCAGTAAACGGGATAATACTTTTGTGTATCACCTGACAATTGAAAGAGAACAGAAAGAAGTATGTAAGAAACTGTTCTTAAGCACAACAGGTTTGGGAGAATTCACTGTCCATCAATGGGTGAAAGGAAAAAACGATGGTCACGCCATGCCGGAGAGTCAGAAGAATCGTAATAAGAAACGAAAGAATCCAGATCGATCAGTCGTGATTTCACGAATAGATTTTTCCAGGCAATTTCTCAGAAGCCTTCCAAAATTGCCATCACACTATCAGCGAATCGACAGCGATAAATTGTTTTTGGAGCCTGTATTCCGTAAAAAGAGTAACGTGTTCGACCTCTACGTATCACAATGCAAAGAACGCGGGGAGCTGCCGATATCGCGGAGTAAATTCAGCACCATATTTGATGACATGAATCTCTCAATACACACGTTGAAAAAAGACAAGTGCGATTTATGTGTTCAGTTTGAGGTAGGACAGTTAACCAAAGAAGAACATGATGCTCACATCGCTAAAAAAAACAGAGCAAGAGCCGAAAAGCGCGCTGATAAGAAGAAAGCAAAGGAAGGAAAGTGTCAGGCTTTCACCATGGATGTCGAAGCAGTCAAAGTTGCTCCATTCGTCACAGCCAGTGCCATTTACTTCAGGACAAAATTATGTTGCCATAATTTTACGATCTTCAATCTTGCCAATAAAGATGTAATGTGTTACTGGTTTGATGAGTCTCAAGCAGATCTAACATCTTCAACATTCGCTTCCTGTATTATTGATCACTTGAGTCAACGCTGTAATCTACAGATAAGCCCCATAATTTTATTTAGCGATGGATGCTCATACCAAAATAGAAACATCAATTTATCAACCGCTCTTTCGTCGTTTGCTATGGAAAAAAACATAGAAATACAACAGAAATATTTAATCGTTGGACACACTCAGATGGAGTGCGATAGCGTTCATGCCAAAATTGAAGATCGTTTGAAAGGACGTGAAATTTTCATTCCCTATGATTACATTTCAGCTACAAGGGAAGCAAGAAAATTACCTAACCAGTATGAAGTCAAAAAAGTTGTCTTCAGTGACATTAAAGATTTCTCAATAAAGAAGTATCAACGTTATAGTTCAATCAGACCTGGCAAGGTAAGGCAGACGTGACTGCGTATTATTTTATTCTTCAACTTAAAACTCATAATGAGCGTTTTCTTCTGTTTAGGCAACAAATGATCCCACGGTTGCTGACCTGCGTGCGATACGTTACTTACCCGATGGCCGTATAGAGTACAAATTAGATTTTGACGACGAATGGGAATTGCTGCCGCAAAGAGAAAAGAAGAAAGTAGAAAGAAAGAAATTAGCTGAATGGCCTCAACTTCACAACGAAGAATTACGTATACCAAAAAGTAAATGGACTCATCTCCAACACCTAAAAAGTGTGATACCAACAGAATATCATAACTTTTATGATAATCTGAAGTGTGGCAATGCCTGTGACGATCAGGCCGATGATGATTAATTGTTTTAGTAACCCTGTACCAAGTTCAACAATGTTCTCATTATTGTTTCTTTAAAAAAATTCATTACCTTTAGACTTCCATGTCATAAAACATTAATTTCTTTACCTTTTAGACTTCTATGTCATAAGTAATTTCATTACCTTTAAACTTCCTTGCCATTCTGGTCAATTTTTTCTCATTGTTATTACTTACATTATTATTAAATAAGTCGAAATGTTGGAATTTTTAGTGTCTTAAGAAGTTTTTGAATAGGCCTATCAATTTTTCTATCATTTTTTTATTATGAGAAAATTCATTGGTCAGTTTTTCCTCAATATTATTACGTCTACATTATTATTAAGTCAGTCGAATTTAGTGTCTTAAGAATTTTGTTAATCCTGAACTACATTAATTTTTCTATTTTCTTTTTTTCTATTCAATTTCCTATGTCATAAGAAAATTGATTACCCTTCGACTTCTGTTCTACTCTGGTCAATTGTTCCCTAATCTTATCAAATAAGTCAAAATTTGGAATTTATTCTCTAAAAATGTTGGTGTACTGAATAAAATATTAATTTTTTAATCTTTATTGTTCATCATAACGTTCTTCAGTAGTATTGCGATCAACATTTAATACCTTGTAAACCAAATCAGGAAATACACAATATCTCGTAACCCACAATTCTCCGGCAAAGTGATGGACTTTTATAAGAAATTAATGAAAACATGAAACTCGACTTGAAACAAATCATAAGATTCATGGAAAGTCGATATAACACGCAAAGTAAATTTTTGAAACGTTTTTATCGTTTCTTGAAAAATCTACTTTTTGGGCTTACGAGCTATTGCCATGACACCGTCGATACCTCATCTGTATGCCCCGCGCACCCCGCTGCGTGCGTTACAATCGCCAGTATTCCCTTCCCAAACCGTCACTCGCTTGTTTCTTGAAACTACAGTTTCTGGACATACTACATTTCCGCGCTTAGGGGACGATTATGCATCGTAATATAAGAATTCTGATAAGAAGCGAGGTATAGTCAGACAAGCATAAATCTGCCACTAATTTGTCTACACATTCGAACTGTTGTAATATTGTTTATTAATGTACCTAAAATATGTGTGCAAAAAATAAGCTATCAACTAACAATCATAATTGAGAAATCTTCGATTCAAAATTGACATATTTACATGTAATTCTCCATAAAGCGTAAATTTCTGTCCTCCCGGCCAACGTAAACAAAGATAAGAAGAAGAAGACTGAAGAACGAGACAACCTGTACACGTATACTCTGTTCACATTAAGGAAGGATAGAAATATGACCTCGAGAACGGAACGCTCCGGGTAATTTTAATCTACCGTTCCGTTCTCAAGGTCATATTTCTATCCTTCCTTAATATGAACAGAGTATAGTATTTTAATAACCTTGTAGCGGAGTGTCAACACCCTTTAATCTTATATACCGTGAGAAATATACTGGAACGTTTTGATCATACGTTCAAATTGAAAAACCAGAAATAAATAAGCAATTACGTGTTTATATTCAGAAGTAGGAAGTTCTCAAGTATTTTAAAATGTACCTGCAGTTCTTTATTTATTTCTGGTAAGATCGAAACGTTCCTGTGTATTTCTTATGGAGCAGTTTTTTGTTTACGAACCACAGCGGTAAAATAGGGTAAAAATAACAGCGGGCAGCGTGGTTGTAGGGTAAGCTATGTGGAGTTGTGACGTCACGACAATTCAGTCTATATACCGCACCTGTATATTTTCCGGCTATTTGAAACTGTACGAATGACGTGTTTTATTCGAATGACGTGTTTTATTCGAATCACGCCGGTCGCTCGTAAACTCCTTCCCATTTAGATTATGACCATATATGGTAATATTTTTGTTAATTAACATATTTTTCGGGTGGCGATCGGATGACGATAACCAAGTAATTTCTGTCGCGATCACTTCAAGTGTTTCTGTAGTGGTCTGTGGTTGCTAGACTCTCGCAAATAACGTCTTGTCACCAAACATTACCAACCAACGTCCATCGCGTGATAAATTTCGGCGCATTCTTTGGATTTATTTTTAGATGTTTTGTGGTGGGGGGGTGTCAATCGATCACGGCCATTTTTTTTTCGTTGTTAGCAGTATAGTTCCGAACGCGAACATTACCAAATACCAAGTTATTCATTGCGGATCATTGCATCGTTCAGTTCAGTTCTCTTGTTTCTTTTGTCTATAAGTTTTAGTTCAATACAGATTTTTGGTTTATTTGTTTAATTCGTTTTATTACTACTCTTAGCAAAAAAGAGTGTCGTCAGTTGAATTTTAAAATTTCACGCGTATTAAAGTCGTTCGTTTGTGTTTTCTAACACAAGTTCCCTGTAAAAATTTCTCGCGTTTGCGTTTTCTAATAGGAGTTCTGTGTAACCGGAGATAATTCGACGATATCAACGATGGCTGATGTGGAAAAGATTAAAATCGCGCTCGACTCGATTGCAGTTCTCTTTCGTGGAATAAATCGCGAAAGAGAACTCGCGAATATCCAACTAAAGACTTCGGGTCTCCGGCTGAAACCTTACGCGTTTTCACCGGAGTCACAAGCTCGTCTACAAGCCGCGGGTCTACCTAGCGAGTTTGAACATCTGATTAAAGCTATCCCGCGTTTAGTAACCTCTCGAGCTAAGTACTTTTCGAACTTACCACCGTTACCGCCCTCTCGTTGGTTACTTGATCTCACAAACACCTACAACCCGGAAAAAAACAATACCAATTTCTCACCATCGGAGGAATTGTCGCCCGTTGCTCCTTCTATGCCTAACCTAACCGATGACAGAATGGAGACTGCGTCTGAGAATATGCCAACCAATCTGAAGAAGAATGCAAAAAAAGAGAATTTCGGGAAAACTGCCACAAAGAAGAAGACTTCAGGTTGGGCTCCCACGCGCTTATATAATCAAGCGGAACACAGCTCCATTTTAGCAACGGAACGATTATGTGAAAGATTTTTCACAGTCCCGGAAACTGCCTCAAAGAAGATTTCAGGTTGGGCTCCGAAGCGATTACATCATCGAGCTCCTCATAGCTCCATTCAGGCTATGAACCGATTTCGTTAAAGTTTTTTCACATTTCCAAAAACATAAATGGCACTTCTGTTTTGATAAAACTGTTAAACGGTCAACGGGTTACTGATTTTTGTTTCTTCTTTCTATTTTCATTATTTTTTATGTAAGACATTTTTTTTTTTGTTTCTCACTAGGAGTGCATTAATATTATCATGTTGTAATTCTAGCGCTGTGGCGCATTTTTGAGTTACGAAATTTAATGCACTTGAGAATAACCGGGCAACCAGACGTAGTCCGTCGCGTCAGAAAGTTCTTTTTATCATCAATTAGGAAGTTAGTGGAAAATTTGTGTATATTCCATACAATAATACTAAAATATTTTATTCCATAAACTTTCACTTTTTTTCAAATAAAATTACACATGAAAAAAAAAAGAAAATCATTTTTTTCTTGTCATTTGAATTTTCATAAAGCTTCATAATTTTTTCAACTGAGTTTCTTCCTCATTCACATATATCTGGATGATTCGTGAAAAATCAATAATTCTACTTATAAGCATTGGTGAATCTCTCTCTTGTTCACCATAACAAATTTATTTGATTACAATTTTACGATTATATTTCTTTCGATATATTTTTATAAATGTTCCCTTCAAGTACACTTCTATCCGTTAAAGTAGTTCACTCTGTGCCTAGTCTCTGCTCACGTATTAATAAAACTTTTTTTTTTTATTCAAGTTATTGAAACTTAGTACCTACTTGTGTTCTTTTTGGGACCCTTTAGCCACCCATCACAAAGTGGTGCCTAAACTTAAATTAATTCCAGATTATTAACTTTATCGTGTAAAAATTGTGAAGAAAAATGTATCAGTGAATTTTCTTTTTTGTCCAAAATTAAAATGAATTCTCTTTTTACTCGAGTTTCTTTTTCTATCTCACCCAAAGGAGTTTTTTAAAGTTCACAGTTCACGCACACATTACGTATCCGATTTCATGAATCAGATTGCGGACATTATTACAAAGAGCTCAAAGAAAACAGAATTTGCAACGTATTGTGATGCGATATTAAAATGAAAGTTTCAACTGTAAAATAACTATTATGATACTTGTATGTATTCTCCGTGATATTTATTATAAGGGTATTTTATTATTTTATTGTATATATGCATATTTTTATATGAATTATGTGCCGGCACATAAATGTGGAAACATAATTCAAATTAAACGCGTTTGTAATATTGTTTTATAATATTATTGGTTTTCTTCTGCATGCGTTATTTTCTTAAATTATGCGCAGTTAAATCTCTCTGTTTTTGTCATATTCATTTGACACGATAATAGTGCGATAATTTGGACTGTACAAGCGGATTTTGAAGGTCATTTTGAGGAAATAGGGGAATTGTGTATGTGTTGTATGCACGTACGTACCACCAGCATACTACTACAAAAGCTAGAGATTTTACATAAAAAATGAATGTAAAAAAATTGAACGAGCATGAAATTTCATTTTTTTTTCTTTTAATACTATTTTTATCGAAATAGAAGAAATTTTTTGTTGACCTTCAAAATTCGCTAGTACAGTCCGAATGAAGTGTATAATTTCAATTTTATGGTTTGTAATGACGCCTCAATGCTGCTATATGGTAGGCAATAAGGTTTAAACTACAATTTTATGAATTCAAAGCCAAACTGTCGAGTCACAGACTTCTGATTCTGAAGAGCGTAGATTAAATCAAAAGCTAGCAATTGCGGAAACAATACCGATAACCACACCAAACAGAAGCGTCCTCATAAAGGGCTGATATACTGTTATGGCTGCTTAACATATGGAAATCATATTAGAGCAAATTGTCCTGCGCCTTGGCAGACAAGATGGAATCAACGGGAGTGGGAGCAAGAAAAATTGGACAATTACTCAGACAACTGTTTGGTCTTAAGGTAAAACCAATTTTGAGGGAGGACAATCGTGCAGCTGTTTCCATGTTTTGTAGGCAATTCTATTTTCATATAATATACTAGGCAATTCAATTTTAATAATAATAGAAAATTCATAATTAATCGATTTTTCTAATACTGTAGAAGATTTATCTTCGCAATTGTATTTCATTCATCCGGATATTTATTATTATCGAGTAAGTAGAACTACGTATCTTGTAGATTTGGCTGCAGTGGAAGACACCTATTTCTCCAGATTTCAAAAATGTGACATAGGTCAAGAGTGCATGGGGCCGTTGATATATTCTTTTGATGTACAAAATTTCTTCAATTTCAACTCATTTGGTGGTTCGACAATGTATTTTTCGTCAACTTTGAAACGTTCGTTTTCGATGAGTAAATACATGGAAAGAAAGTATGGAGTTTCCTGTACAAACTGCTCAAAGGGTTTCTTATAAAATAATCTCTGTTTGTGTTAAATGAGTATGGAACAGGATACGAATTCGTGAAAACAGCGACCGCGAAAAAGGTATTCCGTGTACGCTAAAACGATGTATTGAAAGATCGTTCCCGTTGTTTGTACAACTTACCGTTGAATTCATCTTGAATTATATGATTTAATGGTTTTTTCATCTTATCAAGAATTGTCGGAATGTCGGCGTATTTGTGTTCGTGATCATTTACATTTGAACTGCTGTCATTATCGTTATTTCTTTTTCCATATCAAGTTATTAGAATATGTTAAAACGTCGTCTTTACTTGTCTGAGTACGGCTAGTAATTTTTCAGTTCGTCCTATTTTTCAACTGAATTCTTCAGTTGACTGAAGAATTCAAGAATACAGTGAGTATGTAGCTGGTCTATGTACTATACCGATCGTTTTTGATCGTTACCTCGAAAAAATTGAACAGTCCATCAACGTCGATCCCTATCTGATGTGGGAGAAGGAAAAATTCGAGAGTACCCAAATCACTATGGCCGACATTTATGATTTCTTCGCGACAAGAATATCGTTTTACACTCACAAACATCTGATAAGGGCGTACAAGGCCCTGGAGGCTTACAATTTTTTGTGAGTTGTTGGGTTTCGAACATACGTTCGGCAGTTGTTAATGGTAAACGACTGATCATGTGCGAGGTAAGTTCATTTTCTCATTTAGTGATACCTACAAAGAGATCGTAGCCTACTACAGTTTTCATCCTGCATTTACATTTACCATTTGTTATTCAGGTGATGCACTCGCAGAGTTTAAATGAAGTAAATGTTGTACCTTGGGCAATATGTATACCGCAGTAATGAAGAAAAGTCATTGAGGATTTGTGATAATAGATTGCGGTTTACATGTCCATCCCGAACATTGTTATATCGCTGCTACGCCAGACGCGCTTGTGAAGTGCGATTGCTGCGGTACAGGAGTTGTGGAAGTTAAGTGTCCGTATACATTTCTGAAAATGGTCTTAAAAGAAATCATCAGTATTACTATCAGGTATTTTGAGTATAAAAATTAAATTCGTCGTCGCAAACTGTTCCTCAGTGTCTACATTCACCTACATTGCTTCCTGGCCTTCTCATTTTTGTTCATGGTACATTTCAACGATTCGTGCTTGTAATGAAGAAAAAATTTTGCTGCTTAGGTAGTGGCGCAGTTATTCTGCACGAAATTAGAATACGCAGATTTCTGCGTCTGGAACCCGAGAACACCTCCATTCATTCAACAAATCTACCCAAATGAGCTGTTATTTGAAGAAATTGAGTTGCATTTGTACACAGCTTTCACTTGCGCAATTAGACCAGAATTGCTTAGCCGCTATTTCACTCGACGCCCGTACCTTCTGTGAGTACAACGATTTCACATAACGCTCTCATTTAGAATCATACTCCTTTATACCCTCTTATACAAGATAAATGCAGAACGCATGTAAAGAACATGATGATGGTTATTTCGCTCTCTGAAATTTCTCAAAAACACTGTATCCAAACCTCATTGTAATTAAAAACAAGAAACCTAGTATTCAATCATACTTACGTTAAATTATGCTTCATTTATATTTAATCACGAAGAACAGCTTCGAGATTGTCTGTTGTATAAAAAATGCTGTAAGGTTGTTGCTTCTTTTATATAAATGAAGGCTGTTCAGGGAAAAGAGCGTACGTGCCAAAAAAAAATTTCTTTCACAGAAATGAATTAATTGGATTCCAATTGACTCACTACCATTGACGATGAAACTTTTTTTTTGGCACTTACGCTGTTTTCCACGAACAGCCTTCAAATGCTACAAAATGGTGGGGATACGGCCTTCCAACTGAATTCACGCAAAGCTTTTCTAATATTTTAAAACAATTAATACACAACTTTTATTCTTTTCAGTACAACTGCAACCCAGAGAACGGTGAAGCAAACGAAGAAAGAACCATCATCAGTGAATATAGTATCCAAAGAAAGAGGCGTACCGATTGGAGCGACTCAAGTCAACAGAATTCGAGAGAGTCATATTTTTCTGTGTAACTTTTATTTGTAAATATTCTCTACTATTACTATGAAAATGTACGGATCTCTTACTGCGTGCAACGTTTTGTATTCTGTTGAAAAATGAAATGAGGAAATTTTTGCTCCCACGATCATTGAAGAAGAATCAACAGTTGAGCCACGGTTGAGCCTACATTGACTCATCTGAGTGATTTCAGACTACCGTATGTCATAAAGTATAGTGACTGCGTCTTGAATCTTTGTGTATCCAAAGTAGAATTCAAATTCATATGCATTAGAAAGTAGACGTTGAATTCATGTGTAGGTATAGTCGCATGAAGTTCGTGTTCTTGGGTGAAAAGGGTGGAAAAAGTTCGTCTCACTAATTACTTATGTGTGTGTTTATAGGTACTAGAGGCCGAAAAGAAACTCAGGATTAGTAGTTTATTGGGTCTAAAATCGGCACGGTATGGACGTATTGCTCATTCATTTAATACTGATAGTTCGCTCGATGATCTAATGATAAAAGATACAACTTCTGATGAAGTAGATGATTGTTGAACTTGAAATTTATAACAATTTCTTCGATGATTTCGAATTTGAGAATAATGAATTCCCAGATTTCGGTGTTATTTTCGTATCCGGTCATGTATCTTTTAAATTGAAAGGAAAAGTACGGTAAGTTGTGAAGCCTGCCTCAAGATTTTCCATTCTGATGAGCCGTTTGAAGACAAATATTGTGACGACATTAACAGAGGAGGTTTATCTGTTCCTTCAAATATTTGTCTTGCATTAGGTAAACTCGCAATTCATGTAATGCAGCAGTTGATTTCAGAAAAATACGAAAATCATTTTGTAAAAAGTAGGAACCATAGAAAATTATTAATGTCTCTGATGGAGGAAGCTCTGCTTTTCTTCGATAATACCGACGACAAGTGCGAAGTTTGTGCAACTCCCCGTATAAATGTATATACAGACGAGCTTTCAAGATTTTTGCAAATATTTTGCTTAACAACTATCGGAAATATAAAATAGATTGTATTGATAGCACAAAGAATGACGGTACTTCGAAAAAAGAAGCAGATCACGCCAAATAAGGGATTGGGAAAGAAAGGAAAATGAAGATACTCGAAAAATGAATTTATACTCATATCTTTGAAAATTACTTATTTTGATTGTTTCTATCGAACTTCATTCGAAAAATGAATTTATACTCATGTCTTTGAAAATTACTTATTTTGATTGTTTCTATCGAACTACATTCAAAAAATGAATTTATACTTATGTTTTCAAAAATAATCATTAAATTTTTTCAATCGTTTCTATCAGATATTTTTTCATCCACAAAAACTACCTTCTCAAAATGAGTCGAAACTAGAAAATTGAAATGAAAATGAAAAATAATAGCTCGTTTATTCTCAAGTTTACAGCAGCCGTTTTTGTTATTTTACCAAAGAAGATTTACGAGTATTATTTCTATTTTTGCCTCTATACGCCTGAAACTCATAACTTGAATAATGTAAAGATGAGGAGGTCATGCTCGCGAGCCATTATCTAGTAAAAAACGTGAAAATTTAAAGTTGTATATCTTTATTCGTTACAAGAAGAACGATAAGCGCTAGAAATGTGAAATTTTGCAGTACGTGAGTGAAAGATAAATTTATCGGCAAAAAATTTCACCCCTTGTGAATTTTCGATGGTTTTTGAGGAAACTGCAAAAGACTGAAAAATTCCTCATAACACCCATAGCTGCGCCTGTATCACGTAATCAAATCTCGGACGGCTACAATCAGCTGTTCGCAACGTTGTCATGTTGAGTTGTTCGGATTGGCCGTGCATGAGCTATCATTTTCCAACTAATGACAACTCTTGTGTAACCAAACTTTTTTGAAGTCTTCTTTAAAGCGAATTTCAATGACTACGGGTTCGTGATTGAAATAATTTCAAGCGATCAACAGTCACATAACAGAACGTTCTAAAAACTTGGAACGGTTTGGAGAAGTAACTATCTGAGGGAAAAAACAGAATTCAATATACCGTATCAACATTTAATTCTACAGTACTTCTTACGAACATTAGATTTTTTAAACCGTACAATGGGAGCACAGAAATTTACAAAGATACAACATACTCGAACTATCATATCGAATAAGGTTTTATCATTGTGATGTTCTTTCAAAAAGTTTATCGGGATTCGATGAGTGAGGATAATGTATTTATTGCGAAGTAGACCAATAATTCTTTCGACATGAATTCTGACAGATGCAATTTTCCGGGTTCTCTCAATTTCTACCCGCCTCGAGTAAAAGCAGGAATATTTAGAGAAGCAAACTTCATTGCGACAGTTTCATACACGGTAAATCCACGATCTGCCAACACTTCGTCTCCTGGAAGAAGATTATCGAGCATGCCACTGTTCTCTGTGATGAACTTGTCAGTTACACATCCACCGTAACCGTCGCTAATGAATGAAATGAATGCGTGCGGAGTAATTGCTATGAGATACTTCGCTGTATTCTTTCCTCTATACTGTGAGTACGTTTGAGCTCGAGCTCTCAGAGTTGCTGGTTTCTCGCAACCAACCTCGAAGCAGTCTATAATCGCAGCTACCTTTGTACCGTATTGTTTCCGGAAGCATTCTGGCATTCTTCTCCTCAACGACTCCCGTTCAGGCCAATGTACAACGTATGGGAATACTTCATACAGTATAACAATACGATATCCTAATCCCTTGAATGAGGTATTATGACGGAATACACGTTACATTCAGGCACACGCAGATTTTCCAAACTACTATCAATAAATTGTAAGATTAGCAGGAACATGGCTAACGAAGGGAGGCCGGTGTAATAAGAAATTTTCTTGGGCTCATCTTTGAAAGTACTCTCTGACCAGGACAATTTTTCAAGTTCTTGTTTCAATTTCGTACGGAACTTTCAGCAAGAATCTCTAACTGTAAAGCTTCGATGTAATTCATACTGATATCAGTTTGAGTCGAATGTTCAGTTTTCTCTTCGCTGAAGTTCGTTTGCATACCGACGTCAATAAACTTTGTTGGCAGATGATCAATGTTCCCTTTGAAATCATTATGACCCGGTACAGGAGTTGTGTCCATAGTGAGTATGTAGTCCACTGATGAGAGTACTTCAATGTTGTCAGTCATTGGACAAGATGCGCTTCAGGTTCCACTTCATTGGGTCGAACAGTACACATTCGCGAATCCATCTGACAGTACAAGGTACAGAACAAATTCAACAATTTCATGAACACGTGCTCATAAATATAGGTATCACATGAGACAAAGACTAGTATAAAAAAATCCTGTCTACCTCTTTGTCATCGTCGTAATTTCAACTCACTGCCTGCAGCAAACTTAGGTTTAGTGTATCCCATTTCAAGCGACGGAATCCAATCAACATTGTTTTCCTCATTGTACGGTGCCGGTCGACCTGTAATGACATATAAGTAGTACTCCAGATTGAAATTCACTTCAATCCGTACCTACTTGGAATGATAAAACAACATCAACGGAACGTATCGTGAACGAAATGTTTTGCGCAAATTCTAAAAGTAGTATGATTCTTCTTTGGCGGTGGTTTTACCTTCATGGCTAGAAGCCATGATCTCCTCTGTTTCAGTTTCAATTTTTGATAATTTGACCGACTACTATCACTTGTAGGAGACGCCGACGGTAATTGGAAGAATTTCATTCCATTAGGATGATACCTCGAAGAACAGTCTTTCACTGCGCATTTCACAACCATCTTTATCAGTGTTCTCCATTTTTACTTCACCAGACAAGTACTAAATTTCGTCGTCATAATAAAATCATAATTAATCTGACAAACCAACGATTTCAGAAGTCTTCACAACGGCTCAGGAAAACCAAACAAGGAAGAAACTGATTCAGAATAATAACAAAACTCGGTAATAACCAACAACAACGGGAACGATCTCTCAATACATCGTTTTAGCGTACACGGAATACCTTTTTCGCGGTCGCTGTTTTCACGAACCCGTATTCCGTTCTATACTCATTTAACGCCAAACAGAGATTATTTTATAAGAAACCCTTCGAGCAGTTTGTACAGGAAACTCCATACTTTCTTTCCATGTATTTACTTTGAGATTTATTCTCATTTTCATCGAAAACGAACGTTTCAAAGTTGACGAAAAATACATTGTGCCTTATGGGAATTCTTATCACAGGATCAAGTCACGGATTCACCCGAACGACGCCGAAGTCGTATTGCGTATGTGTGTGTTGAGTCGAATCGCCCTATAAAGAGAATTGCCGAGAGGCGTACAATATCAACTTCAAAACTGATACACGTCTACTACCCTCTCACACACAATATTTTCTATTCAATAACTTTTGACATTCTGTAGGGAAACAGAAACGTGAACAGAAACGGAAATTGTTCGAACAAAGACAAAATAAAAAAAAACTCAGCCGAAGTGCTGTCAAACCTCGTCGAGAGTCTTGACCTCGCCACAAAAAGGCTGTAACCGGAACAAGGTAAATCAAGTCAAGTCAGGATGGCACGATATTTTAGTACAAATTCTTACAATTTAAGACGGCAGCGCCGAATTTTATTCGAAATATCGGTTTCATCGTATCATAGTTCAATTTCAACCAGATGTACTATACTCTGTTCACATTAAGGAAGGATAGAAATATGACCTCGAGAACGGAACGCTCCGGGTAATTTTAATCAACCGTTCCGTTCTCAAGGTCATATTTCTATCCTTCCTTGATGTGAACAGAGTATAGTTTTTACGCTATGAAGTTGTGACGATAAAATAATTCATCAAAATGCGAACACCTTAACAATGTAAAGCTCGTAAGTCCTTCAAGACAAGGACGAACAAAAAGTTTGACTAGAAAATGCGGAGAAAAAAAAAAAACTAGAATAATTATTCTCCACCAAACTTATACATTCACAAAAATCATACACTTGGACTATACGTAATGATGCGGTACGTACCGACTATGTCATTATCTAGCTCGACTCGAGAAGAATTCTCAACAGCTTTCGGCTGATGACGCGAAAATTCAAATTTCCATTTCCTCCATTGTTCTTGATAGTCTGTTATTGTCGATCCGACGTCTTTGGCTTCGTCGAACCGCATCCGCCCGGCGATACGGTTCACTCTTCAGTCCGAGCAATATATCCTCCAGAGCTCCGTTGTAAACTTCATCTTGGTGCAGAAGCTTTTTCTCTTGAACCGATCGAACTTTATTTTTCAACTCGTTGATAACTGCGTCCTAAGTAATAAAATAAATGTATCAGTACCATATTGCGTAGTTTTAATACGTTCACGAGACTGCTCATTCACGGCCGTAATCTACTCGACAACAGCTACAGATCACCTTACAGCAACAATTCCATTCCAAACTACAGTGGCAAACAAGCTTCTACTGGTGCGAGAATAGAATAATTTACTAAAATTAATTTATGATAGTTTTGCATTTGTATCAAAATGGCAAATGTCATCTGGAAAAGTACTGTCACCAAAAACAACTGAAACACATGCTATAAACTCAGCTAGACGCGCTTTCATTTGTTCCATCAAGCCTCCACCATTCATTACTATATTTTTGGTATTCTCATCCCTAACATTGTCTTGTAGGTACCTTTCGCTGAACCTAGCTGTTTTAACATCAATGATCTCAAAACCACAAAAACAATCTAAACAACCAAACGATCACGAGCACATACATCATGAAGTACATACGTACATGCAATACGAAATTCGGCGTCGATGAACAGTATTAAAAAAAAAAAAAAAACACATGCGACAAACAAAAAAGAAAAGCTCACCAATTTAGCACTAATTATAATGTGCGATCTAACCAGTTCGTCAGATTAGGGTGTAATTTCTCAGCCTGTAGAAAACAAAACGTACACAAGATTTATAATTTAAGAACTATTTTTTTCCACGTTATATCAGCTTAAGGTGCCCACAGAGCAGCGTATCTTCAGTGCTACAGATGAAGTAAGAAGGTGAATTGAATGCTTCCAGATCGATGACAAATTGCCTCAAATTGTACCCTTTTAATTTGTCAAGACGCACGCTATTCACAAAGCGAAGAAAAATTTTTTTTACTATGTACGATTCACGAAGTTATTTATTAGATTCTCAACAAAACGACTAGCAATTGATTAAGCTACAACGAAATACAAACACACTGGCAGAACCAATGATACAAGAATACAACGAGTAAAGATGAATTTTGTTTTAAAGGAGGGTGAAAAAAAAAACGTACGATGAGATCAACAGTTTACGAAAACTACGCTAAATACTGTTATTAATTTATGCAATTCCCAGCAAACACCACGCTACGACTATTGCGCGCTATATAGCTTCATGCATTTCTAATTAGTCTACTTGAATTGATCGGCTCTACAAAACGATCGTTTAAAAAATTGAAAGAAAGCTTTACAATTTTATCACTCGGCTTTCCGATCAACGCACACCTGAATACAAAATTGAAATATTCATATTTTCCTAAATTAAAAACATAATGTTAACAAACAAACAAACAAATCATTAAATGTTCTAACTACTTCCAGGCAAGAATATAAAAAATCAGAACTAATACAATTGACAAACATTATTGTAGTAATGAGGGGAAAACTTAGAATATAATAGCAACAAAATGTAATAAGAATAGATGGGAAGGGAAGAAATGAACTATAAAAAATGAGGAATTAAAAAAAAATCTAACAATGAGTGTAAGTAAGCTTTTGGCAGAAGCACAGTATCCCAAGCGCTTATATATCAAAGCAATACATTGACCGCAAGATAGTCGGATAACGGATTCCAATTGTTCGCAGGAAGCCTTATTACTGGTTTAACGACACACAAGCTTCCTACCTGCTGCTGTCTTTTCTGACCGAAGCGATTCTGCTTGCATATACCATCTCCGTTATTTTGGAGGGCAGCTTGCACGGCTGCGGCTTCTAATCGTTTACGTTGCTCGTTTTCTTGATCCGCCGCCTATACTCAAAATAGAAATGTAATTTAAAGTACTACTGTTCGAATCACATAACCTTAGGTTTTTGAAAAGCAACTCACCTTGAATGACCTCGTAAATCTGACTAATAAAGTAAAGAATGTGATGGCATCAGTCTTACGCGGAGACTCTCCGAAATACTCGACGCATTTGCTGAATGCGTCCTGAGCGATTTTCGTATCCGCTCGCAGTCTTTTCAGCTTGTCCTCGTTATTATTCAAGAAATCTTTCAAAATGTTTAGACTTTGACTGGGAGGTCGGTCTTTGCTGCGCATTTCACATTCTTTTTTGACAACTTCCATGTTTTTCTCCAACTCGCTCACATCCGTGACCACATTTTCTAAAGATACTGCAGGGAGCGAAAATAAAAAGAATTGTAAATTCACGCCGATCGTTTCTGTAGTATTGAAATTCGTTTTCTTACGTACCCGCCGACGCCTTATCAATGTACATTAATTCTGACTCGAAATTCAATAGTTCTGGAAACTTATTGCGAATAGTTTCGACGATGTAATGCAATAACGCTGTTCTCTTATCGCTCGATTTTGTTTCGAGCAGAGTATCCAAGGATTGAATACGAAAACCGTAAGCGGGCCCTCGTTTACTGCTGTTCATGTAGTTACCGAAAGCCAGTACGATTTCTAATACTTTCATCAGTTTCTGGGATTTTCTCACCGAGTTCGATGCTGATATAATGGCTTGAACTTGCTGTAAAATGAAAAATACATCTTTCATTTCTTCAAAACTTAATACACACAGATATGGGTTCAAAAACAGATGAAGAATCAATTTGACGTTCTATTCATCGTGGTAATTTAAAAGAGGACTCGTTGAATCTCATACTCTGAGAAATTATTCTAGATTAACGGTATCAAACTACCGAATTCAATATGATTAGTCGCGTGAAATAACGAACGAGTTTCAGACATTGGCTCAGAACAAAATGAGAATCACAAGACTTCTCCGACGAAATGCTGATTCTTTGTTACGTATTTGTTACGAAGGAAGTTCATAACTGAGATAATAGCTAGTCTCTAATGGGTGACACATTCATCAATTGATTCGATTTACAAACATTAGAATATGCACGCTGAATCGAAAACGCAGATACCGGTACAAGATGGAAGAATTTTCGTATCAAAAATTATTTTTACACAATTCGTTTCATACCTCTAACGATTCGATGACGGTTTCCTTGTTTTTCGATCATTTTCAATAATGAAGCATAGATTTGCAGAAAGAATTTACGATGCATGTATTCGAGTAAGAGGACGAAGAATGACCATGCTGTAACGTGCTGTTACGGCATACATACCGAACGAAATTTCTCAAATTATGAGAATGAGAAAAATATTAGGATGCGCCCCTGACTAGCAAAATTATTTTGAATTGAGTCGTGGCCAAAATAATTTTAGTTGTGGTCATTCTCTTCTCATCATTGTTATCATTTTCTTCTTTGTTTATTTTGAGAAGAATGAACAGCTGTCCCGATGACAAAAGAACGACCCGAGTAAATTGGATGTTTTGTACCCGTGAAAGAAAACCCTTTTCGAAGTCGCTCGAACTATTATAGCTCGAACTCTAGCAGCATGAAGCGGATCAGTCGTAAGCATGGTCTGGCTTCCCTCCGAAATTACGATCTGAGAAATCGCAGCTGCGTTACGAATACAAAAAGGACCATTCTCGAATTGTGTTGAAATGAACAACGAATGTATTCAAAAACGCTAATACTGAAAGAAGGAATGCTTGTATCGGAAAACTGGTAGGGCACTTTCTTCATTAAAAATTTTCTAAGAAACGACTACGTAAGTCATAATTAAGCATTATTTAATGCCTTTTCAAAGGAAGTAGGATTTCTTCCAGATCGTTGATTTGGATATACAATTCTACTTCATACGGAATATTTAAATTGAAGAAAAGTTTCGATTAAGAACTACAAAATGGCATTCTATCAATTTTGACACCGAGGAAGTTTCACTGAAACGCACTGTAATTGTGACAGATATATCATCTTTTGTGGAGTAGCCGACGATCGTTAGTCCACAGTTTGAAGCGTTATTAAAATTATCATTATTTTCTCCGTTCTCCGTCCCGTATTGCCATATCAACTTAATACGTTCCAGTCGTAGCCTACGTTCAATTGTTACGAAAAATCTGGATGAAATGAAATTAATCAAATGGACCGAATACTACCTAGTTATTTTTTCTTCGTAACTCAACACTATTTGACACCCTTACAGACGAAGATCTGTATCTCACTTAAGAAAAATAATAAACGATAATAAATTTTTTTATTTACCGGCGTGATGAGATGTAGATTTTCTCGAAAGTTGCCCATATAACTCATAATAGATAATTTGGTTTGTAATCTTTCTACACGACTTATCTGCAATAAAAACCTATCTTCTTCCGTCAATAGATTAACGTTTTTCCTTTCGGCTAAATATTCTCGGTACGCTTTGCTCTGCGTCATTAAAAAAAAAAAAAAAAATACTAATTAGGACCATCGCCTACGGGCTCATTTAACTAGTTAGTCTTCTCCACTAATAGATTACCTCTTGATCAGTCGGTATCATACGTTGAAGAACTTCTACGTTCTCTAAAGATACTTGTTTTAGATCCAAGGCGTTAACACCCATTATTAATTTTTCGACAGGTAAATCTATTTTACGTCTTGAGATCGCTGTAACGAGAGAAAAACAAAAAAATATTATTAATAAGTAGATTAATAAAATGCGTACTTTAGGAAGTTTTCGAAACTTACCCATATTTCTGAGTCTCGTGTGCTCCAGCAATGAAACCATATCTGGTTTTTTGAACCGTTTGCTGGGGAACGTAGAGAGACCGTCTACTTCGGAATCGCCATTCGTTATTGGTCTACCAGAGGTCGCTATCTTAAAACGCTCTTCGAAGTCAGTAAAATCTATCTTAGTAAACAATGCGTCTTCGTTGAGTTCGTTAAATACCGTTCCGCGGACCTGAAATATTAAAAAAAAACAAGAATGAGAATAATGCCTCTCTGTGTTCACATATTCGACTTTGAGAAAAAGAAATACGTATCCTCAGTAGAAACATTGTTTCACATAAGGATACTTTTTTTTTTTCCTCTCCTAAAAATACATATCAAACCCACAAGAAAATATGGGGCAATAGTTGTAAATTTCGCTAAATACAGGTATGAGAGTATAACTTTCACTATTCACAATTGAAGCATACAGGGGAAGAATGGGGAATGCCCCAAAGAAACGAGCTGGAGAAACGGTTCCTTCTGGGGGGGGGGGGGAAGTAGAGACCAAAACGTCTAGCTCGTTTCGTTGGGACATTTCCCTATTATTATTCGAAAACATTGATTGGAAAAAAAAGTTATAATAATTAATTTGGATCATCCGGACGAGGACGAGGGCCGATAATAAAGTCAAATTCGAGGACAAATGAATGTAATTTTTTAAAATCCTTATCCTCCCCCTGTCCACCTAAGAAAAAAAAAAGAAAAGGAAAAAAATACAAGCGAAAGAAAGTTTTAATTTTTTATTTTCCTAGGATCCTCCATCTTTCACCCATCCGAAAAAATTTCAGAAGCACGCGCAAAGAATTCAAATATTTTTCATTGTTTCTTCCACCCTCTCCTCAGATATTAATGGGGATTCACGAGTTATTGAATAAAAATACCTTCCATGATGAAAAATATCAATTTTATACTGATATAAATTTCTACTCTTTGGTTTACATTTCATCCCTGCAGGAAAAGTAACTTTTTCACGAAAAATTGTAAAGCTTCGAATCATTGCTCGAACATGAAGCTGTCCTTCATGTGATTAACCATATTTAGAAAGATGTGAATCTTCGTCCAACAACAGAAATTTATGTAGTACAGCAAGTTTTTCTCAAGGTCGCAATACCTGTTTTGGTTGTAACACGATCCAATTTAACGTTGGTAACTTATATTTGGTTTGAACTTTTCGTTTTATAGTCATCGCGCCGTCTGGAGCCTGCATCATGCCGGCCGGAGGTGGGAAAGGAATGCCCGAATTCATATTCATCAAAGGAGGCGGAGGCGGCGGACCAGTCATCACCGGGGATGTAGTCTGCGGTAATGGTGGAGGCGGTGGAGGAGGAGGTGGTGGCCCGGGCGCCGGTGGTACCGCGGTTGTGCCGTTCACTTGAGTGCCGGCCCCTGGTAACGATTTGAATGGCTTGATCAAGTCGCTGATATCTGATGAAGAAAAAAAGAAAGACACACATTAATCGTTGGACTGTCCAAACCGCAGGCGTGTTCGAGCGAATTTACTTACCAGCGTTGGGTAACGATCGCTTGGTAAGTTCTTGAATCTTTTCTTCGAGCATGGACTGCCGCGATTGCGATTCTTGTTTTTGGTCATCGACTAGTCTTCGCAATTGGGCAACCTCTTCTTCGATAGCGCGTCTACTTTCGAGAGCTTCTTTACGTTCCGCTTGCGCCAATCCTAGCGCACTTTCTAGCGTCGCCATCTGGGCTAGGGATTCTCGTTCGATCGCCGCTAGTCTATCGTGAGCCTGCAAATAGAAAGAAAAAAATCGCCTATTAGAATGGAATTTCTTTATCAATTTTGTTGAGAGAGAGGGGAGGTATTTTTAGAAAATGTTGCGGCGTCATAATGGGCTAGAGAAAGTTTCCTATTCCGATCGTCCATAGAGGTAATTTGAAGGAGTTTGAGCTGTAAACCTCCAAGAGAAAAGGGACTGGAAAAAGTTTCGAGTGTGACGTCATCAGAGGATGATATTGTCATTACGTAAATTAGTTTCAATAACTGCCGCTCCGCAGCACTCCATCGGATTATAGCGCGAGTAACGAAGAAAACCATTCATACGAAGAAACTCACTTGCGCCAATTCATCTTCCAGTTCGGAGACTCTGATGAGAGCAGCTGTTTTGGTTTCGCTGTCTTCCATCAAGGTGGCCACATCGAATACATTATCTAAATACGCCGATATTTGCACCTGCAACGTGAAATTTAAAAAACAACGCTCAATAGTAACGATTTTGCGGTACTTTGATTGCTCGGCTGCGCCATATAAATTGACTTACTTTTAATTCTTCGCTTTCGGTATGTCTTAATTTGTCTAAATATCTATCTAAGCCCAATTTACTGAACTCGTATTGCAGGTGAACGCGAAAATTCATATTTTCGACTGAGTGAACAACGACATTTATGAATTGCATGCAGGCCACCTGAACAAAATTATAAAAATTATCCTTCGGCATTAACGTCATTTTTGTCGCTTAGGTATTATGTTTGCGGAATCGCCATCAACTTGCATCCCTTTAAGATTCTATAGATGCTTTCTAAGGTCAAGAATGCGAAGCATACGAAGAGACCAGACGCGATGAACATGAGATGGCAACTCCGCCGAATAATTTTAGAACGACATTTAGGCAAAAGTCGACTTCGTCACCCTTGCGGTACGTATGTAACGAGCGTCTCTCACCACCGACAGGAATCTCAGTTCGTAATTAACGCACGTCTACTCATCAAGCGATCCTCTTCATATTAAACTCCATCGACGATTCTTTTTCCCAGCTCATCCATAATCGCTTAACAATTCCCGCTCTGGCACTCGGCCAGAAGCTTCTTCGCCGTTAATCAGTCTTATTTCTCGCAGCAACAGAGTCTCATTGTCACTTCGCAGTCAGCCAAACATACACACTCGTAAAGGTGGGTCTTCGTGTCAACTTGTACAGCAAAACGGTATTCTTAATCGCTCTACGTCAGTATTCTAATATCCTACCATAAATTCTATGTGAAAGATATCGTAATTGATAAAATAATCCATCAACGTTTGAAAACGCTTCTTCTCTTGGCAAACTTCTTTGAAATTGTCGAAAGCTGAAAGTATGATCTCGTGGCCACCTTTTACCAGACAAATAGCCGCTAACAATTCTAATACCAGAGCTTTCGTCCTGCAGAGAAAAAAGAAGAGATAGAAAGGTTAATTAATTGAAGAATTTTTACATATATACATAATAAGAGTGTACATAGAGGAATTACGTGTATTCGACCTCTTTCATTTTTAATTAGCCTATAGCTCATAATTTATTGATGTTACGTCGCAGCGTCGTCCTCGAGCGAGAGAAACGCTCAGGAGAGAGGGGATCAAACAATCGATTGCGACGACGAAGAACTCGGAATTAATTAATTGTGAACGATGAAAGTGATTATAAGAAATAGGTACGATTTACATCATTGAACGAATAACTGAAGAGGAAAAAATGACAGCGATTTACGTTGTAATTTGTTGGCGGTGACGTTTGAGAAACCAGCGAACGATCTTCGGGTTCGACTTTATAGATCAATTAAGATTGTACCGAAGCTATGCTTCCACGCTTCCTCGTCGGGACAAGAACAAAAAATTCGTACAGGGTCAAAAGATTTTTCGAAAGAAAATCGCTACAATTACGGACGTTCTCGTGCTCCATTATAATCACAGGTCTACGCTCTGGACGGCACTATATATTTAGCTTTGAAATATTGAATGGGAAATTATACACACTCCCAATTTCGTTTGGTTCTTATAACATTTTGTCGAACCTTCGACAATAATAATTGTTTTTGTTCAAAACGGGCATTTGTCTTTTCGTCTATGCACAATACTCACTCTTAGGTATACTAATTTATAATGGACGCAGTTTAAACGAGTCATCGTTCTCGACCGAGGACGTGAAATTAAAACTTTCAATAACTCGGATCGGTAGGTACACGTCAACGTAGTATTTATTGTCTCATATTTATAATAGCGGTTGAGAGAATAAAGCATTTATTTGTTGCTGGATAGGAGTCATGAAGAAAAAAAAAAAAACGTCAAAATAAAAGTAGACGAACAAATTAACTCATTCATGTGGCTGTGCGCATACTCCTGTCTCCCCCTTCGGATTTCAAGTGGACCAACAGAATGGATCAAAGCCGATATAGACGACGTATGGCGGCTATTTCCATCTCTTTATGACCATTATTTCGGGACGAACGTACTATACACAATGTACAATAGCGCTACGATAATCCGGTTCTCGTTCAAGGCAAGAAATACGACCCCTCAAAAGTAATTTTCTTTAAAGTGCATGGAGGAAATGTTGAATACTTGTTTTATCGGAAGGTAAAATACCGTATCTCGGTTGCGTAAAATTTTTCACATATTCCGCATCGATATTAATCCGAATACTCGACGAATTAATCTTTACAAGTAATTTCACATGTGGCTTTTCAATTGCTCATTGTGGAGCATTTGCTGCTTTCTCCGAATTTACCATCTGTTTGGAAAAACTGGCGAACTCGCTAGCCCGAACAAGTGAGGTGTATTTGAATGTGGGATGAAATCTATATGATTATTAGTGAAGTACTAAGAAGAGAATAGAGGACTTGCAACGTCTCTGAATTTTGACAGAAGGGTGAGATTAATAAAAAGTCGAAAGTAGAGGGGATACTGAGAAAATTTCCCATTTCGTATTACCCCGATTGAATGGGAGATAATTAATCCAGAATGTACAGGACGATAAATGTTCTCAAGTTCCGGGCAAAAACTCCGGTGTGAGGTGTCTTCCGTAATGACGTTACAAGGAGAGACAGATTACAGAAGTCGAAACGAACTTTGACAGTCCATCAGGAGGATATTATCAGAGAAGCTGTTCTGATCTCAGAATAAGAGGCTTCGAGCGAGCACTTGGAGGAAATTTCATGTTCGATTCTACATAGGGAGCTATCAAGGAGATTGATCGAAGTTGAACAAGAATTTCAGAGGTCTGCAACTAAGGGTAGATCCAGATGAATTTTAATTTTCGGGCGTTTCTGAAGCTCCACCTTGACTGGTCTTCATGATGTCATCAGACAGACTAAATTCAAAGTATTTGATTTCTAGAAGAATTACTACAGAATTATTATAGGAGTATGTGTTGAGCTTACTAGATTACAGGCTCACTCTCTCTGCTCGACCGGTAATTCTTAGCCTAGCATAGTCCTTGTATACTGGAGTTCAGCCAAGTTTACTGCATAATAGAGAAATGTTAAGTCAACTGGCTGAAGAGTTCACTCGCTTCGCTACCACTCGAGCTCATTGATGACGTCACGCCCCCATGAATTAGTATTTTTTCTTGACAATCAATCAACCACGGCTTAAAAATAGAGCGTGTGAGCTCAAGATCCTTACCTGGGCCTAGCTTACAGTAGTTATAGCCCAACATTTACCAGCGGAGAAATTCATTTCAAGATTTCCAAGTCATCACCAGCCCACCTCCACAAAGGTTCACAGCTCCCTGTCCCGGCTCGATAAAAGTTCGGAACTCGAAATTCCTCAAAGTCCCTCAATGGAGTGAAGACCAAAACTCCTATTTTCTCTAGTATTGTCGGGCCACACTTCGACACAATTGATTTTATAGATCGAATCTACCAATCATTTCGACTTTGATATCTCGGTCATGATGACTTCATAGTGATGTCTCCCCCCACCAGTATTTCTTAGCCTATTACACTTTAGCATACTGTATGTTGGTCTTCGATTAGGTCATTTATGACATCATAGTAACAAAACCGTGACAGGAGCCCAACATACAGCGTATCAAGCCCCTAATTTACTTCATATTAGGCCGAGTATAATGAAGGCTAACGATACAGGTTCCGAAATAGCAAAGCTCAACAAAATCTTCAAAGTCCCTGAAGTAAAGGAAAATTTCAAAATCATACGTCCCCATCAACTAGGTCAAGGCCCCTGATGACGTCATCATGCGCGACAAAAAACCGTCACGGCTTTCCTAAAATGGTTTCAGCTTACAGGCATATTTTCAACCATCTGTCATGAATTTCTACAGAAATTTCTGGAAGTCCTGAAGGTCGTCAATTTTCTAAGGTTTAAAACGCAAAATTATTCTCTGATGACCTCATATTTTTGATATAGACATGTCTTGAGACTGAGGATCTATCTGAAAATTGCATCATGAAATAGCAAGACGAAAATTAGTCCATGAACTGATGACGTCATGAAAGACCTTGACCTATTTGAAGGGCTTGAGGAAATTTTAACCTTCGCTACCTCGGGACTACTATCCTTTAGCCTTCATTATATTAGACCCTAGGCTTTACGTACCAGGCTCAATATCGTCTTTGGGAATTTCAACTCTTAAGTGATGACGAGTCCTGACGATGTCATGCTCTCATACTCGTTATTTCTCAAAGTCCTTTCTCTATCTGCTCCTAACCACCCAAGTATTCTATGAGACGTCACGGCCTTCTTCATCTTGTAGTTCTCTTGACAATCAATGGAACAAGCTTAAACCTACGGTTAGGAAAGTTTTTACTTCAAGAGTCTTAACCCAAAATCCTCCTCCGAGCCTACTTTATATTAGTTGTAGTCAAGCTTTTCATACCCAAAGGAAAGATTTAGCTCACAACTCCATAAACATAGCCTAGCTTAAGGGTTCACAGCTCATCCTTTCTCTGGGTAAACCTTCACAGAGTATCATAGTTCCAATTCTGGGCCGGATTTAGGGGGGGTCTCAGGGAGCCGGGCCTCCAAATTTAGGGGGACCTCCACATTTTTCCTCTCATTCGGAAACTTCATTGAATATACATAATTTGGAACCTTGCACAAATAAAATTCATCTACTTCTTTCTTTCAACTATACTTTCTTTCCAATTTTAAAATGGGCAAAAATTGATAAGAGAGGAGGGGTCAAAATTTTGAGGGGGGCCTCCACATAACTTGTGACGCCCTTACTGAAAATCCTAAATTCGGCCCTGTTTCCAAACTTTTTCAATTCCTTTATATAGGATCGGAACGCGAAATTTTCTCAAGTCCCTAAATTAAGTTAACGCCATTGATGAAGTCACAAAGGTCGAATGCTTCATTTTAAAATTCTCATCTGGGCCACGCTTATGTCAGTCGTAGCGTAGCCTTCATACCATAAAGAGAAATTTAGCCTACGATTCCCATAGTCTTCGAGGTTTGGAGCTCCAAATTTTCCGAATCCCCTTCCTCGTAGAAAGGATGGGAACGTGAAATTTTTTCGAGTCATGTTGATGGGGTCACGAAAGTCGAACGCATACGGTTTTATAGGATGTAACCCTGATAGCTCGAAATCAGTCTCAACGTAAAAAATCGTAATCCCTAATGCCCTTCTCAGCCACGCTTATGCTTGCCCAAGACTCCGTAATCGTAGCCTTAGCTTGAAACTTTTCCATCTCGACCGAAATCTAGAGTTCGGAATTTTTCAAAGTCCCGACTTCCTAAAGATTCATACCTCGAATTTTTTCGAGTTCCCTCGGAAGAGGATAGGAGTTCACAATTTTTGCAAGTTCCTAAAGAAACTCACGGTCACAAAAGTTGGACGCGGACGGTTTCTAAGAATACCCCCCCCCCCAAAAAAAAAATAAAAAATAAAAAAATGATACAGAGTTGTCGGTTAAAATAAGAAATGACCTTACTCTAGGAGGATTAAGCAATATCTTGCTTTGGGGATCACTGGGAACGATAAAACCGGTACAACATACACTCGAAAGTTAGGAGAAGCTAGAGATGCGATTTTGAAGAAGACTTAGTGAATCGTTTCTGGAAGTTGGGGTGAGAATTAAGAATACAAGGGGAAAATATATTGACGAGTATTAGGACAACAATTTCAATATCATTTCGTTTGTTATGAGAAGAACAGAGACTATCAGGTAGCTCATTCTCAAGAACCCTTCATAAAAATTAATTAGTCCAGCACCAGGCAGCGATCGAACTCCGCAAGATGAAGGTAAATGCTTGCATTTGATGCGGCGGGAATACTGAAAGTAGAAGCTCTCTTTCGGTTCAAATGCTGCTCAAATTTTACGTCTCTATAAAAAATTTACATCACTCAAACCCTCCAAGTTGATACCGTACTTTCAATCTATGACGTTGCCAAACAGAAAAGACAGATAAATCATGACAAGAATGAGGAAATTGTTGAAGCAAATGAGAATTTTGCCCTTGGGTGGGAGAAAGTAATTGGCCCAGCAAAGGGGAGACAGTGTCCAGTCCTGCACCGCTCAACATTTTTTCGTTTGACTACTTTGCCCCGCTCTCAAACCATCCCCAACCCAACTTTTTCAGATTATTTCCAAGAAAAATATTCTCGTTTTTCAAAATACAAACAATATAAATAAAGTGCGCGTACCTTAAACTCTTGTGCATCAGACTGAGCGCTATATTATTAATCGCTTCCGTATGTTGCCAAACCATATTGAAACCGTACTGTAACAAAAATAAAAGAAAGAATGTGCATCATTCAAAAAAAAAAATCATACGACGATAATATATCTTACAAAAAAATTGAAATTAATTTATTTCTGCATTAAAAACGCGCTAATTATTCGACGGAAGGTAGAAAGAGAATGGAATTCCTCAATTAAAATGAATGAATGGAATAACCAACACGTTCAATTTCGTGATTTTACTTTCGAATTCAAGGATACCGATGAAATTGACAACATCATATCGTTCGCAAATCTGTCATGAAACCGTTGATCACGGCTTATGGCGATAACTATCCCAGAGCATCGCCGGATGACCATTATAATTAAAGTGTAATTAGAACGATCGACAGTACATCCGAAACGTTCCCACCGAATCGTTCGTCGATCAAGGTGAGTAGTCCAGGTTCACAATCCCCATTCTAAAGGTATCCTAAGAGTATGCGTATAACTCACTTTATTATTCATTATCGCTCGTAAACACATTATGCAGACGTGAATGTCATCTTTCGTATCTCCCATATTTAACTTGGCTGCGTGTCGAGATTGTCGTCGGATACTGGGACTACCGAGTACGTCTAATGATGGTCTGGAAGAGTTCGTCGAGTGCAACGTTGAATTTCCTACTCCCACGATCGCGCCCATACAAGATGATGTACCCGACGAGCCTGTAACGGTACAACAAACACGGATTAGACACCACTATGCTGTAGGTACATAGATCGAGAGGAAAAAATAGTCATAAAATGCTATACAATAATATTATGCAAAAATACTGCATCGCCGGCTATAAATATGTCTCGAAGTGAAAAATTTATAAACGGCGTCAAAAAGTACAATGGAGAATAGGCCTAAATAAAATACCATGCTCATAGACCTGCCTCGTACCTACTTCCTTTTATGTGAGTCATAGACTTTTGAAATTTACGTATATTTTTTTTAATGATATTCACGAAAAGTATGACACGGTTGACAGGCTGCGCACTCACCGTTAGATGTCGGCCCGAAATTTTCTTCGGACGAATTACGAGATTCGGATGCTTGCTCGTGTCGCATCATCACTAATCGAAAGCTTAGGTACTCTATTAAGGAATCCAAACCGTGATTTTCGTCGTTTAAAAATTCGCGAACCCATCTGAAAAATAGGAAATTGTTTCGAAATTTATGCGCGGGTACTTTGGATGGAAAAATTATGCACATATTTGTTTCTTAGTATAGCCTCGCATTATGCCTAATCTTGTCCGTATTTCTTTTGGAAACGTCAGTTGTGGGTGTTGTCGCTCACAATACGTCGTCCTTCCTTCACATCTTCCTGTGTCCTCAGGTAGTAAACACTCAATCAAAATAACCCATGCTAGCACATTCACCGGGCTCGCTTTGTCCCCTTGTTAAGTCCAAGATCTCAAGCTGAGATGTCTTACAAAACTTGAGTATTGTTCCTGTGAGATCATCGGGGGGGGGGGAGGGAGGGAGGAAGAATATGACAATTTATCAAACTAGCTCAGCCCCGTCCTGTCAAATTGTCATAGTGGTGAACATCCTACTCCTAATACTAGGTCAAAGCCCACTTCTTTGTTGGTAGAAGAAGAAGCTCAAACAAACCGAGATGGGACTTACGCCTCGCCCTTTCCTCAAGTAAGTTTTTCCCAAGGTTATGGATCAATACGCTGGCATTTAATACTGGGTTATACATTGAAGAAGACGTGGGCTGGTATACCAAGTGATATAGGTATTGACAGAAAAGGAAGATTGAAGAGACCCCGTCCCTCTCCCCTCTGATATACCAACACAGTATAATAGAATTATTGGGGTAAACGTGTCCCGCTCATTCGCCGTGGACAATTTGGCGCGATAGTCAACTTGACACCACATCCATTTTGGCGTGGAAGAAATTTATTAGTCTGCTTCTACAACTTCAATAAGCTTCAATTCTTTGATATTTGAAGAAAAATGAAAATGTTTTAAGGATGAGATTCAAGTCAACATCAGGTTTCATCAATTCTTCGGTGATAGACGCATAAAGCTGAGCTATGTCAGAATATCAGTCAAGTGTAGATCTATGAAGGTTCTGAGCGGAGATGCGATTAGGTCAGAACTGCTGTAGCAGGAGCCGATTATGAGGGACTCAAGTTGTTGTGTACTCTGTTAAAGAATTTAAGGGCCCCCAGGAAGACCGACTCTTTCAGTATGAAGGTAATGAGTCAGCGTGAGAATTGAAAAATGGAAGGGTAGACTTATGAAATTTGTGAAACCGGATCTATCCGTTAACGCCTGTGGCAGTTTAGCCCTGGCCTAACTTGTAGATCAAAATCTGGGAAAAATATGAGACAAAACAAAAGTCACTGCCATTTACAATCCATAAAATAATCCGACCGAGAGAGCAATGACGGATCTAGGTGACGAAGTTCGAATCTATCTTAATGGTACCACTTGAAGTTCCTATTTGGTTTTCATTTTTGTGAAGTTTATGGCGCCGAACTGAGTACGTCGTGCTGAGTCGTCCACGCCAAATTGTAGGCGTCAAGGCATAGGGGACCCGGTAAAAGAAGAAGAAGATTGATGAAACTGACCAAGGTGGAAAAGCTTATGCCTCGCCTCTTCCTCAAGTTATCTTTTCTGATAGATGGATGGGAATCAAGAGTAACTACAAACTGATACCCTTGGACGAGACAAACCCTGTTCGGTAGCATACAAGAAAGAACTTCGCACCTTACTGTGAAACAACAAATATTATGGAAATCCTGACAGGCTGTAAAACGCTAAAATAATTGAGGAAATCGTAGATCAGAACTATTGTCGATTCAATAACAAGTTCTACAGCTAGGAAGAAGGAGTAGCGGTGGAATCACCTCTGTCACCCATACTGGCCTGGATATTCATGGAAGACATGGAAAACATGATCCTGATTGTCAGGAAGTTCAGATACTCGATCAAACACTGGACTAGATACGCAGATGATATCCTAATTGTGTAATCAGGCACTAATCGGAAACAGATGCGATGAACGAGCGCATCAAATTCACAGTAGAAAAGGACAATGAGACCGTCAACTATTGGGACTCAACATTCACACTGTTGAACAACAGGATAGCATACACAATCCACAAGAAGTTGCGTCCAACGCAAACTGACACTATCATCCCAAACGACTCGTGCCACCAATCTAGGCACAACTTGGCGGCGATTAAGATCTACTGGCACCGAACAATTTCTGTCCTAGAGAACAATTAAGAGAAGAGGACACAAATCCAAGAAGTAAAGTAGCTCGCAAAAGCCAAGGGCTACTCTAAAGCCGTTGTTGAGGAAGACCTTATAAAACAATGATATCAAAGAAGGGAAACCATGGCAGTACAGTCCGGAACAACACGAACAAGGTGATCCAATGATTATGATGTGAGTGTGAGCAATCATAACAACCCACCCATGGTGAAGAGAATAAGCAATACCCAGACAGAAGGAGAAGACAAGGGGAACTTCAGCCGAATTTACAAGCTCAGCTATAAAAACTACCATCTACACAGGTGAGACTGGGAGAAAGTTCAACGTTAGGAAAGGGGAGCACGAAACTTGAAGAGAAAAAAGAGGCTAGGAAATTACTGTTCGAAAAACGTTGCAATAAAGAACAGCCTGATGGTGAACGAATCTTAGAAGTCATAAACGTAGAAAACTGCACGAACAAGAAAAACCTCTGGGGACCAGGGTCTGGTGCGAATTGACTCGTTTCAGGTACTTCCCGAAGTTTCATGAATTCTAGCTCCTGGTTGCAACGTTTGCGACCCCCTCCAACCAGAATAATTCTATACACTGCCTGTATTCCATCTCTTTGTAAACTATGACGTCATCAACCGGGACCACGAGCCTGATTCTGAAACTTGCGAGTTCAGTCCACCTCCACTCACCCTTGCAACCTATAACTGGTTTAGTATAGTCTTTTATACTGCTGTATGTTGGGCTTCTTAGACCTGGTTTCATGAAGGCCAAATTAGTCTTCCAATTCTGAAATTTGCAAGTATGACGTCATCAGCCGTGACCCGGAGGCCTCGTATAATGGAGTCTCGAGCAGTATTACTATTAGGCCGAGTGTAATGGAGACTTTTGGGAGGCTTCCGAGCAGAGTGAGTGATCTCGAGAATAGAAGAGTGTAAAGGAGTAAGAGATCAAAGTTGATGAAGTCATTAGCTAGTGACGTCATAACGGCTGTCCGCGATGTCACAGGCACTCATAATGTCACTTGGGAGCGGAGAGAGAGAGAGAGAGAGAGAGAGAGAGAGAGAGAGAGAGAGAGAGAGAGAGAGAGAGAGAGAGAGAGAGGGAGAGAGAGACCAAGCTGATGAAGTCACAGGAAGCCATCGCGGGTACTAATGATGTCACAGGCAGAAATCGTGGATGGTCATGACGTCATTAATGTTGACATCCTTCGCTCTGGCAGAAATTTTTTTTTTTGCACCTGGGCGGAAATTCTTCATAGTGAATGTTTTTTCTTCAGATAATAGGTAAAATATATGTAATTGATAACTGCACCGTGGTGAGAAAATAAAGAAGTGCCGACCATGCTGGGGACGGAAGGAGATTCCAGAGCCAAAGAGAAAAAACGTAAGCTTCATAAACAATGGAACGTTTCACAGCGAAGGATTATTATTTTCCTTGGTGACAGAACGAGATAAGAAGAACAGAACCGACCAATAAGATGACAGCAAACCTGCTTGTCGATAAAAACGCAGCACATAGGTCGAGACCAAATCAAGATACAATAAGATCACAATGTTATACTATGAGAACTACTTTTCAAGGCCTCAGTAGCGACACAACTGATGATCAGGTCAAAACCCGAAAGCACTCTTTTGAGCAAGCCAACTTTTGAGATCTTTTCAATATCCAGTGCTCTACTTTGACGTGATCAAAATGAGTTCGAATGATGGTATATTAGGTTCATATACTGGAAGAAGTAGAAGGTACTGTACACCCTTCCCCTCTGATATGATAGTTTCGTTTATGAGGTTACAGTCACAGTTTCTTCGTGTGTCACGCGGATCGGTGGAACCCGATTACTCTCTAGGTGATATATGAGCACGTAGAATGGGTAAGAGAAAGATGAACTAGCCTAGGGATCCCTAGCTTTCTCCAGATGGTAGGACAGTGTTCTCGGAAATTACCACGGATATTCTATGACCAAAGTAAAGATATGAAACATGTGAACAAGGCTCGTCATCGTAACAAGGCGAAGTACCTTAAAACCATGATAAGCATTCCAAGATTTCCCAAGAGCAAATCTGACGAAATTCGAGTTTAAAATTATAAGTTTTTCCCGTAGTTTCTGGAGAATGATTATCAAATTCTTAAGTCATTTAATCGGTTTTTAAATAGTTGAAGAGAAGTCCTCTCCCTCGAGGACAAATGAACGGCACTCAGATACACTGAATTGTCATCAATCATCACTCCTTTCAATTATAACATCATTTCTCGCGACTTCATCCCCCTATTTCCATTTCGGCCCTCATACACTTCATAGAATCGTGCAAAATACATTTTCAATTTTGCAACAAAATCTATCTCAATTCACGCTCTCTAACGACCAAATTTCTGCGATTTTTACTTCCAAGAACTGCGTAGTTCGTAAAAATCTATCGTGATTCACGTAGAGTAACACCCATTCTCATATCGTAGAATGACGATGGATTTTATTTCGTAAAATATCCGTGAATTTAATAACCATAACTCAGCTGGCTACATAGCATGTTATGTTCCCGAGAGGACATCCGAGCATTACTCATACAGGTAGTAAAAAATCGTCTCTTCTCTCACCCCGTCTTACGCACATCTTATTGTACACTGTCAATCATCGTGCATAACATCTAAAAACGTTGGTGTGATTACATCGCTGAAATAAATCGACAACGCTGTACACTCAGTCGAATTTCCATCTCGTAAGAATAGAGATAATAATCGTCGTCGTCGTTGTTGTTGTCGTTGTTGATCATAATACAGTAATGACCGCTGCAGGTGATACAACATTCAGCCAAAGACAATGTACCTACCAATATGCCAGAAGGTCGATATTAAACTCGTATTTTCTACCTGGTCCGTAATGTTGTCACGCCGAAGTTTCGACCTCCGGGCTCACGAAAACGTATGGTATGGATTTACCTGATCCTTGTCTCTTCTCTTATAATAGAAATATTATCGATAATAAATGGTGGCTCTAGAGAAAGAGCGTTTAAACTCACTCGATATGATTCGTTCGCAATGATATTTCGAGATCTCTTAGGACTTGTGTCGAGGTTGCATCGCCGACCATCTTCCGTTTCTGTAACACGTTGAAAACTCCCGTCATAGTTGAAAGAACTCAACTCGAATCACGCACCTCCTACAAGAATATACGTACCCTTGAACTTCGAGATGCTTTTGGATCCAAGTACGTTCGTAATTTGGATAGGTAATGAGATGGTGGATCTTTGACTTGAACTCGTTCCTGTAAGAAAAAAAATCGGTTGCAAAAAATTGTCATTAAAGAACGAAACCAAAATGTACATGTTTTTAATCGACATTTGGAGATTGGACGCGTGACTCATCCGTATATAGGATTTGCCAATTTGCCAATTTCTTTATTATTCGAGATAACATCTCCATGAGCGCTGAACGTCAGTTGATTTTTTTCTTCTACCTTTAGCATCCTTCTCTCGTACATTCACCAACGAGAAATTAACGACTTCAGAATTTGAAAAATGTGGACTCGTAAGAGAGAGAGAGAGAGTCGGGAAGGAGAGAAGAAGGTTGGGAATGAATTCCGAAGTAAACAAACGTAACGAGGAAGAATTAAATGACGAGAAATTTCAATTAAATTTTCTCGTATACTGACAGAATCAAAAAAGCATTCATTGTCAAAGAGTGATTCTGTAGATTGCATCATTTCGACTGTGACGTCAGATGCGAGCTGCACCACATCACAACAATCATATTTTTCGCAATATTAAATATCATTCTATGTATGCGGTTTCCACGATATCAAGATCGACGCTTCTACACAAATTCTTAAGTTATAAATTGTTGCAATTAACGTCGAAAATTGTACTACAAACGGAAAAAGGGGGGACCAAAAGGACTACTAAAAACACGAAAAATCGCTATCGTCGATATTATGTTTTCATCGTGTTTCGACGGTTTTGTTATCCATATGGTACTTGTTTTATTTATCATATACAAAAACTACATTTTTTCTTTTTACGACATCGAGTCTCGCTTTTATTTCTGTCTTTTACGAGTTCTACGAAGAAGTGTATGAAAGACACGGCACAGCGTGCCTATCAATCTTTACAGTTGTCAAGAGTTACATCTGAAGGATGTTCATTTTCGGACCGCTGACAAGCATTCGATCTTCCCGTTTGCTGATGGCTATTGATTCGGAGAAAAATCTTTCGTAAGAGAGTATGATTGAGTCACGCGGTGTACCCACGATAGTGTTTTACTTTAGCAAATACAAATATGATGCGGGAAAATTATTCTCTACGAACTTGTAAATTGTGTACTTCTGTGCAGTCTGCACGTTGTGCATCGGCTACGCCAACCAACCTGAAGGAAGGTCAGAATACGACTCCAGCAGCGGGTTAATCAAGAAAGAGATGCATCCAATCCAATCTTCCTGATCCTCTCTAAAATACACTACTCTGATTCCAAAATCGCACCTCCTAGAACCACAATTTTTCGGAAATGCGACGGCTGGCGCTCAGTTCTTCCAAGAAAACCCTGCCCCCTTTTTCCTTCTCTATCTTCTCCTACTGGTTAGAGGGAATATGGCAGAGGTATATGAGAAAATAATTCGCAATATTGTCAAAATTTAAGAGGATATGGAAGCTGTATGTCTCATTTTAAAAGTAAGAAGAACCAAAAAGTAGTGTTGAGTGGGGATGTGGATGGCATTGCACAGCTAATTGAGATTTCAAGGGTCCAAATACGTCCAAAAGCACTGATGAAGTATTTGGGAGTCTGGGTCGACGATGAAATTAGTTCGAAGCCTCATGCTAAGAGAGTGCAAGAGAAGTCGATGAGAATTATGAGTACCCTCGCCATAATTACGGAGTAAATAATTACAATACAGGCTCCAAAAATAACCTTAGTGCAGCCCCGGCGCTAGGGGAAGCAAAGGAAGCAATTGCTTGGAGCGCCACGTTGAAAGGGGCGCCAAATTCACGATCAAAAATATTAAACATATTGATATTTCGCTGCAGCACATATCAAGAAAAATGTAGAAAAAAAAATAAAATGAAACGCGGGCGACATTGAGCGGAATTAAATCGACTTGAAATCAACGTCGATTTGGAGTCGACTTTTAGTAATAATTGTGGGATGACCAGCGACCGATAGCTAGCGAATCTACATTGATTAGTAATAGACGTCAATTTGGAGTTGACTCCCAGTAATTTTGGGTCAATATGCAGTCGAAAATGAGCGAGACTATATCGACCCAAGTCGACTTTTGGTCGAAATGGCGAGTCGATTTGGAGTCGACTTCAAGTAATTTTGGGCCAGTCGGCAACATTGAGCCGGAACTAAATCAACTTGGAGTCGACATAGTTTCGCCCAATGTCACTCGCCGATCCACCCAAAACTAGTGGTACTCGACTCCAAATCGTCCTTTGGTCAAAAAAGTGAATCGATTTGGAATCGACTTCCAGTACGAACTGGGTGCAGCTTATCATCTGGCAAAACTAAACAAAGTGCGGAGAAAAAATGAGAAATTACGTGAGAGAAATGAAAATGAAGATCATGAATGGACAGGTGAATTAGATAACATATAACGGATTAAAATGGATTAAAAAATACAGATTCTAAGTCATTAAGAACGCTGTAAGAATCACGGTTAATAGAAGTTAAGGTATAATATTCTTCAAGTCTATTCATTTTGCTCCCTTCTCACAATATTGGGGGGGGGGGGAAGCAACAACATCACCGAAAGAGTGTTTTTTTTTTTTTATTACAATGCCTAGCCATGGCCGAAGGAGAATTGTATGAAGACTTATTCGAAGAATTTTGAAGATTATTATAGTCTCGGAGATGTTCCTTGAACCGGTTCTTTATAGTTCGTCCTGACTGACCAATATAGACGTCACCGCAAGCACCTCCAGGCTTCTCCAATTTAGGAATTGGGTCTTTGAGACGAGATAGATCCCTCACCTGGTTTAGTGGGTAAAACACCACCCTATAACCATACCTCCGGAATTCTCGAGCCAGAGAATGGGAACCACTACCAAGGTAGGGAACCTGAATCGAAGTTTTGAACGAAGTAGAGGAAGGTTTTGGAATAGATAAGTCTCTTGAAGAATTAATTGAAGGGTAGATATTTTGGTTGATAAACTTGGAAAATTCAGTCGAAGAGGAAGATGAAGATGACATGAGGCGGAGGCTTTCCCGTCTGATTAATTAACGGACATTTACTTTTAGATCATTCTTCTCAGCGACTTGCTCGATAATACAGGTTTCTTTCTCTTTAGCCTCCTGGTGAGAGGAAGCCGCAGCATTCTGGTGACTGCAGAATGAACTATGGATAGTTTTGTGAAGGAGGATTTAATGAACGGTGGTGAATGGAGATACCTGTGTAGTGAGGTTTTCGGTATATAGAAAAATTAGCCGTCAGTAGGTCATCATTGAGGTTCCAAGGACACGGTCAGGTCTAAATAATTTGCGAGGTGATTTGAAATAGTGATGTAATTTTGAAGATCTTGAGCAAATAGATCGAGCTCACTGTCTGTGCCGGACCAGATACAAAACACGTAGATCGGTACCATAATACAACATGGGAAGCAAAACGACCAAATTTTAGACTCTACCGCTCTAACCGATCCATGAATACGTTAGCCAATAGTGCAGATAGTGGTCTACCCACCGGTAAACCATCCGGGAAAATAAATTTAAATTTATTCGTAGAATATCTAAAATCTAAGAAAGCAGTTTCTGTTTACAGTACACTTCCGATTATCCGACCTAACTGGGGTAACGGGTCGTTCGGATAATAAAAAGTTCGGATAAAAATCCGGTTCGGATAACGCGGAGAGAGTTCAGATAATACGGAGGTTGGAAAAATTACAGTTTGGATAATACGGAAAAAGTTCGGTTAATCGAGAGGTCGGATAATCGGGAGCAAATTTTTGGGGTCGAATAATACGGCTGGTCGGATAATCAGACGTCGGATAATCGGAAGTGTACTGTATTTGTGATGAAGTCCGGTGACTTGGACAAAATGTCAGTGTTTTGAATAAAAATTCTGTATGAGTTTGTGGAATTAACCGTTGTCTTATTTTCTTACATCCGGCAAAAGATAGGTTATTCCATTAAATTGGTACAAGTTTTGTTGTACACAAGTTAGCAACAATTCTCCAAAATCGTCAGCATACTCACAAGACTTATTAGATTTGATGAGGTGTTCATACATGATGTCGATGGTCTTAATCACTGGGATATTTGTGTACATAGATTCGGCATCAATTGATAGTATTCTACAGCTTGGAGGAAAACAAGGTTTTTGAAGATTCTCAGCCAGCTCCATTGAACTCTCAATACAATGAGGAGGAGAAAATTGAGTATCGGAAATGAATTGGGAAGTCAGAAATTTTCCAAGTTTGAAGGAGGAGCATGTGCAGCTTGCCACAACTGGTCTGATTGGCTGGCCAGTTTTATGGACTTTGAGTTGTCCATGAAACCGTGGTATGGAATAAGCCATTTGATAGAGGGACTGCTTATTGGACGGGATGACGTGAGTGGAACTGTGTATGGCGTTACGGACCTCCAAATTGAATTTCTCAACCGTAAATTTATTTGCTATTAAAAGCTTACACTTAGGAAACCAACGCTTGTGGGCACGGGTCGGGTCGTTGTTAGCTTGCCAATTTGTAAGAGTTCCACCACAATGGAAACAGTAAGTACGGTCGGCGGAGGATGAGGAAACAAAACCTGCCTGAGCCAGAGCCTCCGCAGGAACAGCACCTTTCCAATTTTTGAAAGAGTTCATACGATCTTCCAACGTTTCATATTCAGGATAAAGGGGCACAGTGTTTGGAAGAAGACCACAATGATTCTCGATAGGTGCCGCGCCCGATTCCAAGAGAAACTTTTCTATCTGTGTTCAACAATTGGACAAGAGCGTCTTTCAGGGCTTGCTCTGATTGCTATTGAAAACGAAATTGCAAAAAAAGTTTCTATGAAAGACGTTATTCACGAATTTGGTCGAAGTAAGGCACGTAGAGTTGTTTTTGCCTAATTCCTACTGCTACTCCTACTGTAAATGAATGCATTTATTCTTTCATGAAATTAAAATTATTGGTGAAAATTAATGTGCTTATCATTTTCAAGAGAGGGGCGCCAAAAAGTTTCGCGCCGGAGCTGTTATTGCGACCCGCTTGTTGGGTTGAGTGTACTCGCGACTGAAGTAAATATAAGGTAGCAACAAGAACTGCAATCCCAAGCAATGAAGAAGTTCCCTATAACCATGGATACGGTTTCCTCATCAAATATGGGCAAGTTAATATTTTATCATAAAATAGGAGAGAAATTTCAGATGCCTACCTGGACAAGAATTCAGACATCGAAGTGAAATGACAAGACACGCGTTTCAACCGACAGAAATCGAAAATTCACGCTGAAATATCTAGAGCGTGAATGAAACCGTGAACTTGATCAATACTACGATACAAATGAACTGAAATGATTCCACTATTAGCGAACAGCGTTAATGATTGCTTTTCCGGCTGATTTACTACGATTATTTCAGTATACGAGAGTGCTCGGTGAACAGGTTTTCTAGGAACAACTGATACTGGCTGCCGAAGGAAAGTGAAACGCATCTCTTGAACTTCAAACTTTGAAATGCTCATTCCACCCGTGAGGGATGTTGCACGCGTCTTAGAACTTTTCGTACGGAATTTTTCCCCGCGTGCAGAGAAAATGAAAGGCACATACTAGCATCAGAATTAACTCAATACTTTCTCGATTGATCTACTATCACTCTCAACTGCATTCTCCATCGTTGTTAATAATATCCTGTATACAGAATGCGCACGTCCCGTCTTGTCTCGTCCAATTTTATATTAAAACACGAATTTATCTGCATAAGGCTTCGGTCTTTCTCGGTAAGTGTAGTTTATGATATTATGTATATATACACAACAACGGTACAACCTTAACAACGGTGATCGGTGAAATTGCTATAGAGTATGTACGTAGATTATAAGAATGTATTTACGAGAATGGTTTATTAGTAGTCTACAACATACACAATAAGGTCGTATAAACGTATACACGAGAGCAATTCACTACAGTGAGAATAGTATACTGTTCCGGTACTATATTCGTAAAAATGTGTCAATAAAAGTGATCGTGTTCGAGCAGAATTAATGAAATACAGCGTATAAGTACATTGTATTATGTATCTCTGCACATGTCTTTAGCCGCAATCCACCAAGACCGTAGAGTGGTGGACTAACCACTGGCAAAGTGGCACAGCGTACGCGACAGAAACAAAGAGCAAGCAATATATAAATACGAAAGAGAATACTCAAATATTTCTAATGACGTCGGTAATTCATCGACAGTGCTCAGAATTCACTCATCGAACGAGGCTCAAGACGAACCGATCGTCGAATTGCGAGGAGAGCGAATGAGAGGGAACAGCAATTCGATCGAAGGCAGACCTGGGAAAGGTGAAGAGATTTCCGATAGACGATCGAATGCGTACATACATAAACTATGTAATATGAAATTTTCAGTGGAGACCGAAGAGATACACGTAAATATAACTCTACATTTTTGCAGCCATAAAAAGGGTATAAATATACATTTTCAATTTTCAACCACCTGCTTTAATGAAAGTGTTCGAGTCAACAAGTATGCTACGAAGTGGTTCATACATCGAACATGAGGTATCTCTGCCACCCAATTTGTTTTTTACAAATCTGCAAGTTTAATTCGATCAGAAAAAGGACGTCATTTATGAATACCCCTCTCAGAATTCAAGTACATCCAAAACACACGTTTTTCAATCACCAGCATACCTGTCAATGATCTTCCTTAAGTGTGGAAATTTATAGACTTCCCGAGTCGATTTATTTAATTATCTCGAAGATACGCCACTGAGTTTGTGAATAAACGAATCATGGTTGTCGATCATGTATGTTGGAAAGACGGTATGATCAAATTACAGGATAGGATTATTGTGGGCGCGGATCAAGAACCCCATGAATATATTTTAAAATAAGAGAGAAAATTTTAGCGACGATATTGGTTCTTTTGGCGATGAATGTCGGAAAATCATTACTGCCAGCAATGACCCCATTCAATATCGTTAAAATCGCAGCTGTTTACAACTTCCACGTTCAAATAAATCTAAATTTTTAACGACTTCAACTCGCCTCCAATCTTGCGATCACCATTGAATAATTTCGGTTTTCATACCGCTAAATTTCGAGGTCTACGTAATTTCGAAATTTGAAGGTATATCAAAGTGATCATATTTTTTTTGATTTGCAAAAAAATATAATTTTCGTTGTGTCTGAGAAAATTACGTACTTTTTTTATGGACTGTGCACTCATTTTTTACGTGTTTTCTTCTCTAAACGGGGGCATATGAGTGTGCACGCCCAACGTTGTCCTCAGTGAACCGCCACATAGCTCAAAAATTAAAAAGTGTTCCAAATTTCCTCGTCTTATACAGGCGCCGACCTCCTTGAGTAGCTCAGAAAATCCACCCTCGATTCCTACAAGTGCTGTATTATTGTTGAAAGTCAAAATTTTGGAAGTCTCTAGAATAGGTCATAGCTACGCCTTCAAACCTCCCCTGTTCCCTACAAATAACCCGATTCATAATTCTAAAAGTACATCTCGTCTTAAACACAGTCCCAAAATCAAGACGGTGTTAATTATTTCTTCTCCTATGCATGTGCGCTGCTCTCAATTCCTACTAGTCTTAAATATAAGTTAAAAGTCGAAATTTTCCAAGTCTCCTGACTAAAGAGCTTCTGCCTTCAAACCTTCTCTACTTCCTACAAATGACCCGATTCATGTTCTGTTGAGGTGGGAAGGGGTAATCCTCAGAACACAACTTTTATGACGTCATCATTTTCGAAAAAAGTCGTTGATGATGGTGTTGATGATAGGAGAGGGACTTGGAAAATTTTTGACCTAGGAGCTATAGATACATGATACGAGGGTGACGGAAGAATTTTGACCTTTCTTGGACCGACTTAGACTATTTTTACCACTGGAAATTATGCGGGGGGAGGGGGGGGGTTGGACTTGGATTTTTTCGGTCGATTTGGATTTTTTGCTAGACACCACACGAAAAATTTTTCGGATCCCCCCTGCCCAAATAGAATTGGTTCCCAGTTAAAATTCTGACCCGAGCTGGGGGTTGTTCTATGGCATCAGTAGATCGTGACGTCACAAGGACTGATTTCTGACGTCACAGGGACTGACCTATGACATCATCAGATCGTACCCCACAAGGACTAATTTATGACGTTATTAGATCGTGACGTCACAGAGACCGATTCATGACGTCATCAGATAGTGACGTCATAGGGACTTCAATTTTGACCTACAAGCTATAGGTATATGATAGGATGACTTGAAGAATTTCGACCTTTCTTGGACTTGAACTATTTTTAACCGCTAGAAACGGAGGGGGGGGGGTGCTGCTGGACTCGGATTATTTTTGTCGACTTAGATTTTTTGCCGAACACCACACGGAAAATTTTTTTCGGATTCCCCCCTCCCCTTAAATAGAAAATTACGGCTTCCTTAACGAAGTTAAACGAGGAACGCAGGGGACCTGTTTTATGATTCGAGTGAGATTTGGTATTGACAATTCAAGGAAACCTAGATTTGGAGAAAGGTAGTAAAAAGAAGGCCTAGACCAACTATTAGTGTAATATAATATAGTTGGATAAATCAGGTTCCTTGTTAAAATTTCCACTCTTAGCTCGAGAGTCGAAAATTTTCCAAGTCCCCCTCCTATCATATATAGCTCGAGAGTCGAAATTTTTCTACGTCCCCCTTCTATCATATATAGCTCGAGAGTCGAAATTTTTCCAAGTCCCTCTCCTATCACATATGGCGCGAGAGTCGAATTTTTTCCAAATCCCCCCTCCTATCATCTATAGCTCGAGAGTCGAAATTTTTTCCAAGTCCCCCTCCTATCATATATAGCTCGAGAGTCGAAATTTTTCTAAGTCCCCCTTCTATCATATATAGCTCGAGAGTCGAAATTTTTTCTAAGTCCCCCTCCTATCATATATAGCTCAAGAGTCGAAATTTTTCCAAGTCCCCTTCTATCATATATAGCTCAAGAGTCGAAATTTTTCCAAGTTTTTCGCTGGACGGCGGACGGCGCACGGCGCACGGCAGATTTCTCAAATAGCCCCCCATAAAACAGGTTCCCTGTTAAAACGACGGCTTCCTTAACGAAGTTAAACAAGGAACGCAGGGAACCTGTTTTCTGAGTCAAATGAGATATGGTATTGAAAATTCAAGGAAGCCTACACCTAGATAAAGATAGTATAAAGAAGGCCTAGACCTACTATAAGCCTAGTATAATATAGTTTGAGAGTCAAAATTTTTCTCGAATCTCCAGCAATATATGATAGCTCGAGAGTTGAAATTTTTCCTAGTCCCTCTCCTATCATAATTATATGGCTCGAGAGTCGAAATTTATCCAAGTTTTTCGCTGGACGGCGGACGGCGCACGGCAAATTTCTCAAAAAGCCCCCCATAAAACAGGTTCCCTGTTAATAAGTTCCCGATTCAAATTCTGACTTCCGAGCTAGAGATTGTTCTATGGCATCATTAGATCGTAACCCCACAAGGACTGATTTATGACGTCATTAGATCGTGACGTCACAGGTACCGATTTATGACGTCATCAGATAGTGACGTCATAGGGACTTCAATTTTGACCTACAAGCTATAGGTATATATGATAGGATGACTTGGAAAATTTCGACCTTTCTTGGACTTGAACTATTTTTAACCGCTGGAAATGGGGAGCGGGGGGGGGGTTGCCGCTGGACTTGGATTACTTTTGTCGATTTGGATTTTTTGCCGAACACCACACGGAAAATTTTTTGGATTCCCCCTCCCCTTAAATAGAGAACGACGGCTTCCTTAACGAAGTTAAACGAGAAACGCAGGGAGCCTGTTTTATGAGTCAAATAGGATTTGGTATTGAAAATTCAAGGAAGCCTAGACCTAGATAAAGCTAGTATAAAGAAGGCCTAGACGTAAAATAAGCCTAGTATAATGTAGTTTGAAAGTCCAAGTTTTTCTAAATATCGAGCTATTTATGATAGGAGGGAGACTTGGGAAAATTTGTCCCCTATCATATATAGCTCGAGAGTCAAAAGTTTTTCAAGTTCCTCTCCTATCATATATGGCGCGAGAGTCGAATTTTTCCAAGTCCCCCCTCCTATCATCTATAGCTCGAGAGTCGAAATTTTTCTAAGTCCCTCTCCTGTCATATATGACTCAAGAGTCGAAATTTTTCTAGGTCCCTCTCCTGTCATATATGACTCGAGAGTCGACATTTTTTTTAAGTCCCCCTCCTATCATATATTCTCGAGAGTCGAAATTTTTCTAAGTTTTTCGCTGGACGGCGCACGGCGGACGGCGCACGCCAGATTTCTCAAATAGCCCCCCATAAAACAGGTTCCCTGTTAATAAGTTCCCGATTCAAATTCTGACTTCCGAGCCAGAGATTTTTCTATGGCATCATTAGATCAGGACGACACAAGGACTGATTTCTGACGTCACAGGGACTGACCTATGACATCATCAGATCGTAACCCCACAAAAACTGATTTATGACGTCATTAGATCGTGACGTCACAGGGACCGGTTTTAGTGACGTCATAGGGACTTCAATGTTGACCTACAAACTATAAGTATATGATAGGATGACTTGGAAGAATGTCGATGATCCCCTTTCTTGGACTTGGAGACTATTTTTAACCGTTGGAAATAGGGGGGGGGGGGGGTGCTGGACTTGGATTATTCTTGTCGATTAGGATTTTTTGCTGGACACTACACGGAAAACTTTTCGGATCCCCCCCCCCCCGATAGAATGGGTTCCCGGTTAAAATTCTGACTTCCGAGCTAGAGATTGTTCTATGGAATCATTAGATCGTGACGTCACAAGAACTGATTCATGACGTTATTAGATCGTCACGCCACAGGGACCCATTTATGACGTCATGAGGTCGTGATGTCAGAGGCACTTCTCTAGGACGTCATGAGATCGCAAATTGATACACATTCAGATATTTTTTTCGGTTTTTCAATTTCAAATCGATTGAAATACGGAAGTTTACACAATTTTTAATTTTTTAGAATTATGGCTAATTGTTCACCTTTCGGCACATTTTAGTCCACAACAAGGCTCAGAAAATTCGTAGGATGTTGGGGACGAGCACAAATTGAAGATAAAATTGGGGTACAAACTTCGTAGACTTTAAGTATACATCTAACGTTTCGCGTTTTCATGTGTGCAGATTCCCATTCGACTGATTTTGGTCCACTCGGTATAATTATGATGATAGGGAGCTACATATGGTAGGAGAGGGATTTGGAAAAATTTCAACTGTCGAGCTACATAATATAATGATAACAGAGGATTAGGACAAATGTCGACTCTCTAGCTATATATGATGATGAGGAGCCATACTATGATAGGGGAAATAATTGTAAAATTTCTAACTCTCGATCAGAACTAATGCGTCTACTCATAAGACCACTGTTTATTCAAGCACACCTCGTCTAAGACACAGACAGAAGATCCAAACGGTTCCAACGAAATTTTTCTACGACCCTCTAGAAGATCAGAGCGCCCAACCTCAATTCCCACTAGTCTTATATATAGCCCAAAAGTCTATATTTTTAAATTCTTAGAATAGGTCAGAGCCTCCGCCTTCAAGTCTTTTCCTCCTCCTTTAATATAGCCTGATTCCTAATTTCTTCAAATACATTCTTCGTCCTACACATGGCTAGAAAATCAAAACTGAGCCAAGTTCTCCTATTATATAGTCCGCGGCACAAAATTTTCCAAAGTCCCACGAGTGCGTTAGAGCCTCTACTGCTGTACTTTCAATTCTTCCTAGTCTTAGACATCTTCTTCTTAATCTAGCCTCCTTGTAGTGGGTGGATCCACATCTCATCTTCTCGTGTGGCACCAGCCAGATTACATCATAGTTAACAGAGGATGCCTAAACGACGTGGGACGCGCTCGTCGATACCGACCCCCAGACTGCGACACCGGCCACCAACTACTGTTCGCGATGCTGAAACTCCATCGGCAGCATCACTCAAGACCACTTCATGTCAGCAGACCAGCGGGACTGAACGTAAACCAAACTCCACGATCGGGACGAAAAAAAAGAACAGAAAAAAAAGTCTAATACGTATAATTGTACTGTATAACCCAAAAGTCGAAATTTTTCAAAGTCTCTCCCTCTTACACGAAATTTTTTCAAGTCTCTGAATTAGATCAGAGCCTCCGCTTCTTGGAACAACAATTTGCCGAATAAAGGGTGAACGTTTTCTCCAAAGTTCTTGTTAAAATCTACAAATTTGAGATTTTCTTCTTTTCTACAGGAGGCCTCACTTCATTAACTTCGTTTCAGAGAATCTGTTCAGCCGAAAATGAGAGAGCATAGTGGAACCAGACTCGTCACAGAGCTAAACCTCGTCACAACAACAGTTTCAAAGCGTACATTACACTATAAAGACCAGAAGAAAGCTGATTTCATTCGCAAATAGAGACCTTGATCTCGCGTTAATTTTTTTCCTGCGCTAATTATCACGTCTGCAACTGCTGGCAAAACCTATAAAATAACGGTAGCTCCTCTCAATGCTGGATAAGCTGCATTTCGAGCCTCCGGCGTAAAATGAAGTATATTTTTATAGAGGTGAATTAGCCCCACAGCGATTGTTTCGAATGGGAACCCCCTTGAGGGGAAGGCCGCTATAAAGAATAAATGCGATAGAAAAATAGTGAATATTGTAACGTGTACGATGAGAAGAGACTGAAAACACCAGCAGCAAACACTTATATACGTGTATACCGCACAATTTATGGGAAAACAGTTATTCATTCGTAGAATTTACAGCGCGAACGAAGGATGACGAGATTTAATTCGCGTAAATTACTCGTAATTCGACCTCCTCCGACAATCTGCTCACATTATCGCGCAGTACCCGTGTACCAATTGTCGGCCTGGCGATGATGTCATAGAACGAATTAGGCTGCTTTACGTATATACGTACGTATAATAATATGATTTTATTACACGTTCGTTGCAGACAAGCTCTCGTCAAAGTGAAAACTGTCTAGTTTCGTTTTCATTCTGTGTATATGTCAGTATAATACTTATAATGCAATGAAATTACATATATTCCGACGGAAGATGAATACACTAAGCCGCTCATAATCCGCGAACAATCTACTGAAGAATGACTCACGCACACGCTCGCGGTAATAAACCGAAAAAAAAAAATACACTAACCACCTATCCGAATTTTGAAATGAAATATCGAACGTATTATCTTGAAAACTCGTTCAAAACCAATCGACAACTATACGTATACGCATATGCGATTGCGAATGTAGCGATGCAAATTTGTAAAAAATATACGATGGGAGGAGGAAAACCATAATATTTTAAAAATATCTTCTCGTCGTCATGAAATCTTCGTAGCACACGCTTCTTTTTTGCTTGTTTTTTTCTTTCCACTCCCAACAACTAGTCGATAACTCATTTCTTCTTCCGTCTCGTAATTTGTTTCGTACATTAAAACCCCGTCGGACGTATCTCATTCGGTTTTTCGCATTCTCTCTTCCACGCAAATGCACGCGAAACCTCATCAATACGAACCCGTAGCCGCTATACAGTAAATTAAATGTCGATATTTCCGCATTGGCGAAGACAAAAAAGCCAGAGTATCGATAGTATAAATATACAAAACCTCCATTCGGGGTTCGCTGGCCAATGCACAGATAAACCACAACTAAACAGCTGATGATGTTCCGATGCTCACCCACATCGGGATCTCGTTACCGCCGTCTAGTCACGGGCAAAATGTATACTCGTACGGTATTAATTACGCATTCTGAATTCGTTTTCGAATACACAGCCAAAGAATCTATATATCCAACCCTCTGGCACCTATCACGATCAGAATAATGACTCACGCGAGGATACAAAAAGAAAATAAAATAATAATGAGACTATATAACAACTAACTAGAAGAGCTTCATAATTCGGATCGTTGCCATTTTATATACGGAATCGTCGAACGTGTCAAAACTATACAATATTATACGAGCCCTTCGAACGATACGCCTCCATCCATACCTGTTACAAACTCACACAGTACATATTTCACTGCGGTATGATCGTTCATCATAACATAGTTGACCTTTGAAGAGGAGAAACAAAACGAGAAAAATATGTGCATAGAGCTAGACGACCATCTTACCTGGTCGCAAATGATATCCCATTTCTTTTCGTCGTCGTACTGTTTCAGGAATTTCGCTTTATCCGGGGGTAGGTCCATTGAGGCCTGTACACAGAAGAACAAGGAAAAAAAAACATGAGTAAAAGTCGTTAATGCATACTCTATAGTAAGGCTAGCACACCCCTCTACGAATCACAAAATATACAGATCGGAGGGTTGAGATTGTAGCGGTATATATGCTTCTTTGAAAGGGAATTTAACTGTAAATAGCACTTAAAAATACCTATTCCTTGCCACCTTCCAAATCGAAACAGGCAGACACTTATTAAAATACGTCAACAACATCATTATTGAACCCCGGCCTTTCAAGAGGGATTTTATACAATCTGCTTTACCTCGACCAGAATTAGAAGATGAATACAGCATTCACACTCGACCACCAACAATTTCGATTTTCTTCGTCGTTTGCATCTAAAATTTTTGACGTCTGAAGTAACAGACAGAATATTAAAGTACTTATTGGTTTTACTTGGCAGCGGTGGAGTCGTGAGCTGACTCTTGTTCTAGGCTGTGTACAAAATTAATATACAGCCATTCATTTGGTAGAAAGGAAGATGACAAACGAAGGAATGACTGTAAGTCTTAATGTGTAAAAACAATGAATTCGAGCGTCTACGGGGAGCCTCGGAGTTGTCTTTCAAGGGAAGCTCGATCAATTCTCCTGTAAGGGCTCCGTTAGGAGCGCCCTTTTTCCACACTACACGCCACGAGGCTACGAAACGAAAACTCCTCCAAAATGAAACTAGTAACTTGAACTAGACTTATATTGATGTTACTAGGCCACTATAGTAGGTTTACCCTTAATTATATTATACTAGACTTATAATGGACTAACAAGGGGGTAAACGAGCGGAGCAAGTGAGTCCGTGAGAGCTAGTGTAACTTATACAGGATTAATTTTCCAAAGTTCCTCACTACTTAATTGATCAATGAACTTTTTAAAAATTTAATAAGATGTACAAAAATTCCCCCTCCGGGAGGCATACTGGCGGGGACACAATCGTGTCTTGGAACTGGTGTGTCTTCAAGTCTTGCCACTGCCTTGACGTCGGCGAGGGGGCTTACGACTGGGAGAGATAGCTATTGCTATTGACAGCGACGCGGTGGAAGCTAAAAAGCGGAAAGGCAAATAGTCACTGTCACTCTCCAAAACAGTCAACTAAAAGTGGTATAGGCTCGCGCGGGTCTCTCCCCGTGTACGTCACCGTTCTCCAGCAACAGCTGATGTCACTCTTCACGTCATTTCCTCCTCGAAGGGTGCTAATCAGGGTCCTTCCCGCTGCTACGTGGGAAGCAAGGAGTAACTCACACATCCTTAAGTCTAGCTGCTACCATACTTGTATGGTGAAGGGAGTCACTCTCTCGGGAGTAATAAAGCAGCACGGCTCGCACAGACTTCTCCCTGTGTACGTCAACCTCACTTTTTAGCATCACTGATCACCAATCTAAGCTATCTTTCTTCTTTTCGATTAGGCTATAGGCACACCTTTCCTATCTGCTCAACTTGAACATCAAAATGAAGAAGACTGTACCGCAATTCCAGTCATCCAAAACAAGCCACCTCTTTCGATCAAGTAACTGATAATTACCCTGTACCATCTCTAGACTATAAAAATTGCTACTGTTCACTCATCACCCAATCTTGGAACTTACTTTGGCACCTTCAATCTAACAATAAACTCCTTCGTATTATAAAAACGCCTGTCCCTTGGTCATCGTCCACCAGAGACAAAAGACGAGAAGAAGTGATTCTTTCCCGTCTAAGAATTGGTCACACAAAAATTACTCACTCCTATATAACTAACCAACACATCCTAACCCCTCCATCTTACCCCTACTGTCAACGAGACAATTTAACAGTCGACCACTTTTTCTCCTGCCCCCAACTCTTACCTCTTTGTTCTTCCACTTAGACACCCTCCTCCCTCACTCAGGCACTCAAAAACAATCATGAAATCATTTCTAGAATCAATATTTACTGTGATTATGGATTTGAGTGAGAAAATTATCTGTAGTTGTAATTTATTAATCAAGATTGTAGCCTCCTTTCTTCTTATAAATTTCAATGACTCCTTTAGTTTACAAGATGCCCAATTTTTAATTCATTCTTTCTTTATAGAAAAACAAATAATAAATCATATTCTTTGATGGTAGCACTGGTAAGGATGAAGATGATGATACACTTGTGTCAACTGATGAAATTTCAAGTGACCCCTGATTTATAATTCCTTGTCGTTTGTTCCAATTGATTTTCATTTCATTTTCTGTGTTTTAGTTTTAATTTGTTTATTGTTACTTCGTGACCTGCCTTTCAATTCTGTGATATAATTTCTATTTTCAGGAAACTATTTTCAAAAATATGAAGTACCTATTGAGAAAAGAAAACAAAAAAAGAAAAATATTTCCAAACTGCATACTACTATCTATTTTTCCCCTTTTCTCCTCATGTTCATTAAGAATTTCAAAAACCTGTAACTGCTAAACTTTTACCAACCTGTAATTTTATCCTATTGTTTGAAAACAAATAAGAATTTTATAAACTGATTATCAACTTTTTTTCTTTTTGAGTATATCATATTGAAACCTACATATGACTTGAAAAATTTTATGAATTATGTTTCCAAAGTTATCAACAAATTTTACACAAGAGTACAGAAATCTTTTTTCCGAAACTAAAAGCTAACGACCCCTTGTGTACAGTTAAATAGCTCGTTGAAAAAAAAAAAAGAAGAAAAAGAAAGAAAAAAACTTTAGGAATATTGAAAATCCAGATTGTTTTCACTTTTTTATTCAAAATTAATCTATCCTCATATCCTAGTTTAAAATACACGCATTTTGGGCCTCCAAGAGAAACTTGGAAAATTTTTCTGGACATTTTTTCAACTGTCAACTCATTTTTAAGTAATTGTTTGTCTTGTATTTTAAAATTTATTTGAACAGTATTCACTTTTAGAAAGTTCTACATCCCCAAATTCATAAGAGTTTGATTATCTAGTTTGAGAACTATGTTTATTATTATAATAATATTAGCATCCGGGTTTCTCGGAAAGTGTCAAAACCTTTTGCTCAGGGTAGGAAGCTTGAAAATCAGATATAGAAGTTCAGTCTTACTTTCCAAAAAGTTCTACAGATTCTTTGGGTCTCGGAATTTTTTTTGAGTTTAATAGCCTACCATGTACAAAGCCAATTCAAACTTACATCAAACATTATAGAAGGAAGTATATTTTCAAGTGAAGGATATTTTGTATTCACGCGGAAAATTTGACAAATCCTGTAAAAAAAATTTTATTTTGCCAAAAATTGCCAATAACGTCTTTTGAAGCAGAATGAGGCCAAAAATGGCCAGTTTGTTATATAATCGTCCAAAATTATAAAATCTTGAAAGTAAAATTCAGCAATTTTGTTAAAAATTGGATAGTTTTTGTTTAAAATTATTTTTAGTCCAAAATTAGAAAATCAACAATTTTGATAGAAAAATTGCTAGGGATTGATGAGTTTGACCCCAAAAATTTGTGTATTTTGGTAAAAAGCCATGTCATTTTGGTAGCAAATTGAATAATTCTGGTTGTAAATTTGTAAAAATGCAAAAAAAGTTATTTTTTTTATTTTTATTTTTTTCTTTCAAATGCCAAATAATGCCAAAAATGTAACATTAAATTGCTGAAACTCCTCATTTTTAGCGTCGAAAATGCGGAATCTGACTACATATAATTTTATTGTAAATTGTTTTATACAAGTTTGTACAATTTTTCAATAAAAAAAATTATTATATCACTAAATCCAGGTTTTCATTCAGAAAAATCATTTCAATTTCTTTTTAAATGTGACATCATGGTTTGGTCATCAATTTGAAGCGCAAAAATTATGATCTATATTGTTATAAAATTGTTTGAATACAATCTACACCAAAAGTGCCTACAACCAATGTTTGGCAAGTTGGTGTCCTCCTCAAATCTACTAAATCGGGTAGTTAATGTCATTATAATAGTGTTGTAATCCTGTAACATTCATGTTGTACATCTGTCGTCATCTTGTAGAAATTGTGTCACAATTTCAACAGATTTCTGATACAATACTGAAGTGAAAACGATATTATATATTTTTTTTTTCTCACTTCATTTTTGTTTTTAACTGTCGTTTATATTCTGTGATCCTTCTGCTCTAATTCTGACTCAATGATGACAGAATGTTTTGAGAATTATTCAGAATGACAACAGATTAATGGCAGTACTTTTAAATTCCGCTGGAATTCTACCACAACTGTATCATAATGATGTTGTCTGTCTGACATGATTCTGTCACAATTCTGCCATTTTTGAAAGTGACAGAGAATAAAGTGAGTCTGTCACGGAGCGAACATACGAAAATATTGTAACGTTATTACTCACAGATATTTTGTGCAGTGTGTTCGAATGATGGTACAAAAACCATTATAATAAAATTTCCGTGTAATTTTTATCTTTTCATTTTATGGTGATAGGGCAATTGTATAAGAAGGAAAGAATTAGCGAAAAAATTTAATGAAGCAAAAAAAAAAAGAATTAAACACCTTTCTGGCAGACGAAATATTGCGAATCAAGGCCAAATATAAAAAAAATGAAAGAGGATGAGAAGTCTGAGAAGTCTAGTCACCAATAATTTTTTTTCTCTTCCTTTTCTCATTTGTTTTTCTTTTTTTTTTCCTCTTTACCCCCCCCCCTCTTTTTAAAACTGAAGTATCTTTTTTTGAACCTCTATTGTTATTTTTTATTTTTTCTTGTTTTTTTCATCTAATAATATTGTAAGTTTTATACCCCTTATCTATAAGTTTTTACACTGCGAAGATTTTTATTTTATTTTATTTTTTTTCTTTTCCTTTTTCTGTGATATTTTTCATTTTCATTTGTTTTGAATATTTTCAATCTCAACCTTTTAAACATGCTCAATTTTAAGATCTTTTTATTATCATCATTATTATTATTTTATTTATTTATTTATTTATTCATTCATTTATTTTTCTTTCTTTCTTTCTTCTTTCTTCTTTTTTTTTTCCCATTGCCGTTTCTTTTTTTCTCGCCGGAGTGTCACGCGAAAATATTGTAACATTACTACTCACAGATATTTTGTGTACTACTCACAGATATTTTGTGCAGTCGCTGTTCTATATTGTGTAAAAAAGATTTGAATGATCGTACAGAAACCATTCAAAAATAAGATTTCCGTGTAATTTTCATCTTTTCATTTTAAAGTCTCATTTTGTAAGAATTCTGTCATCTGTCAGATTCCGTCAATCAGGTTTGTAATAAGGGCGATACATCTTCCTGAACGATTCCCGCGAGCATAGCGTTTTTTGTGAGCGTACAGGTAGCACTACGAAATAACACCTTTGTCAATTTACATAACTTTCAAAGACATTTTTGTGACTTTCGCGTCCCTTTCACAAAAAAATTACAAGATTTTTTTAGAATTTCATGAGTTTTAGGTATTTTTGTACCGACAAAATTTTTTCTTTAGTTCATAGAAAATGAAATAAGTGCAAAAAATTCGAGACTTCATCATCTTCCCTGGGTAACTCATGATCATAGAGCATATAAAAGAAAAAATTTTCTGGCATAGCCAAATAAATGAAAATCATGTTCCATGTCTTTTATATTTCATCAGTCATCATGAAATATGTCAGTCTAGGCTTCTACTAGGTCAAGTGTTCGTGAGATATCATTCGTTTACCCCTTTACCTATCTTGGACTCGTATAAGTATTCTATGAGAAATACGAGGTTGCGCGAACTCGCTGTTGTATTGGAACGGTATGTGACATTTCAAGTCTAGGGGACTTGGAAAAATTTCGACTATCCAGCCTTTATTTATTTAATTATTCAATTATTTAATTATTTAATTATTGCATTTTATTATTAATTCTTGTACTAGGTCAAGTGTTCGTGAGATATTATTCGTTTACCCCTTTACCTATCTTGGCGTCGTATAAGTCTTGTATTTGTATGAGAAATATTTTGAGGTAATTATGGGTGTTCTATATTTTGAGGTATCAACTTTCGGTGGGGCGAACGAGCGACCTCGCTGTTGTATTGGAATGGTATGAGAAAATTCAAGTCTAGGGGACTTGGAAAAATTTCGACTATCCAGCCATATATGATAGGAAGAGGGACTTGGAAAACTTTACCTATCTTGGCGTCGTCTAAGTCTTCTATGAGAAATATGAGGTAGCGCGAACTCGCTCCGCTCGTTCGCCCCCTGTCTCGCTGTTGTATTGGAATGGTATGAGACAATTCAAGTCTAGGGGACTTGGAAAAATTTCGACTATCCAGCCATATATGATAGGAAGAGGGACTTGGAAAACTTCACCTATCTTGGCGTCGTATAAGTCTTCTATGAGAAATATGAGGTAGCGCGAACTCGCTCCGCTCGTTCGCCCCCTCTAATTATTGATTGTATTAATTATTTAATTATTTATTTATTTAATTATTTATTTATTTATTTACTTATTTAATTATTTAATTATTCTATTATTTATTTATTTATTTATTTAATTATTTATTTATTTATTTATTTATTTATTTATTTATTATTAATTATTATTATTACGCGGGGTGTACTCGCGAATTTCTGAATCACCCACGGGGTAGAGATTTCTCTTGACGGGGGGGGAGGGGGGGGGGTGTACTCGCGAGTTTCAAAATCGGGGTCCGGCGAGAGAAAAGACATGGAACATGTCAAGTCTCGCTGTTGTATTGGAATGGTGTGAGACAATTCAAGTCTTCTATGAGAAATATGAGGTAGCGCGAACTCGCTCCGCTCGTTCGCCCCCTCTAATATTATTAATTATATTAATTATTTAATCATTTATTTATTTAATTATTTATTTATTTAATTATTTATTTATTTATTTATTTAATGATTTAATGATTTAATTATTTAATTATTTAATTATTCCATTATTTATTTATTTATTTATTTATTTATTTATTTATTTATTTATTATTAATTATTATTATTACGCGGGGTGTACTCGCGAATTTCTGAATCACCCACGGGGTAGAGATTTCTCTTGACGAGGGGGGAGGGGGGGGGGTGTACTCGCGAGTTTCAAAATCGGGGTCCGGCGAGAGAAAAGACATGGAACATGTCGAAACCGATTTGGGGGTCTTTGTGGGTGAAGCCGTGGCGGGTTGGAAGAGATACTGTAGTCTACCATTTTCTGAGGAGAAATCTTTTCTCTGATCTTTTCAGAGTAAACGTCTCTTTTTTGATTAATTTGACTGGACTAGCGTGTTCAGATTCGTAAATGAGTTACGTGTCGCATGCTTCTCGCTCGATGAATCGCGCGATTTGATCCTTGAACTAGGATAATGGTGTCCAGGAAACGAGATTCGATTCTATTATATACGAAATAATGTTCGGAATGCAATCCGCGCGTAGTTAACTGGGTCGTCATCCTTCTTGATTTAGTGTCAAGGGTATTCTGATTGAAGAGACTATAGTTTATTTCGATTGCTCAAAAGTATTTGTCGGAAGTGATCTTTCGTCCTTACAATAATCATCAGCCACGAAATACTCATTCGATTCGATTTTTCTCTCGCTTCATTCATCGTTGGCTGCTCTTTCGAACCAGAGCTTTTCATTAAATTCGAGGTGCCGCGAGTACAACATTCAATATCTCCGTGGGCTTATCAGACTCTAAAATCAACGTGGCCAGATTGGAATTAATTTTCGCATATCGACAGCTTGCCAGACTCTTAGATGCAGGGGGGACGCGAACGTGTGTCTGTTATACACGAAACGGAAGCGTTAATTTGCGATCGAATTGCTGGTTCGATGAACGCGACAAGGAAAAGCTGTACTGAAAGGCAGACGCTCGGTGATTTACGCGTTCGCTCTAGACTGTGACCTACACAATATGTGTATTATGGTGACGAAGAGCGTCGCAAAATCCGTGTTATCCAGAAGAATACTTTGTTTAGATTACATATTATAGGGTGATGTGACAACCTCGACTATTTAGTTCATTCGATACGGTACTATAGGACTCCGTTATACGAGGTACCTACAAATAGAGTGGAAAAAAGAGGAGTAATTCGCATTGTTACTCAATTTGAATGGAGAACGAGGAAGGACCTTAGATCGGACCTCCTCCCCCTCCGATATTCCATAGATGTTACGTTGAAAGGTTAAATAATACAGTAAGTAAAACTTGGAGTGATGAGTTAATAAAAGAAGTCGAGGTATTTTCTTTCGTGCACACAACTCGCAATTAAGTATGATATTTGGAAGCTATTATAGTCTACGTTTTATATCTGGCGAACAGAGTTGAGCAATGTACAAATAACTCACGTATAGTTCACGTAATAAGATTATTATAGAGAACATTTCTCGTTACAATTTTGAAAATTAAATTTATCGGGATCACTGAATTCATATAGTTTCAAGAGGGAGCGTCTGGAATCAGCGCTCCGTACCGTAGACGTCTACACTTGGCAAAAGTCATCGTCCGCTCGTCTTCTATTTTGTCGTCATTTTTGGCAAGAACAACTCGCGAAAGGTTCTCGGTTGATATTTACCTGTAAATGTTAATATAAGGAAAATCAGCCAATGAAAATTACAACGTATACAGTCTTTTGTCGACAGTTTTTCAGCGCTGCGTGTAAAAAGCCAATATTTTATGTTGCATGCTTTCTTGTATGTGTGCCACTAGGCTTCGAATACGGTTACGAAGTGTTAATAGTGACATCCACTGTATGGAATGATTGTAAACTACCCTTAAAAATCTGTTCCATGGTCACAAACACGTACATGCAGGGAAACGGCTCGTATGAAATTTTTATGTAGAAACGATTTCACTTGCCTGTTCCTATTTTTGTATACCGAGAAAAACCTTGGAAATCTAGACTATATAATCGTTTCTGTAAACATCGTCTCCATAGTGAGCTATCGATTAGCGTTGATTTAGAGTTTATCTCGGTAGTTTACGCGAATTCCTTTTTATTCACGTTTAGAAATTTTATGAGGTGATAACTAAGCAGTGCCGTACGATGTGAGATAATGCGAGTAAATATTTGAGAACTTGTGCACTGTCATTGATGCAGTGGAAGAAGAAAAAGATAGTGATGCTGTGAAACAAGGCTGACAGTAAGGTCGAACTGTCTGTCAGTTTATAGGAAAGTTTCAACGAATATAGTCGAAGTACGCGAACAAAGTTTGGTCTGATGTTGATCCGAGAGAGTTTCTCGACTAGTCTCAGAGATCAGAAAGAAGAAGAGTGAACACTCCCTGATGAATTATGTCGACTGTCGATTTCCAACGTAGACTGATAATTCCCGTGAACTTGAACGCCGAAGTCGATATGGAGACACGTCAACTCAGCCATTTCGACTTATTTGCCACGTCGATTGTAGGTCAATTTCGAGTCGGCTCCTTCAAATTTGGTATTGACCTAAATTGACTGCTCTGTTGCGTCGCCTAACGGTTGAGAATGTATTCGATGTCGATCTGGAGTCTATGTAGAGTCATCCCTTTTAGGCTTCTGCGCTTTGGTGACATCGCTACTCGCAGATAGAATGCGTAGCCATTCGGAATCTGAATCATGCTTGACCAGTGCAGCAATGCGGTCAAATGGACCTTGAAATCTAACACCAAATGTGGACTCATTTTTGACCTGAATTCTGAAATTTCATCAAATTGAGCACTTGAAATCTACGACGGCGACATTTTGACGTCGATTGCTAGTCTTCCGTATAATCGGTCCCAATTTTCAGTCGACGTTCATCTATAATCTCTGGACTCAGCTCTATTTCATTGTCAACAATGAGTCGATGGTTAAAAGAAGGAGCGGTCGATTTCGAGTCGATTTGTGGTCGAAATTGGGCAGAAATGAATGGACGTTGATTTTTGGGGGAAATAGGGTTTGTTCCTAGAAATACTAATCCCAAATATCTCTCTCTCTCTCTCTCTCTCTCTCTCTCTCTCTCTCTCTCTCTCTCTCTCTCTCTCTCTCTCTCTCTCTCTCTCTCTCTCTCTCTCTCTCTCTCTCTCTGCAACTCTGTCTCACTTAGAGTCCAAGCCATCTTCCAATTCATAGAATCAATTTCAATTCTCCTTCACCTTCCATATTGCTTTTGACTTTCTTTCTGCCTGAATAACAATTAGGGTGCAATCTAACAAACCCTACTATAAGTCGGGAGTATTTTTGTCAGGTCTTCGCCTGTTTCGCAATCTCTACACTTGTAAGCATGCACTGCACTGCCGCTAGCCACGTCACAATAGCTAGTCTCGATTCTCATGACGCGGCTAGCGGCAGTGTAGCCTACAAGGGTAGAATCGCGGAACAGGCAGAAACCTGAAACAAATACTCACGACTTTAATTCTGACTTATCACCCTTCTTACATGTCCCTCATGTATGTCTCTAGCCACAGCAAAGTCAATGATAACAGAAGTTTACGAAGCCGCCAAAACAGTTTTGAGACTCCCAAGGATTAGTTCCCAAATTCTCCCCTCTAGATCCGACCTCATCCACTACATTCAACTCCAAGTGACGAATCAATGGAGAAAAGTTCTGAAGAATAATTACGCAAAAATAAAGCTTTCTCGCCTTATGCATCTTGTCTTTCCAGAGCTGTTAAAAAACTCATCTTGGCCAAACACGCCTCGCATAATTATGCTCATCTCCTCTCCAACCTTTACTCTCTTTCGCACAAAAATTGCAACCTGAACTGTTTCCTTTCAGTAAATCACACATTCGCGTGTTCCGCCCTCGCGCTCCCCCACCATACTTACCAAATCTTCTTAGTCCTCTCTACAGCTATTGCCAATAACTTTTCTCACCTCTCACGCATTCAAGTTATGCCACCATGATTTTCAACGGATTTTCGGGAGATCGCTGCAAATATCCAGTCTCCTTCAGAATTGCGTAAGTAAAGAATTATTGTTATCGTAAGTTTTGTCGAGATCCATTGGACATTGAACCGACAGAGATTATTGCGAAACACAGAGCACTGTATCCTTTGTTTCATACCATTGTGAAGAAATACAGACCCATACGAAGAGTTAAGATGAAGAGAATTTATGACGGTGACGTAAAAAGTATCGGAATTGCTTCTACGTATTTTTACGACTACCACATGACTCAATATGTATTACCACCGCCTAAGTTTATTTACGTGCGAATTATAGACGAATGTGTGTAGGATGCTCGAGTCTTATTCGTTTCTCGTTGATTTTTGTTTATCTTCCATCAAAATCAGCATTCAATCATTCGAAATACAAGTGTTCAACACCTTGTAGCTAGCTGGCAACCGATACAATCGATGCACTATTTGCATCATCATTTCGACATTCAACCATTAAGATAAACTCGAGGAATGATGAAAAATTTGCAAATTAAGATAAGAAAACCATTGTTTTCCCTTAGACGTGTAAAAACGAGTGCGCTGATTACATGAGAATAGAAGAAACTTGAAATGTCATTCAGTTCATTCTTTGGGGCAAATTGAGATAATATAACGATTTTCATAATTGGCAAGAGCTGATATTATTACGCAATTGCCCATCAAGCTATGATCGAGAGAAGAGTGCGAAGCCAGCTGGAAAATATTTCGAAGTAAAAAGTGGAAATGACGCCCTTTGCATCAGAAAATTATTGTTGTTTATCTTCCACTCGATTCGTCGTCATTGGTTTTGTATTTGAAAACAAGTTTTTAAAACCATATAGATCTATAATCTTTCTCTCACCTATGCTGTCTTTCTCGTCTCTCTCACTATTTCTTCTTTCTTTCTTCAATCTGTCAATACAAAAAGATGTGTTTATTTGTCCTAGACTCCTCTGGCCGAGTCCTTCTACACATTTCTATCTTTTAATAGACCATAACCGGAACCTGTAACTGTACTTTGCGGCTTTATATATTTTTTTTCTATCGAATTGATCGTTTTTCTTACATAATAAAGTAAAAGAAATGTTTGTTCCATCGGAGCAATATATTTTATTTTCCATCTGACTACAAATCTATAAAAGAGTGCCGAACATTCGAGGATGTACGATAAATAATTCAACTTGAAAGACTTTGATTTTTCTTGCTCATTCACCCATTAGGGTAGGAAAGCATTAGAAAAATTGTACTATTGAAAGAGAATTCACTTTGTCGATTGGTTCAACGGCAGGAACTTTTGGTAAATGGAAGTACAGGCGATATCGGGAATTATACCAGAGTGACTTCGAAACGAGTCGAATTCTCAATCTTAGATACAAAGTCAAGTGAGTTCTTGGTAGTATATCCATAGTCAAATTGAAGGTAATTTTAAACCAGTGGTCAAGTGGTAAGAAGGAGCTAGGATATAAGAGACAGCCAGGCGCCAGAATCAATGAAGGATGGGTGGTGTGGTATTAGAAATGAGAAGCTATTTGTCGAGGGAGAGGGACCTCAGGAGAATCTCACTCCTATGTCTCCTCCTCATCGAGCTCAGCACCACTCTGATGGAGAACGTCGAGCACTCTCATCGTAATCAACGACTGAATTGCCCTGGTAAAAACATCTGCTCTTTAAGGAATCCAATTTTTTTTTTCATATCACTGAGCAGGCTGACAATCGGGGGTATCCATATTTATGAGTAATTCCATGCACTCTCGACGTTCATTTATATCTGAACCCATTTAGGTGGACAAGTCAGGAACAACCCTGTCTACAGCTTCAGCAGTGTTTAGGGACGGAAGGTCATGCTTTGCTGTAACAAATCTTCTTTGTCGTCGATAGGGATGCCGGAGATATTGATAAATCGGGGAGCAAAAGGCTGGACATTCTGACCCGTTGAACCAATGTGCCCCTCAAGGATGGTCCATTTATAGACTGGATAAGGTTAGAAATCTTCTGACCAGTCTTCCTTTTCCAGGAAGACGCGGCCTCGAGACACTAACCATACTGGCATCATTTCTTCTTCACGAAAAGGAAAAAAGAGAGATTTTCAGACAGAGACAAATTAAGAAAGATCATGTTTCATATCTATTAGTAAGTGACTTCTTGGGATTTTAAGGCCACGCTCGCTTTGTGATGAGATCATGGCCTAGCTCGTGAATTTTTCACACGGAGGTGTTCGCCCCATTCTTGAACTAATATAGGCATGGTGACAGAAGCTTGCTCGCTCCATCCATTCGTCCCCCGTTCTTGATATACTGCATTTTGAGCTGTTATGCTTACGGGGGGATCATGGATATCAACATTAGTGACATCACGACCATCTAAGATGACTGCCTGTGACGTCGTCAGCTTGGGCTCTCTCTCTTCCTTTCTCTCTATCACTCATTCCGCTCGCAGGAGATGTTGCGAACGCCGATGACGTCACAGACAGTTATCACGGATGGTTACGACGTCCCAAGCTAATGACGTCATCAGCTTGGGCTCCTCACTCTATTCTATTCTCAGGATCACTCACTCTGCTCGTAAGCCTTTAAGAGTCTTCAATATACAAGGTCTGATAGTAATACTGCTCAAGTCTCTCTTATGCTGATGACTTCATACTTTCAGATTTTAGAATTGGTGTAGCCTCCATTATGCCGGATTACACAATATACTAAACTATACTCGGCTTACTATCAACCTTCAGGAAACCAGGCCTAGCATAAGCCTAACATACAGCAATACAGAAGCCTATATTAAACCACTGATAGATTACAAGGATGAGGGGAGATGGACTCTACTCGCAAATTTAAGATTAAGGCTCAGGGTCACGATTAAAGACGTCACCAGCTGATGACGTCATAGTTGTGGCCTCGGAGTCACGGCTGATGGCATCACCAGGTGTTAATTTCATAGTTCATTATAAAGGAACAGAAGGGATATAGAAATAAAGGATTTTCAAAGGATGGGAGAAACTCGCGGGGTGGTGTGGACTCGCAAATTTCAACAGGTAACCTGTTTTGTCACGGTGTTTTTCGGAAAAAATGTCCATCGTCTAGCAACCTCAAGTTCGTATCATATTATATCGAAGGGTACACGGGGAGAAGAGGGTATGTCCACGAAACTTTTTTCTGAGAAAATTACCTCATAACAATGGATATTCCCTCTTTTTCCGTTGTAGTTTAGTTCCAGAAGTGGCGAGTTTTTCATACAATTCTGATACAGTACGTAAAGGAGCAGGTCTTTCTCTACATAAAATCGTATCTAACTCAACGTTTTTGAAAAGTGGACATTCCTCTTCCTTCCCGTATACCCTTTTTTATAGCTTAGGTTCTCCAGGTGCCCTCGTAGTCGACATTTTTCAAGTCCCCTTTTTATTGTATACATAGATCCAAGCTCGGAAGTCGACATTTTTCTACGTCCCCCTCCTATCATGTAGTTAAAATATTTCCAAGCTCCTCCCCCCTCCTAACATATAGGTATAGCTCTAGAGTCTGGGTCGGTAACGTCACAATATGATGACGTGATAGGCCAGCCTTGTGACGTCACAATCTGATGAGGTCATAGATTAATTTTTCCAAGTCCCCTCCTATTACATAAAGCTTTAAAGTCCGGGCCTGTGACGTCATAATTTGATGACGTCATGTCATAGATTAGCCTTCTGATACTTCATAAAACAGATTCCCTGCCATGCCACCCTCCTTTAACTCCGTTAATGAACCCGCGAGTTCGTGGAATTACGGGCTAGAATTCAGGACTTGAGGAAATCGCAGATTTTCAGGATCACGTCGAGGGTTCCTTTCTGGAATGGGGAGCAACTCGCGAGGGAAGGTGCGAACTCGCACATTTTGGTATCAAGAGCAAGGATTCTGGAAACTGCAAATGTTTTTTTTTTTTGCTGGAGGAGGGGGAGGGAATTCAGAAATTTTGGAATTAGACGCTAGGATTCAGGAAACATTGGGAAAGACATGAAATATGACAGAAATTTGACCTTTGTAGCTGAATTTATGAGAAAGGAACTTAGGAAAGCGTAGATTCGACTGGAGAGCAGAGGACAATTTTCGATTGTAACGTCATCGGAAGCGATTGATCTTTTCTTCCAGCTGTATGTACGAGAAGAATGGTTTAGAGGAACCAAGCTATACATCTAAAACTGAAAAAAGTACTATTTTCATGATTATAGGAACTGTGGGACTTGAAGAAGACGGGAATTTCATCGTTACCAGTTTATAGTTTTGTCATAGAAGGATTCGTGAGAGTGGATAATAGAACCAAGCCCTATTTCTGCTTGATTATTGGAGGTCGGATGGCTTTGTCCCAGCTGGCATATGGAAATACGTATCAACAGTCGTCGGTGGATGACACATGCAATTAGCATTCAACTTCACAAAGAAAGCTGAGACCTTGAAAAGAGAAGTTCCAAATACCTTCAGTGTAAACGTCACCTCTTCTCGTTACACTAACCCTATCCCAAACGCATGCGAACGCGTGTAGGCATGTGATAATTTTACAGTAATTTTCAACGAACACAACTATCGAATTAGTTGGAACCAGAAAATTCGTCACCTTAATTTCAACCTCTCATTAGCGTCAAATCTGTAGCACTTTTCTACGAACAGAGAAATAAACAATATTGCCGTTACGGATGCTTTCGTCGCGCGTAAACAGAAAGTCGTATATTTGTGTACACGACTAGGAAGAAAAGTTAGTCGAGTTTGGACGCCGCGCTGAGATGTTGACCAAACAATTTGTGAACCGAGGTGATACAGTGAAAATATTTTCACCACGCTGCGGTCTTTCTATTATAATAATACACAGCACGTACATATGCAGGTACAATGGAGGGCGATTAGATTGTTGTGTTATAATATGCGTAATGTACATTACCGTACACGAGTGTACAATATCCATATATATAAATTAAAACCGTGCTTAAGACTTGTAAGTCTATAGAGCGAACAAATTTTTCGTACTAAAAATGGGAATACAGTAAATAGATATTCGATTACGGGGGATCATTCCAGGAAGTGCGCGGATACACAATCGGACAGAAGTTGAAATTCATTTCGGTCGACCGTACGGGAGTGTGTCACTTTTTTTTCCTCAACTTTCACCCGCATATAACCGATAGATATCTCTATCTTCGACCTAATTGTGGTAACGCGTACAGGTGACACACCATATCGCTCGCCATACCATAATAGAGTAAAGACGATTTCGAAAATGAGAAAGATTCGAGACTTCGATAGCGTAGCTGAATAACGACATTCTACACGCGAGTATAAGTGATGCAATCCTTTTGTCACATTTTCGTGCCCGAATTTTTCGGAAGTTGTCGTGATTTATTCTCGGTTAGTAATTGGCCTCCCTCTTGGTACCAGCATAGTTTGTCCCTAGGAGCAGTCTGTACGTACGCATCTCAGCGAGATACACGCACGAGTAGAGCAAACGCATTATTGTAAGTTGATTCGCCGAATTCGTGCTCTCCTAAAGGAGCGCGAAATACGACACGGTTTCTGTATACTCGAACATCATTACAATAAGACGAATATGAATTTTTCACACCGGATTATCGGTACCGTATTGATTTTTACCGATTGAAAATCCCAGAACCAAAGGCAATCGCGCACACATTCGACGACACAAGTCGTATCGTCATCCTCTCGTGCAATGCGTTCGGCTCTTTTTCATTTGCACATTCGCGAGCCCACCTCATTGTCTCATTTTCCATTTCCAGCACGGGTAAATTTATTAACTCCTATTGAAACTTACATAATTAATCGACGATATATACGAGGTACTCGTACGTACCAATCTATTCAGTAGCTCGTTCACATTTGTGGCGTCGCACGTCTTATTCGTATTCAATCAATTAGGTGTACTGTATAAAGAAACCTACGTGTAAAAATTATATTATGGAAAAGCTGGGCGCTATAAAGTATAGTATAACCGTCATCTAATCTACAAACTGTTCATTATTTACAGCGCAGAATGGTATTAGCAAGAAAATCCAATAAATTAAGGTGAAGAAAACCACACCCAAAGTTATCGGCTCACTCACTGTATAAGAGTCCGCTGAGATAAGTGTGAAAATAGTAGCCTCTCTTTCTCACCAATAAACCCTTCTTTCGCAATGAAAAATACGCAAGAGCTACGTTTCACTTAATACCACTTAAGTGTGTCGCAATACGTCTTCTCATTTCCTTATATTTGGAGAACAGTGGAAAGGCAGCTTAGAAAAACCATTTTACTGCGCAGTAAAATGAAGAAAAACCTAGGTTTTTGAATGAAAAATAAAACCACTTATAGCTCACTCTGTTAGCTACTCGCAGGGAAGTATATTAATTAAATCAAGAGTGAGGAAACCAGTTTTATAGGATCAGGATAGATCATTTTCTCGGGGGTTTTCCAAGTCCTCGTTTATTTTACTCGAGAGTGAGGATTATCCAAGCCTCCCTTCTCTTATCTATAGATGGAGAGTCGAAATATCTATAAGCCCTTGCCCCATATTCCATATAGCTCGGTGGTTGGAATTTTCAAGTCCACAACGACGGTAACGCCTTCTTCCAGGCGGTCAAAATCCTCGACCATGGCCCCACATATGAATGTCCAGTTAAGAATAAAAGAAAGATTTTCTGGCAGAGCAAAACGAATGAAAGATTATGTTTCATATCTACTAGTAAGTGACCTCATTTATATTTTGAGGCCACCCTGCTTTGTGATGAAATCAGGGACTAGCTAGCCTACGATGGGCTCTTGGTGAACTTCAAGTTGAGTTATCCAGCCCACGTATATGCTGAGGTATCAACATTAAAGACGTCATTAACTCGTGACGTCATTAGCAAAGCTTGGGCTCTTTCTCTACCTTACTCTTCTCTATTCTCAGGATCACTGGCTCTGCTCGTAAGCCTCCAAATAGTCTCCATTATATATTGAGGCCCTGGGTCACGGTTTTTGAGCCTCCACTATACTCAGTTACACAATATATTCAATTATACTAGGACCCCTAATAGATCAAAAAGATGAGAGGTGGTGGATTGAACTCAGAGATTTCAGAATCAGCCTATGGGTTACTATTGATGACGTCACCAGCTGATGACGTCACACTTTATTATGGAGGAAGTGAAAGAGTAATACAGGACTAATAGAGGGTGCGGGGGCGATACTCGTGAATTTCGGAATTAGGGGCTAGGATTCCGGAAACTTCAGGAGAGGTATGAAAGAAGTCAAAAACAAATTCCCTGATCAAATTTCGATTTTTGACGCTGTGACGTCACGATCTGATGACATTATTGGTCAGTTTCCGCCGGATACCGGACGACTGAATGTCAAGATTTTCGGAAAGACCCCCCGTAGAACAGACTCCCGGCTGAAATGCGAAGCCAATATAGGATGCAACACGGAATTGATATAGAGAGTATTAAGAGAACCTGTTGAAAACCACTCCAGGGCCACCCGCAGACACAAATGAGGCAGTGGCATCATTGACCTAATTTCCGGAACTTCCACAATATGACACACCTTTAACAACACTCAAGGAGATGAAAAATGCGATCAAGGTGCTCAAAAATGGTGAAGCGCTAAAGCTTGATGCGCTCCGGCATGGAGGAAAGAAGTTGAATAAAAAGCCACACGCTCTCAATCAAAAATGTGGGACGAAACAACTGCGCCAAAGGATTCTCGGGATGCCTCGCCGCTATCGTGAACATATTTCAGAAAAAGTAAGATATAGGCCAAAATATCACTGCTGGCTGTTGCTGGAACGATTCCGACCTTCTCATGACAGACCGCCTACAGACTGTACTAGAGGGGCTACTTTTAAAATCACACATTGGATATGAAGTTCGCAATCCGTCAGATACAGGAAAAGTGAAAGAACAAAATTTGCGACTACATGTTGTCATTAGAGGTCTCAAAAAGGTATTCGACATGGTGCTCAGAAAGACCCTTTGGACCACTTTTCGTCGGCTTGATTGCCCGACTAAATTTGTCAACGTGGTTCCAACTCTGTATGAAGAAGATGAAGCGCGCTTTAGATGCCTTCACAGGCCAACGACGTGTGGCAGATCTGCGTTGCGACCTCTTAGATCTTATGGCTCGTACATTTGAGGAAACCGTCACTCCCTGCGTTGCGACCTCTATAATTATGCTCTTTCATCCATTCATGATTCCTACTTTAACCCTAAAGGACGAGAAGCTGCTCGATAGAGGCACCGGAGTTAATTATAGATACAAAAGAGGACTGTCGAAGCTTATTACACTTAGGAACCAAAAGGTCGCCCGTCACTTCATCTCGGAACTCAAGTATGCTGCCGACCAAGTACTTTCGAGGCCCACAATGGCAAAGGAGCAAAGAACCACGGACTAATAGAGGTCTACGGAGGTTACCACAAATGAAACTCAACTCCTGACTGTAAATTCTGCCGAAGACGGCGATCCCAAAATTAACGGAGAGGAAATCGAAAAGGTCGAAGAGTTTTGTTGCAGTCAAGTAGAGGAGGAATGAACGCGCCAACGTCGAGTATAGATTGATAGAGTCTTCGACAACAGAGACCTGAAGAGGACAAAGATGGCGTTGTGAATGTAATATTCTCGGGAGGGAGAGTTGGATAGGTTACAGGGCGCAGGTCAAGGCTCTGGAGAAATTCCACCAGCGCCATTTGCAAAGAATGGTTGGACTACATCTCTAATGTAAATGCATTGGAAATAGTGGAATGCGGCTCCATTGAGCGAAGCAGGGCCCGTAACATGGTGCGCTGGCTGAAGTATGCGTACCGCATGTCAGACCGGTGAATACTCAAACAGATGCTATATGGAGGACTGTCCTCTGCGTGTCGCATCAGGGGCGGACAAAAAAAAAAAAGACGTCTGCTACGCATTGCTCGAGAGGTTGAATATTCAGTATTCTTTGGAAGCGACCTGAGGCAGACATACCGCAGGATCGAAGCTAACGTCGAGAGTCGGCCACAGAATTCCGTCCGGGACAATCGTTCTACCGAAAATAGGGCTCATCAGTAATCTGCGAACCCACATGAGGAGATGAAACTCCAAGTTAATTTCCCTGAAGTCAAATTCTCGATTGCACCTATGAGCACTCGATTTGCGAAGTCCCAGAAATATATGCTGGCCGTCTTCGAGTCGACGCGACGACTAGAAATCCTCAATTCTTACGCATGACCAACGTACAAGGTCAGATATTATATTAATCTATTTTGTCACGCACGCACCTTCCAATCAACCTCTCCAGATTTTTTATCAAACAAAATCTCACGTCGATCAATAGCTGGTATCCCTTGCTTTAAAAATGTGAGCTGGTCGACTTCATATCGACTTTCATATTAACGTCAGGATCTTCAATTCAAACTTAGAACTAACTGAAGGCCGACTTCGATATTGTGTCGACCCTTGTCGATTTGTCAAGTCAATTCGTTATCGATTTGCTATCTGCTCTCTCCTCACCCTCCTTCTCCCGGCTACTTGCTGGATTTGGTAATTTTGCTACTCGCAGATAGAGTGCCCAAGATTTAAAAAGAAAAATTTTAAGACCTAAGCTCGACTGGTGATGATTAATGCAAAATCGTGGAAGCCAAAGTAAAAGTTCAACTAATTTTGAATATAGATTCTGAGTTTTTCTTAATATTTAGAGTCTGCTCAATTTTAAACTGAAGCCCAAACTTGAAATTCGACACTCTCAAAGAGATGACCCTCGGTGAAATTTTGTAATCAATTGATACAGACTCATTCTCAAATTCAATCTCAAGTTTGAGATGGATCAATCCTGGTTCTGTGGCCGAGGTCTAGATGCCATTTGCTACTTTGTACTAATTCTGGTTGGTATCGTAGAATACCATGTGCTGAGTTATGGGTATTCAATAATCACATAAGTTTCTGAAAGGGAGGGACCATCAATTTATACATCTCTCAATTTTCCGTTCCACTGTCGCAAAATTCGCATAACAATACAAGTATAATTTCATTATTTGAAATAAGATTTAAGGTTGAGTAATCAACGGGGCAGACCATTACATCTCAAAACAGTTCCTCAGCTTGCAGAGATCAGCTCCATCCCTATGAATAATTGATCGAAAGTAACGTATCTCTTTCACTGCTAGATTTACTCGTACTAATCTTTGAATCGTGCTCACAATTCGTTTATAGCTCTGACCACACACATCATGGTAGTTTTCCAAGCCCACTTTCCTCAACTTCTGTATATCGACAACCAGATAAACATCTGCTCCTACACTCAAGATTCGAGCGTATAGGCGAAAGTGTCAATTTCATCCGATACGATGTCGCTAGAAAGATTATTTACGATCTGTGGTATTGGTAATTCGCAGAGAGTCAACTGTACGTACAGTAGTTAGTACCCAGTCTGGCCTCGAATCGATTACTCAGACAAGATCGGTAGCGTGGTACAGCATCAATGAAGTGAAGAAGAGGAACGAGATGAGATGGTCGCCTATGCAGTTCATACTTATATATGTACTCTGCTTGTACTTACATAAATTTAATTTAGATTTGCGAGAGAATGCTGCGTGCTGGCGAAAAATCGTTCTCTTCGTGACGACATTGTTATTCTTATTGCTGCCGCTACTGCTGTTGCTGCTGTTGTTGTTGTTGTTATTAAAACAAAGCAGATGTTTGTTAGGGCTCCCTTCTCGTCACCCATTTCATCGATCTTGTTGTTCTCGCGTTCTTTCATTCTTTCTCTTTTCTTTTGTAGTTATCTTCATTATAATCGGATGTCGATCGCGGAGTGATGTATTAGAATATTTATACCCGTTCGCCCGTTTATACTTCTGATGATGTAGGATGTGTACTAATTATGGCGACACGATCGAGAGTGCACGCGTGAGAGTGAATGGTATCCGTGGGGCGCGGTGCCAACGACCGAACCAATTTTAATGAAATTATTACACGAATTACGGATGCATTCTGTCCAGTGGGTGGAGGAGAGGATCGGAAGTGGTGAAAAGGTCTTTCAATCGATCATACGCTTGTCTTTTGTTCGTAGGGGTTGACACATAAATGGTTCTAGAAGTTGGAATGAGATTCGTAGGTCACGTTCACTCGGGAGCTTTACGGTGAACTTGAGAACAGGCTTACAGACTCGGTAGTTTCGCAAGCTTGCAATAATATGCCGCTCGGTGTAAGACAATGCAAATTTACTTCTTATCAGCTCTCTCGAGTGTGCGGAGGCTTAAAAAGGCGACGGTGGAGATAAACGAAACACTTCTAGAATTTTCTTGCAAAACACTTTTGCAGATTGCGTTCGCACCTGAAAACTTGGTACAGAACGAAGATCCGATAATATGATGATTGTTTATTTCTAACAATAAAAAATACCCGGCGTGGTGCCGCTCATAATAATTTACTACTTTATTGCGTAGGTAATTTTTATTGTTCAAGTTTCTGTTAGATTCCTCTGGAATGAGTCGATCTCGTCGTGATGTGTCATATTCTCACTTTCTCGATAGAATAATCTAGTGTCCAAACTAGCCGAAATTATCCACATTATCTTCATCGATATCTCTTTTTTAATAGCATCGAGGAATTCGGAGCAGTCAATAAAGAACGTCGCGCCGCGGCGTATGGTGGAAAACCACTTTGCGAAGGGGTTAAATACGTTCGTGAAATCGGTCTGTGTGCGGTGTGAGGTCCCTATTCAATTGTCGACCACCGTCGCATTTTCTACATGTTCGAGGTTAATGAGATAATTACGAGAAAATTCTTACGTGTAATTGAAAAATGTAAATGTTCCCTCATTCGTTATATTGTAGAGGGAGTTCTGTGACCAAAAAGTATGAATTACTATACCGGTATAGTATAGGCTGTATGCGAGAGCCATCGTATAAAAGGCTGATAGTATCTGGCAGCGAGCACGTTTCTATTCACGATTACCTGACGGTTTATAATACACGTTTGTGTGCGAGCAATGGTACATTGGACGCGAGATGAATGCAATAACAAATCGGTTACCATCATTGGACTTGGGTGCTGCGAAAGGGAAGAGAGAGAGAGAAAAAAACGCATAAGATCGAAGAAACGTGCCCGTGCGAAACGTTTTTGTGATTAATCGGGTTCCCGCGTAAAGTACTCGATCATCAATCATAAAAATAAGCTTAGAGGAAATCGTTTATTTGTTTTTTTTCTTCTTCCTCGTTTAAAAAGTTGTATTATTTTTGTTTACGCACGATAATTCGTACTATTCGGTCATTTCCTTTTGCAATTACAGGGTGTTCAATTGGCCACTTTATTAGCTAGGTTCACGGTGACTTTCTTCTCCTCTTCGCTCTTCAAGTACTAAATAGATACGTCGTGTTTGTTAAAATTTACCAGCTTTTCAACGCTTTCGAACACGTTCTGTACCTTTAGACAAGCCACCCTTTGATATTCAGAAGAAAGAAAACAGACGTTCGTTTCGATGTTGCAATGGTGACAGTGATATTCACGCGTAATCTGAGACGTCATTAGTACAAATAGAGCAATTAGGTTTTCAATACTCTCTACGTTAACTGAAAACGGTAAACTTGAGGGGTAAAGTGGTGATGGTAACGTTGCATATAGTGTGCCGTTAGTACCATGTGTTGAAAAGAGAAAAATCGAAAGAGGAATGTGTTTACCTCTAAGAAATACTTTATGAGACACCAAAACGATGGGACTCCATTGAGTGAAAGAAAAAGACCACTCCGTAGCGAATAGAGGCATGAAAAATTCTATGTTTGAATCGCATCCAAACACACTTTACTGTCTCGTTGAAATCAAGAGAGTATCAGAGTATAGCTTATGAATAAAGGATGAAGGTTCTCAGTCACAAACGTTGCTCAATTTGTAGTCAAGGTGGAATTTATTAAGGAAGCGAGGTGTTACAACGAAGGAAATTGACTCAATTAGCGCTCTTTACAATCAACCTGATTCAATACTAGCACCACCTATCCTGAATTATTAAATCGATTAATTCAATAGATATCTCAAAGAGAGCGGCCATTTTCCAAGCTCTTTATTATATTAAACAAAACTTCCAAACGGGACATTTTCTAATAATTTCCGATTCTCTCTCCGCTCTTCAGTCTCTTTCTTCCGTTCTTTTTCGCATAAGTCCATCCTTAGCTTTATCAATTATTTCCTTAATCCATTCTCTCTCCCCCATCAAAGTTGATTTCCTCTGGATCCCCGCACATGCGGGAATTACTAACAATGAAATTACAGACGAGAATGCTAAATTGGCACGTCTGTCTCAGGTCTCATCAAACCTTCTCCGCATGTCAGAATTGTATTCGCTCATTAAACGCTCCACACGTGATGACTGGTCTCTAAATTATTCAAATTCATTTAACAATCAAAATCCTCACTGTTTACTCGTGCAACCTTTTTTTTCGACATCTCCTTGGTTTCAAAAATTTCACGACATCCCTCGTTCTCTCATTGTCAAAATCAGCCGTCTTCGCTTCGGACATAATCGTCTCCCTGTCCACCTCAAACGCATAAATCTCATCAAATCTGACGCATGCTCCTCCCATCCAGATAACCCTTTAAAAGCCGACATCAACCACTACTTTTTCGAATGCTCAGAATTATCAAATTCAAGACGAAAACTTTATTCAGAATGTATGAATTTAAATTTTCCAACCCCTCTCCGAGCTATTGACCTTCTCTCATCCGAAGAATTATCAATTTTCCCTCATATTTTTAATTTCCTTAAAAATCTTCCGGAATCCATCACAATCTGACGCAAATAATATTCATAATAAATTTGTTAAAGGAGGTAAGGCTTAGTTGCCATCCTCCAACACCCTGTTTTTTTTTTTATTTATTTATTTATTTCTTTTACATTCGTCTCTTTATTCAAATTATTATTCTGTTATTGTTATTTTATTATCATTTATATATTTTTGTTTTCCTTTCTTCTTCTAAATTTCTGTAATTTCCGTTTTTCATTTTTCCTCCTTGTTTTTTTTTTTTTTTTTTTTTTATTATTTTTATTATTTTCTCATTAAAATCAAAGCTATGAGATGATTCTACTGAATGTTGTGAAAGAGCCGTGGTACCAACATTCTTATTTTCTAGGTCAAGAAATTAATCGTCAAAGAGTCTTAAAAATCACTTCACAACATATAAGGCCGTGACCCCGTCCCCGTTTTTGCGGCTTACCAAAGATACACAAAAGGGAAGTGCCTTGACGTCCCCTGGTGTCCTCCATCAATGCACTTACTCACGAGCTTTCCAGATTTATAGCAGAAATTTTGAGCGAGATCAGGGATAACTCCGAGAACATTCGATCCTAAACTTCCCTACATGAAGATCTCAAGAACTTTGACATCGATTCCAACCATGTCAAGGTGTCTTTTGACGCGATTTTATTCCATCCTATCTGGTCATTGATATCATTACCGAAAAATGGCCCAGTCTCTCCGGAATATGGACTGCGCTAGATGAGGATACGTTTTTTGAGACGCTGAATTTTTGCAAAGATAATGGGTAAAACAATAAGTTCTACTCACAAATACGTGGCACGGCAATAGCAAGCCCACTCTGGTGTTGGATAAGTGACGAACGAACTCGGCGATGTCATCAGATACATGAAGAAATATGTGGATGAAAGTCTTTTTATTATAAATATTAACATTTTTGGCCAAATTTTTGACTTCATGAATAATTATTTTGATGATACCAAGTTCACTGTTGAAAAAGAGGGAAATGGCTGTTCAAATATTTCAGATTTGACTTGCAACAGAATTATAGTTAACATTATCATAAAACTACAAGTAAAGGTCGCAATCAACCATTTCAGATGGAACTCAACACTATCAAAAACCGCAGTCCTTATCTTTCCTCCTCTCATCATATATTTTCCATATAGTGAAATCCTTCCAAATTACGTAACTTAGTCCATATTAATGATAATCCTGACTCCATCAAAAACACCGTTCTCCTTCCTTACCCTCCCCTCCACATCCGCACAGAGTTGAAATCCTGAATGGAAATTTTTTTGTCTTCCGTACTATGGAACTGATAGTTATACATCATCAAAAATGATAGAACGATAAATTTGGAACCGGAAAGTAACTAATATTAATTCACTGTACTTTGACGTCATTCGCAATTGCTTATCTCTCAATTTTCTCCCCAGTTTTTTTGGCTTACATTTTACGGTTTGATTTTTGTATTCTTGTTATCTGCGTACGTCAATTGTGTGATCAATCATATCTTGTGATGTATGATCGTAAACCGGAAGCTCAAGAAATATAATGAATTCTTGTTGAAGGGGTATGTTCGAAACATGCCAGCAAGAAGAATCGGAAAAGTGACCAAATAAAAAGAAAAGTAAATCAAAACATAATTATAGGACATACATGGTAGCGTCCACGTTCAAAAGATGCTCAGTTGAGCACATTCAATGTTGCGTACACCTTTTTTTCTTCGATTCATTCCGATCATTTGGTGCGTCGTCTGCTCGCAAATGCGAGAGCAAAACAGGAAACAAGTGCCGATAAAATCATCACGGTTTTGTTCTCAGAACAGTAAATTGAAACAATGAAAGGACCAGAACCCAAGAAGCGAATGATGATATCCGTATCACTTCCTCAATCGAGGTTGGGTTGACGTCGACTCGAAACGAACAGTGATTTCCAAATCAAACTCTCTACCGCAGTGCCACGGGGAAGCCAATCTTTTCCATGAAAAAACAACACCGTTCGAGTTCCTATAGAGAGAAAGAGATGGCTTTTGAATACGCACAGGAAACGCTGCGCGGCTGCTTTCTAGAACAACGTTTTTTCGTTCTAGTCCTTGTTATCATCTTGTCTCTGCTGACAAAAAACAAGTATAATAGCCGCTCCAGATGTGCAGTTCAGATCAAAAGAGACTTTACACCATTTCCGACCCGCTGTAACCGACAATAGGTTGCTGAACGTTTATACATTGCTTGCTCCGCACATGGCCATTACAAACTTCTCGCGTGTGCGATGAAATTGGAAAATTTTGATCGATGTACCTACGAATGCGCGCATTATAGGATCAACTTCGCAGGTTACAAATGCATGTACATAAAGTCTCTATAGTTAAAATTCATAACTTGTTCGCTGAAATACATCGTATCGTTCGAAATCACCATTTATGTAGCCAATCTCGTATTATTAATATGGCAGCAATGCTTCAAACCCGAGTGCTTTACACGCTATACTGCTTAACTGGATCAAGGTAATTATTGACACCATGTCTGTACTTTGTTTTGAAACGCACACAAAAACAATTCGACTCTCTCCAACAAAGCGCCAATCCATTACATAATGTAAAAGACGAATCGAATCGACGACCACCCTGGCGCTCGGCTCGCGAACCATTTTATTCGACATTTGCGAACTACGTATAACTTCGTATATACGTGTCGAAAAGTAATTTATAGAATAAAGATTGAAATGATTGCGAATCATTCAATTTTGTGCGGCTCGATTTTCGAAAAAACATTATCACTTCGGAGGGATAGTAATTTGACCGATGGAATTTCAGTTAAACTGAACTATACGCTTTCAACCTTGCTTTCTCCGTCTACAAAATCGGCCCTATATAAGTTGCATTTATCTTCATTTCGTACTCCCCTTTTCAACGAGCGGAAATCTTTGCGTCGATATGCGAGGATTTAAACGACGAACTGACCAATGGCACGTATTCCATTGCGCTATCATCAGTCAGCTTTACAGTGTGGCACGAATTTTTTCATCGTGATTAACTGTCATTACATCGAACCACACGTAAAACCGAAGAGAGCAATCGATATAAATACCTTCATAATTCCATCACCTCGGTCGCCATTTCGTTGTAGACGATTTAACGTACACAAATTAACTCTCGCTCTAGTTAGAACAGGATCGAGTAATTAAAAATTCAAACACGCGGTTAACAACCCCGCAGAATGCCTACGATATTCATTACCAAAATATTCCCCGCTCGAGATTACTCTCGAAATGCACATTCTTCCAGTTTGTAAACCTCCGTAAAGGAATATCGTGAATGTTAAGTTCAAGGCTCTACACACAATCAAACTCCCACGCCTTTTCCAGACGAAATTCTAACAATGCGTATTCGTTTATAAATAAATCGCGTTGTATACATTAAAAAAAAAAAAAGTGAAGAGAAAACAAGGTGCAGGCGAATACATAGTCGGATAATTATTATTGCCAATGAATATGTAAATATTTATAGTATACTAAAGTTGTATACCGCTGAAGATTAAGTAATATGGGCTAAATTACATTCAGTAAAACTGTGTTTTCTCGTGACAGCTTCGTTGTAATGCATTCGTGTCGTCGCCCAATTTATGAAAATCAAGATCGACGATAAAGCGAAGTTTCAAATTTACAAAGAACCAACGTGGTACAAAAAAAGAATAAACAGAAACAGGTCACATCAACCGTGATGGATACTGTAATTTTGTGCGACATCATTACTATAATATTATTTAATCGCAACACGCACGTGCCACACGTGTTTTATCATCCAGAAGACCCACAGGCACGACCCACACTTTAGGAATGTATATTTTTATCTCATTCGAGAGGCTTCTTGTAGCCACAACTCGTACTAAAATTTCGGTCAGGTATACATTTGTGTACGATACCCGCATAAGCTTTGTACAGAGCTTCTCGCATGTCTAGAACATACAACACTGACAAAATACACGCCAATCTGATACACACGATAAGATAGTTTTTTCTAGTTACAAACGCTGACATCGACGATGCATTCTTTCACGGCGAATGAATTTTTACCACTCATATTACTGATGATGAAATACTTGGGAAGAAAGAAATTGAGAGAACGCCGGGACAGACTTGCTGAAAATCTTGAAAACGTAGGCTACCTCCTGAACATGATAATACTTATGAACCAAATTCTACAAGCCAACGATCGATAGACTTCGCACGGAAACAAAAGTGTTAGCTTGTCGCTTGGCCAGCTTCTACAGAACTCGGTTCATATTTAATTCAATATTTGCAAATAGCAACTATCAAAGAAACTAGCGAAACCACCTGAAGACCGCTCTCTCCTCGAATCGTATATCGTCTACAGCTCTAATGAGCGTTCTGGGAAGACTATCACAAAAAAAGATGTTCTGGCCGGGCCCCTTGCTCACTCGAGCTATCAGTCCAGACAAACTATTTATTGGAAGCGGATAAAGGCACAGTAAAGGTTATCAACCAGCTTTCGGGAATTCACCAGCTCCGCTTGTTCGCCCAAAAGGTGTGGTAATTCTTATCGACCTGGATCCAGGAATTCACTTTTTGGAGATCTTGAGGAGCTTCCACATTTTCACGTCGTTTAAATGATCGACCATCGAAATCAAAACCATAAAATCTTTCCACAAAAAAGATCTCGATTCAACTAACGTACCCCACCCACAGTGAACAAAATATTAATGGATTTGAGAGTTCGACAATAATTGAGTAGATTTGTTGGCTTCAATGGCCGAAACTATGACCTTTGACTGATGTGAATATTGACGGGTGGAAGGATTAAGATCAAGAATGTGAGATTGAGATCGGTGGAATCTGCACCAGCTGAAAAGTAATGCCGATTTTCGCACGTTTTTCCGCACATCTATCGCACCAAGGAAGTGGCCGAAGAGTTGTCAGTCGAATATAGGTGCGAAGAGGAAAGTTACAAGACGTGCTCTTAGTTTCTAAATGATAGCTCTTGAGCCCTACCGAATGTCCTAAAGAAGGAGTCGGAGTCAGTGCCTTTCTAGCTGCTGATTTTCATGTCTTTCTGAATACTTACCCCTATGCCAAAATTTGCAAGTTCACATCACTGCTGCGAACTGCCCCCACCCTAACATTTCTGTATCTTCCTTTAAAATGAACCATGATGTTATCAGTGGTGGCCCCCTCTAATTATGAAGTAATCAGCGGGTAACGTCGCTAACCGTGACCCTGATTCTGAAATCTGCGAGTTCAATCCCCCTTCCCTCATCCTCGTAATCTATGCGTGGTTTAGTATAGGCTTTTATACTGCTGTATGTCATGCCTGGTTTCATGAAGGCTAATAGTAGGCCTAGTATAGTTTGGTATACTGTACAATGGAGGCTAATGAGAAGTACCCTGATTCTGAAATGTGGCGCTCAGCTGTGACCCGGTGGCCTAGTATATGGAGACTATTGGGAGGCTTACGAGCGAAATGAGAGATCCCGAAAGTAGAAGGGAGAAAGAGAGCCCAAGTTGTGCTGATGACGTCACAGGCAGCCATCATTGATGTTTATGACGTTACGAGTTAATTTTGATATCTTAATCTACAAATAGATTAGCATTGAGTCTGGTGATTGTTCTTCAGCTGAATTTTTGAGTTTGAGACCTCTTGATCCTGCTGAGCAGCTTTAAGTGTTCAATATTATAATATTAAGAATGATAGAGGGATAAATTTTAAAACAGATAATAACCATATCACTCTACCATGATGTCATTAGCAATTACTAATCTCTTCTTCTCCACAGTTTTTTCTTGCTTACGTATTACGATTTCATATTGTTGTAATCTGCGTACGTCAACTGTATGATCAATTCATACGTTGATCACCTGACGATGGTATCATCGTCCACCGAAAGCTCGCGAAATAATTATGTATAATGAATTTGAAGATAAATATTTTTTCCGTGATAAACAATTTAACTATAGTAGACAAACAGGGTGTCTACTGAAAGGAAATTCTGAAAATACTTGACATTTACTTGACCTTTTCAGAAAGTAAACGAGTTAACGAGCAAGAAAAGAACCTCACAAGTTCTTCGACGAAGTTGAACGAGAGGAGGCAGGGAACCTGTTTTATGGCGCACGCGGGATCTGAAAAATGTAGATTGTGACGTCACAAGGTTGACGCATGAAATCATCAAATTGTGACGTCACAAACCCGGACTTTGTAGCTAGACATAATAGGAGAGGAACTTGAAGAAAACTGATGACGTCACCAGATTGTGCCGTCACAAGGTTGACGCATGAAATCATCAAATTGTGACGTCACAAACCCGGACTTTGTAGCTAGACATAATAGGAGAGGAACTTGAAGAAAACTGATGACGTCATCAGATTGTGCCGTCACACGAAGGCATGAATTGTGGGACTTTGTAGCTATACACAATAGGAGAGGAAATTGAAAAAAGTTGATGACGTCATCAGTTTGTGACGTCATAAGGTTGACGCACGAAATCATCAAATTGTGACGTCACAAACCCGGACTTTGTATCTAGAGAGGAATTGATTGAACACGGTGTGATAAGTTAGGGTGAACCATGATCACTTATTTATTTATTGATTGCAGACCGCACAAACTTTAAAACTTTAAACGTACCTACAAATGGTACAAATTAAAATTAAAATTAAGCACGAGCTTAGCTTTCGGCAAAACTGCCATTTTCAAGTGATAGAATAAGAGTGAACGGAGGAGTACAACGATGCGACAAAACACAAAAGGAGGATGAGGTCATCAATACACGTAAAACTGAGAACACGGAAACGAACAAAACCGAAATAATAAAGAGAGAAAAAACATAACGCTAAGACAAGTTAAGGGAGATGAAAACAAATAAAATAAAATAAAATAAAATAATAAATGAAAGTCAAGAAACACGAAAAAATTATAAGAAATATCAAATAGAATAAAAGTCGAAACTGTTTCCACTCTCTTGAAGATGGCAGTTTTGCCGAAAGCTAAGCTCGTGCTTAATTTTAATTTGTACCATTTGTAGGTACGTTTAAAGTTTTAAAGTTTGTGCGGTCTGCAATAAATAAATAAATAATAAGACAGGAAATTGAAAAAATTTGATGACGTCATCAGATTGTGACGTCACATGGTTGACGTATGAAGTCATAAAATTGTGACGTCACAGTTCCGGACTTTGAAACTGTATATAATAGGAAGGAAACTTGAAAAAAATTGATCTATAACGTCATCAGATTGTGCCGTCACAAGGTTGACGTATGAAGTCATCGTCACAAACCCGGACTTTGTAGAAGAACTTGAACAAAACTGATGACGTCATCAGATTGTGACGTCATAAGGTTGACGTATAAAGTCATAAAATTGTGACGTCACAGTCCCGGACTTGGAGCTATATATAATAGGAATGGAACTTGAAAAAAACGGATCTATGACGTCACAAGGCTGACCTATGACATCATTAAACAGTGCCGTCACAGGCCCCGCCCATAAGCTATATATGATAGGAGAGGGACTTAGAGGTGCGCTTAGAACATTTTCGAGCTCGAACCTTTGCCGGCGGGCTGGAAAGCGGACGTTTTTTCCGAAAAACTCCCGATAAAACAGGTTCCCCGCTAAAAAAAAATTGGCTAAAAATACTGTTTTAACAAGCAATCTGTTTTATGGGGGGGGGGGGGGGGTCAACAAAACGTCCGCCATCCGGCAAAGCTCGGAGCTCGGAAGTTTCAAGTCTTTCTCCGAGTCCTTTCCTACCACATATAGTTTCGGGGCGGGACCTGTGACGTCACAATCTACATTTTTCAGATCCCACGTGCCCGAAAAAACAGGTTTCCTGCCACCCCTCGTTCAACTGCGTTAGAGAACCTATGAGTTTTTTTTTGCCTTTTTCAAAAGTTTTTGTCATTTTTCCCATTTTTGCTTGACCGTTAATGAAGATACTTGACTTTTACTTGTTTACTTGACCTTCTATCAAATACTTGGCTTTTACTTGATTTACTTGACTTACATGACCGATAGACACCATAACAAATATTGTAAAATGTCTTTTATTATCACGATTTCTAAACAAAACTTTTCGACGTTTCGACACAACCCCGGCGTCATCATCAGGAGGGAACGGAAAATAAACTCTCTTTTCGTTTCCTCCTGATGATGACACCGGGGTTGTATCGAAACGTCGGAAGATTTTGTTCAGAAATCGTGATCATAAAAGCCATTAATTTTACAATATTTTTCTAATAATAAATTTATGTTGAAGTATAGTAGAAAAGTCTCTCTTTCTTTGAAAACATTCTTCTCCATTATGCATAAATATCACAAGGATGAGGAAATCGTTCGAGAGAATCAGGGCTTTGATTGTTCTAACTTAAGAGTTCTTGTTCTGTTATTTATGACGCTTTATAAACCTCACTTAAAATTTTCTTGAAGAGAGAAATTTTGTTCGTGCGAGGATAAATTAAGAATATGTTGGATCCCCTTGATATCGTAGTTACGAGGTAACCGAAAAGTCGAAATAAAAAAAATTGTCGTTTTCTTAAGGAGTGCGGGCAAAGCCAAAATCTTTTCGGTGACCCGTAAATTGATCGCGAGAAAATTGATAGCCAGAAAATTGAGAGCCGAAAACTGATAGCGAGCGAAAATTGTTAGCGCGAAATTGATAGTTGGAAAATTCGTAGCGGGCGAAAATTAATAGCGAGGAAATTCATAGCTGACGAAAATTAATAGCATTGAAATACGTATACGGTACAGTAATACTGTACAAGCCGTAAGAGAGAGAGTGTGAGAAAAGAGAGATAAGAATAAGCACAGGAAGATACATGTCTTCAACCTCTTTTTTTCGCACGTATGGTACACAAAAGTGAATCAGATGTAGGCCAATGTATCGACATGTAATATTATTATGATAAGGGTTATGAACAGCGTTTAACAGCATTGCACCGGCATTCGATCAATAGTACTGTACTTAGATTCTCGTAAGATGTCGGTTTCGTTTGTACGGAGTGAACGGGGTCATTTGAAGTTATGCGAGGGGGTTACATTTATTACCGTGATCGTGAAATTGGTGACAAAGTGCATTGGAAATGTCAATGTGTGAAGAAATTTAAATGTGTTGCGCGGGTGACAACAATTGGCGACGAAATAAAGTCACGATGGAAAGAACACAATCATGTTGGCGATGCAGCGGCTATCGAGGGCGAAAAAGTTTCCGCAGCTATTCGCGAGGCAGCTGAGAGCACCACGGATGCTCCTAAAGTGGTTATTGCGAATTGCTTCGAGGCAATGTCGCAAAGTGCCAAGTCGAGCCTACCACCCATTCGCTATTTGAAAAGGAATATCACGAATCGACGTCGTAAAGCTGGAAACTGTACCACTCTCCCGAAGACCAGAGGGGAAATAGACCTTCGAGGGCGTACTACCACGCATGAAGATGACGAATTTCTGCTCTTCGATTCGGGCCCTGATGACGAAGACCGAATTATAATGTTTGGGACTCACAAGAACCTCTCCATTTTGCGATCGTGTTCTCGTTGGTACGTTGATGGGACTTTCAAGTGCGCACCTAAGTATTTCTGTCAAATGTTTACAATACACGGGATGCGTCGTGGACATACGTTCCCCCTTGTCTACGCCCTTCTTCCGGACAAAAAAAAGACCACCTACAAACGAGTACTGGCGGAACTCAAGAACGTACAACCTGATCTATGTCCGCGGTACGTCATGATGAACTTTGAAGTAGCAACCGTGAAAGCTTTCTCAGTAAGTAATGAGGAAACTATTCATATGACGTCAAATGATTTCCATCTAACTTTTATGTATCCTTTCTGTATCAGGTTGAGTTCCCTACAGTGCACGCGCAGGGATGTTTTTTCCATTTTTGCCAATGCCTGGTTCGAAAAATTGCTGCTTGCGGTTTGAAAGAACGATATCAGAACGACGCGGAATTCGCCCTTACAATGCGACACCTTGCTGCTCTTGCTTTCGTACCAGTAGGTAGAATCGAAAGTTGTTTCGATACCCTAACGTCTAGCGGAATTTTCCCAGAGGAAAGCCAAAGCGTTATCGATTACTTCGAAGACACTTGGGTAGGACGTCCTCAAAATCGTAGCCGACGACGTAAACCCAGATTCCCTCATAAGTGGTGGAACTGCTACGAGTCCGTCAAGGAGAGTATACCGAAAACTAATAATGCCGTCGAGGGGTGGCATCGTGGCTTTGAGACCACTCTTGAGACTACGCACGCAAACATTTTCAAATTATTAAACGCCCTCCTCAAGGAACAAACCCTTATGCTTGCGTCATACGAAGAAGCGATAGCCGGAGAACCTCCTCGTAAGAAGAGGAAGTACAAGGATGCAGCGAGTCGCTTATTTTCAGTAGTGTCTGCTTTCAACGAGGACGATATGGATGACGAAGGCCTATGCCTTGAATATCTGCGAGGTGTCGCCCATAACATTGGATATTAGCCGCGAACAACGAATTTTTTATCTATTAATTTACCTAACTATCAATTATCGTAACTATCAATTTTCGTTACTATCAATTTTCGTAACTATTAATTTTCGTGACTATGAATTTTCGTATAATATCAATTTTCCGCTATCAATTTTCGGCTTTCAATTTTCTGGCTATCAATTTTCTCGCGATCAATTTTCCTACACCCATATTTTCTATTTTTAAAATTTTCTATCAATATATTGTAAACCTCTATTGTTTCACTCTGTTTCTCTCTCACTGTCTCTCTTTCTTTGGAAAGCACTAATCTATAATTTACGGCACACTTCACAGATCCTTTCAGACTAGATCATATGGGCTTTCTACTTGCAAGTAAGTTGATATGGCGATAAAATCCTTTCTCACATGCCCAGTGGATTTTCTGGATGACTTCCTCTGCAGATTTGAGCTTCTCTGAAAATTAAGTATCTTGAAATTCAGATCGACGATTTCACCCGAGGACTTCCGGAATGAGAAAATTTCTCTCGCTGACGTTGGAAAAAGCCTAATTTAAAAATTCTCGTAGACGAATTCATTATTATTATACTTTCGCGTTAGGATATGTCATTTTGGGAGGCTAACGGATTCGAGTCACCGCCTTCGTGTGGGTGCTACCCAAAGAGCTTATAGCTCTTTGAATATCTAGGTATCTTGCAGCGATTTTACTTATAGCTTCCATTATACGCGGCGTCTATATGGTTACAGGAAAACGATGGTCGAGTAGGTAGCTGAAATAATTAGGTTCATTCACGTATATACACAGAAGATAAGATTGCAATAAGAGTGTGTGCGTTCGTTCACACAGAGTCGTATTCTACATATTTATGTCCTAAGGATTATCTTGTTAGGGATTCCGAACGTAATAGCGAGCGTTAAACTCATAAAAAATGCTGTATACCAAGTTATTTGAATACGCTGACATATCAATAATTATCGTGCCTTCGGTGCACGTCCATAAAGCGAATGCACTGTTGCGCGCATAGGAACACGACGTACCTACAAATTCATCTACGTGAAATTTTTCGCTGAATTTTTCTATCCTGGAGCTTGAATACCGAAGTACAGAATTATGAGATAGTTGCCTGTTGGTCTATAACCGGGTTGAAATGGCGCCGTTTAAATTGTACAACTATACGCCTTGAGAAGATTTTTCTTATTTTCCTCCTTTTCTTCTTCTTCTTTTTTTTTTTTTTGCATCATTAAAATCGCTTGATAGGAATATGAAAATGGTATGGTCAATTCTAGAGAGCTTATTATTATTCATTAGGGAAATATATGCAGCATACAGTATACTCGTATTATGTTCAGCGGCGCTAACATCGTGAATTCTGTTTCAAGTTCTTCTCGGTCGCCTGTATATCTGTTAACCATCACTTTGTTGTCATTTACGTGTAGTACTTCGTGTGCATATGTGTGTAATTGTATAGGATAAGATGCACTGAATAATGTCAGCCTGTCACGGTCCATTAGAAATACTCGTGGATGCGCCCAAGAAAGGCGGTTAGGTTACAATCGTACACAGCGTACGAGCATATTATGAAGTTTTTATTGTTAGTAAATGAGTCTCTATTGTCCAAAATGCCGTTGACCTTTACGTGCTGTTGTCGCTAATATTATTTGCAATCGTATTTTCCAAAAGTTTATGACTGAAAACACGTTTGTGATCATTTTATTCATCGGTGGTGTATTATGGAATTGCCAACATTTGCGTCGTGAGAAAATTGAATTGTGGTATGCGAGCGTTGGCGCGATGGTCGATCTATCTCGAACTTTCCCCTTCCTTGATCAGATAAAATGATCGAGTGGGCTACAGCTCGTATAAATTGTTGTGTCTAGTCTGACTTCGTTGACTAGTCAATAATCAATAAAATTTCTTATGCTAATGATGGTATCAAATCTTTCGAACTGAATACGTATACGAAAATTCTATCGCGTCAATTTCTAATTCTATTTGCTGGAATGTATTAGAATCAAATGATGGAAATGCTGTACGTGTTGATGGTATGTTCCACACGGAGAAAGGACTCAGACTACGGAAGTGCCTTTTGCTGTTTTCAGTACCAATTCACGTTTTAGAAGACGCAGTCGATATCTCAACTTTCGCAATTATTATAATCATGGCGAAGAATACTGAAGATTCTGAAGCTGTACGTGTCAGTGATTACGGAGCCGGAAATGACTATCGAAAGACTTGGTGATTGGTAATATTGAGGATAAAGTAACGTCGAAAATTTGCATCGTTCATCGGTATACCTTAAGGCCGCGCTAGACAATCAAGATTTGTCAATTTTCTAAAAAATCGAGTTTTAAACCAAATTCTTGACGGTATCATCAATAAAATTCAAACAGAATTGAATTTCATTGATGCACCTTCAAGTTTCCGCGTCAAGAAATCATATAAACTCTATTTTTTAAAAAATTGATGGGGAAAATTGACGAAAATCTTGATCGTCTAGCGCGGCCTTTGTGCCAATCCTGCAACGGTTTCGGCAACTAAACCATTCAAGTACAATCCTGGAAAACATGGAGAACCTTTTAAAGCCTACAAACGTTTTAAAGAGTGCCCTCAGTTAACCCAACTTATGAAACTAAAAACCACGCTCTGCTACCATAAAATGAAAAAGATGAAAATTACACGGAAATTTTATTGTAATGGTTTTTAGCGACTGCACAAAATATCTGTGAGTAGTAATGTTACAATATTTTCGTATGTTCGCTCCGTGACATGTAATTTTTTTTTCTTTTTTTGGGGGGAGGCGGTTGCTGGTGTACAGAGACTCTACTTATGATATTGGGATCACATACAGCTAACATGAGGACCCAAATTTGGGTCAAATTAAGGCCAAATTTATTGGTAATATAATGCTAGAGTGTGAGATATCGTTCCTATGGTTTTTTGTCCCAGTAAAATCAAAAAAGACCACCATGAGCTTGCCTGGGAGATACTTGGGTCCTGTGGTTATATTCTCACAAACATGCTTGTCTATTATTAGTTCTTTTTAATAGTTCATAATTTTGAGTTACATATGTTTTGTCTTGATAGTGTATAATGCAGTTGAGAGAAAGCTCTATGATTTTAACCTGACCAATTTCTAATATCTCAAGTAGAGTTTGAAGATCCAATTTGGTACACCTGCAACCCTCCCCCCACAAAAAAAATTACAATCTTTCGTTTTACCTTGAAACAGAAATGAAATGAGTTTGGCCGCCATCTTGGATTTGGGCCATAAGGAGGCAAAATTCGACTTTGCAACCATGGAATTCAGATTCAGCGAGTGTTTTTACTCTCATAACCGATGGTTGCCGAAATGTCTCAAGAAATAATGTTGGAATAAAAAAATTAGCCATTTTCATGATTTGTTCACCAGTCTAGAAGTTGTGACAATCACGAAGAATAATAGAATAAGATTTTGAATTTAGAAAGTAATGACGATCTCCTTGAGTGATAATAGAAAAGAATTTACGTTATAATGATTTTTTAAAGTATTCCAAGTAAAATGAAAATACAGTACCATTATTTTACAATCAAATCAGCTTCTCATTGGTCAATTCCACATGCTCATTCCGTATAATGGGTAGCAACATTGCACAGTACGTGTAATGAGCAATTACGTGAATTGAGCGTAACATACGCTATCTGGGTGATGGAGTCTAATTATTTTTCGAGGCCTTTGAGAAAATGGGGGTAGAAACTAGTTGATAGATTACTGAGTGAGAGTGTTTGTAAAGAGGAGGAGGGGGGCGGGAGCTATAAATCACTTGACCTTCTGAAAACAGACTGAATCTACGTTAGTTGTCTTCAATGGCTATAGAGAGATTTAAGAAATTAATTTCGAGACCACCGGTAGTCAGCTATTTACCAGTTCTGGGACAGAAATTGATTCTAGTTTTGGAACCCTTTTTCTACAAATGTGATTAAGATGGTGTGGTGTATAAGAGTAGAATCGATGAAATGAATTGAAATATCAATAAAATAAATTTTTCAGTTACAGTAACCACATATTTAAATTTTAAGTCATCTCATCATTAATAATGTGCTTTAATACTCAAAACTGCATTTAAACAAAATAATATTTGTTCCACAGCATACTTTTCAACAAGGCATTTCAACATTTTGCAATCGTATGTAAGTGAAAGGAAAAATAGAGCAAAAACTTCCTCTCACTCTTATGGTTAATAGAGAAAACAGATTTAGCACAAAATCCAATACAAAGATTTAATATTGAGTTCAATATTTGCCCTAAAAAAGGAGGAAGTTATCTAAATCTCAGCAAAGCACATAGCACAGTGTGCAAGGAGAGCCATAGAGAAGCATACAGCCTACTTGTTGATTGAAAATGTTAGAGTGTCTTGTTTAAAAGTCTGCTCTACAACAACACATTTGGAACTTATTCTAATTTCAATCCTTTTCAAGGCTATACAGACCAATTTCTCAACACTACTTACTGCCGCTGATGATAACTCACTTATCACAATATATCGATAAATATTTCTCTCATTCAAAAACATTCTACCCTTGTACACTACAATATAAAAATCACATCTCTAGAGTGAAAGTCAAAGTGTCCCAGAACTTGTAGATACATAACTACTGCCACCAATCTCAAATGTGAATTTATTATAGAGGATGTCCCGCTGGAATTAGGAACAATACCTTTCCATAAACATAGACATGAGACATTGTCCTCATATCTTCCTATACTCCACCAGGTTTAAAAGCAAGTTGGTGGAGGAGATTTTCATTCAAGGGACTGAAGGACACCTTGTAAAATGTGACATTGCAAAATTTTATGTACCATGATTTAGTAACAAATGTTGAAGTCTAGTTTCGTCGAGGGCAGAGTAATGGGGAGAAGTGGGAAATACTATGGATTTTTGCCTTGCAGGAAAGACCTCAGATCACGAATCTGTTTGTCTTTTCTTGAAATGATTTGGAACTTCTAGATATAAACTAAGTCAGTTCTATCAATCATCATAACATTAATTATTATTATCGACATAAACGTCGATTCAATATTGATATCGGTATACCAAATTTCATATGGATAAACCAATTTATAGAGGTAAAGACCACCCACCTCTCCTCTCACTTAGCATAACATTGAGTCATTCAGCTTATTGGAGGCTAGAGCAGTGAAGCCTCGTGTACTGTCTATTAGACCCAATACAATGAAAACCAAGAATACAGGTGGCAAAGGTCAAAATTTCTACAAGTCCCTAAAGTGACGTCATTAGTTCATGACGTTATCTCTCTTTTGATAGCAGGGCGAGTGTATCCCCAAAAGCTACCTAACCTTAACACATGCACACTAGATTATGCTAAACTAAGAATGAGGACAAACGAGTGGAAACAATTTTCTTTTCTAATTCTTTTTTCGGTTTTCCCGCAGTGGTTTAGCGCTGTATCCTGCATTTCTCCTTCGACGAGATTACAATCTGGAGAATTGGTACCTATGAGTTAAATTCCAATGCTTTCATGCGTAACCTACACTAGGTAGCGCTGGTTACAAAGGTGATCATGGATTTTTTCTTACGATAGTTCAAACGCATTTCCTGAAGTTATTTGACTTTTAATCAAGAATAGTGTGAGAATCAAAGTTGTAGAGAATTCTCAAAAGAACATTTTTTGTAATAAACAATTTTTTCTAAAAGTCATACTTAAATTGGAAAACAGAATTGAAAAACTGTTTGGAGATATACAAATTGAACCATAATCACCTTTGTACCCAGGACTATCAACACTGGAAACTCCAAGTTACGCCGCCTGGTAAATGTTCTCGATAGGTCTGTCCCTTTTTCTCTTCTGTAATAATCTTACAATGTAAAAATCGTCTTCGATGACTCATTTGAAAATCTTGGGTGACCTAATGGACGCCCGACTCAATTCATATTATTTTGTCTTGTGAAAAAGATCTTAGGAAACTTGGTGAAGCGAGAAATTACATCCTAATTCGAGCAACTGAGAGCATTCTTGATGTGTCTCTATAGGGGTAAAGTTAGAATAAGTTGGATGGACTCTACAAAACAACGTTCCATCGTAAGCAGGAAGAGAAACCACACAAGAACGTAACGAGAACGTAACGAATTTTGTTACGTTCCAGTGTGTTTTCTTTTTCTGCTATAAAGTTAGAACGCTCAAGTTTAGTTTTACATTCCTATTCAAACTTTATTACTTCAATAAAGTTGATCGATCTGATCAGTGGGTCAGTCAATACCGATACAAATACGACGCTATAGTAAATATTTTGAATATATTACCGAGTGATTGGATCATAGTTCGAATGAGTCACGATAGTCAAACTTACCTGAAAAACAGAAGAAAAAGAATAAATTAAACATCGATCTATTTGGCTCATACACATTCAACAGGAAAATCATTGCGATTTGAATTGTGAATGAGTTCACAAAAATATCATTTGTTTCAAGGTTACAACTTGATATGTATAAACTAGCTTGAAATAAATATGATTCAGTTTATAGCTACGGGTGGTGCCTGAAAATAAACAGTTCAGAGTACTGAGAGAAATTCAAAAGCTGTACATTTTGTACTAAAGATACTTCGGTACTAAAATGCGAATGAGGATCAAGTGACTTCTCAGAAGAGTTTTTCAATACACCTCGAATTAATTCATCCAAAGTGAAAATCTTGTACGAAAGACGCCCCATTATCGTGATTCATTCCGATATCAAATGAAAACATTGATAGTCAGTACGTATCAATGATGGTGATGATGACTAGAGATTTTCTCGTCCTAGTTCTGGATAAAATTTCCGAATATCATATCTCGCTATACAACCATCTCTATACAGTGTTCTATAAAATATCAAAACACGAACGCCTATCTTATATTTTCATACTGTGCGCAAACAGTGTACTCGTACAGAAATTGAATTTTCATACTATTCACAATGTAGGACGAATTGATAAGATCTAGGCATTTACGCACTTAACATAAATATGTTCGTCAGCCTCATATGTATCGTTTGTCAATCTACTGATCATATAGGATTAAGTTGTCTTACCGTGGCTGAGTCGCATGAGCTCGATATTTGGCTTCGCTCACACCAAAATAACAGGTTATTTATCATCTATCTGAGAGTGATTAGTACAAAAATTAGTCTCAAGTGTTTCGCGTAGAAGTCAATGAATTTGTCACTCATCATAAGTATAATTAAATCGTCATTATAAGTCGTTTCACTCTTCCGATTCCAGGCTGCACTTATACCGACACGTGCGCCTAAGGATTTCCGGTTCTAAATATTCGTCGTCGATCGTTGATATCTGCCAGCTCATTAAATTCTTACAGCCCGGCCATTTCACCGGTCGTGCCGACAGCGCAGCACTTTTAATAATGCTAAATTTCGTCGCCAAATATTAAGTTTCATTTCGACAATCGTGCTGATGTAGGCCTAGGAAGGCGGTGCAGGCAGTCAGTGTACGCGCGGTATCCAAATGAATGTCGTCTCGAGATTACTTACGAGATCCAATTTGGGACACACCATTATAAGCTTATAGCGTGTATTGTGCCCACGTTAAACTCGAGACCGTAAAAATAGCATAGTATAGAATTAACGAGAAAAATTAATTGAAAATAAATGTTCTATTAGCATTTTTAGCGTCCCGACCATTTCAATCCGTCACGTAAATTTTTACGAAAAACCTAAAAAAAAAAAAAAGAAGAAAAACCTCGGTAACAGCACTACTCACTGTAGTATTTCCGGAATTGGAAGTTTCGAATGCATTCTAATGGATTGACGACAGTAAAAATACTAAATGGATGACGCGAGATGAAGAGCACGGGCGCCAGTTTAATAAACGCGCAAATTTTTCACAAAAATTTCTTTTCAATTCGATATTACGGAGACGTACGTTGACATCACGAACTTTTCTAACTCCGAAAGCATATTTGTCGTAAATTTCGTCTACTCTCTCTTCCATCAACCCTAAGCATAAAAAATCATCTCTATCGTACTTTCTTTCACGCTCTTCATCCGGCTCGACTATAGTGGATACAATGAAATTTTACAAAGTCACATTTCACAGAATGACGTACAATGGAAAAAGTAATTGTTCAGTATAAAGTTTTACTGACTGTACAGCTAATGTGGATGGACAGAGGTCACAAAATTTCATCAATAAGCAAAAGTAGTATAGTTGGGTGTAGAACGGATAAGACGACGAAGTACTAAAGTCCTGATACGAGACTCGAAGGAACGAAAATCTGAAATACAAATTTTCTACACTTCTGTACTTCGTATTGTTGGTATTGTTTGTTCCTTATAGAAGAAAGGAAGGTATTTCAACATTTAATCATTCTTAGAGGTGGCCGGGAATTCCCATCAAATTTCGACTCGGTTACCGATTGAGGTTTGTTAATATAAAACTTCATTTTTAGACTGAATCACAAGAAGCAGCGTTGGTGGAATAAATTTTTCTCATGAGGGGGATTCGAATTGCTTTATTCGATGTTCCAAGTTACGGCCCATTTCATCTCATTGAAACCCAAGGCTAAATAAATTGGGCTTTTTGATTTTGTCTCCGTTTTTAGAGGGAAACGAAGGAGCTCCCTTTTTTTCGAATCGACACGTTTTGAAGTCCCATTAGCGTGGGACTTGCATTTTTTGCCAGCCACCTTTCTTCTCTTCAGTCATTACTTCTAAAAAAATCCCTTTGTACCTCACACCCTTAGCATTCCTACTCTCCTTTGCTCCATAGTCAAAAGATTTCCGTCACATACTGTCTTTTCTTCTTTGCTCCACAGACGAAACGTTCCCGTCACACCCTGTCTTTTCAACTTTGCTCCACAGTCGAAATTTCGCCAAGTTCCCAAAACATGTTACGCTCTCTTCCAGGTCAACCATCTCCTCCCTTTTCTCTCCAATTCCTACTGATAATGTTGAGTTCTATCTGTCAAGAATTTTGGCGAAAAATTATCCAAGTTCTACGAGAAAAAAATACAGAAATTGTTGTATTTTTGATTGTTTTACAGTCCTTCTCCCTCACTTATTGATTCGCTGATTCGATGAAGTTGTCCTTTATTCTTCACACTCTTCCTCCCATTTTGGATCAATTTGGCCTCAAGAGATTCATATAAACCATATTTCCTCGTATTGTTTCAAACTGGTTTATTTGGTTCTCAAATTTTGGACTTGTTTTATGTGTTGACTGAGCCCTTCCTCAAACACCTAAATTCGCGTCTGACGGTCGTACGTGTGGCTCAGCTTTATCAGCCTAACTTAAAGGACCACGAATATTCGGCTAGTACCGAAGGCTATTGACGTCCTTGGGCCCGATAGGCTACCCTGATGACGTCACAGTCTGGAGACATATCAGCGGATGGTATCCTAAGAACGAGTGGGTATTGGCAAGGGAAAGGATAGTAAGCTACCCCCAGAAGCTTGAAAACCCGCCCTTAATCTGGATTGACCTTCACCGACATGAAGACTGCTTTGATGACGAAACAAAGGAAAGGGTAGCAACATAAATAGTAATTTCTCTCCTCACCGCCCCCCTCCCATGAGCTCAATGATCTTGAGCTGTGGTCGCACCATTGATCCGGATTAACCATGACCGACATTGAGGCTGTCCTGATGACGTCATAGGCTAGGCAATTACTAGTATATGTTACTCTACAAAAGAATGGACATAGTGAGGGCGAAGGATAGTAACCTAAATCATAACTTCTCTCACCTCCCCCTCGTGGGCTCAATTATCTCGAGCTGACGTCACACCACTGACCTGGATTGACCTTGACCAACATAAAGACAGCCCTGATGACGAAACAAGGGAGCGGGTAGTAACCTAACTTCCACTCCTTCTCTCGTAATCTCACTCACGTCATAGGCTGAGTAAGTGTTAGCATTTGCTATCCTGAAGGATCAAGAATGCGCATTTGTGGTCCTTCCCTTCTCAGAATAATTTGTCAACATACGTGTACGGTAAATCAGAGAGACGAAAATTGATTATCAAGCAATGAAAAAAATCCGAAATATTTGCTCCTTTACAAGAGGGTTGCAATCTGAGACCTCTCGCGTACAAAACAACCACAAAACCTCTCCGCTACTTGAAAGTGTCCTAGAAGGGAGTTATGATTTGTACGTTTTCCTAAGGTTTCATATTCCACCCTCCCTCAATCAGATACCTCGATTCATTTGCAGGATGTCTACTGGAAGGAAATTCTGAAAATATTTGACATTTACTTTGACCTTTTTTGAAAGTAAACGAGTTAATCGAGCAAGAAAAAAAAAAACTCACGAGTTCTCTAACAAAGTTAAGCGAGGGGTGGCAGGGAACCTCAAATTGTGACGTCACAATTCCGGACTTTTTAGCTATATATAATGAGAGGAACTTGAAAAAAGCTGATGACGTCATCAGATTGTGACGTCACAGTCCCGGACTTTGTAGCTATTCATAATAGGAGAGGAACTTCAAAAAAATGGATCCACGACGTCATCAGATTGTGATGTCACAGACCTCACCCTCAAGCTATATATATGATAGGAGAGGGTCTTCAGAGGTGCGCTTAGAACATTTTCGAGCTCCAAGCTTTGCCGGCCGGAAAGCGGACATTTTTTCAGAAAAACTTCCGATTAAAAACAGGTTTCTCGCTAAAAAAAAAAAAAAAAGTCGCTAAAAATACTGTTTCCACAGGCAATCTGTTTTATCGAGGGGGTGTCACAAAGAACGTCCACCAACCGGCAAAGCTCGGAGCTCGGCACTCTTCCAAGTCCTTCTCCAAGTCCCCTCTTATCATAATTTAGCTTGGAGGCGGGGCCTTTGACGTCACAATCTACATTTTTCAGATCCCACGTGCCCCAAAAAACCGGTTTCCTGCAACCCCTCGTTGAACTCCGTTAGAGAACCCATGAGTTTTTTTTTTTTTTTTTTGCTTTTTTCAAAAGTTTTTACTTGACCGTTAATGAAGATACTCGACTTTCACTTGCTTACCTATCAAAGACTTGACTTTTACTTGATTTACTTGACTTACTTGACCGATAGACACCCTGAATTGATACAAGTGGTATGTCGTGCTTCGTCTCTCAGGCTAGTTTGACACGTTTGAGATAACCATAAATTACATGAGGGGTTTGGGGAGAAAGGGTTCTAGCCAGATCTCAGTTGGAGGGAAGTAGACCTGAAAAGATATTACGTAATTGTTTTTCTACTAGCATAATATAGTCCCAAATATTGCAAAATTGCCGGGCTCAACTTTTCTCGATTTTCCTGATACGAAAACCTTTCAGGAATTCCAAAAGCCAACAGTGATACCAACTACTGGAATAAATTAATTAGGTATAATTTTTTCTCTTCGCGTTCTTCGTCACTCTATTTCACCTTTATTTTTCAACTCGCAAGTCCCCTTGAGTAGTGGTCAAGAGATAAGAGAAAGTACTTGAAGTCATTTGATCCGAAGAAAATATCGATATTAAAAAAGGTTACCACGACGAGAAAAAAATAAGATAATGTCAGAAATGATGGACGATTGATCTTTCAAATGCCGAAATTTGATCAGCTGCTCTCACTTTAAATACTCTCAAAAATATGAAATTATTTTCATTTCGTGCACAGGTACTCGTTTTCAAGTGATGGAAAAGTTTTAATTCAATCGAAGTGTTCGAAATAATATGATTTTGATTAAAAAAAATAAATAGGAAAATATAAATTTTACGATCAATCAACCATCCTCATAACAATATGATTTAGTTGCATGAAACGAAGCTAATAAAAACCAAGATCAAGAAGTCCGAATCACGATAAAAATGTCTATCTACTCGTTTCAATTCAAATTTTCTGAAAAATTTATTAATAATTACGCAATAATATCGAATCATTTCATGAACTCATTAGAAAGGTTATTCGCTTCATTGCATCACATTTGCTTTTTAATACCTAGTTCACATAAAAAGTTTCATTCAATATTTTAATTGAATTCCTAATTTTATTGATAAGATTGAGGATTCTATATTTCCGGAATAGTTATTCTTTAATAGAGGTATCTATATAATATTATTATTGTTATTTTTTTTTTTTTCTTGTTAAATAGACGAGTAAGCAAATCTCAATTATCCTACTCGAAAAAAATCGGTGAGCTGGAGAAGTAATCGACTCTATATACGATCGACTAGCAGATGACTTCCACGAACGGAAAGCAGTAAAATATCAAGATTTACTTAAGAACAGATTTTCCTCGAAACGAACTGAATTCGAATAGTTGACGAATTTCTTCTTCTAGCAACGCGATTTGAACAAGCGTCCGTTTCAAAGGCTGTTTAAAATCATTTTCCGTTTTTTCTTGGATTTTGAGTACATCGCTCTTGTTTATTTTAGACTGTACTTTAGAAAAATTAAAGTACATTTTCGGAAACCCATTTGGTTGCAATACAGCGATTCGTCACTCGACAATGACCGCCAACTTTAAAAACAAGCTGACAAAATAAACCACAAGCATACATTCAACATCTGCTGCAGAAACCCACGAATAATTCCGAGCCCACCACGTCATCCGACCGTGTCTCATCGAAATTCCCAACCCTCGGAAAAACAATCAACATAGAGTAAGGTGAACAAACAAGACTATTTTTACTCGAAAATCAACGATGTTCGTTCATTAGAGACCACATTTCCACTTGTGACAACCACGATTCAATTCGAGGAACAAATCTAATTTTTCTCCTAATCTTCGATCGTAAACACACTTTTTTCTTTTTTTTTTTTTCCTACGTCTCTCTCAAGGAACCGGTCGAGGTTAATTGTCCGAAAACAATCATCAAATTCAATTTCATCCTAATCCTAACGCGATGCCGCGCCGTACAATGTACCGTAATTAATTCAATCTTCATTTCCGCTAATTTGCTTGATCGTCGTGAGTTCGCTTTTTAAAATTCGCCAAGCGTTCGCGATATTATCTCATAAAATGAAGTTAGTATTATTGCATCATCGTAAATGGATAAAGAAATAAAATAAGAAAAACATGCATGCCGCTTCCCTGATCCATTTCCGTCCTCTTTTGTTCCAAGTTACATGGATCAATGATACTGCGTTGAAAATTTACAACGTACAAAAAAACAATAAAACGATTGACTCTTCATTTCACGAGAGCACAATCTCGGTCAATCCTTTGCCTGATGGCAATTCTAACTATAGACTTAACCATAGACACTAAATTTTGTATGCGGATACAAGAGGAAAGGCTTCGATTCGATTGGAATCATTCTTCGAAATACATTCGAGCTGTCACTCTGCGGGATAAATACCGAAATTTGTTCACGTCAAGAATATCAAGCACGCAGTTTCAATTCAGGATGGGGATGTGAAACAAACGCCTCGTTTTTTTCACGAGCAACACACAACCTTGAGAATCGCTTCGTCCGTTCAATTCCGATTAATTAATCTCGCTCAACAGTCGTACTAAATTCAATCAGTATTTCCCACGCCTCAAAGAGCACATGCACCCATCAACGCCAAATGTTTCTTCCGCATCCGTACCAACAAGGAATGCAATCAGTGTGCACGCATCTCGATGCATTTTTAGAGGTATGTGTCGTCTTAAGGCCGCGTCAAATACTGTTCGGTGCGACAACATTTTGACTACTGGAAACTGGCCGCAGCAACTTCCCACTGCATGCATTTTTTTTTCTTCTTCTTCATTCCCTCTGCATCATCGCCACCGATACTTTACGACTATCGTGTACACGAGAATGTACGACATTAATAACCGCCATCAGGATGAGAAAATGACTGGAATACTTTTATTTCATTTTCAAAATTCAATTTCAAACACCACCGTGTTCGAGTGACTCTTGGAATGTTGGCTCTAGGGCCTCGCACCACTTGGATTTTACGGAAAAATAAAGAAAAAAAAAAGAATGGTACAATCGTCAGAATACAAGTACAAGCAAGACACCTACGCTCGAGTATATTTCGGCATTCCATCGTACCTGTCGATATAGATTCGCCTCGTTCGTAGATATGATCGATAAAAAACTGATTTCATACAGACAGACAGTCAGTGTTTACCTATCGTGCTGGCTAATGACTATGATGACCATAACGATTACATAATTATTACAGACGGCAGCACTGACCCGTCGAAAAAAATAAACGAGGTCGATATACCTGCACGTTGAATTTCTCTCGTATATCGACATTTTTTCCTACCATTTTATATAAGTTTGCACTCGTAAAATTCAAATAAAACAACGGTTATTTAGGTCTACGAAAAAGATTAGACGAGTAAGCTTAGTTCCTTATGTACAGATCGCATTATCTTCTTCATTAAAAACACGAATTAAACTAGCACGTGTTTATTTACGCCCTCCCAAAAGTCGATGTATGCCCACCACGCGTAAAACTTCATTCTGACATCTCGTACGACCTCTTGAATCATACAAGGTGTCACAATCAACACGAGCGATGATCTTCCGCGTTCTTTGATGGTTGTTGAGCAAGAGAGACTAATGAAAACGTAGGTGTGATGATAAATAATTATTGTTGGAACAGGTCAAGACAACAACGCTAGACAATGTACCTAATCCATCAAGACAGGCCAGAAAAGAACGTAATGATGTTTTACGCCATGTTACTTACGAATTTTTTCGTAAGCGATTCCACGGAATTTATCTCCGTGAAAATCTTCTCTCGAGGACGATGGCCCCGAATATGAGTACAGCGCAAAGACGCCAGATAGGTAAATATACGCGCTCAAGAACGACGCTGGACTTCCACTTGACAGCTTTCAACATCACCCGGTAAATATCCTAAATGAACCGTACACAAATACAAATAGTTTTGACCAAACAAAATATTCACCAAATATATCGCCTAGTATAAATTAAATGTGAAAAATATGGAAGTTACTTTCAAGACGCTATAGTAAGCAAGAAACAGAAGTTCATCATTGAAGGAATGAAGGCACATCGGGATTCAGTGTTGAAATGGATTGCTAAATGGCATCAGACGCTTCACCCTTGATACTTGAGAAAATACATATTGTTCAGATTAAGGAAACCCTGCTCAATTATTTCCTGCTTCGACCAGAGCTCGAATAAAGATCAAAAAAGAAAAAAAAAAACAACGGCATTCTTAACGAAGTTGCACGAGGAAGGCAGGTAACCTGTTCTATGGGTCGAGCTGGTTTTAGTAGTGAGAATTGAAATTGAAATCTTGAAGAATCTGAAATTTTTCTGAGTCTGTTGTAAATGATAGGGAGGGACTTGAACCATGCCTCATAGAACAGTTTCCCAGTTAAAATTTCGACCTTTTATATATGATAGGAAAGCAGGGTGTCTAACAAAATCAAATTCTAGAAATAAATGACTTTTAGATGACTCCCCCCCCCCCTGTTCCCTCTTCCACATGTCGCTATGAATGCTTAATGCTTCGTGCTAACTTACGAAAAAAATGTGTTGAACGTCATAAAGTAATGAGCACCATTCTTTTATTATAACAACAGACTTGGTTTTTTCTTTTCTTTTTTCAAGTGGAGACCGAAAATTCTTCGGAGTTCGCATTAAATTTCGACATCATATTTTAGGTCCGAAAATTTAGAAGAAATTTCGATGTCACCAAGTCTGAATGACTCACGAGACCCAATACCAAACCAGAAGAATGCAATGTACAGAAAGAAACCAAGTTTTGTACATTGACAAAATTAATAGGTCTGTAGCCTCTGGTAATGATTAGGAAGATTGATGATGAGAATATAATTATACTTCATTCAAAGTCCTAAATTTTTGCCTTTCTTTCTTAAGGGTGTGCTTTACTTGTTCGGAAACTCTGAAACGGTGTACGATAAGTTGCATAAACATCCCCCAAAACCCTGCAAGGCTCGGGAAGCCAGCGGTCACTACGCGACGCTTGTCGGGCGTGCGTGGGTAGTCCTTGTAACAAATGACGAGGAATGATTTTGCTAGGTCACATCTCAAGGCTCCGTTTTCCGACGAATTTTCTCGATCTTCGGAAATGTTGTACAGAAAGGTTCAACGAAAGGCGCTACCGGAACAGAATCCTGAATTTTGGCTCCAGAAGAATCTCACTCTCGTCAGAAAATAGAATCATTTTACCAATTTCAACATTTAATTGAGAAAGTATAACAAAAATTTTAAAATTCTGCTTCGATGGCGCCCCTGGTTGAACTTTTCTGGAAAACATTTCAATTATTAAAAATTCGAGCAGTGAAATGTGATTTTCGATACCATGTTTTATAATCATACTAGCCGCTTTCGGCACGCCTTCGGCGCGCCTGGCGGCTAGGCCTGCGGCGCCAGACAGGCTCACGCTTCGCGCTCGGTGTTTCATGATTACGGGCTCGCGCTTCGCGCTCGCAAAGAGCACGCTGCCGACGGACTATCACTTGCTGAAAGATACCATATTTCATGAGAGCTCATAACGTTTGAACTTTCAATAGTCAAATATGTATTCCCACTTGCCATCTAGTTCACTGTTCCCACCAGTACACACACACACACACACACACATATACGCAATTCCAAACTCAACCAACAAACAGCCCGCTGGCATGGGTAAAGGCTAATTTTGTCCTAGCTCTGTCAAGACCGAGGTGTGGGTTTCTGACCATCATAGTCTTATATTTTTCAGAATTTCTTCAATATGAGTCATATGGGATTTGGTATTGAGAATTCAAGGGAGCATAGACCTAGATAAAGTAGTATAAAGATGGCCTAGACCTTCCAAGTCCCTCTCCTATCATATATGGCTCAATAGTCGAAATTTTTTCGAATCCCCTTCCTATCATATATGACTCGATAGTCGAAATTTTTTCAAAGTCTCCCTCCTATCATATTTAGCTCGAGAGTCAAAACTCTTCCAAGTTTTTTGTTGGACGGCGGTAGGCAAATTTCTCAAAAAGCCACTCATAGAACAGGATCCCTGTTAAAATGTTGACTCTTGAGCTATATATGATAGAAGGGGGACTTGAAAAAATTCCTATCATATATGGCTCGAGAGTCAAAAGTTTTCTAAGTCCCTCTCGTATCATATATGGCTCGATAGTCCAAATTTTTCCAAGTTTTTTGTTGGACAGCGGACGGCAAGATTCTCAAAAAGCCCCCTATAGAACAGGTTTCCTGTTAAAACATCACTAAATATCACGACAGCCACATCTAACCACTTTCTCTGATAATAAAATCCTACTGGAACTGGATACCCGATTGATATTGATAAGTAAATTAATAAGCGTAGATATCATTTCAAACAATCAAAGATCACGTTCTGTATTCATAATTCGAATCACGATTCTACATAATATTGTATTTACGCAATTGATCAAAAACTCATCGCAATTGATCAAAAACACATCAAACTACTCCTACTATTCAGATGATATTTTTCTATTTACTTTCGGGATTTGTAGATTAAATCTCATTGCGCTTCTCTTTTGATTTAGAGCATTCGAGTTCCTGAGAACCAAAACATAAGAACCTACAAAATAATTTGAAATTTCATAATTCACAAAAAGCAGAAACTATATGCGATCAAGTATCATCAGTACTGTCGATTAAAATATCTACCTCTTACGACATTATGGAACATTTTCTAATGTTGTTCCGCGATTTGTGAAATAAATCTCACAGGCTAGTTTTTCCTTCGATTTCGAGAATTCAAGTACTTGCGGATTAAAACATAGGACCTACAAAATAGTCTAACAATAAGGAAAATTCATCTACCAGTATCGGATACTTGGATTGATAAATAAGTAAGAGCAGTATCACTTCATGCGATCGAGAATGACGTTCTGTATTCAAAACTCGAATCACGATTTTATTTCTACAATCGATCAAGAGCACATCAACCTACCGTACTTACTATTTTCAACCTCTTTCTCCTGTTAATGAGTAATAGTTCACTTGCGCTTATTGATCTTTTCATCCGATAGACTTCATCCACAACAGAAAACACAAAACCTGGCCGTTCATTTCGTAATTGGTTTTCTTAGGAAATTAGAATTTCAACTTCTCGCTGATCCTATTTCGTTCAAAATTTCATATAATACCAGTATACGAAAAACCGAAGCTAGATGCGATCACAAATCAATGATACCCATTTATGTTTTCCAACACTATCCTATCGAACAATTTTTAATTTTGTTTCGTTATTCTGGCTGAAAAATGAATATCAATTGTTTCTCAGTTGTTCAGTTCAGTCCTCTTTCAATTTCAAAGTTTCGAACACAAAATAGCAGAATGATAATAATGACATATGAATTTTGATAATAATAAAAATTTTCTGAAAATATTCAACGTATGGATGTTGTGATGAATGATAGCCGATAGCACCCTTGCTGTCGACACGCAGGACCGAGTGAGCGCACCCCGGTGGCCACTGATCGACAGACACCACGTTCGACGGTTTGTAAACAAACCGCGCTTTATTATATAGGATTTTCACAAGGAAAGGACACCCTTAAGGAAAATTTATTCTTTAATTTTAGGAGAATCCTACTGGAAATAAATTACTTTAAATGACTTAAATAGATGTTAGACACCCTAGAAGGGGACTTGGAAAAATGTCGACTTCCAAGCTATATACTATGGAAGGGGGACTCAAAATATTTCGACCTCCGACCCTGTGACCTCACAACCTGATGGCGTCATGTGGATATATATATATGATAGCAGAGGGACTTGGAGAAACGATTCCTTAACTATGTGAAACAAGGAACGCAGGGCCGTGGGTTGAAAAGTAGTACATGATTTGACCCGCATCAGGATAGACCCTTCACGTGACTAGACATGCAATGCTTCATACATCAATTGGCTTAGCTCCTTCAAAGAGCGAGACATGCAATGCTTCAAACACAATAAGTGCCCCTTCTATCATATTATTACGGCTCGCGAGTCGAGATTTTCCCACGTGCCCCTCCTATTATACATAGCTCGAGAGTGTGAATTTTTCCAAGTCCCTCCTACTATCATACATAGAGCTCAAAAGTCGAAATTTCTACAAGTTTTTGGACAGACGACGCACGGCAAATTTTTCAAAAAAAGCCCCCATAGAAGAGGGTCCCTATTAAAATGTCGACCTCCCACCCTGAGACGTCACGATCTGATGACGTCATTCGACCCCGACCTTGTAACGTCACGATTTGATGACCTCATTTTGGCGCAAATAATTCGACCCCTTTCCCCCATAGACCATTTTATTATACATAGCTCGAGAGTATAAATTTTTCCAAGTCCCCTTCCTATAGAGAAATATACTCGCAAAGAGTAACGAAACCAAATACTAAAACCGCAATAAAACAAACAAACCGAGCGCTTTCGACTAAACAGTCATTCTCACGGTATAGAAAGCGATTGATCCCCTTCCTATCATATACAACTCGAGAATTGAAATTTCTACAAGTTTTTGGCCACACGGCGCACGGCAAATTTTTCAAAAAAGCCCCCATAGAAGAGATTCCCTGTTAAAATTTCGACCTCCGACCATACGACGTCACGTTCTGATGACGTCATTCGACCCCGACTTTGTGACGTCACGATCTGATATCATTCGACCCCGACCTTGTGACGTCAAGATTTGATGACGTCATCCGACCTTGTAACGTCACAATCTGATGACGTCATTTCGCCGCAAATTTTTCGACCTCTTCCCCCCCCCCCCCCCTAAAACAGGTTCCTTGTGAACACAAAATAATAGAGATTATTTTTCATATCTTTTCGTCGCAAATTTTCGGGGAGTGTGTGTGTGGGGCGGGGGGAACACGAACTTTGATGTGTAGATTTCCAATAGACAGCTCAGGTGCAAGTAAGGACAAGAAGACGAGGAAAGCCAGTCCCAAACTTGCGAATTTTCGATAGCGGATAAAGGCAAAGTAAAGACATCGACCAGTTGAACCTCCTTGTGACGTCAGCATCATTCATCAAATCTTCTTACGACGTCATCAAGCCTGTCCAGTAATGCTGCCTCAAGTTGATAGCCTCGCAAATTTGAAATTTGAAAAAGTTTGTGTTGTAAAAAGATTGGCTATTCTAGAAAATTTATAACCGTGGGTGGTATTCAGACCTACCAAGGCAAGACTCTTATCAACGTTAGGACAATTTCGACTGTTGCTATTGGTAGTTCTTATCACTGTTAGGATAAAAATAAAATATTCTCTACTGCTATTGGTTTTTATCTAGTGCGACGCCAGCGCGCCACCGCATCGCTCTGCTACGTCCGAATTACCCTTGCCTTGAGTTACGAGCCATCAAAGGAAATCCTCAAGTCGACAACCATCAGGGTACTTCAAAGAAGGGTACTGCCTTAAAGGAAAACTATACTTGCCCAAGTCGGCAGCCATAAGAAGCGCGGAGAAAGAGTTGCATCTAAGACTTTTGCCCTCCAAAAAAGTGTGTGAGAGAGAGATAGGTAAAGTGTTGATAAAAGGTGCTAAAATAGGACAGTGCCATATTTGGAAAATTCTGTGCACCCATGGGAACTTGACTTGAAGATGGGAAAGTTCCGCCCTGTCCTGCCTATGGTGAACATCCTCTGAGGGAGAAGATGATCTGAGAGGAATGACATCAGCTGAAATAAAGGAGTGTGACGCAGAGAGGAATTTGCGTGAGCCTGAGCGTCTTTGGCCGACTGTTGAACAGTTGTAACTCTTCTCGCCGTCGTCAAGGTAGTAGGGCATACCTGAAGGTAATGAATCTCCCCGATTGCTTCCCTCCTATCCACGAGGGAGGAACCGACTAAATTTAGAAATGAGTCGCAAAATTTTGAGACAATGAAAAACGTAGAAATATCTGTTCCTGTACAGTGGGGTTCAAAGGGAGAGATGGCTCACTTACTCAAGTGACTTCGAAGAATTTCAAGTCACAAACTAAATAGAGGAAGCGGATTTGAAAGCTTGCGATTCAAGAAAAGAGGTCTTTCTCTTGACTTTTAGACGTTTCATGTCTTTATACTAGTTTTATACTAGGTCTAGGCTCCCTTTATACTAGACTATACTAGGAGACCTGTACTACTTTATACTAGCTCTATATACATTTAGCTCCATGCAGTATATTATACTAGGCCCGTGCAGTACACTACTTTTATACTGGCAGCATCTCATAATAGCTTATACTAGGACTTAGGAGGCCTTATACCAGTGGTCTGAGGTCGTAGTAAGCCTTTTTGCCTAAAATAGAGTTGTTGTCCATCCGTTAGCACTTTGGTATTCTTATTGTTTCTTCAACATCAGCCAATTGTCGATGGGCCAAAGCTTGACCCAAGAAGTCTCTTCTTTTCGTTCATCTCTCTCTCCAAGTTTACACTAACAAAATTATAATCTAAAGTGATCAGAGGTAAGTTGTGAACTCGTTCCAAAGGTGAGGATCAATTATATGACCATGGGACCTGATCTGGATCACAGTATCAATGAACATTTTGCAATTCTTTGCGATCGTTTCTTTCGAGTGTGTCCCCCTTAACACTTTCGTTAATAGAACTATAAACCGGAGGCTAATTCTTTGTAGAAGACCACTGTAGCAGTTGTACCTTTCACGAACGGAGAGCTTGAATTTGAGCAAAAATTCGCCTCCAATTTTACCTCAATCTACATCACTGGAGAATATAACAGCTGGCGGCGGCATTCGTTCCACTCTTAATTTAAATTAAGATACAACCGTGCTACCGACTGTTATCAGTTGCTTTCCCATCTTTCCGGCACTTTTGCTTCGACCAGATGGTGGTGCAGCTAAGAAAATCTCGTATAAATAGAAACGAGGTGCGAATAAATATCAAAAAAATTGTATTTTCTCGTTCCAGTGAATTTATGGGATTGCCAACGAAATGTATTTTTGTAGTGCCCGCGGTCGATGTAACACGAAATTCAGATAATTAACTCCTCTTCTTAATATTTTGATGGTACGATGCGGCACTTGTGTAATTATTAATCTACGTATATAACGTACGTTGATAACGCGGATGACAAGCCAATATCTTCCTATTCTCTGCGTGATCTAGCATTCCGATCTGAGCTCATTCTCTATCTTCACAAAAGTGGTTTGGTAAGCTGATTAAATGCAGTCAACCGCACATAAAACCATGTGATTCTGTAAGTGTATATTTCGGTCGACCAATAAACTCTAACGCGCATAATATTTGTAAAGTATTTTAGAGGATTTAAAGTTAAGTATTACTCAGTGACGTAACCTCGCGTATTAGCGATCGCATCATTTTAACAATATTGGAAAACGAAGAAAACGATTGGTGTTAATGGTTACACAATTACTATTTTTGACCCGCAAAATCAGTAAATCTTGTTTAGTATGCAGTGCTCTTTGAGAGTTTGCGAATTATGTATTCTCAAGGTTCGTCAACGCATCTCTGTTCAGAAACTCAAGGCGCTAGACTATACGGCATGCACAGTCGTGGCATCGAACGTCTCGACGAAATTCAATTTATCACTAGACGCCGTTGCATTAGACAGAGAGCTGTCACACAGAAGACGAAGAAAAAAAAAAAAAAAAATTCAAAAGATGAAAAATTGAAATAGGTTTGTTCTGTAGTAGTGAAGCGTGACACGAAATTATTTTGCACACAATAAGATGGACTGTATACTGCGAAAATTTTGCGAGCCATTTACCAACGTCCTTAATCACGATCGTGTACAGGTATATATGACGAGACAATATTTCTTCCTGTTTGATAGAGCGGTCAAATTCATCATCGTAATGATGGCGTTCTGCGTTGAGAGATTATACAAGTTGACGTTTTGAGTTGCACTATCGGGGCTGATTTGTGTAGAGTGAAACTGGACCGGTCCTCAGCGTGAAGAACTCGACACCGGCGCGCTTTCTTCTGCCCGAGATCTCTCTTTCCTGCGACTACGACCCAATATATTTCATTGATGCATCATCTATTTTTATGACCGCAAGGTCGAAACGTCTACATCATTGATGGCTGTTGAAATTACCGCGTATCGAAATACTCCATCTATAGATGATGCGTTAGCTCAGGATTATGATCAGGTAGTTTCTTTTATTCGAAAGCTCGCGCGAAAGAATATAATAAATATAGAGCAGAAGCGAATATTGATAAGGTAGGATATCAAGCTTGAAAGTGGATTAAGAATGAGTATAAAAATAATCAAAAATGGAGCTTCTGAAAGAAGAAAACTGGAGCGAGGGAAATAGTGAAAGTGTAGTGTGACGAAAATGAGGGACAGTGAGGGTTGTGGTCACAGAAGAAGCTGGGACCCCCGCAAGATTTTTTTTTTTTCTTTCAAGATAGAAAGTTTTGAAGGCATACTTCTTCATTCGACTTGAAGCGTAAAATGTAAAAACTTTTTCTACTTGTTTGTATGATTGATATTCCGTACCAGGAAGTAGCTTGAGTAATCTTCCTTCTATTCTTCCTCGTTGGCCTTGCTGTCATTCATGTTATTTTGTAATAATGAGAGATCTTGAAAATCCTATCTTTACACTCGCGTAGCTCAGTAGCCCACATAGCTTGTTATCGTTCATTCATTTTCTAGTTTCTCGGCCACATTATCGGTTCTACACGCCATTAATGAAAATTGATTCTCATCGTAGAGAATCGTTGTTTGAGAGACACGAAATTCATTTCCGAGTGCAAAATGGATGTAATTTGAAAATGTACAAGCAGAGTCTAACAATGACGAATTTTTATTTATTTTTGAAAGCGAACCAAATTGCACACTTATTCTCCTATACGGATCATAAATTTCATTGTACTTTAATTATACCCATGAGATCAATGATAGAAACGAGATCGAATTGGAATACTCAAAATACCCCACAAAGTCAAGAGTTCATGAAATGGTAAAGATTACACGCGATCCAAGTCAGAGGAAATTTTTAGTAGAAGGACTTGAATTCTGAAAAACACAGGAGCAAATATTTTACTTCATTTAAAGACTGATTTAAAGTGCCATCCAACAGCAGGAAGTCTAACCACGACCTTTTTACAACTGGTTGCAGGATTATATAAACGAAATCTAAGCACTCTCAATTAAAGAACCCCATCGGAGCTAGTTAGAAACAGACTAGAATAATCATTGGAGAACTTGTGTCGACTTTCGGAAATTGAATGACGTTACTTTGAAAAAAAAAACAGTTACCCGATCGTGGATGACTTCTTTGACATCCTGCGGGGAATTGAATATTTATCAGTTATTGACATGAAGAGTGGCTTCTGGCAAGTTGGGTACATCCAAAAAATTAAAAAAAGACAGCGTTTACTAGACCTAGAGGTTTATGGCAATTTAATGTCATACCATTTGGTTTATGAAATAAACCAAACAAATTTGAACGTTTAATAAACAATATTTTGCGAAGCCCTGTTTGGAAGATATGCCTTGTTTAATAGAAGACATAATTATTCTCAGTAGAACTCCAGAAGAACTTTACCTTGAAACACCAGAGGATTGTACTTGAGAAGCTCAAAGAAGCCCCGGATTGAAATTGTCTACGAAAAAATGTTCTTGGTTTTGGAAAGAAGTCAGAATACTTCGACCAAATTATATCAGCCAATGAACTCAAGACTAATCCAGGCAAGGTAGAAGCAGTGGTCAGATGACCATGAGGTCAAAAGTTTTCTACGATTATGCACGTACTACTGTGAATTTGTAGAAGGATTTTTTGACGTTGTAAAACTTTTACACCGACTCAAGGAAAAGAAAGCCTGTTTCTGTGGACTTCAGAATGTTAAAAGGCTTTTTACCACTTGAAGAAGAAGTTGTGCACCCACAGCCTGGGAAAACATTTGCCTTGGATACAAACTACAGTAATCTTGCCATTGGAGCTACGAGACAATTCTGAAGAAAAGCCAATCGCATACTACAGCAAGGTTCTGAGAAAGGCCGAGCAAAATTAGTGCGTCATTAAAAAGAACTTTCAGCAGTTGTGAAGGCATTCAAACATTTCAACGAGTATCTATGAGGGTAGAGATTTTTATTAAAAACTGAACACGCTGCTCTACAGTGGATAATGTCCTTTAAGGAACCAGAAGGGCGAATCGCAAGATGGATCCAATATTTGTAGACCTACACTTCTGACATCCAACACCATAAGAAAAAGATCCATCAGAATACCGATGCCTTATCAGGAAGACCTTGCCAAGAAGAATGCAACTATTGTGATACACAGAATCAGAAGAAGAATCCTGTCCTGAGCCTCAGGAAGGAGGAGAAGCGCACCTTGACCTCCCTCCAGAAGAAAATCAGAGATCAACACCTGGTTGTAACCAAGGCGGACAAGGGGAGTACTGTTGTAGTGTTGGACCGAAGCGACTACGAACGCAAAATGGCTGAGTGTTTGGAATTAATTAATGCAGAGTCCACTCCAGACTTCAATTTTCAGGTGTATAACCGAAAGATCCGAAGCGACATTAATGGAGGTAGGCACCTCAAAATTCTTCTTGTCCTTAACCCTCTCCCCCTCGGATTTACGGATTTCCTAAACTCCATAAAGAGAAGTCTCCCATGCGGTCGGTAGTTTCGTTCTCCACTTCCCCTACGTATGCTTTGTCAAAATTCTTAGACAAATTGTTCAAGAATAATGCTAGCTTCCACCCCCCCTTTCCCTGTTAAGAATTCCAGTGACCTAGTCATGGAACTAACTCAACATCCCGGAAGCGTTCTACCTTCGTTTGATGTCAAAGACCTGTTCCCAAACGTTCCCATGAACCTACCTACGACCGCATTAGAGGGCTTTTAAATGAGGCAGCTATTCCTCCCGACTTCTTTGAAGAATTTTTCCGTCTCCTCAAAGATGCCTCTTCCGTAACATGTGCCAGTTTAAAGACGTGATATATAGCTTACCCCCTCGTGTTGGTATCCCTATTGGATCACCATTAGGTTCCCATTTTTTGGAAGTCATTATGGCTAGACTGGAGTCGGAAATCTGTAATTCCGACTGTCCCTTGCTCCACCACGACGCCCTCTGGCGCTGTTACGTTGATGACGTGTTGTGTGTATGAGTTGGCCCTACTGAACTCATCCCGGATTTCCTTGCCTTCCTTAACAGTTTCTACCCCACTATTGAGTTCACAGTTGCGGTCGGTGGCGATCGTCTCAATTCCCTTGACCTTGATATCACGATCAAAGGGTGTTTTTCGAAAGCCCACCACCACTGACATCACTGTCCCTGGTACATCTTTTTGCCCCCCCCCCCATAAGTTGGCCGCTTACCATTATATGGTTCATCGTCTGGTTTCTATTCCCCTCACTCCCCAAGCTTACGAATGAGAGCTGGCGATCATTAAATACTTGGCCGTGAAGAATGATATCCAAGTTGACATTAGTGAGATGGTTAGGAAAAACGAGGAACGCAGGGAACCTGTTTTATGAGTCAAATGGTGGTATTGAAAATTCAATGAAGCCTAGACCTACATAAAGCTAGTCTAAAGAAGGCCTAGACCTACTATAAGCCTAGTACATATAATATAGTTTGAGAGTCTACATTTTTCTAAGTCCCCCTCCTATCATATATACCTCGAGAGTCAGAATTTTCCTAAGTCCCCCTCCTATCATATATAGCTCGAGAGTCAAAATTTTTCCAAGTTTTTTGCTCGACGGCGCACAGCAAATTTCTCAAAACGCCCCCCATAAAACAGGTTCCCTGTTAAAAGAGGATCAGAAATTCACTCCGTACCTTCTTTACGTTGAACGGTTCTGTGGACTCCACTTTTTCCAGAAAGATGAGAACTGTTGTTCTTCCTTACCTCCCCCCCCACTCACCAGTGTCCTCGCCGGCTTACTTAAGGCGAATAATCTGCAACCGACCTTCTACCCTTACCTCCAAATTGGCAGGTTATTGTCCAATGGCAAGGACCCCCTCCCCCCATTGACCAAGTGTGGTGTCTACCTTCTGAGATGTAGGGAGTGTCTAGGTGTGTACGTCGAGGAGTGCGGAAAATCGTTCAGGACCCGGATATTGGATTACATGGATGCTTTCGAGAACGGGAACCCAGCGAAGTCAGCTTTCGTGAAACACATTGTGGAATAGGGCCATCTTGCTGGCGACGAAGTGCTCTGCATTTTGAGAGTAATTATAGGAGAAGGCTAGCCCTTGAAAACATCGAAATGGCAAAACACGAGGTCCATCACCTTTTGACATGTTCCATGTCTTTTCTCTCGCCGGACCCTGATTTTGAAACTCGCGAGTACACCCCCCCCCCCCCCCCCGTCAAGAGAAATCTCTACCCCGTGGGTGATTCAGAAATTCGCGAGTACACCCCGCGTAATAATAATAATTAATAATAAATAAATAAATAAATAAATCAGCAAATAAATAAATAATTAAATAAATAAATAATTAAATAAATAAATAAATAATTAATTAAATAAAGAAATAATTAAATAATTAATATAATTAAATAAATAAATAAATAAATAAATGAATAAATAGATAAATAAATAAATAAATAGATAAATAAATAAATAAATAATATTAAATAATTAAATAATAAAATAATAAAATAATATAAAGGCTGAATATTCGAAATTTTTCCAAGTCCCCTAGACTTGAATTGTCTCATACCATTCCAATACAACAGCGAGACAGGGGGCGAACGAGCGGAGCGAGTTCGCGCTACCTCATATTTCTCATAGAAGACTTGAATTTTCTCATACCATTCCAATACAACGGCGGGATCGCTCGTTCGCCCCACGAAAGTTGATACCTCAAAATATAGAACACCCACAATTACCTCAAAATATTTCTCATACAAGACTTATACGACGCCAAGATAGGTCAAGGGGTAAACGAATATGTTCCATGTCTTTTCTCTCGCCGGACCCCGATTTTGAAACTCGCGAGTACACCCCCCCTCCCCCCCCCCGTCAAGAGAAATCTCTACCCCGTGGGTGATTCAGAAATTCGCGAGTACACCCCGCGTAATAATTAAATAATTATTTAATTAAATAATTAAATAAATAAATAAATAAATAAATAAATAAATAAGTAATTAAATAAATAAATAATTAAATAAATAAATAAATAATAATAAATGATTAAATAATAAAATAATATAAAGGCTGAATAGTCGAAATTTTTCCAAGTCCCCTAGACTTGAATTGTCTCATACCATTCCAATACAACAGCGAGACAGGGGGCGAACGAGCGGAGCGAGTTCGCGCTACCTCATATTTCTCAAAAAAGACTTGAATTTTCTCATACCATTCCAATAAAACAGCGAGATCGCTCGTTCGCCCCACGAAAGTTGATACCTCAAAATATAGAACACCCACAATTACCTCAAAATATTTCTCATACAAGACTTATACGACGCCAAGATAGGTAAAGGGGTAAACGAATAATATCTCACGAACACTTGACCTAGTAGAAGCCTAGACTGAAATATTTCAAGATGACTGATAAAATATAAAAGACATGGAACATGATTTTCATTTATTTGGCTATGCCAGAAAATTTTTTTTCCTCATTGAATCGGACGAAGAACGAAGATCCGCTCGTCGAAAAAATATTCTCAAACTCTCCTTTATATGCAGTTTTTAACCTGTAAGTTTATTTTGTACGTGGATAAGAAGGAGATTACCATCAACAACACATGGTTTGGGACCGCAACTGCGAGATCAAGATATTAGTTTTATTTTGAGTGGAAAGGAAAAAAATATTCGACCAGATTGGCAGATCAGTTCCGCAGATCCGTCAATTGTAAGATTCTGCGGTCTCAGTGGGATTACCTACAATGAACAAGGAATCTGGAAATCTGTTGATGGTCTTAGAACTCGACCGCAAAAAATAATTCCAAAGATTACCAGGAGTGTTAAAGGCTTAAAGAATGTTCCAGAGGTATCCGAGGAGCAGAAAGCCATACCAGATGGATGGTGCCTCTGCAACCATTGTTCTAGGTGGCTAGATACTTGTCTACAGCATACCCACTGGAGGTTATCGACTAGATTAGGACAACGCACTACATGAGAAAACTAGTAAAGAGACTGTGGAGGGACAAGAACTTCCACTAGAGGGAGAAGAGTAACAGGCAGGCTTTTGTTGCTTCATGTCTTAACTCACTGTTCTATATTACCGTGGCTGAAGATCTGCAAAGGCAGGAAAAGGTTGACATTTTAGCAAGTGGACTTCCCTCACAATGTTGGTAGCATAGAAACCACTAGTGATATGATCGTAAACACCTTATCAGAAGGTTGATACTCAGTGCTAGGTTATATAAAGTAAGCTCTAGCCTCATCACAGTACACAGGTAATTTGTGTCCATGCCATCAAAACTAGGCTTTGAAATAACCAATTAACAGAAGTTCAATCGCTCAATTGCAAACACGCATTCTATTTTCCCATGTCTAGGAATTCATCTTTACATTTATTAGATGTACTAGAGCTGGAGGACCCTTAGCGTATTAATTAATATCGTCGATCTAAATTTCCAATCTTCAATTCTTTTCATTCCTTCGCTCCTACGATCGACTAGTAAAGCGAGAGACGAAAATTTTCAGAAAGACTTCCGGTCAGCTTACGATGTCGTGAATTATGAACGACATAATAAAGGCTGAAAAGGAAGAAAATACGTAGACGAACTTTCCATCATTTCCAAGAATTACTATCACGGCCATATCTTATTCGCACGTGTCCAGCACTATAATTTTATTCTGGTTCCAAAGATTTGTCAGTCGGGTACCTCCTACGCGAAAAATTCATTCCCCATATCGTGATGCGAATATGGTCACGATTTAAAACGGTATACCGGCTCAACATCTTTTTCCTTTTTTTCAACTTTTTGTTCTGGATATATCGCGCGTACATCATTATAAATTCCGCTCTCTGATCCCGTCAATCATTTCGTGAAGGTTTCGTCTGTCCTCCACAGACGCCGTACAGTACATAAAATTAAAAATATTCAACACGATAGCGCTAATAACATCTGTTTTCACGAACATTTTTATTTATATACACTCGAGCCGACAATTGTGTGCGTAAATCATTATCAACAGTCGGACTACGGAATATCGCCAGGGGTCGTCAACTTATCCGCGAACTAAGGGTCCCAGGCTCTTCCTGCTTTTGCCATAAAAGGTCGACAATACGAGTGAGTGTGTGTGGTCACTCAATATGGGATCCCTGCGCTCGGTCTAATTGGTGGTAGTGCTATTACGAGTTCGACAATGCAAACGCCCGCGCCTCATCATCGTGTAAACGCGTTCTCAATTTATCGAGGGAGTTGACGAATCTGTTAAAATATACGTTACCAGCATGTGCGTACATTATACGTACAAGGGTCACGGGCAAATGCGATGTGTCCTATTTAGAGCTAGGAAGCCTAGAAAGAAGCGCATTATTTGTCCTAACGTACTTTATGTATGTATTGCCCTTATCAAAATTTCTTCAACGTAAATAAATAGAAGCTATTAACACGAAAGAGATGTGGTATTATTATTCTTTGGTACCGGTTGAGGAGAGAGTTCGAGAAGTCTGTATGACTCACTGTGTGTTTTCTTACTTCATCTTCTACGAGACATTAACATTAGGTATACAGTAGTACAGCAAATTATGGATAATCGAAACAGTGTAGTTCTTGCAACCATAATATATCCATATACCTTTTCTACACCTTGTACATGTTGAATTTAATGAGACTTAGTGTTTATACTGCGTTCCACGTATGTTGTCCTTGTACATAGACGACTATACAGTGAGTGCGCGTGGTTTAGGTATATTATATGTATGTATTTGTATACATATACGTACGTACATTAGTTACAACACAGGTAGACTTGGATATTTTATGCTCGAACATATTCTCAAACGTGCCGGTGAAGTTATTTTTGCAATTCGTGTAATTTTTCTGAATATGATTATTGTCAAAATATTTTCGTATTGTCTACACTATATAATATAGTCGAGATGATGGCTTCCAAACGAAATGCACCTACGTAATCGAGTCCTTTTCCATCCGCGTTCTTTCGCAGTACCATGTTCTTCGACAGCGTACAAGGCGTCTAATAAACATTTACTACACGCAGGGTTGTAAAGAACGTTCTCCTAATGTCGAACTCCACATTCCTTCGAACAGTTAAATATCTTGAAGCGAGAGGCTTGCTACTCGTGCATCTACTCAGCTCTTTCGATTGGTTGGTGAAATTCTTAGTTTACAGTCGACAGTCCTCGACAAGTGATGTACCGTACACACGAGAGTATAGGCGAAATAGACACAAAATTTAGCTAAAAAAGACAATCTTGGTAGAGTGCAGGAGTTTGTTGGAATGTGTCAGGATTGGTGTCAGAAACAACCGAAAAAAACCCCACCCTCAAAGTGGATGGGGAAATTTTCTGTGGCACGTTTTAGCCTCCCAAATTTCGTTTTTTGTCAATATCACGAAAAATACGCACTGTATGGAAAAATTTCAAGTTAGAAAAATTATCCCACGTTGAATTTCTCATAAGATCGACTATTCACAACCCAACTTTGGGCTAAACCTTAGCTTACGAACTTTGCTGAATGAGCGCTATTTTCGAAAATTCGTTGTAAATCACCATATTTTCGTCGATAACTCGCACTTATCGACTTGTACAAAAGAATGTGTAGGTATAAGACTGTTTTCTTTTAAAATTTTATGTACATGCAGCTCAACTGCTCCAAAGCATTTAGATCCGGTCGCAATCCCTTCAAACACAAAATCTCTCAGGATGACTTACTTTCCTTTGCTGACACAGTCGTCCCACCAACGGCTCCAAATTTCTCAAAGGTCAATATTCAATATTTACAATCCCCTCCTCCTCAAAATAACCTATTAGACAGTCAATTCACTTGGGAAGAATTCTACTCAATTCTTTGTTCAAGGAAATCTACAGCCCCTGGCCTTGACGGAATCTCTTACAGCTGCCTTCAGTCAATACCCGAACCTAGCCTAAAGTCTCTTCTAGTAATTATCAACCGTCTGTGGCGAAACAACGTCATCCCTTCTGCACGGACTCATTTCCAGATTATCCCCATCCCCAAAAACGATTCCAAGCTGCGTCCTATTGCCCTATCCTCATGCATCCGAAAACTTGTTGAATCTATCCTAAATGCCCGACTCAGACACTGGTCGGAACAAAAAGATATTATTCCATACAACTGCTACGGTTTTCGAAATAAACGCAGGGCTATCGACTGTGTCACCTCCCCCGTCAGTGACAGGCTTTTATAGACAAGCAACACCTGAACGCCCTTTTCATAGACATCCACTCCGCTTTTCCCAGTGTCAGCTTACCAATTTTTCGTCAAACTCTACAAAATCTGAATATTCCTCCTCGTTTCTCTCCTTTCATTCTCAAATTGATGTCTCCTCAAACATTTACATTCACTCACGCTAACTATCCTTCAATAACTAGGATAAATTACTTAGGTCTTCCCCAAGGCTCGTCCCTGAGCCCTATCTTATTTAATCTATATATCCTCACTGTTTTAAACATATGTTCACCAGCTACTATACTTTCCTTTGCTGATGACCTGGTTATCTACCACGCTCATTCTCAAGTTGCCACAACCACTCTACACGTCACTAACACCTTGTCCGTCCTCCAAAACAAACTAGACCAACTACGCCCGAGTTTATCCATTCCAAAATGCGTTTCTGTTCTGTTTTCCTTAAGAGTGTGCCTACAATCTTGCAGATGCGTGTATCTTCCTCAAGGGTGAACAAATCCCAAATTGTTCCTTCTTCAAGTACTTAGGCATCAACCTGGACAGTCGTCTTACATGGAACATTCATATTTCCTTCCTTCGTACCAAATGCTCTCAGGCCATGTACATCCTTCAAGCCTTGTCTAGCACCGAATGGAGTGGTGATCCCATCATCCTGTCGATGCTATACAAAGCCATTATTCGTAGTAAAAAGGAATACGGGGCCTTCCTCTTCAGTTCCGCTGCTCCCTCTCGTCTGAAAAAACTCGACGTACTTCAAAATCAGGCCCTTCGCCACATTTTAGGAGCCCTAAAAACGACACCAATTGTTACTATGGAAGCTGAAGCAAAAATTCCTCCCTTACAACTCTATAGAATATATCTTACACAAAAATATTGTACTCGCTTGGCCTCTTGGACAAATAGAAGGCTCATTCTTTCCTTTTCGAATATTTCTCGTAATTGGCGCTTCATCCCCCCCAAAAAACCTTTGTTATCTCGCATTATAAAAAAATATTCCGAACTCCTACACTCGCTCCCATCGATAGATGGCTATCCTTACCAATACCTCACCTATTTCGAAATTTTTCATCGTTGGCCGTTAGAAATTTTGACACGGAAACACAAGGTTGCCATACCGCTACAATTTGCCGAATTACATAATTGAAACTCAATTCCGTGATTACCGTATCATATACACCGATGGCTCAAAGATGACTTCCGGTTGCGGTGCGGCCTTCTACGACTCCTTTTCGTTCCAAATTTGCCCCGGATCCTCGTCCTATGACTGCGAAGTTGCTGCTATTTTCATGGCTCTTAACTTCGTATCTCAATCTAATCCTTCTTCTTCGCCGCATAACCAAATCCTTATCGCTTCAGATTCTCTCTCGGCCCTTCGTGCAATCATAAAATCACCCTACAGTCACAATATCAGCCCCACTATCATTAACATTCGCTTCCTCCTCCAACATCTACTTCACTCTAAGAACATCAGCACTTCTTTTATGTGGATCCCAGCCACAAGGGAATTGAGGGCAATGAACGCGTTGATTCGGCAGCTAAAGCGGCTTCCTCCCCGCGGTCTGCCGCTAAATACTCATTCATTAGTGCAAATTTCCTCTTAGGCATAGCCCGAGAAGAAAACGAAGAAAATTGGCAAAGACACTACTTGGAAAACATTTCCCTCTCATCCCAATACTTCCATCTAGAAAACTCGATTCCCACTCACCCCTGGTACATATTGTCAAACTACGTCAACCGAAAATTCACTATCTCAGTTTGCAGACTTCGATTCAATCACAACAGGCTCCCGTACAATTTAGCAAAATTTTTACCAAACATATCTCCTGATTGTCCTCGTCATCCGCAAGACAAGTAAGCGGCCGACTTAAACCATGTTCTTTTTCATCTTACCACTCAACAAAAAACACTCCACTCTTCACTTATCAACTCTAATATTCAACGCCCTTTCGCTGCACTCAAATTTGGGAGGCTAAAACGTGCCACAGAAAATTTTCCCATCCACTTTGAGGATGGGTTTTTTTTGCGGCTGTTTCTGACACCAATCCTGACACATTCCAGCAAACTCCTGCTTTCTATCAAGATTGTCTTTTTTGAGTGTCTAGTTCGACTATACTACGTATTGATTCTAACGTTCGCACCTTCAATATAAACAAAATTGTAAGAAACTCCGAGCTTACACTAGGAACCTTGTCCGACAGAATAATCGTTTCCTTCGGTGCCAATGGAACTCTCAGCGTATGTTCAGCACTGAGAACGACGATTCACTGTTGAAGTATTCTAGGCTACTCTTACCTAATCCCAGCATTAGTGAGGAACCCCACGAATTATCTTTCTGCAAAACTGCAACAATACTCCATTGTTTAATGCGTAGGAACTCTTCCAAGTCCTGCCCTTCTCAACTATATTAAGCTCGAAGGTCGGAATCTAAGTTCCAATAGAAAAATTTTGTGGGTCGACCGCGTCCGTGGCCAAGCGATAGAGTCACAAACGTTTGATCCGAAGGTATGTGGTTTAAACCTCAAACCTGGTTACAGGTAGGGAAGAAAACCCGTACCATGGTAGGAAGTTTCCTAGGTTACCTCCTCCTCCCTTCCCCCTCCCTCCCTCCCTCCCTCCCTCCCTCTCCCTCCCTCCATCCCCCCTCTCTCTCTCTCTCTCTCTCTCTCTCTCTCTCTCTCTCTCTCTCTCTCTCTGTTAGAATTTCCTTAAATATGTCAGAACCCCCAGTCCCTTCGAAACGACACCTTTTAGGTTGGAACTTCTTTACCTCCCCCCTTTTTTCATGTATATTACTCGAAGGTCTAGATTTTTATGCAACTCGATGGTCGGCATTTCCTCCCACCACCCCCCCCCCCCCGGCTCTTCTCATATACATGGTTCGGAGGTCGAAATATGCCACAAAATTTCACCATCAATTTTAATACATGAAAGCAATTCGCAAGAAGAAAAATATCTCAAGAATCAGAATCCGTCGAGCAGAACGGATTAGCAGCATCAAAGTATGTTTTCATACAGGCGGAGAAGTTCAAACAATATCGTGATAATATTATCACAATAAATCACAAACGCGCGAATTATGAAAATTTATACTTCGCCAGACGTGTTTCGCAGCTCGACTACAGTATTGAGCGATTATTGCGGAATAGTAACAAGACGAATACATACAATTCAGAGATTGTAGATACGTCATTGAGCGGAAATATAAAACGATTCATAAGCATAAATCTACCAGCTGCCTCGTGACTTCATATAGATAATCGAGACTCGTTTATCGCGTTACCTACCAGCGTTAGCGAGCACTAAAATTTCAATTAAATCGCTTAGTTTAAAAGCTTAACTGTCCACCTTCACACGACCCATCGATTACTGACAGCATACACGTACTTTTGTAAGCAAAATTAGTGTTCAGAGGTAAAGTCTTCTGAAAATTTTGATCTATCTGGTCAGTAACTACGAGCATACATTCATATTTATGGCCGTACAAAGGACTGTAACGTACACTTTATTACCTTCTTCACACTCCGTTCTACACAAGAATGTGGGAGGCTTCCAATCCTTCCGCTATGTATTGAACTATGTACTAAATTCGTTGAAAATAATTTTCATTCCACAATTCTCGGTATGTAATATAATATTAGCAACTTCTTGGAAAAATATTGGATTAGGTATAATACAATTCAAATATACAGCCCGGTATAGCTCTCTTAACTAGAAATATACCTGTTTAAGTCATATTCTCGTATGAAACGAACCAATTTGGGGTACGAAATTCATCAACGCTTGCGCTATATCAATTTACCTATTCTAGGAGGCAAACTGTTCTGCTGAGCTTTAGGAGAGAACTTCTTACGCAATAGTAATTAGTATCCATTGTCGGACTTCGTGAACTGAAGCTTGATCAGCTCTAGTCAAAACATACTACGAAAAAAAAGGTAAAATAAAAACGAGATTATCTGGGAGAGGCAAATAAATGATTATATTTAATGTCTCTTAGTACGTGACCTCATTTATTTATATTTCAAGGCCACGTCCGCTGTGCGATACAACCATGGCACAGCTTGTGAATTTTTCTCACTGAGGCGTAGGCCCCTGTTCTTGAACTAATATGGGCGCGTTCTAGCTAGAGGGGGCTCACTCGTCTCGTTCGCCCCGTTCTTGGATTGACACAAGCGAAGGGTACCGTGAGTTCCACGAGGGTGGGGGGGGGCGACGAACGACATGGATATCAATATTAGTGACGTAATAACCATCCACGATGGCTGTTTGTGACATCATCAGCATTCATACGAGTAAAGTAATCAGCTTCCATACTCTCATCTATTCTCAGGATCACTCACTCCCCAACAGTAATAATAATAATACTGCTCGAGTCTTCCTCATACTAGTCACCTGGGTGAGGGCTGATGACCTCATGCTTGCAGATTTCAGAATTGAGGTACTACTCCTTAGCCTTCATTGTACTGGACTGCACGGCCGCCGAACATCGAGGTGTGTAAGGTGCAAATGCTCCTGATGAGAAATTCTCAATAATGAAATTTTCTCCTTTAATGGGGGAAAAACATGGAATCGATCTTTGCACCTGGTGGGAAAATAGGAAAGCGCCAGCCCTACAATACTACGTCTACTATTAGCCTTTATCAAACCAAACCCAACATACAGCAGTATAGAAGCCTACACCGAACCACTTATGATCACAAGGATGAGAGGAGTTGGATTGCATTCAAAAATTTAAGAACCAGGCTCGGAGTCACGGTAGATGAAATCATAGTTTATCTTTAAGGGAGAGAAGGGATACAGTACAAAGGATTATTAGGGAGTGGGGGGGGGGAAACTTGCGGGGTGGGTGAACTCGCAAATTTTAGAATTAGAGGCCAGGATTCAGAGCTCGTGGGAGTCGCAGATTTTCAGAATGATATCTAGGATTTTTTGGGGATAGTAGGAAGAAATTTTGGAATTAGGTGCCAGGATTCAGGAAAGACATGAAACGTGTCAAAAATTTCTGCGGAGTTGAAACTTGGTAGGGTTCTTCAGGACTTCGCCCTAACCAACTTACTAAAACGCAGGCCACCAGAATCAATTAAAAAAAAAAAAAAATACGCTACAAAACGAATTTATGGGTGTATTTTTATTGACTTTCAAGTTCTATCGAGGAAGGATGTGACGTCAACGAAGAGGGTTGGGAAATTAGACGGAAACTCGACGACAGGGCGTGCCAGAGCGTCATGACATCGGATGGAAAATTATGTCTGGAAAACGGGGGGAGAAGGGAATTGCTGATCTCGAAGAAAAGGCGAAGGATGTTGTGTTCACAAAATTTGACGTCTTCAGAATTGTCGTAGTATCCTTTACCCGCGGTGAACCTAGTGGTCCGTCGCCGTCGAAGGGAAGAGACTGGATTGCTGCTTTCCTCTACATCTTCCTACACTTCTTTTTTCTGTTACCATCTTGGGTGACGCGAGTGATCTGATTCCCTCCAAACGTTCAACGTACGACCTTCATCGACATCTTCTCTTGTAGGCGACGACTTTTTGAATCATTGGTGTTACTTTCAGCGATTCTATGGTTTCCCTGGATCTTTTCCTATCAATCAGTGTGACAGCAACTGTTCTTCCCATTTATATCACTTTTCCAGCGATTATTCTGTATTTTTTTTTTTTGGCAATCCTAGGTTTATGTCAGTATTGTCTGTTTTGTCTCTTTGATTTTTTCTTATTAAAAAAAAAAAGTCCTTATTGCCTCAGTCATTTTTACGAACTTCACAGCGTGGTCTCATCAGAGGACTCAGAAAATTGTAACTGAAGAGCAGATGGGAGCGATGTCTCACCTTTTGGAAAGGCTGGAGAAAATTCTAAGGCCCGAACAAGGCAGATGAACTCGACTTAAAAGCAGAGGGAAAAGGTACCTAGTTCAGCGAATGTGAAGTTTTTGAGAAGATTCCATTTTTCTCTCGATCCGTTTTTTCGTACAGCGAAATTTTCCACTAAAGCCGAATTCCTTAATATAAAACGTCTGCGTCAGCCATCACCACAAAACCAAAAGTTCTAACCGAATTTTTCGAACAAAACAATTTTCGAATAATACGTCAATGTGTCAAGAGTGAATAATTTTTCTCGAACCATTTGCCATAGAAATTGTTTACGTTCGCGTAAACACATTGCTTTTCTCATTTTCACTTGATGTCTGTTCATAATTTCAAATTTTTCCCAATTGTTTGCGAGCTTTCAATCGCCCATTCAAACAGCGGGAATTGTTCTAAAAATAAATCATCGAATTTCGACTATACAATTCTCCTGAATGATTCCACTGCTCAACCATCCGCAGCTTTGAGGTCAACCGTGGATTTCATGAATTGATAACATCTGAGGGCAATTTCAACAATTAATTCTTAGCTAATCGCGAAGAACTTCGTACGAAAAATTGCGTTTTGAGACAAATATATAAACTCGGAACGTCATAGAATAGATTATACAATATTTGGCGTCCGCCCAACATAAATCTAAACAATTTCGATGAGAACGACAGTATTTGAGAAGTATCGGATGCGTTCAACATTATCAATTGAAGATATTTTTCCGATAATTCCATCCGATTACTCGAAATGAAGCGTACGTCCTCCAACTGTTAGCTCAAGCTGTTCGCATTTGCGAATGTTTAAATGTAGTCAACAGATGCTACGTATCTCGGATGATGGCCTTTACACAGAAAGGCAAACAAAACATTTGATCACTGTTTCTACAAAAGAATAGACTCGAAGCAATTTCCAGCTGGGCTTGAAAATCAATGTACATGAGAGACAGGGGCAGAAATATTTTATCCCTCTTTCCAAATTCAGAACAGATATAAAATACTCCTGAAATGCAAACATATTGTGGAGTCAAATTATTACTTTCTCCGACTGTCATAGCTTTTGATTTTCGTAACAAATGATTATTTTCAACATCGACTTTTCAAGAAACCGCACAGACTAGGAAAGTCGAAAGGCTGAATGGCTGAAAATGAGTACCATTGAAAGAGAAAGATTTTGTCACCAGTTTCCAATATTGTCATAGTCTCGTAACCTTTCGGGGGCTCGTTGAAGAGTGTACATAAACTGAAAGAAAACAAATTGCACGACGTAACGAGAGAAAATATCGAAGAGGCCTTGACACTGAACGTAAAGTGTAAAAAATGTCAAGTCCAGTGAGCGCAGAAGTGTAGACAACTTGGCAGCTGCGAGCAATCGTTTTCTTCAAATTTATCTTTCAAAAGTAATTTACGTTGAATCATTCATAAAATAAATTCGTTCCACCGGAAATAGTAGAAAGTATAACTTTTGCTGCACTCATCGCACGTTAGCCTTGACAATACTCATTAATTTTAATAGAAATTAATGCTTGCTAAGATTTCCCGAGGTAGCATGAAAACATACTAATAATTAGCGACGTAGACTATTTTTACCACTGTCAAAACATTTCTTAACATCCTGAAAAACACACGTTCACGATATGGATTTAAACATCGTTACATTCGTAAATTTCTTTGCCATCTTGTTTCTTGTTTTAGCATCTGCGAGGCTTTCTTAGGGAAGAAGAACAAGTCCTCAACTTTTATTCAATCTAGAACACGGTTGTTTAGGGAGAAAAAAACAGATGTGGTGAGATTTTGCCTCACGTTGAATGAGTGAATGCAGATAAGTGACAACGACAGACGAAAACTACTAGCAATGAGCTTCACTTCACCCCAGTCTTTAATGCCATGCTAACAGATTGAAAGATGAACCGACCTTGAATAAGAATCTTTCCAACCAGAAGCGAGAGGGATGAAATTTCGTCGACGAACTTTGCGCAAGGCTGCAAAGAATAATGAGCGAGCTTTACCACTGATTCTGAGTAAGATGTAATCCACAAGTGTGTGGAGTGGTTAAATTGAAATATTGAGCTCTTTTCCTGATTCTACATCGAGGATGACTTTTTGGTCTGGCTCTCACGAACACGAATTTCGGATTTCGAAGAAGGGAGTTCTGTGCTTCAGGGCTTCGGGGTTGGAGGGGGTTGTATACTTCCTCACAAAAGACGCAAAGAGTAAGGGAACGGAGGGCTTCAGCATGGAAGACGGGTGAAGGCTTCGTACGGTCACAATTTTCGACATTACAGGAGAAGGAACTCATGAAGCATCATAGAAAATCTTATCCGAAATTTAACGTTGAATAGATGCCAAGTTTTCGAACTTCGCAAATTTCAGAATTTAGACAAATGAAAAAGTAAAGCTGAAATGATCAAAAATGGAGAAACCTTAGGACTCAGACCCGCGACCAGCTTGCACGCCAAATTTCTCAAATTTTCGTCATTTTACTTGAACTTCCCTCCTCTCTTTTCTCAAAGCAGTTCCAGAAAAAAGCTCTGAATCATCATACAATAAGTGCTTTTTTAGTTTTATCACCTTCAAACGCTTTTCGGGTCATAACTTATCGTCAACTCGAAATCAGTTCTAAATTTAATTACGTTTTCACTCATTGACTTATCTATCAATCACGCAACGAAGATTTATTCAAAGATATCCCTCGCAGATTATCAGATTTCAATATGACGGAAAGTTCTTAGAACAACTTCTTTTAAAGTAGTGTAACTGACATCAAATATGTACAGCGACGATGGAAAATACAATCATTCTCAATTCAAATGAAGAGTCTTTATTTTGAAATAGTCTAAATCATGGAAAAAAATCAACGAAACAAATGATAAGGCAAAAAATTTGAGATGAAAAATACATCATCATTTTTGTTCCTGCACCTTCCTATAAGAGAGGTGCTGCAAAATTATTGAACAACCGACGAGAAATTCGAAAATTATTTGAAGTTGGATTCCTAATCGCAACTTCTAGACAGGGTCGCACCAAAGGGGCGGTAGAGGAGCTGAAACGTCTTCAAGACTGATTGTAGTCATGTTACCATATTGATGTACGCATACCAATGGACACAGAGAATTTTTTCTGGTAAAAAGCTCTCATCCTCTCACAGATAATTCCTGTGGGCTTCCCTGCCCCTGACGAATGATATTTTTGTTTCAAAATCAAATGTGCTTCAAAGACCACGACAAACAAATGCAGAATGCCGTTGAAATGATCAGGACTTGAACAACACTAGTCCATCGTTACAATGAAAAAAGCCTACAAACACGAAGAAGGCACAAAACAGATTACAATGGAAGCGAGTAATGTCATATTCCAGATCAGCATCATCATAGTGCAACGAAAATCAAGTCAGCAGCCAGAAAAGAGTCCTAAACAAGTTTTTGTCCAACTTAAGAGCGCACAAAATCAAGAACCCGGACGGAACGGAGAAATTCGTCGTCACACACGACTTGGATAATTGGTTCCGTCCTCATATTCTTTGAGATGAGAACGTTACTGATCCTACATCTCAAAGCTCCTCTCAATTTCGAGTATATATTTACAAGAATCATCCAAACCTAAATTTCACCAGGACTTTTACTCTTACGAACGTTAAAAAACATCAGCATCGAGTCGTATAGCCGAGAAAGTTTTCTCCCTCGGGTAATCGAAAGTTTCAATTAGAAATTCATACTCCGTCGCGCGATATTTCCTTCTCAAATTGAATACATTACTCCTTCATAATAACGATATTTCCACGAAACAAGCGGTACATGTCTTATCTTCGCGCACCGAAATTGGAGAATTTTTCTAAAAAATCACGAATTCGCTGTTCGTCGAACGAACAAAAGGCGCAGAAACGTGCAGCACACGATCTACACTCGTACCGCTTCCTCGTCGTCTCCATTCGACCGGGCATTCATAAACTTGAACGTCTTATCCTTTATCTTAACAGCGATGTAAACACGAATAAGAGACATTCATAATATTCTGTTCCTTATAACGTTCTGAATTTGATATAAAATCATAATAAAAAGAGAACATACTGCACCTATTTATGCAGAATTCATGACCAAAACCGTATACCTTACTGGTAGCGATATTATAAATAATCAGTTTAATCAGAAACGAACAAGTTGCTCTACGAAGAAAAACAAAAAGGAAAGGAACCTTCAAAGAGAACTCAGTATATAAACGGAGATACGAGACGTACCTACTACGATACGTAATATACATAAAATATACCGTATTTTTACTGAATAATAATTTGTATTCTTCTGTGTTGTCGGTCTTTCATTCCTTGTAAACATGGTGCCTTCTTCCGCTCCGCTCCTTGATCCATCGTGTGTGCAAATCGAGCTCGTATGGGGTAATTTATCGTACAATTCAGCATGAAAATTCACTGTCCATGCCCAGCATTCAACACGCTGAGCTATGTAGTTGAACGTTCACTAGTTCGCTGAGTCGTCGAGCGAATTAAATCACATTCTAGGAGGAAATTATGATAGACGTTTCAGTTTCAATACACCAAAGACAGTATTCATTCTCACTTCTTGGATTCTATCACCGAGCACCGCAAGATGAGACAAAGGTCAATGCTGCTATTCACTTTGGGAATATGTATTGAAAAATGCACTCTCATGATTACCATATTAATGAATATTGCAACATAGTCGACTGTTTTTAATGAGATTCTGCGGTCGTTGCCGAGGAAAATTATTACGTACGTTACTTTCATAACCGGCTTGGGGAGTACTTGATTGGTGATAAGTCCAATGAGCTGGTACGAACATCCACACATGATGAGTTGACTCCATTCATTCTCGATCTACGTTGACTGAGCAAGCAATTTCGAACCTCTTACAGTTCGATCCTCGAAAATGTAATACATTATGCAATGATAACACAATCGAGGGTGCTTCAAACACTCGAATTAGATAATGATATCGAGTAGTTACGGGTACGTCGTATCTCATAGTTCAGAAGAGGCTCTCGAACGAAATTTTGTACATACATTTATCGTTATAGTTACGTTCTAAAATAAATATATGGGGAGAAAAAAGACGTACCAGGACTTTTGTAAATCTCCTTTCCAGTTCATTTGGATCCGGCATCGGCAACTTGGTCGTACGAATACTGAGCCGTACATTGTGGGTTCTGGGCAACTCAACGGATGGTGGAGATTCTCCTTTGGCACTATGAGTGTTACCCATTTTCAATTCATTATTCGATTTTTTCGTTTTGAAGCAACAAAACACATTCACTTCACCATTCCGCATTTAAATTCTGAAAAAATGCAACAGGTACCGGAGAAATGGACAAACACAAGAAAACTACGCAACGCTAACCAACAGCAGATCACCGGAATTTATCGTCAACTGTTGTTGTTGTAATCGTACTCGACGCTAGTCACAAAACGAACTGTCTGGCTGTTGAGAGAGATTCGAGATTCATTCATGAGCGGCTAAAGTGCACACGTAACACGACGCAGTGCCGTTCTTCGTAAGGGAACCGCACGCAGTCATCTCCATCTAGCAGAATCAAGAATGATATTTTTCATTTTACAATCGATGAATGTCACGAAGAGTATTCCTTGTTGTGACGAAAAATAGCAGGAGCTATTGACCACACTACTGACCCGTTGAATTTGAATGACTGACTAGAAACCTTGATAATTCAAATTTTAATTTTTCAGTCGGTTCAATCAATCTCACTCAAGCTTATCTCACAAAACACGAACACAAACAACAACTCACGAAGTACGCAGCGTGCAGCCAGTGCAGTCCTTCCAATAACAGAAGAACAACACCTTTTCCGCTGAATGCTGACTGAACGATTTGAAATGTAGCGTTCAGTGGAGCTTTAGAATTATGAAATAAGGAGAGCTAGTAGCGCTCCAAACATTGTAAACAATACATTATTATAATTATAAACAATTATTATAAAGAATATATTATCGCAGATCCTTCACTCCCTCTTATTGGGATGTTAACCTATATTTGGCAGCGCTAGAATCGCCTTCCTCTCTCGCCGCACTCGCTTGAATTTCTGGGTGACGATTTTACGTTCAATGTATTTGGCCATAAGAATCGTGATTTTCAATTAGTCGTAGATGACTCAATACTTCATTAATAGAATTGCTTCTTTCAGTTATCGATTCTCTTGAAGTATTTACACGATTTATAGGATATAATTTTTCGACAATACGAATTGTAATCATTTAAATCGTATTTGAAAATTGCAAATTCCGCATCGTGAAGCATGGTACGTTAAAATTATCCCCCACATGTTCAAACACGGCTACCAACTTACGTAACTTAGGTTAACATCCCAATTACTATACGAGTAGGTAAGTAACTATAACTTCCAAGGGTGTGCTCTATCTCAGTGAACTGGCTCTACCTAGTCATTAACACATAAAATGGTGTATTGCGCGTTGCGAATTTTGCCCAAAGATATTCTAAACTGCGTATTTTTGTAGATGAATCACAGAAATATGCGGCTAATTGGTTTACACACAAACTAATTTCATTCTGTAATTGATACTTAGTTGTCAATTCAAAGGTGGCTATTTTGGACGTAACTTTTGAAGGTTTCCTTACTAGTTCTCGGAACATTTTGAGAGCTTTTAAGTACCTAACTAGCCGTATACTCCTCAACTTCAAGAATAATTACGCGATATTTTGAACAATTCTGAACATTATTCATAGAGATTAGAGTTATCCGTGGGCAAAAATCGCACTCACAACTCATCATTTTATATTATACCCGTGTATTTTGTGGGCGTGTGTGTGAGTGACTATGTAGAGTATACCTAAGACGAAATAAAATTGTGGTAGGAATGATGAAATTTCATATATATGTTACGCCGAATCCGTCAAATTGCCGATTTTCTCAAATTGGCAGAAATTTTTACCAAATTTATAAAATTGGCAATATTTCTACTCGATCTGAAGTACCTGGAAGATAAACGTCGAGAATATTTTCAAAAAAATTTATATGAACACATTAAAAGCAAATTAACATCAAAAATAAATTTTTCAATTGGAAGAAGTCAATCATTATTGGTTATAATTTTATTTAATAAATGAATGAAAAAATCAGAAAAAAAGTTGATCTTCGTTATTAACAAAGTCAAGCGCGCGCAAAAAAAATGAAAATCAGAAAAATTCAATCGTCGTCATTATGAAAATACAGTACAGCAGAAAATATTAAAAAATCACTATTTGTGATTATCACATGTATGTCCGGGATGACAGGCCGAATTGCACCCAACCCCTGTTTGTTACAGGCACATATTTTCGTGGTGCAATTTGTACGGCACAAGCACTTACGGTACCCCTTTCCCAGTGCCCACTTTACGTGTGTAGTTTCATTCTTCACTTGAAAATGGTCATTGAACGCGATGAAGAAAAAAAAAAACGATTGGAAAAAAGAGAAAAAAAAATATTACGTACGTAGGTCTTCAATTTACTACCAAAATTCAGTTGCTCCTCTCATAAAATTGTGAAAAAGAAGAAAAGAAAAAGTTGGAAGATAAGATAAAGAAATATTATTACTTTCAATCTCAATATTTCAGTTGCTTGTTTTATAAAATCGGCAGACAGTTGCCGATTTCATGAATCGGCAAAATTTCTGTCGATTTGAAAAAATCGGCAATTTGAAGGATTCGGCGTAACATACTCGTATTTCAAGAGATGACAAAATGATCATACTTGGTCCAGGTAAAGCGATTTTATCGAGGAAAGGGTCGAATATATTGACTCATATTTTTCTTTGCTGATAAATGTTTAACTCAATAATTATGATGAAAACTTCATAAACGTTTATGCCGACTAAGAATTGTTATGTTTTAGAAAGATCTTAGAATAACCGTCATCAATTTGTAATAGGTATTTAGACGATTTCAATTTTGCCGATAGTGTTGATAGCTGATAATTATATAATATTATGTGTCTTGGTAATCACTGAGAATAAACTCCTAAAATGCGAGAAAAGATAGGATGATTTCCTACCAAATAAAAATTGAGAGAAAAATATTTTGAAGATGTAAGACATCATTTAAATTATGAAACATATCAAAAATCTGGACGTTGGAAAAAAAAAAAAAAAAAAAAAAAAACGAGTTTCCTCATTACTGATGGTATTGACTTATATTCAGTTTTTAAGACTGTCAATGAGTGATGTAAGTATATTCTGCGACGCAAATGACGATTAATTCTGATTTCATCTGACACAAATTAACAATTATGGAAAAGCTAGGAACAGAACATCTACTGTGCTTCTCTTGTATCAATATTTTTCATCATCATCAATATTATCCTTGTCCATTATTCATTATTCGTTTGTGATTCTGGTAGTCATGATGAGAAGTCAAGTCAAGTCGAAGGCCTGATAGTCCAACCTGGGACACTCTAGAGCAAGCCGAAACTACGTCATGTCAAGTACAAGAATACCTCACGTAATCACGAGTCACACTCATACTCACGGTACCAAGTAGAACGACCTTGTAAGCTGCTGGGCTTGAGCACAACTTGCCCATGTGCGTACAAAATCGAGAACTTCAAAAGTCCGAAACCACTAACCAGGCGATAACATAATAATTCCTCAGGTCCACGATGAATACTGATGAGAATGACGATTCTCAAATTCAGGTTAAATTAATCACGAAGCAAGATAAGTGAGTTTCCAAAGCTGATATCTTTTCCGTGTTAAGTAGAATTGAGAAATCGCTATGCAAAAGAAATAAAAATTGAAACATATATTTTTTTTTCTATTGCTGGTTGATATGAATCACCTCATGAAGTAGTTCATCTCCTGAAATGATATGATCTGTTTCAATTTCAAAGGTATGCGGTTCCTGATACATCTCTTTACGTGCCAACGAATATCACCGTCGACGGATTAAATGAATTGCTTGTTGAATTGCTAAAAAGTAAGACTTCATCAATGGCATAGTAGTATTCCCGATCGTGATAAGTTCACATGATCTTTAAATTTATTTAGCTCATTCGAACGATGTTGATGAAGAGAAGATAAGGTTCGATTTCCTCGTTAATGATGAACTATTGCGTTGCAAATTGGGTGAACATCTTTCCACCAATAAGATCAGCATCGAACGAGAACTCTCAATCGAGTATATTGAAGCTACTCCTTCTCCAGAACCATTAGATTGTCTACAACATGATGATTGGGTGGCAGCGGTACATGCATCCGAGAAATGGTAGGATTATCACTTACGTGTAGAGAAGAAAATCTTTATCTTATACATGTAAATTTTAACTTATAATTGTATCCAGGATCCTTTCCGGTTGTTACGATAATTCATTACATATTTGGTCCGCCAAAGGCAAACACCTTCTAGCAATTTCTGGCCACAATGGCCCTGTAAAAGGAGTATCGTGGATCAGTTGTGATTCACCAGTGGCTGCTTTTGTCAGGTAAGTTCTACTTATCTCACATTGAGTGAGAAATTTGCGAATATGATTTCGTATTCTTACGATTCAGCGTTGGGCAAGATCAAACAGCATTGTTGTGGGAATGGGATATTGAAAAAAATTCAGTGAAATCGAAATATGTTTGTCGTGGCCACGAACGATCTATAAATTCTGTTCATTGCCGGCCTTCGGATTCGGTATTCGTTACCGGTGGGTGGGATTCCACGTTAAAAATATGGTCTTCTGGTATGTATTTTGTTTCTTCTCATTCATCGCGAAGGAAACAGATTGTCTCTCACGCTACGTTTCTTTTGACAGATACTTCAACTCCTTCAAACTATGTTCAAGGGGAATCGAGTTCGAAGAAACGAAAATGCGAAGCGCCTGAAGTTCGAGTGTGTACTGATTCGTGGTGTTACATTCTGTTGTATAATTGTCATATTTTACCGTGGTCGATAATCTTCTTTTTTACAGGTTCCTAAATCTACATTAAAAGGTCACCGAGAAGCGATATCAACTGTCCAGTGGGTTGATAGTGATGAAATTATGTCCGCGTCCTGGGATCATACCATAAAATTATGGGACGCCGAATACGGTGGTACCAAAGCCGAAATTATTTCCCAGAAATCCATATTCGGTGCGGATCATTCCGAAATGAATCGATTGATAGTAGCTTGCGGTGCTGATAGACATGTTCGATTATTCGATCCTAGATCAAGTGGTAAGTCTTGATTATCAGGGAAAGTCTGTATTAGCCAGAACAATGCACGTCCGGGAGTTTTTCTGCTATGTCGAAAAACGAGTTGAAAAATGAATTTTCGTTCGCATTAGTAATAGATTTTCATGAAATTGGTTAAATTCGGATTTTTAGTTCATTGATCACCAATGATTTTGTTCATAACATTTTGAGAAATGATCAAATAGCAGTATAATCTAGATTTCAGAAACTAACTCCAAACTTTTAGAGAAACTTATATTCTGAAATTTCTTCATCTAAATGGAACCTGAACCAATTTCGGTACTGAATCATCATCAGTTTGTATACTTGTAGCAAAGAAAATTCCCTTCCTAATTAGTGAGTCTTGCGAAGTCATTCAGAATTATTCGTTTAGAACTTCGCCTCATGTGATCTGAATTCCTAGTTTTTATTTCCTACAAATTATTTATGTATCATAATGGAAGTCTTAATAATTTGTACTGTCGAATTTTTATGTTACAGATAGTAATATCGTGAGAAAAATTTTTTCATCCCATAAAGAATGGGTAAATGCTGTGAAATGGTCTCGGACTAATACTAATTTATTTGTATCTGGTAGTTACGATCACGATTTAAAACTGTGGGATTTAAGAAGGTAAGTCGTTAGCTTATAAATTCTTCTTGGTCAAAAAGACCTGAACAGAATACAAAACTTGATATTTTTTCTTTCTTTTCAGTGGTAATACACCCTTATACGATCTGTTAGGCCACGAAGATAAAGTATTATGTTGTAATTGGTCGAAAAAGGATGTCATCGTTTCTGGCGGCTCAGATTGTACCTTAAGATTATTCAGCGTCAAAGAGTAATATGCAACCAAGAAAGTTAAATATTTTTTCAAGTTTGTTTTCCAAAATTATATCGTGAAATTTAGAAATACACGGCCACCAATTCGTAAATTTATTTTCCCTTTATCGCAAAAAACAGTTCTCATACGCCGTCTTGATAAAATGCAGTTTTCGTTATCAAAATTTTAGGTAATCATATGTATATTTTTTTCTCTTAGTTTTCGAGGATGACGCAAATAATTCGTGATGCCGATAATGGTGCTTATGTGCGAGAAAATTATTTGGGGAAAGGGGCTTTTTCAAAATCTTATATCCTAAAGAAAGACGGTCGTACCTTTTGCGGAAAATTCATACCAAAAGAAAAGAATCAAGTAGAACGGAATTTGGACAGCATTCAAGAATTTTCTATTCTGTCGAGGCTCGAGCACAAAAACATCGTCAATTTTGTAAAGTGTATCGAAACGCCGAGTAGTTATTGTCTGATCACCGAATATTACCCTCACAAGTCGATGTTCGAATTGATACAAAGGCGTAGTAAGTTGACTATATACGAGGTTCGTTATTTCTCCAAGCAATTACTATGTGCGCTAAAATACCTGCACGACAATAACATCGTTCACCGCGATATCAAACCTCAGAACATGCTGCTCGATGAAAATTTAATTTTAAAATTGTCGGATTTTGGTATGGCAGTCGTATGTCCGAAGTCAAATTCAATTTACAAAAAACACATCTACGGCACACCTAATTACATCAGTCCAGAGATGATTACTGAAACCATAAGCAGATACAACAATAAGGTAGACATTTGGGCCGTCGGTTGTTTCTTGTATCACATGTACACTGGGCGAACGCCTTTTCGCGGTAAAGAGGAGAAAATGTTGTATTCCAATATTCAAAATTGCGTCTACGTTGTACCGGATGATATGCCGGAAACTTTGACAATTTTAGTGGCGAAAATTTTACAAAGAAATCCGGATAGAAGACCGACCGCAAGACAGATACTCGCCGATGATTTTTACAGGAAAGGTTTCATACCGAATTCGTTACCTATTACAGCTTTGGTTGAGAAACCTAAATTCATCGTACCGGCTAGAGAGGAAAAACCACCCGTCGGTATGGTAACACATCAGAGAAGCGAGGATTCTACGAAATATTGCGAAAACAAATGCTTACGTAGGTTCCTAAGTCATTACGAGAATCACCTCACTCAACTGATTAACCGGGGATCGTGTACAAAAACTCAAGAAGGAGGTAATCCTGGTAAGACTTTATACTACGACATCGAGCATCCGATGTTAAATCCACTGGTATGGGTCAAACAAATAGTAAAACAACAACGACATATCGGATACGTTCTCAATGATGGAACTAGAGGAGTTTTATTCGATGACCGTACCGTATTGGTTCTACTCCCGAATAAACTGAATTTGTATTACGTAACCGGTTGCAAGCAGATAAAGTTCTATACCATTAATAGGCATTCGAGCGGATTGAATGGCAAATTGGCCATTTTGAAGTCAATATTCAACCTACATTTTTCTTCCAATAACTCGGATAGTAGTGGTTCGTTGGAGAACAACGATTGGTTACCTATGTTACCCTATCTGCAGTCGTATTACGAGACGACGAAGTATTATATTCTTTTGATGTCGAACGGTCTATATCAAATAATATCGAAAACCGGCGATATTACTCTTCTGTTGTGTATGAAAACGAACGGGTTCTCTGTACTGAATAAGGAGGAGAAACTGAAGACGTATGATTTGAACTCGTTGTTTCAGTTCCACTATCCGGACGGATTGTACAGGAACTTACAAATTGCGTCCGCATCTCTTCGTCGTGTGTTAACCAAAAATCAATGTTTCGCGTGTAAGAAGGAAGTCGAAAGTATGAAACTGGATGATGAATTCGCTTTGAAAACAAGTCTGGACGAAAAATCATGATACGAATTGATGGCAATTTATTGTATATTTTTCGTTTATTTGAAAAATTGGAAGAAATTATCGAGAAATAGTACTTTCGTATTTTTGTATATAAACCTAGTCCTGAGGAGAAGACGTGTAAAATTTGAAATAGATTTTTTGAAAAAAAGAAGAGCGTCATATTTTTTATGCTTCTTTAGGTGGCTTCCAGATTGCACTGTTGATGATGCGATGATTAAAATTCTATCGTTATAAGGAAGCTACTTGGTTATATGATCGAGATCGTTAAAAATCTTTCAAACTCTCTGATTCTTTTTTTTTTTTTTATATGAGTACATATATTGTATTCTAATTTTGATGAATCCGCCTGTGGTAACATCCTCTCTCTTTCTTGTTTCTAAATAATAAACTGTATGATACCTATGATATTTGTGACGAAATCTGAATGTACACTGTCGTAGCTTGAGGAAGGATTCATACATCGAAATTCGCATGATTTCTCGCAGCGAATGAAGAAAAAAATATCGATAAATAGATAATATTTTTATTTCTCTCAATCATTTTCATCGAATTGTTATCATCATCGTCTTTATTTGACTAATAAAAATGAAAAATTTGGGTGGAGATTGTCATTCTCTGCGCCTACCCATGCAGTTCAAAAGCCCTGCAGGTACTTCTCGGATACCTCTTCTTCATGTCAGTGAATCAGAACCTTCAAAAAGTAGTGTATGATAATCGTTTATTCATTCGAAGAGAAAAAACAAGAAAATCGGAAACGTCTACAAGGTGCTCTTTTCCTTCAATCCTTCGACGTATACAGAGTAAAATTTCTGATCGTCTTGAAAAATAGACAACTTCGATCGCAATTGTAAAAATATGAAGTACAGTGCAGAAGTATTTTTAGTATTCTAGCTGACGGATGAATTTCAGTCTATTCTATGATGGTATATAATGAAATCTCTATAGGTAAATAAAATACCTAGGTATAGAGAGATCTATATTTCCATATCAACAGTTGGTACGTGCTAGGTATTATTTAAACTGACTCGATTTTTCGATTTTTTAGTCAATGGAAGACTGCACTGTACTTACATTCAGGTATACGAATAGAAATGTTCTTGATTCTACATCGTTACAAATTATTACAATTAGATAAATATCTACAGAGAGTACAGTAAAAATAAGAACGGAAAAACAAAACTCCGAGAGTTATAGAATATAAATAAACTCCTCTAAGTTCACTCCACGCTGTAAATTGTTATAACAATGCTTAAAATTATTGTACAGATACACGAAACAGTTGATTCAATTTTCGAAAAATTGAGGATTACTCTTCGCATAATGGTAACCGTCATCGTCGTTGTTCCTGGTGAAATATCCGAAGCCTACGTTATCTATCGGATCGATGTCCCTCTTTGTGAACGTGCTAAAGCCAGATCGATCGATGGGATCGAAATTCCTCTTGGTAAACGAGCTAAAGCCTGATCGATCGATCGGATCGAAATTTTTCTTAGTGAACGTGCTGAAACCTGATCGATCGATCGGATCGAAATTCTTTTTCGTGAAAGTGCTAAAGCCTGACCTATCAATGGGATCGAAATTCTTCTTTGTGAAAGTACTGAAACCTGATCGATCGATCGGGTCGAAATTTTTCTTCGTGAACGTACTGAAGCCTGACCGATCGATCGGATCAAAATTTCGTTTAAGAAAGGTGCCAAAACCGGAACGGTCGATGGGATCGAAATTCCTCTTGATTGCGGATGAACCAAAATCGGAAAAATGGTTTGTTTGAAAATTAGTATCTCTCTTGGTGAATGTTCCGAAACCAGATCGATCAATCGGGTCAAAATTTCGTTTGAGTCGGGACCCGAGGTTTGGAAGCGAGTTGCTTATCATACGCCTGCGCCTCAAAAAATCTCCGAAGCCGGATCTATCAATGGGGTCGATATTTGCCATGTTAAAACCATTGAATTCTAGAGAATCGAATGGGTCGATGCTCCTCTTATTGAACGTCGAAAAGCCGGAACGATCAATGGGATCAAAATTCCTCTTGGGTTGAGAAGGCGCCACCATGTTTGGATGAGGTCTTTCCACTTCCTGCTCGTTTATCAGATTTTCTAGCTGAAACGCGTTCCATTGCGGAGATCTTTCTGATTGTTTGTAGGTTGCGGAATTATTTTCACTGAAAGAAATAGGAAATGAAAATGAAAGATTTAGATAGGCCTATGTATATAGGGTTGGTATACTATGGAAAATTTGAACGCGGCTAAACATTTTGATCTAAGGGAAGATAAAAATTATTATCAAACTTGAATTGGGTTGCTCTCTACTTCTACGTATTCCCTTCCTGGCGGAGATACTCGCGTAAAGAATATTAAAGGCCCAGTTATAGCCCAGTTCAATCCAGTTTTTAAATTTTAAAAATGCCTGACCGGTAGAGGTAAACTACTTTCATGACTGTAGGTTGATAGTAATATTGCACCGAGTTCTGTTCTATGAAAGCCGGACAAGCGACAAATTAACAATTTAGAGGAGAAGGTGTCTTGTAGCCGAGCGCTAGACCCTATTCTATGGATCGCTTCCTTGTACCTTGGCCGCTTTTTACAGAACTCGGTTCGTATCTACAACATTCATGATCGCTTCATTTCGCCGAACATAGCACTCAAAATTCGTTTTTTACTTTTTTCGTACTAGTTGTGTGTAGTGATATACTGAAAAGAATATCATCTTCCGTCAAGTAAATGTTTACAAACTAACCTACATTGGTCTGTACCTAGAAGAATTAAGGCAACATATAATTATCTAATCTATGAAACAACTTCAGAATAAACATCAGTGGGTACAAAACAAAAATTAAATTCTTTCTTCTACGGGTACACAGCCTGAAATTTATTCGCGTACAAAATGACGTAGTAATCCTTGATACAAGGATTAAGTTTATTATTTGCACTACCAGGCCAGGGATAACTCAAATTAAATGAAACAATGAAACTGAGGACAACTCTTTCCGTAGTTTTCTTTATGAAACAATTTTTCCATCTAGCTGACATTAACTTTCAGCTTCAAGAAAAAAAAAATGTGAAAAACTTTCGAAAGAAAAATACAGAATTACTCTTTAATTCCGACTACCTAACACGAGGTTATTTTCTGGTAAAACAATTTAGGTCCGGTTATTGCGTACGAATGATGTCGCAGGTATCAAGATGATTTTCTGAATTCGAATAATTAGTGGAGTTTTTGATGGAAACGCGTTTATCTAATGAAAACTATACCGGTTAAGCTTTAAATATTATCATGGCGGAGATATTATTCACTTCCCGACAAATTGTATCTATAATCGAACTGGTAATGAACATTTTTGAGTAAGTATCCAAGTATGAAAATTATTATTATTTCCTTTTTTAATTATCTAGGTAACTTGAGTTTCTTTTTTTTTTCTCAGCGGAACTCCGAACGAAATCTTAACTTTTTCTTCTTCCTTTAAATTATTCAAATGGGATGGGCTCCTTAGTCCTATGACCTTAAAATTTGTTTGCATGTTGAATAAAAAGTATTTTTTGATTTTGATAGACTGAGTTTTAATGCGTACGTAGTGCGTATAGCAGTTTAATCACCATATTATCGATAATTTCTTACGATTTGTGTACGCTCTGAAATTAGATTGTTGGTATGAAGTTTTGCGAAATAATTAGGAATCATACATTCGTTGTTTCACGAAAAAGAGCTACCCTTGATTAGTTAGTCGATTTCTGAAACATTGAGGCGAGATGTAAGAACCATCAGTGTAGGCCTACCTAATCTAATGTCTAGAACTTCTTTCTGGAAACGCGAAGAAAATCCCAAATTTCTTTATACACATAAAAACTTGTACTCTGTGGGATTTTTCACCTCCTTCTTGGCTAGAAACTTGATCATTATTGAAATAAGGCTGCGCCGAGCGAAAAAGTACAAAACTTTGAGAAAATAATTATTTTAGATTACCTCGATAACGTCTCCGGGGTTTCGAAATATTTCATACCGGTACCTATAAATAGAAAAATACAAAATTATACATTGGCTTCGTCATTACATTATCGGGTTCTAAATGTCAAAATAAGCTACGAAGTATAATAATAATAAGATACCGCAGCTTTCTAATTGTATACAAATAGTGCTAACGGTGAATATTTCATAAATTTTCACACTCGTTAATAAATCGCGAAGGAGAATCAATTCAAGATTATCCTCTAGCTTACGCGGGTTATTTGAATGGACAAGGCGCCGACAGAACGCAATGAACTTTTAAATGAACACGAGTCATGCTGTGAGTGTGCTCTTTCTTGGTAAAGTCCGTTTTTCCTTGCCAATTTAATGCCGAATAATGAACAGTCCATAATGCAGTATTGCTGAATACAAAAAGTTTGTAGCTGTACCGTTATCCTCTACGCGAAGTAGGTGAAATAAATGTAAATACTGTAAATATTTTTTGGTGAGTAAATGTCCGGCTGTTTAAACTGTAGCATGTATTGGAAACTACTAGGATTATTAGGTGTTCATCAGTCACGTTCGTGTGAAGAGAACATCTATAAATAGTCGCGAGATTTCTTGTTCTTGAAAAGAAAGGAAGGAAAGGTTTTACGACAAACACATGTGCCTAGGTTTAGACGAACTGACTGCACTTTCAACGTTTACCATTGTAATTGAGCGATGATTGTGTCGTTCTACAGTCAACGATCTTCAACGAATGTAAAAAAAATCCTGTATCGGATTATAAGAAATAGGCTGGCGCGGGTAGCCGGGTCCAGGGACGCGACCGGACGAAAGTACGCGCGATCGAGAAGGGTAGGTTTCAAACTGCTCTGTTTATTAGTAAATCAGTTCGGTTAAATCGTGGTCGATCGTCGAAGTTACTAAGCGTCTAATGTTGTATTGTTGTGTCGAGGTTTTGTTCGATTGTAATTAGAAATTAACTTTTTGGAGAAAGTACTCTCATAGGTGGTGACGGAGTATATTCGTATACGTGTAGGGTGCTCTTAATAAGTTGATTCGTACGTTATTGAGCTACTGATATCGTATTGGTGAGTTGGTTCACTGAGCACCATTCTTTTATCGTTATAATATTTAGATCGATGTACGAGTAGGGTACAATAACTATATTCATAGTTACTACTTAACTATAGAGAGCATAAGTTAATTAATTATTGTGGGCTGGCTAGTCAGGGAAGAGTCGGTCTCCCGTTGAGGAGGTTACAGTGACCGAAGGACTGGTCAGGCCGCTGAGACGGCTGTAGTTGGATTTTTCTTATTGAGAACGCACAAGTCCATCAGGGTCGTTTGTATAAACGGACTGATCGAGATGTTGACAGTATTTGAGTACAGATCGCCGGATGAGGCAGTACTTCAGATGGTTATAAATACAGATCGCCGACCGAGGCAGTATTTAAGTACAGATCGCCGATGAGGCAGTATTCGAGCACAGATCGCCGACTGAGGCAGTATTTAAGTACAGATCGCCGACGAGGCAGTGTTTGAGTACAGAGCGCCGACCGAGGCAGTACTTTGTTTTGTACATTGTTGCATGCATTGTTTATGGTAGACGTTGGTTAGATTAAGGCCACGTCTGATGGACGTTTTGGCATTAGATAAGGCGCTACTGGATTAAGTAGATGGTAGTCGACGCTGTGGGTGAGCCACATGTAGAGCGTCGGGGGTCTGGCTCACAAATCGTTGGTAGAGGCCGGCCAACCTCTGCCTTCGTGGTAGTGGGAGGATCCTGCCTTGATTCGGACTTGTGCAGAAAAGGGATATAAAGAGGAGAGATACGTTGGTGGTAGAATCTTCTTGTAATTTTCATTGGTTAGATCTGAGCACTGTTTGACCACCAACACTCTCATTAGAGTTTTTGCGGGTTCTGCTCGTCATATAGTTTAGACTAGCTTATTATTAGCGATGGGAGTAGTGCTCAACCATTTTTAATTTTACAGGGATCGTTTATGACGTAAAGAACCAAGCAGTCACCGTCAGCGCAGGTAATTAGAATCAGTAAGATAAGTCAGTCTAGTTGTCGAAGGTTAAAATTCTGTTCTATTATTGTATTGACGCCTTGCTTAGTTCAGAACAGGCAACTTGTACTCCTCTCCCTCTCCCTTACACGAAAAATTAGCTTCACATTAATCAGAAGTGGGATTGCCCTGCCCTATGTTATTCTGACGCGTTAAATTAAATTTTAGATCGTTATTTAGGTCGAAAAACCTGCTGGTGGCTGAATTGGTTCAGAGTGAAAATTATCATCGCTTAACGTTCACAAATATCTATGTTTGTTTTTTTTTTTAGCATTTTCTTTCATCATGTCTTCTCGCTCAACTCGTTCAAATCCCTTGGGTTCTGCTGAATCAAATATTGTCAACGTCCCTGTCTCTCAACCCCTTCGTAAACGCGCGCGCCCTAATGAATGTTCTTCAAATTCGTCATCTACTGTGGTCACCAATGACCAAATTTCCGATATGTTCGCCGCCTTTACCTCTATCGCGTCCTCTCTCGCCTCAAGGGAGGAAAATTTCTCTGTTTTGGCCGACAAGCTTGTGAACCGGCCACCCCGTAACACCATCAATGGAGACTCCATTCCCGAATTCGATCCTTCTAAAGACGACATCACGGCGGAAGAGTGGGTCCGTCGAGTAGAGCAGTTACAAAGCATCAATGAGTGGACAGAGGCCGCTACTATCCACTATGCTATAGGGAAGATGAAGGGGTTAGCGTCCAAATGGTATAGGAGTCTCCCGGACGTCGAGTTTAGTTGGGAAGAATGGAAATGGAAGATTGTGGCAGCCTTTCCTAAGAAAATTTATTTTCCCCAACTGTTAGAGGAAATGTTGGCCCGGAAGAAAAAAGAGAGTGAAACTTACACCGAGTATTATTATACTAAATTAGCTCTCCTGAACCGCCTCAAAATACAGGGAAAAGATGCTGTGGAATGTATTACCCATGGTATAGTAAATTCGATTGTGCGAACTGGTGCTGAGGCCGGTCAACACACTACTCCGGAATCCCTCTTTCAATACCTAAACAGTGTGAAGTCCGATGCGGGAACTAAGAAATTCTACCCTGAAAAACGGAACAATAATTTCGGTAAAGGGAGCAAACATATGGCAGACACTTCCTCGATTAAGTGTTTCCTGTGTAATAAGACTGGTCATCGGGCCCGATCTTGCTTCCTGAATACTAAAAAAGAGGCTGGAAGTAAAGATGGCGAATCTTCAAAGTCCAGTGCTAGCCAGAAGTTTGGCATCAGGAAAGAGGAGGGGAAAAGTAATGTAGGTCAGAGTACCAACCCCCGTCGTTGTTATACCTGTAATGAGCCCGGCCATACCTCTTGGAATTGCCCCAAGAAGACTAAGGATGCGAAAGAGTCACGCCCAACTGTCTGACTCATCACCCCCACTGCCACTCAACGAGATAAGTACCACAAAAGTATAAAAGTCAATAATACTACTCTACCAGCGTATATAGATTTTGGAAGTAAGGTCATCACTATTCGAGAATCGGCATGTAAAGAAATAGGTTTACCTATTGAGGATCACCAGATATTACTCAGAGGTTTTGGTGAAGGGAGAGTCTGGACCTTAGGTAAGACCAATTTTGAGCTGGGCATTGATACAGTCAGTGCTCATGTAGTTGCACACGTGGTGCCGGATTCTGCTCAACCTGAACCCATTTTGGTAGGGCAAACCTTCACTGAATTACCGCACATTCTTGTGGTGAAGGACTCTGAGACTTTGACTTTTGTACCCCATGGCAGTGGGATTTCAACTACTTCAGCAATTGTAAGTGCAGGAACTGCAAATGACTCGCAAACCATTGGAGACGTTCGACTGATAGAGGCCCCTGAGCCCATAGGATTGGATGAGGTCACAATAGGCAATGTGTCTGACCAAGATAAGACCATGTTAATGGATACCCTTGCAGAGTATCGAGACTGCATTGCTCTTACACTTAAAGAGCTAGGGTGTGCAAAGGACGTCTCAATGAAGATTGAATTAACAGACACAACTCCATTTTCATACCGTCCTTACAGAATGCCTCAGGTTGAACAGCAAGCCATTAACGACATGGTGGGTGAATTATTGGAGGCGGGTTTGATTCGTGAGTCTAACTCCCCATACGCTTCACCTGCTATCCTCATCCCAAAGAAAACTGGAGACAAAAGAGTATGCATCGATTACCGGAAGCTGAACTCAAAAACAGTTAAGGATAACTATCCAATCCCACGGATAGATGACCAGATTGATCAACTTGCCGGATCTACGTGCTACATTGGATTGGATCTCAAATGTGGCTACTACCAAATCTTGATGGATGAAGGGTCTCGTAGGTTCACTGCATTCATAACGACGCAAGGTCAATTTGAGTGGACACGTTTACCTTTTGGATTGACCAACGCTCCTCGCGTTTTTCAAAGGTATATGGATAAGGTGTTGAAGCCTGTTAAGAAGTTTGCGGCTGTATACCTCGATGATATCTTGATACATGCGTCTTCACCGCAAGAAGCCATCTCCCGTTTAAGAGAAGTGCTGGAATTGTTGAGGCAAGCCAACCTTACACTACATCTTGGCAAATGTACATTTTTAGAAGATAGGGTTTCTTTCTTGGGTTTTGAGGTCGAAAGGGGAATGATCCGACCAGGACAGGTAAAAGTTGAGGCTGTTTGTGAGTTTCCTCAACCGACCACCGTACACAATGTGCGACAGTTTTTAGGACTCACAGGTTATTTTCGGCACTTTGTTCAAAATTATGCAACTACTGCCCGACCACTAACTCAACTCTTGAAGCAAGATGAAGCATGGCAGTGGTCCAGCTTGCAAGAGAATGCTTTTCAAAAGCTGAAAGAGATTCTTGCCTCACGTCCCGTTTTAGCTGTGTACAAATCTGGAGCAGAAACTGAAGTCCACACTGATGCTAGTAGTCGAGGGGTTGCTGGGATTTTATTACAGAAACAGAACAATGAAAAGCTTCATCCAGTTGCTTACTACAGTCGCCAAACCAAAGAGGTTGAGCAACGTTATCACTCATATGAGTTGGAGATAATGGCGATTGTAGAAAGTTTGAAAAAGTTTCGGTGCTATCTACTAGGTACCCGCTTCAAGGTTGTGACAGATTGTAATTCTATTAAGGGTCTAGCGAAGAAGGCTCAATTGACGGGTAGAATTGCAAGATGGTGGCTCCAATTGCAAGAGTTTGATTTCAGCGTGGAGTACTGTCCAGGCGAGCGGATGAAACACGCTGACGCACTGAGTAGGAACCCTATTAGTCAAGAAGAAATGGACGACAATTTCGTTCTTCGGATTGAACCAGCGGACTGGGTTTTGTCGGCTCAACTGACAGATCCAGAGATTCAGAAACTAAGAGAAATACTTCTTAGCTCAGAGGAAACTTCTGAAACGCAGAAAGTACGAGCCACTTTTGCCCTGAAGAAAGATAGGGTTTATCGAGTCACGCCGAAAGGTCTATTGTGGTGTGTACCAAGAGGGATGCGTCACGAAATAGTCCAAAGTGCGCACACTTCAGTAGGACATGCGGCTACTGAGAAAACCCTCCTCAAAGTGTCAGAGGCATATTGGTTTCCAGGTATGCGAAAATACATAGATCGATTCATAAAATGTTGTATACGATGCCTGTATTCCAAGAGGAAAGCGGGCAAACCAGAGGGTTTCTTACACCCTATTCCCAAAGGTAAGGAGCCTTTAAAGGTTTTTCATCTGGATCACGTTGGACCATATCCCATATCAAAAAGGAGAAACGAACATCTGATTGTAGGCGTGGATGGCTTTACAAAGTTTACCTTTTTGAAAGCAGTAAGATCTACCCGCACCAAATTTGTGGTTGAATATTTGCGAGATATATTTGCCACTTATGGAGTGCCAAAAGTTTTGATCACAGATCGTGGTTCGGCTTTCACATCTGGGATGTTTGCTGATTTCTGCGCTCAAAACTACATCACCCACATCAAGATAGCGGTTGCCACGGCTAGAGCCAATGGTCAGGTTGAAAGGCTAAATGGTGTTGTGGGCAAGGCGTTGAAAACCTTGGCAGAAGAAGAAAACCGCTGGGATGAGCAAGTGAGGGCGGTGCAATTTGCGGTAAACAACACTGTCAACCAATCTACCAAACGGACTGCTAGTCAATTACTATTGGGGTACACACCGAGAGGTACAGGTGATACACCCTTACGTGATGAAGTGACCTTGGTCTCCTCAGTGATTGAAGATATTGTATTGGAGAGGGAAAACGCTGCAAAAGAGATCGAGAAAGCGCAGGCTGTACAACAGCGATCCTTCAATACTAAGCGACGAGAGGCCCGACAGTACAAGGTTGGTGACCAAATTTTGATGGAACAGCAGGTGCAAAGTGATGGCACCAGTCGAAAAATGAAGGACATTTATCGAGGTCCTCTAGTGGTCACGGAAGTGTTGCCGAATGATCGGTATAGGGTGCGCAGTTTAGATGGGACCCAGGGAAAAAGGGTTTATAGTGGGACGACAGCAGCAGATAAGATGAGGCCTTGGGTGGCACCAGGAGGTGTCTCGGATGATTCGTCAGGTGCGGAAGATGATTGTAGCGAGGCTGAGGAGGAGCCGATAGCTGCCCGTCTTCGCAGACGTCGCCATTGATACCACCCTGCCGTTGGAGCCTCGGGAATGCCTCGGGACGAGGCACAGGTCAGGAAGGCCGAATGTAAATACTGTAAATATTTTTTGGTGAGTAAATGTCCGGCTGTTTAAACTGTAGCATGTATTGGAAACTACTAGGATTATTAGGTGTTCATCAGTCACGTTCGTGTGAAGAGAACATCTATAAATAGTCGCGAGATTTCTTGTTCTTGAAAAGAAAGGAAGGAAAGGTTTTACGACAAACACATGTGCCTAGGTTTAGACGAACTGACTGCACTTTCAACGTTTACCATTGTAATTGAGCGATGATTGTGTCGTTCTACAGTCAACGATCTTCAACGAATGTAAAAAAAATCCTGTATCGGATTATAAGAAATAGGCTGGCGCGGGTAGCCGGGTCCAGGGACGCGACCGGACGAAAGTACGCGCGATCGAGAAGGGTAGGTTTCAAACTGCTCTGTTTATTAGTAAATCAGTTCGGTTAAATCGTGGTCGATCGTCGAAGTTACTAAGCGTCTAATGTTGTATTGTTGTGTCGAGGTTTTGTTCGATTGTAATTAGAAATTAACTTTTTGGAGAAAGTACTCTCATAGGTGGTGACGGAGTATATTCGTATACGTGTAGGGTGCTCTTAATAAGTTGATTCGTACGTTATTGAGCTACTGATATCGTATTGGTGAGTTGGTTCACTGAGCACCATTCTTTTATCGTTATAATATTTAGATCGATGTACGAGTAGGGTACAATAACTATATTCATAGTTACTACTTAACTATAGAGAGCATAAGTTAATTAATTATTGTGGGCTGGCTAGTCAGGGAAGAGTCGGTCTCCCGTTGAGGAGGTTACAGTGACCGAAGGACTGGTCAGGCCGCTGAGACGGCTGTAGTTGGATTTTTCTTATTGAGAACGCACAAGTCCATCAGGGTCGTTTGTATAAACGGACTGATCGAGATGTTGACAGTATTTGAGTACAGATCGCCGGATGAGGCAGTACTTCAGATGGTTATAAATACAGATCGCCGACCGAGGCAGTATTTAAGTACAGATCGCCGATGAGGCAGTATTCGAGCACAGATCGCCGACTGAGGCAGTATTTAAGTACAGATCGCCGACGAGGCAGTGTTTGAGTACAGAGCGCCGACCGAGGCAGTACTTTGTTTTGTACATTGTTGCATGCATTGTTTATGGTAGACGTTGGTTAGATTAAGGCCACGTCTGATGGACGTTTTGGCATTAGATAAGGCGCTACTGGATTAAGTAGATGGTAGTCGACGCTGTGGGTGAGCCACATGTAGAGCGTCGGGGGTCTGGCTCACAAATCGTTGGTAGAGGCCGGCCAACCTCTGCCTTCGTGGTAGTGGGAGGATCCTGCCTTGATTCGGACTTGTGCAGAAAAGGGATATAAAGAGGAGAGATACGTTGGTGGTAGAATCTTCTTGTAATTTTCATTGGTTAGATCTGAGCACTGTTTGACCACCAACACTCTCATTAGAGTTTTTGCGGGTTCTGCTCGTCATATAGTTTAGACTAGCTTATTATTAGCGATGGGAGTAGTGCTCAACCATTTTTAATTTTACAGGGATCGTTTATGACGTAAAGAACCAAGCAGTCACCGTCAGCGCAGGTAATTAGAATCAGTAAGATAAGTCAGTCTAGTTGTCGAAGGTTAAAATTCTGTTCTATTATTGTATTGACGCCTTGCTTAGTTCAGAACAGGCAACTTGTACTCCTCTCCCTCTCCCTTACACGAAAAATTAGCTTCACATAATATACGGAGGCATTTAATGAGCACGTGTGTGTACCCGCTCAACATATTCTTGAAAAATTTCTTTAAGGTTTACATTTTACGATAATATCAAACTTTAATGAAATGAAGTCATGGAGAAGAAGAATTCTTTCAAGTTCGAAAAATCCATTTAATTCCTAATTTCGAAATCTTTAACGTACTGATATTATGTACTCGTACTGAAACGAGATATTTTGTCGTTTCAAAATTTATTCGTTGCGCACCTTTTGATTAGATATTCATTTATATCTACCTCACCAGAAATTCCATACCATAATTGATTTCTAGGCTGTAATATTTTTCGACTCAACGTGATGTATGCTTAGCATTCTGTGCTTTTTTTCACAGAACTTGGAACACTTTACCGAGCTCTATAACAATGCTTCCTTACCTGACTGAGATGATAATTTTTAAAAAACTTTCTCTGATAACTTCAAGACTTATTTTCAACCCCTTGATCCTCTCTAAAACTTACAGTCCAGACTATGAAGACAGAAAGATGGGCTCAGATGGAATTTTTTTCTTCTGAAGATTGTCAGAAGCCACCCCTCGCGCCTTATCTCGGAAATCCCAATCAATCCACCTTGAGCTTTGCGTGTGGGAGGTGTTCAGAGGGGAAAAAATGCGGTTTTTTAATAGGCTTGGAAAAACAGAAGTTGAATACAAGAAAAATTCTACGCATTTTGACGACCTGTCACGAGAAAAACCCCTTGAGCGTTAGCCTTCTTCGTTGGTTGGTTCTTTGACTGTTTCTTGCGTTCCTACTGCCACTGGTTCAGTAAATTTTTTCATAATAACGCGTTATAACGCCGCTAGAGCGCGCTCAAGTTTGTCATGTTTGAACGTGCAAAAAAAGTACATTCAAAAATATCTCAACCTGATACGTCCATGTACATGGAAATCTGGTATGTTGAAGTTTTTTTCCCTATGACAAGAATTCTACTCTCCCATTCAAGATACCAAGCGCATAACTTATCACTAGAGCCTGGCCCACTTTTTTGCTGAAGGGGCAAACAGTTTCTCATAAAATAGAATTTCTAATTGCATTGAAAGGCACCATGTAAGAAAGTTTTATTTTACCGGAAATCGCCGAAAGTAACATAACTGCCGAAACTGACGAAAATACCGAAATTGTGCCAGAATCGTTGGTTTCGAGCAGTGGCGGATCTAAAAATTTTTTAGGGGGGGGGGTTATGGAAAGGAAGGCTTTTAGAATATTTATCTCGTCCATTTTTTCCCTTTTCCTCTTTCTTTCTTTCTTTCTTTCTCTCTCTTTTTTTTTACGAAGGGGGGTTTAAAGCCCCAAAACCCCTCCCTTAAATCCGCCGCTGGTTTCGAGTACAAATTATTGCCTTTTCATCCACGAACAAAAGGAGACGCGTGAAAATTTGCTTAAAATTCAGCAATTTTGGTGAAAATAGGATAGTAAGTAAATATTATTTTCAGTCCAAAATTGAAATATTATAAATATTTATTTACAAATTGTAAGGATTTTATATTAAATTTATGAGTTTGAAATTAATCTAATGTGGTCGAAAATCATGTAATTTTGCCCGGAAATCGAATAATACTGGTCATGAATTATTAAAAGCACTAAAAACACGCGTTTTTTTTAAATGCCAAATATTGGCGGAAATTTCATTTTCAATGCCGAAAATAGATCTTTTTTCGTCAGAAATCCTGACTCTACCTATCACCAAAATCCGGATTTTTTGGTGCTAAAATGAAAATGTTTGATATTTGTATGTTGTATTTTCAGCATTATCAGGCATCAAAAATGTCCCCACTGTCAAAAAGACAAATTAACAGTGGAACACTTTTTTTCATGCCCCAGACTTTTACCCCTTCGCTCTTCTTCGGATACCCCCTCTTCACTCACCCAAGCACTCAAAAACAACCAGGACATCATTTCGAATACCCTACATTACCTAAGACAAACTGACTTTTACGCTCACATCTGAGCACATACATCGACTATACCTCTACAATCTTCTACATACACACATTGTAAACTTTTACACACCATTACCTAGAGCAATTACACTCGACATTATATTCCATCCTCTTATCCTTCCTCACTTTTCCTTACTCTACCAACTTCCTTAAAACCTCCCTTTCTCATGTGTTATTTATAATATTACTTTCATAACTTTTGTAACGCCGAGCCAATAGCCTTCGTGCAGCTCTAGTGCTCGTAAAAATAAAATAAAATGAAAAAAAAAAAAAAAAAAAATGACTCGTTGATTGCTGAGGAAACAGGGTAATTCAGGAAAATATGGAAGCCATCAGCTTATTCATATTTTGATGAGTATACAAAAATAATGAATTCAGAAGTCATCCTCTTCACTCTCGGTCTCATCATACAGTGGTGCGGTGACCCTGTTTAGTGTCTGAGGAAACCCCCCTAAAAGTCAGATTCTCGCCCTCTCAAAAAATTTTCGCAAGCCAAAAGAAAAAGGAAAGGGGAAAAGGGGGAAAAATGTCCCCTCTAAAAACATTTTGAAAGTTCACCTTCAAGAAACCCTCCCACCGCACTCTTGTCAGCATAAACACTTGTGCAGCGCTAGCCACCCTCCTTTCTTTCATTCAAAACCATAATTTGCTGGAAGAATGGCAGACCAAAATTTCCAAATCATTCGGTGCTCTCAATCTACTCGTATGTTAATGGACTTCCTAACATTTCAACTCAGACTTGACTCTTGGTCAACCAAAAAGGGAGGAGGTACTTTCTCCAGTCAGCTCAATGACGTCAACTCTTATACATTAGAAATCTTAACAAAATCTCATCGACCTCACGGATAAATATGACTTTAATAGGTGTAAATACGACTTACTCTCATAAAAGATGAATTTTGGAATTGAAACGACAGGGAGGAGGAAAAAAAAAAACAGTTTTATGTCAAAAACAAAAATGTACCTATTTTATATTTTGATATCTTGATTATGAAATAAGAAATGACGAATACTTCAAACTTATGTCAAAACAGCAGGTTACAGGAAATTAAAAATCAACTTCTACACTGCATCAGTGAAAAACCAAAATAAATATCGGTACCTATACTTTCGAGACATTGCGTCGCGTCGTGCTCTTTCAAAGTCACGAGTGATACGGAGCAAAAATCTACGTTTCTCTGGTAAACAAACGCGTTTGATTTCTTTCTTGCAAGTTTGTCGAAGAAAGTTTTGCACACATCTATAGGGACTACCAACCTGTGACCTGAAGTCATTTTTTCCCTCCTGTACTTTCATCCCAATGCCTCGTTTGAAAATATAAAAAGTGTTTCCATTATCCAGCAACAACAGAAGAAAAAAGATGATCTACTGGCTTAAATTTTGCAGACGTACTCGAACTTATCATTTGTCAGTAGAATTTTACTACCATTATAATCATATTTGCCCTTGTCAATGTATTGACAATATAATATCTCGTGACTTACGTTGACCCTGTTTTACGTTACTGTCCATCATTATTAACGTTGTTTTCAATAATGTGACTACTTTGCGACGACGAAAAAAGCTCTAGGTGACGTTGAAACAGTTGCGCTGGCAAAAGGCGACGCGTTGCTTACAGTTTTATCAGTATTATTTTTCTGTCTGGACATTATTCATAAATTATACGAGTAGCTTTTCCGCTTGAACTTCACCGCGGAAGGTTACGTCATGTAGGCTGCGAATTATATTTACGGAATTCTGATCGAGATTTTCCGATGACAACGACCGTTCTATAACGAGTCGTGACAACGCAGCAGATGTCTTTGGAAATATTTTCCATATTCAGAGATGAATTTGTACTAAATTCGAACGAATTTCAAATTTTATTCTGCTTTTTTTGTTATAAATTCCGAAAGTTATTTTCTGCCAATAAAACACCTCTAAAATACGGTTTTATGTGAGTTATTTGTTCTTTATAAAGTAAACACCTTGAATGCCACGTAAATATACCAAGCGGGTTGAAAATTACTACGAATACGTAAAACAAGAATGATGACCTTTTAATGGCAGTTACGGTTATTGAACGAATTTAAAGCACATTTTTTACGAGAATGAACGATTATCGGCTTATTCGGTATAATTTTCTTTATATTGTGGTCCAGTTTCATACTGACGACGATTAAATAACTTCTGTAACGAGAAAAAAAACTTAAAAATTCGGGGAAATTCTGTTCTCGCGGAAGGAAGCGACTTTTGGCCGAAAAATCTTTATGTATGTTTATCCTGCGAAGATAAATTCTGTATTATTTAGACCACTCTTTTTTCTCCAGCCTGGAAGAAGACTCTTATTGTAAAAAAACTCAAGCTTTCGTTCGGAAAAGTATTCTATTTTGAAATTCAATCAAATTTTCGGAGGCACTGACTCCTTCTTTACAATGAAGAATACGGTTGCATAGTTATAGGTAGAAAAAGTAAGAAAATGCGACTTGGGAAGGTAATTTATATAGTACCATACTCATAATTTCCCAGAAGGGGCAGGTCAGAAAAAAAAACAATTCACGCTGACGTGGAAATTTGGGACCCCATTAAGTTTTTCTAGATCCGCCACTGGTTCACGGTTTCTCAATTTTTCTTGATCGGTGCAAAAATGGTCGAATCAACGCTTCTCATTCTCACGAGTAAGTTGTGCACGTTACACATGATTATGTAAATTTTCAGTTCGTATTTATGTTGTACACTCTGAATGCATAAATTTCAGTTGCACAACTCATTCTTCCTTTGCACCGCACCAGACGTTGATCTGGAGTGTCGATACAGTTAGTCAGCTCCTCGTAGCATTCTGTAACATTGCCACTTTCGAACCGAATACATAGTCATAATCATATGAGGGCCATACAGAACCTCAATTTTTCTTAATCAGTACAACAAAATTCTAATCGATGCTTCTCGTTCTCATGAGTAAGTTGTGCACATTATCCTTGATAATGAAAATTCGATGATTTTCATCTGTAAATTTTTAGAAATCAGCTCGCAAATAAGTTATACACTCTTTACGCATAAATTCCCTTTGGATCATATGTGAGGTGGAATAAGGAAATGGGATAAAGGACCAAAAATTCATTTTTCCGTTCATGACAAATTCCTATACACAATTTCACGTTCTTTCCAAAATGGTACTGATTGTAGGGCACGTAACAAACTCCCTTCGGAATATAAACAAAAATGCTCGACGCGTCTGCATGTTGTGGAATGCCTGTTGGAAATTTTAACTCTCAGTTACGCAAACCCCTTCTTGTAGCATTCTGTCAGTTTAGTAACTTTGCGACTCGCAATGTAGTCATAATTATATGATGAGGGCTATACGCACTGGTGGATCTAGGGGGGGAGCGCCCGCCCTCCCTATCGGGAAATGAAACTAAGGGCGCGTTTTTCAATTGTATGTTAACGCGCTATAACTGATTATTAGCGCTATCTGGTAGTTAAATTGTTTTTCAAGAGATAACATGTCTGATAGTAATTAACATGTGGTATGAAGCGCATGTTAGCATTTTAACTGAGAGTTTAAATCAACCAATCAAATTTGTTGTAATTGGATTTAACATCTCTGTTACCTTTTAACTTGAAAAACTCATAACGGAGAGTTAAGCTAACGATCAATTAGCTAACAGCGTGTTACTAACACCCGATTGAAAAACCCGCCCTAAAAAAAGAAAAAAGTGAAAAAAAAAAAAAACAGTAAACGGGAAGAGGAAAGTAGAAAAAGTAAGAAAATGCGATTCGGGAAGATACCTTATTTATATGGTGTAATACCCATTATTATGTACCAGGAAGTGATAGGGCAAAAAAAAAAAATAATGCTGATGTGGGAAATTTGGGATCCCTCATTTCGTTTTTCTAGATCCGCCACTGGCTATACGGAATCTAAATTTTTCTTGATCAGTGCGAAAATGGTCGAATCGACGCCTCTTATTCTCACAAGTAAGTTGTGCACACTAGACATGATTATGGGAATTGGATAATTTTCGTCTGTAAATTTTTATTAATTCAGATCGTAATTATATTATACACTATGAACGCATAAATTTGAATTGCACAACTCATTCTTCTTTTGCACCATGAACAGACGTTGGTCTGGAGTATCGATACAGTCAGCTCCTCGTAATATTCTGTCTGTTTGGTAACTTTGCCACTTCCAGACCGAATGCATAGTCATAACTCATAATGATATGAGGGCCATACAGCCCGGTGCTTCTCCTTTCAATGAGTAAGTTGTGCACGTTACTCATAATTACGAAAATTTGATGATTTTTATACGTAAATTTGAATAAATTCCGCTCGTAAATAAGTTGAAAACCCTGCACGCATGAATTCGAGCCGTGCATAATTAATTCTCTTTGTTTTTTTGGAGTCTCGATACAATCACCTCATTGTGACATTCTGTTTGTTTAGTAACTTTGTATATTTTTTTTGATTTTTTAAATTTTTCACCCGAAAGGTCCGATCCAGTAGGAAGATCATTGATATTGATTTTTAAAGCAAACTTTTTCTTTTAATTCTGAAGAGAGTATCTGTAGTGTAATATGTATATTATACTCTATTTTTTCTTCTACTTTTCAAACTCACCATCATTTTCCATTTTTTTCATATTCGTTTCTTCCGTCTGAAAAAATACAAAAAAAAGTACACAAAATTATTATTCTTCACTGTGCGAAATAATTATCAAGAGTTTTTAAACAGTATGAAAACTACTCGCAGTTTTAAATGATAGTTTCCTACCCAAGGTGAGTTTATAAAATATTCAATATGGATTGGCCCGTTTGAAAAGTTATTAATTTTAGGTTTTCGGCGGCGTAATAATAAGTTGCTCGATGGTACGCTATAATCGAGTTCTTATAACAATATTTTTGACACTAATTTCGGAACAGGTTAGCGAAGGAGAATAGTGCACGTCTAAAACGGCCCTTCTTTTCAGCAAAAATAATTAAGTTTGCTCATTGATGAGAAAACGTGTCCCTCTTTTCAATTTTTATTCAGCATTGTAGCCGATTTCATCGGGCATTTTAAATGCTCGTATTTTTGAAGTTGAAAAAGAGTAAATATTGAAATAGAAAACGTGCCCACACGTTGCGCCCATACGAAGTAAGATTCTGGAGAGAAATTCTTCTGTTTCAAAAATTGTACTTCGAATTTTCCTTTTATTTTATATTCTGTATTTCGTGCCTACGACAATAATTACGTCTTTAGGGTAAGTAAAGATAGTTCGACGAGCAACAGTTGAATGAGAGACGCCTTCGTCGTCGTAGCGAGGTTAAAAAACGCTGCCAAAAGTCTTCCGAATCGTAACTGCGACACGATTAAGGAGCTAAAAGGACAAAATACCCATCAAATAATAACGCGAGCTTTACATAATAAGGGCACTTTTTTTCCTTCTTTACTCGCGTAATACTTCGAATGTAGAAGTCACGCGATGTTCAAGTTTCGAAATAGCCACTGCCTGCACGTACAACGAATGCTCTACAAAAAAACAGCTTCCTCGATAAAGGAGAACGATAGAAGGTGAAAAAAAAATTAAGTTACCCAAGAGAGAGGGCATGTGAGTTCTTATGCAAATTATAGAAAACTTAATTGCGCGAAATATTAGTGAGCCACGAGTCATCGTTAGTATTACTACAAACTCAGATTAAAGGGAATATAGTATCGCATACGAAAAACAGATTCATGATACGGTACGCAAATGTAGGGCGTTGTGCGTTAACTGTCTAGTCCATTTGCATTTCACCTTCTTTTCTCCTCCCTTAGAATTGTTACGAGAACAGATATTTGTATGGAAGTTTCTTGCTTAATTTTGGACAAAAAAGCCAGACTGATTTATAAAAATGTGAAATAAAGTTTACAGACTACGATACGACTCTATATAGGGCCGTTTCGTGAGTAAACTTTCTCATTGTGTCCTCTATTCAAGGTGAGCTTAAAGTCGAGGCATATCAGCATCACCTATCGAAACAGTTTAAGAGCATTAAACTGCGGTATTGAATATACAAGAAAATTTTCAGCAGAAGAATCAAAGAACTAAAAACTTTTTGCGACTGTTCAAAACGGGTCATCGGCTCGCATTTATTTGTTGGCACAATATATCTAATTATTACTAGTATAATTCATGATTAAAGCAGTTGGAAGAGATAGGTTGAACGTATGTAGGTAGCTGAGGGAGTTAGAGACGGTTTCAAAGTTGTTGCATAGAGTGGAAACGTTGTAGAGGGAAAGTAGATTGTTAAGAAGATGATCTGAATGGCAGTAGTTACATGACGGAAGAGCGGGAAGACTAAAAGGTGAGCCAGGTATGGTCAATCCTAAGATATAGATGAGGATGACTTATTCGTGCAGAAGTTTTTATTTGAAGAACCTGATTTACTCTAGGCAGGTGTTTTATAGTCATTATAGTCATTAATTCTTTATGGTAAGCGGCCTGACTAAAGGGGATATGAATCAAGCGATGCGTCAGGCTATTAAAAGTAATAACTTTGTGGGCAACAGGTATGAATGACGACCCGTGGATGGTAATATCGGTTGAGGTATTCTTTCTATAAATAACAAATTCATGGACAGCGTCAATGACGGAAACAGACAAGTCCAAAAAGTTTATAGTGTAAATTTTATGGAAGGGTAAAGGCTGTTTAGGTAAGCAAGGAACTCACCAAGGAGTTCTGTAGGACCAGTCCACGCACACAAAACGTCGTTAACGTACCTGTGCCAATAGTGTATATATGACTCACAAACACCCGGCCCGAAGAGAACAGGTCAACCTCAAATTTAGACATGAAAACTTCCGAAATGAGAGAACCCAGCGGAGATCCAATAGGGATCCCCACCTCTTCAGAGAACTCGTAGAATTTACCATTAAATTTACAATAGTTCGGGAACCAACAGACCCTTCACCCATTTGCTCATGCGGGACGCAAGATTTAACAAGTAGTTCACCCATCCGCTGCATAGTAACGCCCTTGGGGATGTTGGGAAATAGCCCCACAACATCGAAGGAACAGAAAGTTGAACCCAAAGGGAGGGAAACATCCTTCTGATTGTTGGCGAGGGAACACGAATTCAATACTGAATGAGGAGACTCGAAATCCACTCGAGATTACGCCAGCGATCAAGATCCAATTTCTTTTTAGCATTAATTATGCTAAAATGGTAACATTGCCATAGCCTATAGCCTATTGATGATTGACTGACTTCAGGCTGGCAGCCACACAGCCACATTGCATTAGCTGACTTTTGTCTTCCGCAAAAAACGGTCACAACTTTGGCTTACACTTTTGGCTTACATTTCACTGGCTTCAGCTGAATATCCGCGTAAATATTGGAGCCGTCTATTGGAAATGTACGAGTTCAAGTCCGAGTTGATCTTTCCGATTAAACGAATCCGTTCCTCCAAGTTACGGCTATCCATAATAAACGCGAAAGGACGAATATTCCGAAGGGACAGTAAACTATGAAAACCGCAGAAAAATATGTAAACGACGAGCGCTTTCGGTTAAGAAACCATCTTCAAGCCTGAAATGAAAGCAACTGACGAACAGAAGAGAAGGACAAGGTATTAAGATTGGCCAAACGAGAAATCGCGGTGTGAATCATATACCAGTTCAATCAGGCCATCTTCCGGAATGTACGAGTTGAGTGCAGTGATACCATCGGTGTTGAGATGACGCATTATCTCTATATGCTCGAGGGCGATACGCTTGCGGTAGGAATTCTCCTTATGGAGGAGCTTTTCGGATCCCTCACGGAAGCTGTGGCCACTGTTTATTACATGATCAGCAAAAGCTGATTCCCCTAAGTGTCCCTTCTTCCAACACTTCAGGTGCTTAGCTACTCTAACTTTCATTTGGCGGCTGGTCTCACCAATATAAAAGCCTCCACAATCCCTACTTTCCAACTTATAAACACCCCTCCTCTCATCAACGGGTATGGGGTCCTTCAGCCTCACAAACAACCTCTTGACTGTGGTAGGGTTGTAAAACGCGGGTCTGAAGCCAAACGGGCGGAGGGGCCGACCCAATTGGAGGGAGAACTTCCCCAGGAAAGAGAGACTGATCCAACGCAAACGACGATCACGGATCGTGTCTCGGGGGAGGGAGGTGGTGGAATCAAGAAGGCTCCTCGTAACTTTCCTCTGAACCATCACGTCAACGTCGACATTGACCCCATTCACTCTTGCCAGGTGTTTTATTGTGAGTAATTCTTTCTTGAAGGCAGACTGATTCAAAGGAATACGAGTTAGTTTGTGAACTAGGCTATGAAAAGCAGCCATCTTATGAGCCACAGGACCGAACGAACCTCCGTGGACTAAAATATCGGTCGTAGTATCTTTCCTGTAAATTCGAAACTCATGGATACCGTCTATAATAGAGATCGATGAATAATGGAAAATACCCCTATTTCAAACGTAAATTTGACCAGGAATTGAGATACATCAGAAACTCACCAAGGAGATCCGGGGGACCAGTCTAGGTGCATAGAACGTCATCAACGTACCTGTGCCAATAGTGAATATGACTGAGTAATACCTCGTTCGAGCTAAAGAGGTCAAGTTCAAACTTAGACATGAAGATTTCGGAGATGAGAGAGCCTAAGGGTGATCCAATAGAAATCCCTACTTCCTCAGGAAACTCGAAAATTTCCCTTCAAATTTGCAGTAGTTGGGGGACCAGCAAATATTCAGAAGGTCGAAAAATTCATGAAGCTCATTGTGAGGAATGTTGGCTTTGACAAGTAGCTCACCCATACGCTGGATAGTAGCAGCCTTAGGAATATTCGGGAACAAACCAACAACATCAAACGAGCAGATGGTCGTTCCCAGGGGAAGACTTACACCCTTCAGGACGTCAGTTAAAGAGGCCGAATTCAAGACCAATGAGGAGATTCAAAATCAATACGATTTTTGAATCAACGGTCCAGGATTGGCCAGGAGGTAAGTGGGGGAGGAGATGAAAGAAACGACGGGTCGCATCGGGGTATTGTTCTTGTGCACTTTGGGCAGCTCGCAGAGGAGGCGGGGTATGGGGTTAGGAACAAGAAGGGCTTTTTTCATAGCAGGAGTTTTGATAATAGCCTTACGCTTGTTGATGACACTCCTAACTTCTTTAAGATGCTTAGGGAAGTTGAAATCCTCACTCCCTTTAGCACCACACTGCTGGAGGACTTCATGGATCTTAGAAGAATATGCGGATTTCTCCATCTTTACAACAGCATTGCCCTTATCAGCCTTAGTGACGATTGAATCTCCCTCTTTAATCTTCCTCTTTAAATCTTGGATCACTCCTCCCAATTTATTGCTCATGCAAGGGAGGGGGTTATTGCGGACTAATTCAACACAAACTCCCTGGGTATCAAAACCAGAACCAATTTTAACAGCAAGATCCGCAAAAGAATTACTTACAATAAAACATCTGGTAAGAGTGAATGGGGTCAATGTCGACGTTGACGTGATGGTTCAGAGGAAAGTTACGAGGAGCCTCCTTGATTCCCCCACCTCCCTCCCCCGAGACACGATTCGTGATCGTCGTTTGTATTGGGTCAGTCTCCCTCTCCTGGGGAAGTTCTCCCTCAAATTGGGGCGCCCGTTTGGCTTCAGACCCGCGTTTTACAACCCTACCACAGTCAAGAGGTTGTTTGTGAGGCTGAAGGACCCCATACCCGTTGATGAGAGGACGGGTGTTTATAGGTTGGAATGTAGGGATTGTGGAGGCTTTTATATTGGTGAGACCTGCCGCCGCAAATGAAAGTTAGAGTAGCTGAGCACCTGAAGTATTGGAAGAAGGGACACTTAGGGGAGTCAGCTTTTGCTGATCATTTAATAAACAATGGCCACAGTTTCCGTGAGGGATCCGAAAAGCTCCTCCATAAGGAGAATTCCTACTGCAAGCGTATCGCCCTCGAGCATACAGAGATAATGCGTCATCTCAACACCGATGGTATCACTGTACTCAACTCGTACATTCCGGAAGATGGCCTGATTGAACGGGTATATGATTCACACCGCGATTTCTCGTTTGGCCAATCTTAATACCTTGTCCTTCTCTTCTGTTCATCAGTTGCTTTTATTTCAGGTTTGAAGATGGTTTATTAACCGAAAGTGCTCGTCGTTTATATTTTTTTCTGCGGTTTGCATAGTTTACTCTCCTTTCGGAGTATTCGTCCTTTTGCGTTTATTGATCTTCCCGCTTCCCAGAAAATTTACTAGACTGAATTCATGACTTGATCCAGAATAGTTGAATCAATATACTAGACTTACATTCTAATAATTTTGTGGTCGTTCGACAAACAAAAATTTAATCCGAATCGCCCCCCTCTCCTCACGACGTCGGCTTATAGCGTACCGTACAATTTTTTGTTTTTTTAGTTTCACCACACATGGGTCTAGAAAAATGCAAAAATTTCATTCATTCGTAAAATACATAATTCAGAACATGGAAAGCTTCTTTCTCTTTTTCGTGTTGTTTTTCGTTCGACGCGCATCGAGTACAAATGTCACCCTTACGTCGTGTGACGTCGACAAACTCACCTTCAATAACATTAAACGATTACTGGAAGATTTTCACGGCTGCCAAATAACCCAAGGGAAATGATGTACACGGTGTAAAATGTATTTCGCAGACGAGGACGATACCACGACGAAATAAAATAGGAATACTGACAAACTATAGAGAAAGTGTATCGACGAATTTTTCTTCTGTAGTGGAATGATCCATACAATCATATATTATTTATTCGACGAGGGTAACTAAGCACAAGGTACCCGTGAAATTAAACTGACAAGAGGCGTGGAAGAGGCGGCTTTCACTCCTTCTCAGTTAGCATATGTCGTCCTCGCCTATGATTTGATAGTGTTCATATTTACAGCGAAATTAAAACGTACAAGCCTCTGCAAACCTTCGATGTAAATTGCCTACAACATTCAAAATTCGCTCGCAAGACTCATTAGAAAAAGGACGAGGCAAAGCGTGGCGATAATTTTCTCTCGTGTTAAGAATTCAACGTCGCTTTCTCGACAATTGTTAACCAGCTCGGTTTTGTTCGGATAATACCTGGGACTAAAAATGTTTACCATTACGCTGATTAAGCTCGAATGAATTTCGTATCCTAGATTGTATCAAATTTATCCTCTGATGAAGTTTTGTGGGAATAGGAAAAACCACTCGTTATTCGTCGGAGTTATTTTTGTATACTCTATAAAGATTTCATCAAACTCGAATGGACGTCGAAGAAAGTTCGTTATTTCTGTTTTCAAACTTCAGCGCGATAAAAGAATCCTTTTTTCAAAGTCGAGATTGATTACTCATCTATTCGGGATGTTGGGTCGAGCAAAGGAAAAATATAGAGGGTTTGCATTAGCTGATGAGTAGCATTTCCGAAATTAGAATCGAAACTGTACGCGATTTTACACTTTACGAAATTCCGCGCTTTAAATGGATGATACGTTCGATTTGTTGACAGTACGGTAGTCTTATCAAACGTTGCTAAAAAAACATATATTGAACAGACTAAAGAACCTTTTTGACTTTTAGATCTAAAATCGTTTAAAATTTCCAGCTTATTTATTCTTCGTGTCGTTGAGGGCTCTCTTGAGGCGTTAGAGCTGAGTCAAGAATAAACGTTCCAATTTGAAGGACTTCGAACTGATTGGGTGTAGCTCGGTGGTCGGAATTTTTACAAGCCCCTCCTTCCCCCTCACATGCATAGCCGATTGGTTGACATCCTTCCAATTCCATCTCTCTTCTCTTTCTTCATTCAGTTGGGTGTATTCGCGTTTTCTTGCCACTAGACTCTAACTCACACTTTGCCAACTTCGCTCTGGCAGTCCGCAGGCAAATTAGCAATGAATTGAACTCCAATGGGCCTCACGTTTGTTCGTGCAAGTTTGTTCATCGAGGAGTCCATCATGAGAATCCAAAATTTTTACCCCCTCACCGATGCTTCTACCACCAAGGGGAGTTGGAACGTCTCTCAATTTTCAGTTTTTTCGTTTTTTCTCGAAAACTATGGACTTTGGAGCGAAAATGCATTATTTCAAAATTATTTTACATAAAATTTCCTACAAAATGAATCCCCATACGAACATATTTTAGTAAATGGAAGTCGTATAGCATTGCTTTGAAATTTGGAAAAATATCATTTTTAACAGAGAACCTTTTTTATCGGGGGGGGGGGGGGGGGGCGGGGGTTCCGAAAAAAACGTTCGCCGTCCGGCCGGCTGGCAAAATTCGGAGCTTGAAAATTTTCCAAGTTCCCCTTCTGTCATATATGGCTTGAAAGGTGCAGGCTGTGATGACGTCACAGTTGGATGACGTCATAGATCAGTTTTTAACAGGGAACCTGTTTTATCGGGGTTTCCCTAAGTCTCCCTCCGACCCTCCCCCCCCTATCATATATATGGCTTGGAAGTCACCCTTTCAGCTTGGAGATCAACATTTTTTTTAAACCCCTCCTATCATAAATGTAGCATGGAAGTTGAAATTTTTACAGGTCCTGTAGCTTTGAAGTCCGGATCTGTAACGTTACGATTTGATAACGTCATACGTCGACCATGTGACGGCACAATCTGATGACGTCATAGATGATTCATAAAACAGGTTCCCTGCCACCTCTCGTTTGACTTCGTTGAAGAACCCCCGTGAGTTTTCGGTGTGTATTATAGCCTGAAAGATAGTCCCTTTGAGTAACTAGATATGCAATACTGCATACACCAATTGACTCAGCCCCTTCAATGAGCCAGATATGCAATGCTTCAAACATCGACTATTTTGGTACGTCTCAGATCTCGGCCCTTTCCAAATTTACTCTGAAAATAGGTTTAGCAACTTAAGATAAATTTATGCTCAATGATGCTAAAAATTGGCAAACTTGCAAGAAAAATCTTCAAAATGATATTTTACGCAAAAATTGCAAGATAAATTGTGAAAATGATATTTTCTCAAATTTCAAAAAATTGCTGTAAGACTTTCACTCATCGAAATATAGTCCTATGGGGGTTCATTTTGTAGGAAATTATATGTAGAATAATTTTGGAGCGATATATTTTTGCTCCAAAGCCCATATTTTTTTAGGAAAATAAAAAAAACTGAAAATTGAGAGACGTTCCTAAAGTTTTTGGATTCTCATTATGGGGACACGAACACATTGCGCGAACAAACGCGAGGTAGCGATTGTTTCTGATTTCAAAGCCAATTTGCCTGGGCTACTGGGTGTAGGTCGGTGGTCGGAATTTTTCCACGTCCCCCCCCCCCCTAACATGCAAAGCTATCTGGTTGGTATTCTTCCAATTCCACGTTCTCTCTCCTCCTTCATTCAGTGAGGTGTATTCGCATCTTCTTACTGCTCTACCTCTCACACTTCAACTCATCTTCATTCTTGACTCCCCAGTTCGTTTTTGCCGACGTCGCTCTTGCTCCAGCTTTTCGGTGTAATTTACTCCAAATTCTCGTCGATATTATCAACCGAATACGTGCTAACAAATGCGGGTTCAGCAAATCGCATTCTTCATTTCAATTTATTTCTTCCATCATAAATCAATTTCACTGAACAGATTGGATATTAGATGTGTTGAAAATTCTCATTTATCGAAGGATTTTTTCAACGTTCCAATTTATTATTACCCTAATTCCACAGAATGAACGCTCGTTTTTTATTTCTTTTGTCGTATTTCTCGTATCTCTTTCTATTATTTAGATTACTTCTACCGTGCTGCCGTTCGTTTAAAATTCATAATTTAGATGTGATTGTGTCCTTCTTTCGTGACTGCATATTATACAATGGCCGTATGTAAAGACCTAAATTAAATGCTCTTGCGTGTAGAAATTACGAGTCCATACATCCTTGTTTCCCGCACTGATGATTGATAGACTCATAGGCCGGGTCAATATTCCCTCAAGGAGGTTTCCCAAATTGTGCGAGTACTTACTTAATCGCTACCAAGAAAATATCCACCCATCATCTGTTCGTCTAGTAGTCTAGTATATCTCTCTGAGGTAAGTAGAAGTCCGGGAATGATGGCTTAGTAAATACTTGAACCAATTGTTGGGTACTACCTGTCAGATTTTTAAAAATTTTCCAACATCTCATTTACCGTCAGACGGAAACATCAGACAAAATACACGTCGGGAAAGTCGACTCGATAAGAGTTTTTTTTTTTTTTTCTACCGTCGGGAGTTTCAAAAAATATCAAGTTCTATCTTCGAAAAAAATATCCTTGAAAAATTCACGAAGTTCGTACGAGTATGTTTCCATCAATGTAAATTGACACCTTTTCTGAAGAAGATTGGAAAAGAGTAGAAAGTTAATTTTTTTTCTCTCTTCGCGCTCTCCGCGTATAGAAAAAAATTTACGAGACACGGAGGGTGATGATGCAGATAAACGGTTTATGGTTTGCAACATTGAACTAGAAACCTTGAAAATTCTCGAGGAAATAAAAAACGGGGAAAATAATACGCGATGAGCGTCATCGAACCCGTCGCATTTCTAGAAATTGTACTTATACTTAAGCTACTCGAATCAATATCTATATAAACTCCGGTATACTTACGAGAACACGAAATCTCTTGAGGGGTAAATGAAAACTACTTTGTGCGTTTATTGCTTTTACAATGTATGTTACGAGGATATATTGGCTCGAGTGGAAATTTAATACGTTAAGACATTAACATCCATATCAATAAACGGATCGGACAAGGAAAAAGAGAAAGAAAAAAAAATAAAAAAATGAAGGACAAATTTCTATAAAATTGCGAATAAGGTGACTGAACTGAACGTATTATATTTTCCTCTGTTCAAAAATCTTTGTACAAATAGGTTATCGGCTCGATCAATACGTTAATCCCTGATAGAGATCAAGAAGAAGAAAAACTGAAGATAACAGTTTAATGAAGGAACAAACAGAGGGCAGGTGATCGAGAATTCGATAGAGAGCAAAGGAAAGACGCGATAGTTGGCTGTGTTTGAAGACGCTGTCGACATACGAGTACAGTTGTACGTGAGCGATTAATTGGTGGTTTGCGCACGGGGTCCTCATATACTATTGGCAACAACGACGTGTATGCGTAAATGGCCAACGTAAAGGGAAACGTATTCTTAATAGCCGCCAACTAATCGCTCACAGACTGTATAGCAATCTCGAATTCATTTTAGGATCTAACATTGAGCTTAATTTGTGCTGATGATTGTGGTGCGAGATTCCAAAATTTGCACCTCTCTCCCGATCCACTTGTGGGGGCGTTTCTAACAACCTTCCAAAATACACAACAACGAAGAAGAAAACCCATGATCGTGCTTCAAGGTTTCACTTTTTTTAGCTCTTAACTGTACTTGGGATTTGAGCTTGATGGTGAATTCGTTTTAGATGCGTTGGATGTAATTTGCTGTTTATAGATGAGACATGATGTCGACAGGGAACATGGATCGGGGAGGAGGGGTGTTCGGAAAAAACGTCTACCGTCCGACCAGTCATGAAAGCTGGGGGCTTGAAAATTTTTCAAGTCCCCCTCCCATCATCTATAGCCCAGTGGTTCGTGTATCTGAAAGATGGCCCCTTCGAGTAACTAGATATGCAGCAATGTTTCATACACCAGTTGACATAGCCCCTTCAATGAGCCAGATATGCAACGCTTCAAACACTATAGGATTTAGAACGTCCATAGCTTGAAGACTGGGTGGAAATAGCCTGACGATGGTCCCTAGATACGCAATGCTTCTTACACCAGTTGGCTTATAGCCCTTTCAAGGAACTTGATATGCAACGCTTCAAACATCATGAGGTTCAGAACACCCTTCTAAGATACCCCATAGTCTCTAAATCCCCATTCTATCATATATACAAATTGGGGGTCGAAAGTCCCCCTCATATCACCTTGTATCACATAATTATAGCTCGAATAGCTTGGAGGATTTAATTTGTGTAGAACATGTTGTTGGAAGTATTGCGATAAGTAGGACGATTTGGGGCGGGATTGAAGAGAATGTCGAGAACGAGAGTTGGGAAAGTTGTAAAGCAGAGGTGAGGAGACTGGCAGCCAAGTAAAGTCAACCAAAATGTAGTGGTGCATAACCTGACTCGACGGCTAGACTTAGAGCAAGGCTTGTAAAAAAAGCACCCATGCAAATACAAATAGCGGAATTTTGAACTGTGTCCAGAAGAATCGATAATCCAGGATAGACTGGACTAGCGTATGGTAGAGAGGAAGTAGAGTCTTATTCTTGCGATCGACAGAAGGACGGGATAGGTATCTTAGGACTTTTAAAGCTCTGAGGCTTTTGGCTTATTAATTTTTTTAATAAGAGGTAGCCATAGGTGTTTGAAGTAAAAGCGGAGGCCGAGGAGTTTCACTGTGTCATTAATTATGTTAGGGGTGGAGTTAAGGAGGAAGGGAGGAAAAGGAGTTTTAGCACGGTAGAGGACTTGGAGGAGGAGGATATTCGGAATCCGAGGTATGATAGCCAGTTAAGGATGGATAAGATGGAGTTTTGTAGGATTCTGTGTGCGCAAAGTTCGTTATTTGTTTGCATATGGATCCTGAGGTCATCGGCATATAAAATTGGTTTAACGGGGGAAGCGATGTTACTAAAGATGTCATTTATTTCAATCAAAAAAGGGTTCCACGGAGGGGTGGCCTTTGTGGGACTCCATTGGATTGGGTGTGAAGAGAAGAGAGTCGATCTGCTACTCTGGCTCGAAAGAAGGGTTTTGGGGATAGTTTTCTGAAAACTGTGGGAACAGATTGCTGCTTGCGACAATATGATTGCATCGAGATTCAGAAGAAGGATGCTGATAAAGTTCCATACGTTCCCCCCATGTATCGCAACAATCTGAGATTGTACCTTCTCTTCTTCTCATATAAATAAATTTTCAAATTTTCCGAACCTATGTTTATTCCCCCTTCTGCTGTAATAATATAGCTTTCAAAATGTCTCTCCGTCTTACTGTTTCTGTGTTTAAAATACCGTATAAGATAATGTTTATCATGAATTATGAATTGAATATCTTCTTCTGTTTTGTGGAGGCAGAAAAGTTGCTTCGAAATTTTGAAAATATACTCGAGGCATGAAGATCCGAAGACCTCGTTACAAAATTGAACTTTATAGCTTTACACAATCAAGTTCTTTGTCTTTAGTTAGATGATGAATGATAGGTACGAGTTTGTCGTAGTTACATATTCCCAGGAAGTAGGGAAATCAATCAGACTATATTTGTCGATGAGCTAGTCGTAAACATAAATTTGAATTATTTCGAATATTGAATATCGTAAATAGAGAATGAAGTGGAACCGCTGTCGAATGGAGCGTCGTATTTTCACCAAGGAAATTCTAGGTACCCAACACAACGTCATGTCGAGTGTTTTTCACGTAGAATAAAATTTTAAAAATACAACAAAAAACAAATGGGTCAAAGTTATAAAATTATAATATACGTGAGCCAAAGTATTTAATATTTTAGGAATGTGAAAATTGTTCTTTAACAAAAGAAAAGAAAAAATATATACATTTTACGAAACCACAAGAAAATAAACGACGAAAGAACGAAGTACGTTAAGAAAAAAAAAATGAACTCGACAAAGTTACCAACTTTTCACAGCTGACTCCTAGGTCGCACACGAAAAACAATGAAACTACGAATACGAACAAAACAAAACTTTTTGCAACAGGCTTAGAGTTTCGACGAATACCACTAATTTACTGTTTTGGAAAGAAGTTTAGGTTGACGAGCAAAGAATGAATGGTTCGTAGTATTTAACAAATTAGAAATTATAATACATAATACATATTTTTGGAGCACATATTTCCCATACGTACGCCTTTGACAAGTTTTTCACATTAAAGAATTTCAATAATGAGAAAAAAACGTCAAAACTTCGGAAACGTAAATACGAGTAATTTCGAAGTGTTTTGAAAGACCTATGATTTTGAGCGGATATTTTAAATCACGTTTTCCTCGTTGGCGTAAATTTTATGTAAAATTATTCCATTCGGTTGATTTTTTCTTTCGTTGAATTTAAAATTTGATTCATTATTATCAAAAATTATTTTCCTAGCTCCTTAAAACATCGATTATTTGTTGTAAATTGTGTTTTTTTTTTCTTTTCTGCTGGAACTAGGTCGAGCTTTGTTATAGCCTTAAAAGCGTGATGGATGAAAATAAGAGTGAAGACAACACGGATTATCTATATGTAGCCTAGTTCCCCCTTCATACCTTTTACACTTACAGATTTAGTTCAAAATTTTGCCATCCCCAACTGCACCAGGACCTTTCGGTCCAGGCTTGTGAGTGTGTGGAATTAGGATACCCACCACTAATACAATTATTAGAATAAAATACATTACCACCGTCTCAAACTAACAGCCAATCTTCTAACCTTTATCCTTCAATTTCCTTAGTTCCCAGCCCTTGACTTTCCATCGACTGTAGGTGGTATCGACTTACTTACTGAAAATCATTTGCCCACGTGCGTCACTTCTTTCACCATTCCCTATCCAAAAATATCAACTTCAACTGTCTCCTTTCCATCTTACCAATTTCACCTCCATTAGGGATACCCACAGCCCAAAATGGTTTTAGAACTACGTACGTAAATTACGCCCAAATCCACAAGAAACGTAAGAATAAAATGTTTGCTTGCACTATTATGCACCTTTCCCCACTATTTCCATAGCCCCTATCTAGATCCTCAGCCACAGCCGAATCAGTAGCAATGAAAAAGTTAACAAAGCCGTTAAAGCAACAACAAACCCACCTCATATGAATTTCCGGATTCCCCTCACTAGATTCAACGTCACCCAATACAAATAAGTAGATTACCCATAATCAACACCGCCAACACAAAATTCACCTCGTACGTCTCTGCATTGGCCAGACACGCTCACCTCCTCTCCAGCATTTACCCTATTAGGTTACCCGTTGTAAAGGAGACTTGCTCGCTTTCATTCAATCACATACTCGCTTATCCCACCCTGGCACCCCTCCACCCACTATATGCCTTCCAAAAGCTTTTGGTAATTATATACCTCCCATTCTCTCCTATCTCCCCGCTGCCAATTATCTCTGCAGCACTCAAGTTTCTGTATCAAACTCATGACCGTAGTTCTGTCAGGAGCTTGTGAAAAAAAAGGGGGGGAGGAATGTCTGATGTTGATTAGAAAAATGGGAAGGAGAACTACACCTTGTTTCTTTGTAGGCTTCAGTGTTGACCAACCTATGTTACCTTTTATTGGACAAATTCAACCTTCCAACATGGTATCAGGGCATGGTTTTGATCTTGAATAGATTCTCTTGGTAGTGATGTGCGGGTATTGGTTATTAACCGATTAATCGGTTTATTCTTGTGTAAAATTAACCGAAAAACCTGTTTATTTGTAAATAACGGTTAACCTGAAAAGCCGGTTAATAAAAGAGCGCATAAACCAATTAACCGCCAAAATTAAAAATTTTCCAGCAATTCCTAATTCCAATTGATAATTTGACGAATTTGAAGCACCAGGCGGAGGGAGCGTCAAGCGTAATTGAAGAATTTTGTTTCATTCACATTTCACTCAGTAGTTGAATTAAAATATTTCTCAATCATTAACACATAAGAGATCTTCCTTCTTTTTTTTTGCGATTTTGAGATCAAAGAAATGTAAGACCTTGGCGCTCCTAGCGGAATTGTTTGAAAGATGATTGCCGGTTAACCAGTTTATTTTGGGGTTTTCAACCGATTAACCGGTTACAATGATCGGTATTTTTAAATGAGGTAATAACCGATAACCGCCCATCACTATCTCGTAGGTCTTTATGTGCATCTTCATAGGCTTCAGTATCAACAAGGACGGACTCAACCTTCCACCATGGTAGCAAAGCGAGGTTTTGGTTTTCGGAATTCTAAGTAAAGTCCGTTTCATGAAAGAATGCCACAAAATTTTTATGCAACCCGCAACAAAATCGCGATATGTTGCAACTATAGACCTCTAAAAACACAAGATCGCTAACTTCGATAGTTCGTTGGTTCTGCCACACGTACAAAAATCGCTGCAGTCAACCTTCAGCACTTTAACACAGGCTCTTATGGAGAGTTGACACTAAAACTCATTTTCCTTCACAAATATTCAGTTTTTCAAAAAAATGAAGAGATGTGAATTTATTCTGCATAAAATTTCCTTTCATATGCGCCGAACTTCGAGCGAATCCGTGAAATTTTTTTCTCCCATAAGAATACATTGAGTGCGACTTTGCGACATCTGGTGGAATAAACTATAGAAACGATTTCAGGGTACGAAAATTGAACACAGCGTAGATGGCGAGTTAGCGATCTTATGCAACAATGCATGTGTGTTATTTGAAAAAAGAAAAAAAAAAAAAAAAAACGAAAACACGTTACTGATGAAGGACATTGTTGTCAGCTACTAAGGCGGTTTGTTTATGCGCCGCGGCATTCTTTCATGAAACGGACTTTAGATTCAGATCAAGTGTTAACCCGACCTTTGTTTCTTTTGGTGAACTGACACAAACTTCCAACATGTTAGCAGAGCGTGATTTTGATCCACAGACCTCTGACTAGATTTACTTGTTTCTGCACAGAGTCGAGCGTTAATTACAACCTTTGTTTCGAGGGACAGACTCAATCCTTCCAACAGCTTCTGGAATATGACGCCTTTGATGATAGCCCAGAATCTTATAGAAAATAGTAGTAAAAATTTATTCGTGCAGAGAAAATTAATGCTTGAAGTAAAAACGGCTTTGCTCGATTGTGTGAGCAAAGCCGTTTTTACTTCAAGCTTATGGAAAATCTAAATAAGAACAAGAAGAGGATGAAAAAACCATGGTCGATAATACACTATTATGCTGAAAACCTAAGGAGGTCATTGTACTATTGTCGTCTGGTCAGAGTTCAAGTTGGAAAATTCATTCATCAAGAAAGGCACGATACCATACAAAGAACGTAGGAGAACGAGTTTCATGAAACTTTTCCCCCGAGAAACTAAAAAGTATAGCCAAGTTATTGAGAACTAAGTTCAGCGTTGGTGTCGATTCGATAATTCTAATTTTTGAAATTGTAACTTTCGTATAGATACCGATCTTTTCACCTACCTTGTATACCATTAATCGAAAAAGTTTTGACTAGCCAAACAAAATGGCGTATGTATATGTTTACAAAAACCTGAATGAAATCTTATGAATTGATGTTTGAGAAAAGCCTACGGACAAGTTTTGCAGTACATAGTTATCAATACGAGTTCATAGCGAGCAAAAAAGTTGGTTACACTGGATGTAAAAGTACCGGTGCGAATTTCCTGAATGTCTATACTTCTGAAGCAGAATTCAATTGATAGTCAGAAAAGCGTAAAGCCTGAAGAGTAATTCTTGAACCGAAAATTTAGGAATGCCTTACCGCTGAACACTTGAGAAAGATAGGTAGGTAGGTAGGTAATAATTTTGTTATTACTCGTATATTCACGTTCCGTTATATACGCATTACGTTCGAAAATAACTCTTATGTACATTGAAATAATGTGAGAGAAAAGATTTCATTCCATCGGGGGTTGTATAAAGAAAAGTCTATAAAATTTCGGTATATTTTAGCCTATATACTTCAACTTTAGAATACATGGAGTGAGAATATATTGAATTGTTTTTTGTCCAGTTTTACGTAAAATTGATGGGTGGCCTTTTATTTTTTATACGGTATTAACGTCATATTTCATAATAACTCTTAAAATAGATGCTTTTAGTCGGCCTAAGTGAGTTTCACTAAATTGTAAGGTGCGGAAACTTAATGCTGTAGGCTACGTTTATCCTTGTCTCTTCCGTTCTTTTCAGGTTTTGTTTTGCTTACTTTTTCCTATACCTCAAACAAAATATTAAGCAAGATTGAAGGAGAATGTGGATTTCTGAATAATGACAATATCAAACGTCAATAATTAATTCACACAAAATAATTTCAAAAATTAAAATCGTTGGATGATAATAAGATTAGAAGAACTTTCCATATTGTACAGAGTTTCCTCTAAATTATTATCCAAGTTTGTAAAACTTATCATCAACGGATAATTATGAAGAGGGGTTTTAATGGTAACTGATAAAACAAAATAAATACAATGTTGATATCTATTTTTTCAAATTCAAAAGCCTACTACGTAACTATTATAGCTAGTTTTCAATTCCAAGAACGTATGGACACGCAACTTTGATAGTTTTTACGTAATTACATTGTTTTTAACGCTTTTGAAACATTTAAATAGTTTCACGGAAAAAAAAAAAAAAAAACCGTCGAACGTATTTTTCCAACATCCATCTCAAAAAATAACATTCAAACCATATTTATTAATTGAATTAAATTGCGTTTTCATTTCGAAAATCTACTATCGCATCGCTGTCCGAAGAAAAATATGTCGAAAAACGCAACCCACCATACGACAGTATTTGTCGGTAAATAAATGCTGAACCCGGATTTGTAATAAGGCTGTTTTCAAATAGAATTCGCCTTCGGGGGTAACTCTCCATTAAGTTTATTTTAATTTCTCCCAATATTTTAATATTTTTCAAACGTTCAGGGCGAATAGCCTCTGCGTGACCCAGCAGCGGATACAACTTGTAATTCCACCCCCCCATTCTCGAGCGTAAAGATCTCGGTTGCGATTATAAATGCTTACAGAAAATTGTTTCGCTGTACGAAGTTGGAAAACATTTTTCTCTCTCGATATAAATAAGGAAGCTGACAATGTTCGTATTTCTTTCACAAAAATGTTATACTATTGTAAGTCTATCTACCACTACGATGATATTCCCAGTGTGCTTTGGTATTATCATACGGAAATATTCAAAAATTGTATCATTTCTTGTTCTCTCTCTATTTTCAACGCGTTTGCAAAAAAGATATTTCGCGACAGACTGTCTGTATAGAACTATAGAGAGTAAAGCAGTATCAATCTGATCATAAATAGGAAATGAATATAAGAAAAATCACCCTCCAACTGTCACTGAGGTAAAGAATTACTCGATTATCTCAGATGAACAATGATTTCTGTCCAATGATCCCGAATCAATTCTACTTCCCCAAACAGCTGAAGTCGGACTTTCAGAAATGAGTGGTCATTCAGTTTGATGGCGTCAAAGGTCATCCTTGTGACCTCACAATCTGGCGACGTCTTGGATTAGTTTTTTTTCCAAGTCCCTCCTCCTCCTATCATATATAGCTTCGAGGCAGGGCCGGTGACGTCACAATTCATGCCGTCATAAGTCAGCCTTGTGACGTCACTAGCTGACGGTCATAGAACAGTTTTTTTTCAAGTTTCCCTCCTATTATGTATAGCTTGTAGCGTCACAATCCACTTTTTTTTAGGTCCCACGTTCCCCATAAAAAATGTTCCCTGCCACCCCACGTTTAACTCCGTTGAAGAACCCGTGAGTTTTCAACAGGGAATCTGTTTTATCGGGAGCTTTTTCGGAAAAAATGTCTGCTGACGGCAACTTCAGGGTCGTATAGAGGTCGAGCTCCTACCATATATAGCTTGTCGAAATTTGTTTAAGCCCCCTCCTATCATAAAAAGGGGACGTACAAGCGGAGCAAGTGAGCTCTTAAAAGCTGTATGTACTTTTGGGATGGATATCAGTCTGAAATCTGCGTAACAACGTGGCGTGACGTGAGGCCCAAAGACATATACATGATCCAATGTTTTTCCATGAAAGGAGTCATCGATATTCTCCCTAGTTTCTATCAATATTATAAAATTTCAATCTCATTCAACAAACAGAATTGGGGGGGGGGCTTGAACCTAGGGAAATTCATTAATTTGATGCGCCGTGCCTCAAAGTACAACATTTTTTGGTACCACAGCCCTCGGTGAGGTGGAACACTCCCCAAAAAAAACAATTTATTTGATGATTTTCTATGATTTTTTTCGACAATAGCGGGGAAAGCTATGACTGCTACCGCAATAGACCGCGTGGAATAAATAGTCAATGTTCGGGCTCGATAAACCGCACGCCTAATATTCACCTTTTCTACTTTGAAATGTTCATTTTTCTTTTTCTTCAAGTCGCGGCGGTACAAACTGTGTTACTGGGGGTCATGCACTTGCGGTAAGTGTAAGAGTCCGCTCTTGAGATAAGGGGACAATACTTCAAAAATTGGAATTTATGAGCAAAGTAATATAACAAGAAGATCATCTTCTGTTGTGAGCTCCCGGTGCGAGAACGGCGATGAAACAGGGGAGTAGGCGAAAATCTCCTTGTTTTATACTGATGGACGGGTGTGGAATCCTTTTAATTTTGTTGAATAGAAAGGAAGCCTTTGGTTTCCCCTTTCTTCTTTTCCTTAATTGTCGCGTATTCCCCCGCTGCTATCAAATACCGGGCTCTAGTCGTTCTCCCGCCGTGAGCTCGCAACAGAAAAAATATTTTCGGTATTCTTCGTTAACGCCTTGATGACCTTATGTGTGCAGGTTTCCGTGTAAGATACTGACCGGGAGTACCTTCCCCTCTTTGCTTCCATATTCCCAAGGACTCCCTCAACCACGCCTCTAGGGTAGCCTTTGACTGCTGCGATCTGCTTTACTATCTGGATTTCTCTCTTCTCCTGACTGTTCTTCAGGATAGAAATTGCTCAGTAGCAGTAGTTACAAATCGCCGCTAACTTGTGCCTAAGGTGATGGTAAGAGTCCCTTGGAATTACGGTCTCGATGTGCGTTGGTTTCCTGTAGATTTCCAGTTCTATCCAGCTATTCTTGAGTGTGGTTGTGTTAGGTCTGAATAGTTAATGATCTCAATGCCCTCAATACTTTCATTCATCGCATTCTTTTCCAGAAGGAATGGGCTCACCTGTTCATTAGTGCTTGACCACATGAACAGAACATCCTTCGGCCCTGTGACGTCACGATCTGATGATGTCAAAATGGTCTAGTTACATTTTGGTAAATATGATCAAAGACTCCTGTATAGCTCGTAGGTAAGACTTTGAAAAATGTCAACTTCGACCCTGTGACGTCACAATCGAACTTTTTCCTGAGTCCCTTGCTCTAATATATGATAGGAGTACACACATATCCCTGAAAATATGATAGTGTAGGAAGTTCGAAAAATTTCTATTTTCAGACTATATATACCATGACACAACAGACTAAGAAAAATTTCAGATTCTTCAAGATTTCGATTTCAATTCACAATACTAACATCAATTTGACCAATAGAACAAGTTCCCTGCATTCCTAGTTTAAGTTCGTTAAGGAAGCCGTCGTTTTGGAATTTCGGGCTAGAATCCCGGGCAGGCTCCTAGAACTCGCATATCTTCAGCATCATGTATGTCTAGGGTTCCTATCCGGGGGGGGGGGGCTACTCGCGGGAGAGGTGTGAACTCGAAAATTTTGGAATTAGGGTCTAGCATTCAGGAAAGACATGTTTTGGAGAAGCCAACTCGCGAGGGTAGTGGAAACTTTCAAATTTTGGAATTAGAGGCTACGATTGAGGAAACTTCAAGAAAGATGTTTTTTTTTTTTGGGGGGGGGGAGGTAACTCGCTGGCCTGGTGTGCACTCACAAATTTTTTAATCAAGTGTTGGGGTTCAGGAATACTTAGGACAGATATGAAACATGTTAAAACCTCACTGAGCCTGATTAAAACACCAGAGAACGGATTAAAAGCTGAGTGTAGTAATTTGAACAGTCCTTATAGTCGTCATTATCTGACTGCGATGGAAAGAATCAACCACTCATTTTGGTTATTGACTCATCGTCTCCGTCGAAATTGACTCGACTCTCAATATTATAAATTGATGTCGAGTCGTTCACAATTTGATAGGGTTTCAGAATCAGGGTCAAACATTTTTTTTGGCAGTATTCAGGTGGAATTATTGAAGAACTGCTGTGCTGGCAGAATTAATTGATGACATAGAGTCTTCAAAACTGCGAGTCATCTATTTCATCAATTAATTCTGCCAGCACAGCAGTTCTTCAACAATAAAGGTCAAACAATTTGTTTTACATAATTAAATTTCGATTTGAACGACGAGACCATCGTGCGTCCTGGGCGCGTAATGTCTGCGAGTAGCGAAATAACCAAACAACGCTTCGAGGTAGAGACTGTACATCGACTCCAGATCGACTTCGATTTAAGGTCGATAGGGGTACATTACCACAGAACTAAATGTACGGAACAGAGAAGTTATTTCAGGTCACCTTACCAAGAAGAGTGCACACCCGAAGGTGTAGCAAATTATATTGAACCACAAGAGAAACAGCCGCTAAACGTTTTCGGTTAAACAACCATCATCGGAGCGTAAAAGAAAGCGACTGAATCCAACATCAACAAAGACAGAGGGAGTTAACCAGAAGATCATGATTTAACCAGCGAGTCAACGAAGTTTGAATCATTCTCATATACTAGCTCAATCAGACCCTCTTCAGGAATGAACCTGTTTAAAACCGTGAAGTCTTCGTTATTCCGGTGTCGTATGATTTCTATATATTTTCTAAAGCCAGCCGTTTAAAGTATGAGTTCTCCCTATGGAGGAGGTTACCAGAGCCCTCCTTGAATTTATGGCCACTCTCGAGTAGATGATCAGCAAAAGCCGACTCACCCAAATTACCCTTCTCCCACACTTTTTTATGCTCCTCAATTCTTATTTAGAGCTGACGCACGGTCATCCCTATATAAATACCTGGGCAATCGTTGCAGGCTATACTGTATACCCCACTTCGCTCGACTGGAGGAATCGGGTCCTTCAACGTCACAAATAAGCTTTTTACAGTATTGACATTATAAAACGCCGGCCGGAACCCAAAAGGACCGAGTACCCGGCCCAACTTCAACCAAAACCTGCCCAAGTAAGGGAGTTTAATCTAACGTTTTCTACTGTTATGCAAATCCCTAGGGAGGGAGGTGGTAGAATCGAGGCATTTTCTCGTAAGCCTCCTTCGGACCATTAAATCAATGTCCACTCGAACTTGGTTCACTATGGCCAGGTACTTAATCGTCCCTAGTTCCTTCTGGAAAGCATCCTGACTCAAGGGAATACTAGTCAGTCGATGTATCAAACTATTAAAGGTAGCGATCTTGTGTGCAGCGGGACAGAAAGATGACTCATGGATTGTTATACCAGTCGAAGTTTCTTTTCTATAAATACCAAATTCATGGACGCCATCTCTAATAAATATGGACAAATCCAAGAAATTTATTAATAAGCCGTCAACTTCCAGAGTGAATTTTATGGAAGGATATCGGCCATTTAAGTAAGAAAGGAACTCATTAAGGAGTTCCACTGGGCCAGTTCACGCGCACAATATGTCGTCTACATACCTATGCCAGTAAAAGACGTAATTTAGAAGTACCTGGCTCGAAGAAAACAATTCGACTTCAATCGGAGCTATTCAGTTGCCCGTCGGGTGTCCCGCAGGGGTCGAATCTTGGCCCTTTACTATTCCTGGTCTTTATAGACGACATTACTAGGGTTTTGTCTTCTTCGAAAATACTTCTATTTGCAGATGATATAAAATTGTATAAACCGATATCAACAAGCTCGGACGCACAAGCCTTGCAGGATGATTTGGATGCGATGGTCTCTTGGAGCAGGGTTAATTGCTTACCATTTAATGTCAAAAAATGCGAGATAATAACTTTTACGCGTAAAACCCATAATTTAATAACGCATGATTATAGAATGACTGAAACAATTCTCTGTCGTAATGATTATGTACGTGACCTAGGTATCATAATGGACAAACGTCTTTACTTTGATATACATACTAATCAATTAATCAGTAAAAGTAAAAGAGCAATGGGTTTTGTAATGAGGAATGTTAACGGCTTCAAAGATATTCGTACCATCCTAACCCTGTATTATGCTTTCGTAAGGTCGAATATGGAATTTGGAGCGCTGATATGGGATCCTATATATGACAAATACTCGAAATCTCTAGAAAACATACAGCGTCGTTTTTTGAAATTTACGTACATGAAAATATTTCAGTATTACCCGCACGAAATTGAGTACGTCGATCTGTTAGCAGGATTCAAAATCTATTCACTACAGGAAAGACGTAAACTGACAATGCTCGACTATCTGCACGATGTCTTGCAGGGGCAAAAGGATCCTGCCTTGCTTCAGGAGATCACCTTACGGGTTCCGCGGTTAAATGCAAGGCTTAGGGAAACATTTTACATAAGTCATACAAACAAAGGACCCCTGAAACACTCATTTGTGAACAGAGCATGTGCCCTTTATAATGACCTGGAAAAGAAACCTGGGGGGGATACTCTTGACATATTGTCGCAGTCAAAAAAACAGTTCAGATCTGCATGTCTGGATGTTCTGATATAATAAGATCTTCAGCCTACCTTTAAAAGTAGAATTAGTGCATTTGTTGAGTGCCCTAATAAGGAGGAACCGGTTACTTGTGTGTGTGTGTTGGTGGGTATGTGTGTGTATAATGTCTGCTCATGATTAATATTATTATTATTATTATTATTATTATTATTATTATTATTATTAGTATTATTATCATTATTATTATCATTAGATGCATTTGTAATTTTGTGAGTGGTGTCGCCTTTAATTGGTCTATGTACTGTTGGCGGCACCACTTAAATATAAACAAATTTAAAATAAAAATAAAAATAAAATAAATAAATCTGGACATGAAAACCTCCGATATTAATGAGCCCAAAGGGGACCCAATAGGGATCCCCACTTCTTCTGGGAATTCGAAAAATTTTCCCTCCAATTTACAAAAATTGGGAGTCCAACAAACTCTCAGAAGGTCGAAGAATTCTACCGATTCCTCATGAGCAGAGACCGGATTTTTCGACAAAATGCCGAAATCGTCGTTTTTGCCGAATTTTAGAAGGAAAATGTATAATTTTTATCATTAAATGACTCAAAAAATGCAAAAAAATGGTACTTTTTTCGTTATTGCCGTATAATGCCGAAAACTGAATTTTTAGTGCTGAAAATCTCCATCAAAAATGCCGAAAAATCCGGTCTCTGCTCATGAGGGACACCAGTTTTTACAAGCAATTCGCCCATATGTTGGATTGCGACAGCCTTCGGGATGTGAGGAATTAATCCCACCACATCAAAGGAACATAAAATGGTTTCCTCAGGGAGGCTTATATCCCTCAACCTCTCCGTCAACGAACCTGAGTTTAATACTGAGTGAGGGGAGGTATAATCTACTCGTGATTTGAACCATCTATCAATAAATTTAGCTAACAAATAAGTTGGCGACGAGACAAATGACACGACCGGCCGCATTGGTACATCTTTTTTATGTACTTTGGGTAATCCATATGGGAGGGGAGGAACCGGGGTAGGCTCCAAGAGAGCTTTCTTTGTCCGAGGACCCTTAATAATCACACTACAATTATTAATAGTGTTCCTCACCTCTTTGACAAAACTGGGGAAACAGAAGAGGCTATTCTCCTTAGCGCCACATTGTTCCAGCACTTCATGAACCCCGGATACGTAAGAGGACTTATCCATAATCACTACGGCGTTACTTTTATCCGCCTTGGTAAGGATTAAGCCCTCCTCCCTGACCTTTCTCTTTAATCCTTTAATCACCTCATTACTTGGTAATATGAATAACCATAAATTAGAAGAACGTATCGATTATTTCAGGTCTATAAAAAAAAGGAGTCACGATTCGAAATTAACCTGAAATCGACGTGGCATGTAAGTCGGACATGATCAACCTGATATAAACAACTAAAGAAAATGGCGGCCATCGAGCGGTTGATTGAAAGAAGACTTGAAGAAATTCTAATTTATTCGGGATAAGTGACGTTTGGATATCATTTGACTTTTGGGGCACAAGGAAGAACCATTCGGAAGGTTTTCTGATCTCGTTAATATTCTTAATTAGTGCGCTGAATCAGAATTATTTTATATTTATAGCAGAGAGAGAAAGAAGACTTCCGCATACACGATTTAAAAGCTTATTAAACATGGATAAGATACACCCCTGTAAGTATTTCCTTTTTTCAACAAACTTGCTGTGTACACCAACCCGCAGTCATTCTTCCTTCCTTCATCCCGTTCTCCGCAATAATTGTTCGTGCGAATAGCTACGTCATACGTTGTATCTCAATTTGATGGGCATGAGGACTCATACGAAAATGTTGTTCATATTATGTAAATATCGTATGAACATTTGAAAAATATAGAAATTTCATTCTCCCATTCTTGTGGAAATTCATTTTCATATAGGGTCGCTAAAAAGTTTCCTTGGGGATGCTTTAGAGACATTACACAAATATGACAAAAATTGTGTGTTCACAGGCCACTGTGGTAAGGAATCGTATTAGTCTTACGTTCTTCATGCATGCACAGCCACGATCCATTATTATGCGTTTCAAATAGAACGCAATAATTTTTTACAACTGCATTTTTTCATATGTTGATATGAGAAATTGCACACGTTGCCATAACGCAGTTGCTTATTGCACGCGCATATTATAGTCGTAATGTAAACTGCGTACATATTCGTTGTAATTCGGAAAAATAAAATTATTCGTCGAAAAAAGAGATCGAGGTCAGACGAACTTGAATCTAACCAAACTGTTATACGCACTCGAGAATAAGCGCCAATCCGCGAGAGTTGCTTTCTCTCTTGAAGGTATAAACGATTGTGTCAACATCTTTCGATGATTGATTGTCTCACGGCAACACTCGAAAGTATGCCTCCGAGTAAGATGATGCCCGAATGTTTTTATCTCAATTTAGATACCTAATTTCATCACCTTGATCGCTTGGTAATTTAAGTTTTTCATTCTATTTTCCTTGTAAATAATAAAGCTTTCAGTTGCCGAAGAAGAGGGAAATCTTTCGCGAAAGTTTTAAACACTTTTAAAGCATCTAAATTTGTTGTTAAAGGTCGCTCGTTAGAATTATCGAGAATGGACCTAATTAGGTGTACGGAAATTGTGAAAGTTTCCATACCGCAGGATAGCGCCACCGCTTGTCTACAGAAGATACGGTCCTACGTAATTGACACGCTGTTGGAAACCAACTGATGGATAGAAAATGAATAGCATTAAGTGTCGCGAAACTTTAGGATCTCACGCACGTGGTATACGCTTCATTACGAAGCTGCGAGCGTTATTCGACTATGTATAAGTACAAATATTACGGCTCTGTCACCCATTTCTGTGTCTTCCTCTAAACCGGGATCAATCTGTTACGAGCGACGGATTTTAATGTCGTATAGCCTCTTCAAATCTAGCATTTTGCTTTATCAACAAGTTGTAAAAAATAGCACTGTTGCTCACTGGACAACGTAACGTTCGATTGAATCACCGTGGGTGTCATTTATTGAGGTCGTAATTTAGCGGGTCTGGTATAGAAATTTTACAGCGAAATCGTTTTTATGACTTACAGTTTCATCGAGGCTTATCATCTTCTAATTTTTTCTCATGCGTACCGGTGCAAAAAATGTTTAGTTAATCGATACTAAGTATAATTGATTAAAATGAAACCTTTGTTCGTGGACATTAAATTGTAAATTAAATAGTACACTGTGTAGACGTATACTCGGAGGTGTTTACGTGACACCCATTCGATATCCTATTATAATTGTAGGTTGTTATTCATAGAGACGATATTATTATGGTCATGTTAATGCGGTCAAGTCTGTCGTTAGGGTCGTAATTGATCGTACGTATTTATAAATATTATTTGCTTATTTCGTAAAAGTTTTACCGACATTTTAAATTCGTTGTTGTGTCTCAAAAAGCTCCAGAAATGAGTGAGGCCTAAAAATTAGAATTGCGTTCTTTGAAAAGACCAATGATCAGAAGATAATGGAAAAGCAAAGGCAGAAGCTATCATACCTCCTTTGGAGACACGTATAGTATATAGCTTTATAAGGCTTGCTTCATCTCGTTGCTTTTCTCAGTATCGCTGAGCCCGATTTAAGCCTAATTTTGTCTTGACCAAACGAGCGAGCTAGCCCGAACAAGTCTTAAATTTTATCCATGATTTTAATAAGTAAGAAATCAATTATATCGATCATATTAAACCAATTCTACCGATTATATCGACTCTTAATGTATCTATCGCGATCATGATGACGTCATAGTGAGATTTCTCCATCCAGTAATTTTCTAGCCTAGTGAGGCAAAGATGAGAACAATGTAATCACGTTTGACAATGGAAAGAGGAAGAACAGAACCGATCGATGAGATGTCATGACACTTGGTAGCCAACAGAAACGCAGCAAGGAGACTTCTAATTGAATAATAAAACGACAATACTCGGATTAAGAGGAGCAAGAGAGATTCGCCTCCAAATCCTTTCCTCTAACTAGGAGAAATGAGTCATTGGGACCTGACGTTCCAGCATGACTCGAAACAAGGATGGAAAATTGACCATTTTATTGGGGCACGTTTCCATCTGCCTACGACATACTAGTTTACAAATCTGGATCAGTTCAATCTATAACTACTGATATAAAATACAGTTTATATCATGTAAAAGTTAGAAATCTTCAAATTCTCTTAACTAGGTCGGTAGCACGACTCGATTCGGAATCACGCATTGTTCGATGGCCATTGTGTAGGAAGAACTGAGCCTTGCTCCTCTTAAGCCACTTGACCCTTATTTAAACCTTTCAACCGACTTCCAAAGTGTGCTCGAAGGCCTGGTGGCAGGGCTGCTGAGAGAAGAGGGGCTAATTTGGTAATTTTGTTTACAGGCCCGAGTTTCTAAATGGGCTCTCGTTTTTCTATTTTTACCGACTTTTCTAACTAGAAAAGTGAGGTATTACAACCGTAGCAAGGTCAACAGGGGGAGTGGGTAATGAACTTTCTCGACGTTTTAGGGGTCCTAGACCACAACTAGCATAAAAAAAATTTTCAGGTTTCCTCATACATATATATATATATATATATATATTTATATCAACTGATAAATTTTCTTGGAGACAGTGAGGGCATGGTGGAGGAGCGAGATTAGTGAGAAGGTAAGTATGAGTAAGACGAGTGTGGCCTATTCGCAACCGAGCTAAAATGACCTCCTCTTGCCTTGAATTTCGTTGGGGTGAGGACCAAAATGTGGGTTCACGTTTTATTTTTCTTAATTTGTTATTCGACTGATTTTAGTGAAAACCTTGAGTTTGAATGATTAAGTACAATTTTTTAATCTTCATCAAGTGTGCTGATGCGAGACTACCTGGGTGATTTCACTCTTAATTAATAATTGATTTATTTGTCATTTTTTCATGTATGGGTACATAATTAATAGTGGTTCATAGTTGATTTGAGGTGTCAAAAGAGATGGAAAGATTATTTTCAATTTGGACTGGCTTTTTTGAGTGAGATTTGAGATTAGACTAACGAGTAAACCGGGCTTGGGTGCTATATATTTTTACCGAATTTTCTAGCTAGAAAAGTGAGGTATTTTGTTAATACGTTTGGAATGGTTGAAGCGTGAGGGAAGGAATGAGGGGTTGACTATTGGGTGATTGGTTGCTTCTTTCGTTTCGACATCGATTTTTTTAGTTTTTCGGGATCTCGTTGTAGCTGGATTCCCAGATGAAGAATTTTGGGGTGGAGTGTGCATAGAAAATGGTGATATGATAGCGTGAAGGCAATTTATGAGTGCACGAGAGGAATAGCAGCTCGAGATAGCTTTAAGAGATGCCAGAAATCGGAAGTGATAAAGAATTGAACCACTCATCCTAATATACAGTATACTAGACTAATAATATGCTAAGAATAAGGTATGGGAAAAAATGATTGTAGAGCTCTTTTTTATTAGAAACAACTGTTATAGCCTCGTAGCAGTTTGGACAGGGGGAGGGGGAGTGGTTTTTCTGGAGACGTTTTGTAGGTTTTAGATGACTCTTAGCCTAAATTATAACAAAATTCAGGTTTCCTTATTGGATTATAGGTATCTTTACTCTGTTATCTGTTGATGTGACATCGTAGTGATAGAATTTATAAACTGAGTTTTATTGTTTATTCTACAAATGTTTGACATGATTGACAGGTCATTGGTATTTAATTTAAAGAGAGGGAGTGACTCTCTCAATGTTTTTTGCATTGTGGGAAGAAAAGTCGTGTACTACGTACTCACGCGACTGCGTGAGTGTTTTTTTAGAAAAACGACGGCTTCCTCAACGATGTTAAACGTAGAGAACCTGTTCTATGGGTTGAAAAGTAATGCATTATATGATCCGCATTAGGATAGCCCCTTCAAGATTGGCTTAGCCCCTTGAATGAACCAGATATGAAATACTTCAAACACCATAATTTCCTCTTGATCATATTTACCAAAATGTAACTCAGACCATTTTGACATGATCAGATCGTGACGTCAGAGGGCCGAAGGATGTTCTGTTCATGTGGTCAAGCACTAATGAACAGGTGAGCCCATTCCTTCTGGAAAAGAATGCGTTGAATGAAAGTATCAAGGGCATTGAGATCATGAACTATTCAGACCTAACACAACCACACTCAAGAATAGCTGGATAGAACTGGAAATTTACAGGAAGCCAACGCACATCGAGACCATAATTCCAAGGGACTCTTACCATCACCTCAGGCACAAGTTAGTGGCGATTTGTAACTACTGCTACTGAGCAATTTCCATCCTGAAGAATAGTCAGGAGAAGAGAGAAATCCAGATAGTAAAGCAGATCGTAGCAGTCAAAGGCTACCCTCGAGGCGTGGTTGAGGGAGTCCTTGGGAATATGGAAGCAAAGAGGGAAACTCATGACAGCATAGTGAGAAGGTGCTCCCGGTCAGTATCTTACACGGAAACCTGCACACATAAGGTCATCAAGGCGTTAACGAAGAATACCGAAAATATTTTTTCTGTTGCGAGCTCACGGCGGGAGAACGACTAGAGCACGGTATTTGATAGCAGCGGGGGAATACGCGAAAATTAAGGAAAAGAAGAAAGGGGAAACCAAAGGCTTCCTTTCTATTCAACAAAATTAACAGGATTCCACACCCGTCCATCAGTATAAAACAAGGAGATTTTCGCCTACTCCCCTGTTTCATCGCCGTTCTCTCACCGCGAGCTCACAACAGAAGATGATCTTCTTGTTATATTACTTTGCTCATAAATTCCAATTTTTGAAGTATTGTTCCCTTATCTCAAGAGCGGACTCTTACACTTACCGCAAGTGCATGACCCCCAGTAACACAGCTTGTACCACCGCGACTTGAAGAAAAAGAAAAAGGAACATTTCAAAGTAGAAAAGGTGAATATTAGGCGTGCGTTTTATCGAGCCCGAACATTGACTACTTATTCCAGGCGGTCTATTGCGGTAGCAGTCGTAGCTTTCCCCGCTATTGTCGAAAAAAATCATAGAAAATCATCAAATAAATCGTTTTGACATGTTCCATGTCTTTTCTCTCGCCGGACCCCGATTTTGAAACTCGCGAGTACACCCCCCCCCCTCCCCCACGTCAAGAGAAATCTCTACTCCGTGGGTGATTCAGAAATTCGCGAGTACACCCCGCGTAATAATGATAAATAATTAATTAATAAATAATTAAATAATTAAATAATTAAATAAATAAATAATTAAATAATCAATATAATTAATAATTAGAAAATTTTCCAAGTCCCTCTTCCTATCATATATGGCTGGATAGTCGAAATTTTTCCAAGTCCCCTAGACTTGAATGGTCTCATACCATTCCAATACAACAGCGAGACAGGGGGCGAACTCGTAATAATTAATAATAAATAAATAAATAATATTAAATAATTAAATAATTGAATAAATAATATAATTAATAATTAGAAAATTTGTCTCATATCATTCCAATACAACAGCGAGACAGGGGGCGAACGAGCGGAGCGAGTTCGCGCTACCTCATATTTCTCATAGAAGACTTGAATTTTCTCATACCATTCCAATACAACAGCGAGATCGCTCGTTCGCCCCACGAAAGTCGATACCTCAAAATATAGAACACCCACAATTACCTCAAAATATTTCTCACACAAGACTTATACGACGCCAAGATAGGTAAAGGGGTAAACGAATAATATCTCACGAACACTTGACCTAGTAGAAGCCTAGACTGAAATATTTCAAGATGACTGATAAAATATAAAAGACATGGAACATGATTTTCATTTATTTGGCTATGCCAGAAAATTTTTGAAACAACAAAATTTCTAGAATTACAATAATTACAGAGAAAATGTTATTAAGAAAGTACAAAATCCGGGCTTTGCAGAGCGGTGGAAGCACCAGCGGCATGTCATCGAATCTCTCATCTGAAGGCCCTATTTGTAACACAATACTGTGTCAGAAATGATGAGGATAAACGCGATGCTGCTGTACTTCTTTGTGTCCGAGGTTCATTATGATTGCCCTGTATGTGGTTTCGAAGCACTTCATCAGCTCGAAATAAGATTGACCCTTTATTTGGGGAATGTTCCACCTCACCGAGGGCTGTGGTACCAAAGAATGTTGTACTTTGAGGCAAGGCGTATCAAATTAATGAATTTCCCTAGGTTCTAGTCCCCCAATTCTGTTTGTTAAATGAGATTGAAGTTTTATAATTGATAGAAACTAGGGAAAATATCGATGACTCCTTTCATGGAAAAACATTGAATCATGTATATGTCTTTGGGCCTCATGTCACGCCACGTTGTTACGCAGATTTTAGACTGATATCCAGCCCAAAAGTACATACAGCTTTTAAGAGCTCACTTGCTCCTCTTGTACGCCCCCTTTTTAGTCTAGTATCAGGCTAGTATACTGTATCTAAAGTGGAAATTTTTCCAATCCTTTTCAACTTCGAAGCTATGTATGATAGGAGGGTGATTAAACAAATGTCGACAAGCTATATATATGGTAGGAGGTGGACCTCTCTACGACCCTGAAGTTGCCGTCAGCGGACATTTTTTCCGAAAAAGCTCCCGATAAAACAGATTCCCTATTGAAAACTCACGGGTTCTTTAACGTAGTTAAACGTGGGGTGGCAGGGAACCTTTTTTATGGGGAACGTGGGATCTAAAAAAAGTAGATTGTGACACTACAAGCTATATATAATAGGAGGTGCAACGCGATGGACCAATTTTTTTCAACTCCTCATGCATGTAGCTCAATAAATATGGCTTGGAGACCGAAAATCTCCTGAGTCCCCCTTCGAAGCCCTCCTTTTCGTGCACGTAGTAGTCACCCTTCCACTTATGTACGTCAGCTGCACAGATACGTCATGCGAACTTGTTCTTACGCTGCTGTTTTGTACCTCAGATATGCCATTTAAGTACTTTTGTAAATGGCAATGAAAACGCTAAATCATTAGATACTGGAGGCGTTATGACGCTTGGCCGCTTATATGCTTGCGGCTTCAGAGCAACGCTACCTATGCAAAACGGTTGCGAGAACGGCATACGCTCTTGAATTTATATTTGCGGAGTCCAGTAGGAGCACTAGTGGTGATATCTAGAAAGCACTAAAGGGTGAACATAGTGTTTTTGACCGACCACAAAAGGTTATACATGTGAGATCAATTCAAATATCATTTTATACAGAAAAATGTAGTGAAAGGAAGTGGTAGGTCTCATAATTATTTTTCAAATGGCTTCAGCTATTTTCGCAAAACTTTTCTCCCATCTTCACCTTTTTGACCGCTGTGTTCTGCCGCTAGAGATCAGACCCTCTGCTCTCAATCACAGGTAACTGGTTCGTTGAATTTTCTCAAGTTCCTCGTATGTATATAGCTCGAAATTCAAAATTTTTGTAAGTGCGGATAGAAAATTAAACAACCCACCCACGCCCCCTTCGGAATCGCGGATGGCACGTTTCTCCTCAAAGGTTTGTAAAACACCCTTGAACAGGTTCTTTATTGAATTTAAAGGGAAACCAGAGACACGAAAAAATAAGCTATTACCAATTTTAGCATCCCAGCGATGCGCGAGACCGTCGATGTGAGAAACAGTAATATCCGGAAAACTGATTATTCCCAGCGGGCATATAAATTTACTCCGGCTTTCTTGGGGAAAATTACTATGAATTACATACTATATATGAAGAGTGAGAGGTATCTAGTATAATTTACGGGACAAAGGTTTGTAATTATTCCAAAAAAAGCTTCTATTGAGTTCGGAGCTGAGTAAAATTCTCTTCTTTCACTTCGTTCATCGAAAATGATAAAAACAATTATACGTTTAAAAGACCGACTGTACCTAGACAACAACCTGCAGATCTCATGAAACGCATTCGGTGCACTCTCGATCAAATTAGCATACGAAACATCAAACGCAAAACTATTTTTTTCTACGCATATATTTTTTTTTCTGAGGATGTATGTAGAATGAGGGCAACCTTTGATCGTTTCCTTTCATTCACAATAGAATGTATGGCGTATACTCCCGTCCTTTGAAACTAGATTCGCACGAAGGATGAAAGGTCGCCATTGTAAGATCATTTAAATAGATCGAAGCGAACGTTTACACATCCGAACAGAATTTAATGAGGTAAACACGATTTTTCACAAGACTTTTGTAACTAGTGAAATAAAAAAAACGACGAAAATTTTTTTCAACAAGAATCAATTCCACTCGTCAGCCGTGAGGGAAAGTATCAGATATCGGTACTCGAAAAAGTTCGCAAATCTCGAAAACGTCCACTAACAATGAGTCGAGCATTACTCTCGTAAACTTATCGTCTTTTTGTACTCGAGAATAATGCGAAGAAAAAACAATTCTCAATAATTTATAATCGTCGAAACTTTTGTTGCTGTCGATTTCGTGATTAGTTGAGTAGGTATTTTTTTCGATGTTAATCGAACTCGAGTTTGTCCAAACTTTTAAAAGTCTTTTAAAACACGGAAAAAATCAACGCACATTCACCAAGCGGATTTTTGTGTAAAATCACGTGGTCATTCAAAATTGTGAACTTTTTCTCAGATTAAAAGACGTCTTTCTTTCATACTAGTTGAAAGAAGGAATGTACGTCATTCTACAAAATATGGTCGACAACCGTCGTGATTTGAGTGCGGAACAAACTTTAAGACGAAATTAGTTTTTTTTTTTACACGCCACGTTAATGACGTCTTATGCTAGTGGCGAGGCGATGAATAAAATGTCCGCCAAAATTTCGAAACAGTCAACCGCTGATGAAATATTGACTCGAAGAACGCGATCGCGAGATCGCTTATACGGCGTAATGTTATGCAAAATTATTAACACGTCCCTAATCTACGCTTCCGTCTCGCTAGAACGTGTATAGAGAAGTGAATTTTTAAGTAAACAATACCACGTTCTCATTAACCGAGAAAACTGAGACGGGAGACCGGCGGAAAGTAAATCAGCTTATTTGAGAGACGATCAACGAGTTAAGTCTTCTTTTCGCAACTTCATTTAAATCGAGCGCGACCGGGAATCGAGTTTAAAAAGTTCGAGCGTTCAAGTCGCAAAGAAAATGCGAAATATGTTTCGCGCACTTTAGTACGTGAAGTCTTTGCTTCTTAATTCTGTTGCCGAGGCACGTCCGTAGTATCGTTTCGCTTCGTCATTCTGGCGATCGAATCGAATCTAGAAAGTCCTTTCGTAATTATCATAAGCGCATCTACGTCAGTTCCTAGATACTCGGTGATTAAAGAGTTTATAGTGAAACTCGCGTGGGGACTAACCGGAAGAAATCTGCATTTCGCGAATCACAAATAGAATTTAATTATCGAGATTAATGTCGGATGGACAATTTTTGAATTTTTTATTTCGGTTGAAAGCATTCCGGTTATGAGTTTTTCATCGTATTCATAAATATGTGAGTAAAAATTATCTCGGATTTGATCAACCATAAGAGTCACAGAATTATTCGATGAAGTTTTGTGTAATAAAGCGTGTACATGCATGTGTTTAGGTCAGTTACCCGTTTGTATCGTGATTACGAGGTAAACATAAATGATACGTGAGGAAAGCTCGCGTACGACTGCGAATGGAGGAATATTTTACCGCGGAACCATATTTTGTGGAAAATGGTAGAGGAATAATTGATGGTTCCAACGAAAAGGATTGAACTAAAAGCCGAGAATACCTGGAATTGAACCCAGAACCATTTCTTGGAACGATTATTCTCATAAATTATTCGGATAAATTAAATTGTGCACAATTTCGGTCCCTCATCAGAACAAAACAAATCGAGGGAGGAGATTCATATCTTTAGGTCACAGAGTCCTAGAGCGCACACTCCCTATTTGAATCTGGACTAATCGACAGGGGATAGCGAGGATGACTCTTTCGAACCCTCTGAATGAGACAGGAGAAGTGTATGTCGACCGCGAAGTACATTTAAGGAAATATACGTAAGTTCTGAAAAACCAAAGGACATCCTTCATCAATATCGATACTTTCAGGAAGCTTTTTCTGAAATTAGAGGACTTTCGCTTATCACTCTTACATCACCCAAAAAATATAAACCTCTCTTCAGGACAGCAATATCGTTTTCGGGATTCCATTACCGCTCTCTTAATGGGCTTCCAATGGGTTGCCCACCACCCTTCTTCTCCCCTAACTTTGCTTGGATCCTGAGAAAATAGAATCGGGTTATCCCTCCTCCAATATACCTTTCCCATCACCCATCTTGTCTATTGATAAACATCTACAGAAATATGAGCTATATTTATAGCCAATGCAGATTGTGGTGATCAGAATGTAATTTCTTATAAGTAAAAAAACCTACAAATCGAACTCAGCTACAATTTAGGCAAAGGTAACCGAAATCGAGTTCAGAAATTTCTAGCTCGTCGTCGTCGTGTCCTTTGCCCGCGGTGGGCCTAGTGGCCCGTCGGCGTTGAGGAAGCTGAGCTGGACTCAGATGTGTCAATCAATTTCCTTCTTGGTCTTCCTATATTTCGTTTCGTCGTTGGTGTATATTCCAAGGCCATCTTTGGTGATCTTGATTTTCTGGAATCCTAAAATATATTTCTCGGTTACAGAATCTACCAAGAGCTCATTCTAAAAAAAGACTCGCTGTTTGCGAAGTCTCTATCATTAACTACTGAAGCAATTACGGCCTGCCGTTGATGAGTCAATAATTGCATTAAGGTTTTTTATTGCAAGGATAATCTTAGAAAAATACAGTCTCCATCTCGATGTCGTTGATTTCCTGGAAATGTGAATTAAATTCGTTGACCTTGACCTATCGCAGCATCGTGTACGAAAATACAGAAGATGTAAGAGAAATATGCTCAATTCTTAGACGATCCTACACAGGACCGTTGAGAGCCAAATCTGCTATCAGAGCACGGCCGTGATCAGAGGATCCACATCAAGGCTGAAAACCCCTATTTTTAGCGGAGAACCCGCTATCCCTTTTGTTGGGGGGGGGGGGGGGGGGTACTTCCAGAAAATTTTCGTCCGCGAGCGCGGGTGCAAGCGGTCGAGGTTGATGACGTCATGGAGAGGGGGGATGGCTTGGAAAAATTTCGACCCCTAAGCTATATATGATAGGAGGGGGACTTGCAGACTCTAGGATTTTCTATATTTTCTACCTTTTGAAAGACCTCCCGCAGTGGAATACGGGTCTTGCGGGTTCCCCGCTCGCCGTTGCAAAACTTGCAACGGCATCCCAATTGTTTTCCAAGTTCTGGGATCAAATTAATGAGACCGATTCCTTGAGAAAAGAAACTGACCCTGAGAAGTTGGAACGTTAACGTCATTTTTTGATTATTCGTTTCATTTGTGGTTCACATAGCGAATGTAAGAAGACGGTTCATTGAGTTTTCCGGTTCCAGTTCTGAGGCCTGGGTCATTTGGAATGTTTGTGGCAGTGTGCGTTGGTTGAAAGCAGGTTCTCAATTCTATTCAGCTGTTCACGAGTTTGAGTATCAGGTCGAAATAGTTGATGGTCTCATTGCCCTCTTCCACTGCACTGTGAATTTGATGCTTCCATTCATCGCATTCGTTTACCCTTCCCAGAGTGAGCTAGGTACATGGACAACCCGTGTGCTAATACGCGACCTTGATGAGTGGATGGACCGACACCATGGTCAGCTGAACTTTCACCTGACGCAGGTGTTAAGCGGCCATGGCTGCTTCAACAAGTGAGTTAAAGAAAGTTGAGCAGGCAACGTGTTCGCACTGTAACCAAAAGCGGGATGATGGACCACAACACACCTTATTTGAGTGTTAGGTGTGGAGACGTGAGCGGGACGAGCTTAGTCGGTCTCTTCAAGAGATCGAGGTAGATGAAGCGCTCGACCCGAGTAGCCTGGTACCCACCATGCTAGGTTCCGAAGAAGCATGGAACCAGGTGTCTGCATTTGCAGCCCCCATTATGAAGAGGAAGATGGACCAGGAATGGAATAGGCAAATGCAGAACCACGCTATGGCCTACTCAACACCTGTGTACCATCAACATCCAGATCTGCAGGAAGAAGAGGACTACGATCATCCCTGAAGAAAGAAGTAGATGAAGAAACTCCAACAGTGACCTGTGGTGTTGTTGTTGTGTGTGTTAGCGGAGAACCCGCTATCCATTTTGTTAGGAGATTACATCCTCAGAAAACGTCCGCGTCCGCAGGTTAGGTTAGGTTACGGGACTTGGAAGAATTTCGAGTCTCGAGCTATATATGATAGGAGGGGGACTTGGAAGAATTTCAAGTCTCGAGCTATATATGAAAGGATCTCGAGCTATATATGAAAGGAGGGGGACTTAGAAGAATTTCGAGTCTCGAGCTATATATGATAGGAGGGGGACTTAGAAGAATTTCAAGTCTCGAGCTATATATGAAAGGAGGGGGACTTGGAAGAATTTCGAGTCTCAAGCTATATATAATAGGGGGGGGGACTTGGAAGAATTTCAAGTCTCGAGCTATATATAATAGGGGGGGGGGACTTGGAAGAATTTCGAGTCTCGAACTATATATGATAGGAGGGGGACTTGGAAGAATTGTGACTTCCGAGCTATATATGATAGAAGGGGGACTTAGAAGAATTTCGACTCTCGAGCTATATATGATAGGAGGGAATGTAGAATGATAATTTCGATTTGAATTATATGACAGGATTATCAACTCAGTTCCACACCACCTGAGAGGTCGAGTTAAGGAATTGCGGGTTCCCCGCTGCCATTGCAACGTCTGCAATGGCTTCTAATTTTTTTCTTATGTTTTTTTGCGTGCGAGGGGGGGCACTGTAGCTTGGCGAGCAACTTGGCAGTTGCCGAGTAGAAGAGGGGGTTCGCAAGGGAGATTCCTCCTTCACTGAAGTTATACCCGAAAGGGTCGATTCCGGTGTTGGAGGAAACAATATTAAATGCATACGCAACCCGCACCTACTCCATCATGGATGACGGGCGGTGCTGCACGTGCAACACACAGGCGAATTATCATTAAAAAAAAATATAAAAAAAATTAGAAGCCATTGCAGACGTTGCAATGGCAGCGGGGAACCCGTTGTTCCTTAACTCGACCTCTCAGGTGGTGTGGAACTGAGTTGATAATCCTGGCCTATCATATATAGTTCGAGGCTCGAAATTCTTCTAAGTCCCCCTCCTATCATGTATAGCTCGAGACTCGAAATTCTTCTAAATCTTCTAAGTCCCCCTCCTATCATATATAGCTCGAAAGTCACGATTCTTCCAAGTCCCCCTCCTATTATATATAGCTCGAGACTTGAAATTCTTCTAAGTCCCCCTCCTATCATATATAGCTCGAGACTCGAAATTCTTCTAAGTCCCGTAACCTAACCTAACCTGCGGACGTGGACGTTTTCTGAGGATGTAATCTCCTAACAAAATGGATAGCGGGTTCCCCGCTAAAAAATCGTTTACTCTTAGTGCCTGACCATAAAATTGAGATATCATCTACGTATCTAGTCCAGTGTTTTTCCAACGCCTTGTTTTCCATGTCATCTTCGCCAGTATTGGTGACAGCGGTGATCCTATCGCTAGTCCTTCTTTCTGGCTGCAGAACTTGTCATTGAATAGGGCCCACAGTCTCTTCCGATATTTTAATGTACTTTAGCCCATCAGGATTTGGATAGTACCTATTTATTGTTTCATAGCTGGGTGAGAAGTTCTTCCTTTGATGTGAAACCAAACCTGTTTATTGCGTTGAAGGATGCCAGTTTGCAGTTACGTTTGATTTGGTCCTTGTCCAATCTGTCTATTACCTAGCTCCTTGTTGTTTCTGATGCTTTGTTTAGGTACAAATTGTTACAAAATGATATTGCGGAGGTAGACTCTTGAATAATGTAAAGATTATTTGGACGAGAGAACCTACTAGCTAATACTCGTACAAATGAAGCACATGCGTGAAAGAGTGAACCAATCGTGTCGGGCTAGCCAATAAGATCACAGTATTACATTATAAGAACTAATGTTCGAGGCCTTGTTCCTTGATAGCGATACAACTGATGGAAATTAAAGCTAACTAATGAAGTTAAGTAGTGCACTCAAAATATTTTCAACATTCGTGATCAGTTATCAACATAAAGACCATTTTTCTCGACTCCTATCGTTGATAAACAAAAAAGTTGTACCGATTTCATTGCAAGAATGGATGTATAGACTGGTCCCTTGAAAACAATTCATGTCAACTTCAACTGAACGCTATTTTTGATAAATCTGGTAGAATTTTTAATCATTCATTATTTTCTTGAATTAGAGATTGTATCCAGCGTGAAAAGTTACACTATGGCCGAATAGAAAAAATATTGCTACGATTCTAAGGCGACTTCACAACCACCATTGTAATAACTTACAACAGCCTTCGTGACAAGTAAAATGCCCTTGAACGCTCACCAAATTTGTGTAAAATCTCTATCAACGTTCTTCAACCGTCATAGTGAAAGTGTTCCCGAAAATCTTAATGCGACCGGGAGTCAAGCTTTGGATCCTTCAGTGCCCATAAAATCGAAAAATGAGTATTTCTATGTATACTCAACATAATACTCATTCGTCCTTGTCTATTTGTACACTTTGTCTGAAGGTCTCGAGGTAGACATTTCGTCCGTAACCGTAATTTCGAATTGTTAATTTAGACACCTATAGTTTTTACACGCCACTTCTACTTCGCCTCGCGCGATTTTTGTAAAACAAAAACCCGCATAAATCCACACCAACATTCGTATACGAAAACGATAGAATCTTTTCAACAAAATAGATCTACGAGAACGTTCGCTTAAATTCGTCGACAAGAGAAGTCTACGATGACGCCACGGGAGGACCTGTTACTCGACGACCTTGAAATAGCGAGCGTGAACTACATTTACGTGATTAAGTTGCGCGTCCGAGAAAATTGTATAACCTTTCGAATTTGACTTCGTTGGGAAAGATTTCTCCTCGGCGGAAAATAGAAAAGCGAATGTTTTAAGACAGGCCTCTTTATACGAGCCAATCGTACCTTGTTAAATTCGCGTTTCACCCATTGATATTCTTGAAGCGTAAATTATTCGCCAAATTACTAGCGCTCATTACGAGGCGTCGCGGTATCTCAATCTTTGTTTACTGTTCATGAGAAAAGGGTTCCTCACCAGTCGGTTGGACGAATTTTGTATATTAATATTATAACAAACAGTCATAATAATTTCCCAGCTCGATTCTCGACGCCATTAAAGTTTCATTTTCTGTTGCGAACATCTTTTCAAAATTTAACTAACTATTCGTGAAATGAGGATTATTGTTTTCCGAGATAGGAAAAAAGTCCTTATTTACGACCAATTTTGTTCATCACTCTTAGCATCCGTAAGTTTGAGAATTTGTAACTGATATTTGGTATTAAAGTTCATTCATGCGATAAATAAAGCAGTTCCGCATTCAATTTCTAATAATTTGACTCAAATATCGGTATATTCTCGTGTAAGATATTTCCTTTTCATTCGTAAGACCAGGATTTAAATCGCAGTTTTTCTAAAAATGTCACCCTTCTAGCGCGATAAACGCGAAGGAGCTTATTTAAAGCTTTTCTTACTCATAAATTCGTGATAAAATTTCACCCCCTAACCTGCCCTAATATTGGAGAAATATTCCACGTGCGAAACGTTTCAACGTGTGTGAATGAAGGAAGGAAATGTGTATCGTAATACGAGTAGCACGAGTGTAGGCTTGAAAAATTTTTGGAAACTTTTATCACGCGACTTTTTTCTCGTAATTTATCGCATCTTAGCAGTTGGGGCTCGGTGCGGAAAATATGCCACGTGAATCGTGGAACGAGGGACTGTTCGCTCGTGAGTCTTCTTGGTAATGAAAAATATTTTGACCGCAAATCCTTCACCTTGACTCGAAAATTCCATTGTAATTCGTTAGAAATCCTTAAAGGGCCTCCAAAAATTACGATAAGAGATTCCAATGACAACTCTTTTGATTGGTTTCTCGTAGCCATATTTCGGAGCGAAATGACTTGACGTCGAATTGACATGGATTGGGAGTCAATACGAGTACGTATGGCTTAAGGGACCTCTGTTGATATTTTTTAATGAGAAACACACGTTGTATGAGAAAAAACTTTCGCTAGGAATCTTTCGCTCTTTGTACTCTTTCTTTAGTCGTGAGACTTGAAAAATTTTAATTTTGAACCACCTACTCGAAATCTGGACTGTGGTACTCAGGCTAGATCGCCTCGTGAAAGAGGTTCTGTTTTCCTCTCAATTCTGAACCTGTACTCATTTGTCTCCAAAGTAATGCGTTCGCTTGTTTTTTTTTTTCTCGTGCACTCGAAGTGTTCATTGGATATTGAGTTGAAATAGTGAAGACAGAAATATAAGGAAAATCGAAATTACGCGAACAAAAGAACAAACGAGATGAGTATAAGAGATGCATCTACTCGTACGTATTCAACAGCATGTCAACACGCTTTCCACAATGCTAGCTCATTTGTACGTAGTACTACTGGCTATCGTTGTTCGATTTCTGGTCATTTTCCGTTATAAATTTATTCTGATTTTGTCTCGTATTTGACGTTGAAAGCAAAAAAATGGAAGAACAGAGCGAGAACGAGACAGAAAAAAAAGGAAGAGCACATCGTAGGAGGGTACCTGTGAACGTTTCTGAATCACACATTGATTTTTGCTCTACGGAATTTTCCTTCGCGTTGAAGATATTTCCATCACTAATGGATTTAAAAATCTCTATCTTCTTTAAAGCGATGTCGAGTGTGGCAAGGGCCAACTTTTCTGAAGTACTTGAGCGAATGGCTTGTGCTAAGATGTTTTATATTTTTCGGTTTATATCAGTTTACCTCACCAACCTACGACTGGTATTTAAACTTTACTCTTCGAATCGCTACGAAAAAGTTATTAACTTTTATAATATGGAAATAAGAGTACTTCTGGGTATCGCCCCATTATCAGTTGTGTTGCTACTGAAGAGCGAGGCCTTAAACATGAGTTTTCATAGTATAACGCGGTGGTCCTATTGGCTATAACAATACTGTGTTGTGATTGGTTCACTCTTAGAATATATTAATTTTTACAATATAAAAGTGCACTGTGTTCTTATTGGCTATGACGTGCTACTTTGTGATTGTTTTACTCTGTCTTGAAAGTATGGCCATTAGCTGCGAACAAGAAATCCAAACCGTGGAATACGATGTGAGACCAGAAGTCCGAACTAGTGTTGGCAAAATACTGTTGGACATGAAGGAGATTATGTACCAATCCGAAAACAGAACGCGAGCAATGCAGGGGAAGATCACAAGTCTAAAAAAGAAGATCCGACAGAACAATCTAATTTTTACAAAGGCGGACAGAGGTAACGCGGTAGTGGTAATGGAGAAGGAGGACCACACACAAAAAGTTGAGTTGTACACCGAAAAGAATGGATACCAAGCCGACCCAGAAGCAACAGAATACGTTGACAGCTGTGTTGAAAGAGATCAATGTACCTGGCGATGAAAGGTCGCTTGATATGAACCCGGTAGCACCGAAATTCATGGGGTTTGTAAAACTCCTCGAAGCGAACCGTCCGATGAGACCACTGGTCAATACCATCTAGTCACCATGTTACAAGATAGCGAAGATTGTAGCCACATTCCTAAAAGAAAACTAGCAGTCTGCACCCAGACGAAGCTTCAGAAACGACGGAGAGCTGATTGAGCAACTAGACAAGTATGAAATCAAAAATAACGACAATCTGGTATCCTTTGATGTGGCAATCAAAGGAGGAATTTATCGCCTTGCTCCGAAACAACAGGGATCATGGGAACTTCGATGAGCCGAAGTACTCCAAAATAGTGGAAGAAATTTTGAGCCAGAACTACTGCTGCTTAAATGACAAGTTCTATAGCCAGGAAAAGGGACTCGCGATGGGATCACCGCTATCACCGATACAGGCGGAAATATTTGAAGATACTGAAGGGCTGCAAGTTCAAAATCTCGATCAAACACTGGGCCAGATATGTAGATGATATTCTAATTGTGTGGTCAGGCACTAATAGAGAAAGCATCAAATTCACAGTAGAAAAGGGCAATGAGATCTTCAACTATTTCGATCTAACAGTCACGCTGCTAAACAACCGGATAGAATACAAAATCTAAAGGAAGCCGACGCATGCGAATACCACTATCCCAGGCACAACTTAGCAACCAGAACTACTGCTATCGAGCAATTTCTATTAAAAAAACGAGATAGTAAAGCAGATCGCAGAAACCAACGGCTACTACAGAGGTGTGTTGGAGGAAGTCTTTGGGAAAATGGAAGCTAAGAAGGGAACCCATTATGGTACGACGAAAAAGTATTCCGGACTGTCTAAGGAAGAACAGCATAATGGAGAAGGAATATACAAGTAGAAAATGGCACTAAGAGAGGAAAATTCTGGGTAAAAAATGGAGATTGCAAGGGCAAAGAGGAAAAAAGCTAGTGCCTTAAACAATGTAATCAAATAATCACATTTGACAGCGAAAAATTATTCAGCCTGGTGATCGGATGAAAGAAGAAGAACAGAATGAACCAATAAGATGGCAGCAAACCTGGTAGCCAATAGAAACGCAGTACATTGGTCAACAAAGTGAACCAATCGCAAAGTAAGCTGTCATAGCCAGTTGGTGTAGGCAAATAAGAAAAAAAAAAAAAAAAAAACATTTTGCTGGAGCAAACATTTCTTTGCTGAAGATGGTTTAAGATGTGGTCCTGAACAACATACTAAAAATCCCGCGTTTTCCCCCTGGAGCTTTTTTTTTTATGGGTGTTCGAACCCCCCAAAAATTAGTTTTTCGCGTATATCGCGTGAAATTGAAATTTCATTAAAAAATGTTTCAAACAGAAGTTGTTCCTCGTTAAATTTCCTACCAAATAATGTATTCAACTTTCAGCCTATGCCAATTAATGCCTTTGCAAAGGGCATTCAAAAGAGTCCCAAAATCAGGTTTTCCATAATTATATCTCACAAAATTGAAATTTTATTAGAAAAGGTTTCAAACAAAAGTTGTTCCTCGTTAAATTTCCTACCCGATAACGTATTCAACTTTTAGCGTATACCACTCCGTAACTTTGCAAAGGCTATTCAAAAGAGTCCCAAAATCAGGTTTTCCATAATTATATCTCACAAAATTGAAATTTTATTAGAAAATGTTTCAAACAAAAGTTGTTCCTCGTTAAATTTCCTACCCAATAACGTATTCAACTTTCAGCCTATGCCAATTAGTGCCTTTGCAAAGGGCGTTCAAAAGAGTCCCAAAATCAGTTTGAAACATTTTTTAATAAAATTTCAATTTCACGCGATATAGGCGAAAAACTAATTTTTGAGCGATTCTAACCCGCATAAAAAAGAGGCTCCATGGGGAAAACGCCTAATTTTTAGTATGTCGTTCAGAACCACATACTGAACCATTTTCAGCAAAGATGAGAAACGTTTACTCCGTCAAAATTTTTTTTTTCTCCAATATGGCTCCAATTTGCCTACACTAAGTAAGGTAGTGTTATATCGTAAGAATTAATAATGTTCTAAGTGTGAACCAATCACAACCCAGCATTGTTATAACTAGAGTCAACTTTTTTTGGCATTTTAGAGGGAGGTTTTTGGCACTAAAATTAAAAAATTTGGCACTTTTGGCAAAATTAAAAAAAAAAATAAATAAAAAACGGAAATTTTAATGAAAAAAATGATTATTGAATTTACAAACGTTCAGAAATTATATAAAACGACTATTAAACATAATGAGCACATGTTTCTCCATGTTGTCTTCTGTAGAGGTTCTGTCAGATAAGATCAATTTATAGTCGGAAAATGACCGCTCGACATCAACGGACACAATGAAGACTACCCGAAAAATACGCTTTTTTGAGGTAAAATCTAGATTTGTTTTATCGCGAAATATTCAAATTTTAACGTTATTAAGGCATTTTATGTTCAAGTTTTGGAAGTTTTTGGCGTTTATTTCATTTTCGGAAATTTACTCTAATTTTGGCCTCTATTTCATTTTTGGAAATTTTTGGAAAAATAAAATATTTTTTAAGGGCCTCCTTGATGTCTAAAACGTACTCATCTTTGATCAGATCTTGTTCTTCAGTAGTGACTTGGCTGATGATGGGGTAATACCTAAAAGTACTCTTGTAAGCTATAACTAATAAAGTAGAATTGTACACTTGAGGACTTTTAAATATCTAGTGCTGTACTTACACTTTACCACACTCGATTATGAGTCTCAATATAATAATATGATGATGATGACATGTTTCAGGTCTTTCCCAAAGTTTTCTGAATCCTTGTCCCCAATTCCAAAATTTGCTAGTTCATGCCACCCGCGCGGGTACCAGAAGGATGAATCTCGTTTATGACTCCCGCGCATTTTTGTCAAAGTCCGTTCCACGAGAGTTTTCCAAACGTAACTTCTTCAGACTGCTCACAGATGGTGGAGTGCAGCAGTTCTTTCATGTACATCCGCAACCAAAAGTAACGCCCGAAAAACGTGAGACGATTTTGTTAAACTCCTATAACCGGACTTCACAGGGAGAAAAACCTCCTCAGAGCGATAATTTGCCTTAAATAAATCATATTATTTCCAGGAAAACATTTTACGGTCCCTACGCGTGCCTTTGTACTTGAGTGTGATTCTAGAGCAACGAAATATTTTACTAGGAATTCGGGCATATGCCTCCCCGATTCTTTTCCATCTGTTTCTGATTAGGACCTACTTGAGCAGGATCCACCGCGTTAATTATCTTATTCATACCGAGGAGCATCATTAGAGGGAAAATCTTTCCATAAATGTTTTATGGAGCAGACACATATCCCTCCGATTGAGAATTCGAAACAAAAAATCTTTCGTGCGTGTCATAAAAATTTTACGAGAAAATATGATAGATAACGAAAGGTCACGAGATCCGTGATTTTCAGATTTTATAACAATTTTTCATCTAAAAGTAATCGTACCAATTGCCAATTATAAGAACATGTATTAAGCCTTTGTTTTATAGAGAGTTTAGCCTTCTACCAGTCACGTTTTGGAATCGGCAACCTGTACTGTGAAGTAAGCGCTTACCTCCTCCACACTTTCGAATGATTCGAGTTGTTAAGATATGTCACCGATGACGGGTCTATAGAAAGTACGTAAACGTAAAAATGCCTGTAGCAGATTGAAAACCGCGCGCGTTCAAATGCGGCGTGTAAAGGCTTCCAAAAGTAAATTTTACAATTATACTTTTTGTAGTATAACGCATTCTACTCAATAGAAATCTTCGAGGTCAGAATTCGAATAAAACACACCATACACGGTTTCCGGTTTAGTGTGCGAAAATGTCGACGGCACGATTAATATTGAAAAGAATAAAGGCATTTTGTGTACACATACCTACGTAGGCTAACCCTAGTTTTGCAAAAATAGAACGTTAGAAAAATGTTTCGAAGCTGTTTCTTTCGCTTTTTTCTCTGTGAGGTAAACATGAAAGTCCGAGGCTAGAGTCGCTTTTTCCTAAAGCTATTGTGTTCTGTTGATTTTGAGATCTGTCGAAATATTTTTAAAATTGGAACTGACATGACGCTCAGTTGAAACTTTGGGGTTACGTAAAAGTTTTCGCAAATTTTCAAGACGTATCAGTATGTGTCCCGGAAAATTAAGCTTTCTATACGTATCAACGTAGATAGACTCGTACATATCGAATCGAATTTCGTTATTGAATACGGTATTAAAGTTGAAAGCCTGCGTTCGAGAGTTGAAATGAAGAAGATTTCAACTTTCCAACGATGAAATACGTACTTGTGCCGAAATAACGTATACGTAAAATTTTCACTAAAAGATGGAAACAAATTTTTAAATTCTTTTTATTCCAAAATCTCGACGTCTATAAATGGTAAAGAGAGGTGCTTTGGTCCTTTTATCGTAAAATAGACAACAACCAACTATAAATTTTGACAATAGTGAAATTATTATTTCGGCCAGAGGTGAACAGATTCTAATGAATTATCGAAAGAATGCAGCACGAAAAATTACAATTCGCACGTACGTTTCCTATTACTTTCTGCTATGGTGAATCATAAGACGAACACTCGAAATGAGTTACGAATATTCATATCACATTTCTTAGCAGAATCATAAATCTGAGAGGATACTAAAAATATTAAAAAAGTTAGTAGCGCATGAAATCCATTCTTTTATCATCTGCAGCTGAATACGATAAACCCACCTTTGGTAATTTACTCGTGCTAGAGAACTACAAAAGCTAGAAATAAATAAAAGAGAGAAACGACAAAACACCTACATGGCGGCTAGCCCATATGGGAATATAGAAATGCTTTTATTTTCATGACAAGTGCAATAGTTGGAGCGCTATTTGACCCCACGAGAGATTAGATCGTCATATCTCAAACTAAATAAACTTACTAACTCCTAAAGAAAACATAAAAACTGTAGTACCTACTAGGTTTTTGCGAAAGCATAGTAAAACTTTAGGACGAAGGTCTATTAGACGAATCGTGTACAGCCTATACTATTTTTGTCGTATTATAACTGTCTCCCTATAATATTTCTATCAGGTTTTATTACAATTTTTGTTTTAAAATTTGTGGTCAGGAGAGTTATGAATGGTATTGATTATCAAGAATGCTGACTTTCGAAAGTTTCGTGTCTCAGAAGCGACCTCCCAAAACTATTGCAGAGTTTTCTGTACGACAAATCCATGACAGTAAAAATCGAAGACCATTTCTCTTCTCATCAGACCATTCAAAACGACGTCCCTTAGGAGAAGTCCGGAGCGTCCCGCTTTTCAGCGGGGAACTCGCTATCTGTTTTGTTGAGTGGGTATTTACAGAAAACGAGCGCGAGCACATTCAAATTGTGACGTCATTATTTTCGGGACTTAGAAAAATTTCAGCCTCTAAGCCTTATACGATAGGTGGGGGACTTGGGAAAGCTTCAACTTCTGAGCTATATGTGATGGGGGGGGGGGGGACTTGGAAAAATCCCAATCTCGAGCAATATACATGACAGGAGGGGGACTTGGAAAAATGTAGCCTCTCCAGATATACATGATAGGAGCTTAGAAAAGTTTATCTTTTGAGCTATTATAGGATTGGTGGGGGGGGGGGGCCTTGGAAATTTTTCAGTCTCCAAGCTTTGTATGATAGTTGGGGGACTTGGGAGAATTTCGACTCTCGAACTATATATGATGGGAGGGGGACCTAAGAAATTGTCCACTCTCGAGCTAGGTGTTTATGACAGAAGGGGATCTTACAAAAATTTCCTCTCTCGAGCTATGTATGATAGGAGGGGAGCTTAGAAAAATTTCGAGTCTACAGCTTTATATGATAGGAGTTTAGAAAAGTTTCAGCTTCTGTGCTATATATGATAGGGGGGGGGGGGCTTGGAAGAATTTCAGCCTCAAAGCTTTATGTAATAAGAGGGAGACTTGAAATTATTTTGATTCTCGAACTATACAGGGTCTGCCAAAAAGATGTCAACAGTTAAACGGGGATTTGGATTAAATTCGTTGTAGGTCAAAAAGGCGAAACGTTAGATGTATAGTTCAAATGTACAAAATTTGTATCTCGATTTTACCTTTACTTTGCGCCAAATACAGAGTTCCTATGTTCTTTCTGAGCTACGAGTTATGGACCAAAATGTAACAAAAATTGACCAATTTACCAAGATTTCCCAAATAAAAACCTGAAAATTCCCTCGTTTTCAAGCTACATAATTATTATGGTTATTTAAGTATTATCGGAATCAGCGTCAAATTTCACTTTCAAATCAAGTATAACATAGAGGTTTGAACAATTTTTAATTTTTGAGAATTTTGGCAAATTGGTCAATTTCTGGCTCATTTTGGCCCATTATTCGGCTCAAAAGAGTCTTGAAGTTGGGTAAGGGCGAGAATTGAAGATAAAATTGATAGACAAATTTCGTAGTCCATAATTAACAAATTTCGTAGGTTTAGAATTTGTGTCTCGTTTTTGCGCTACAACAAATTTAGTCCAAATTCCCATTTAACTGTTAACATCTTTTTGTCGGACCTTATATATGATGGGAGGGGGACTTGGTAAACTTTTGACTAACGGGCTATATAACGATAGAAATTTCAGCGCGTCCAAATGGTAGTGGAGGACTTGGAAAAATTTCGACTCTCAAGCTGTATATTATGATAAAAAAGGGACTTGAAGGAATTTTGACTTCCGACCTCCACATGGTAGGGAAGGGACGTACATAGGAGTGGAACTTAGAATGCTGAGCTTTATGATTTAGAGGAGAGAATATTCGTAGGTACGTGTCATATTGTCGATCAGAGTTGGGGGTTGGACACTCACGTAACAAATAAGTCGAGGTCAGAACTGAACAAATTTTTTTAATGCAATTAGAGAAAAATATAGAAAGGGATTTTTTGAAAAGACGAAAACTCGAAATCACAAAACAAAATTTTGAAAAGACACTGAACAAAATATTTAAAAAAGGAAAAATCATTGTTGGGTCAAACATAATCAGACCGTCGCGTCTCAACTTAATAAATTTACTTTTCTTCTAAAAATTTTCTATGTTTGACCCAACAATAATTTTTCCTTTTTTAAATATTTCGTTCTGTGTCTTTTCAAAATTTCTGATCTTTATATAATGAAGGAGAAGGGAACTCAGGAAAATCGCCATCCGTCTAGGAAGGAACTTAGAAAAAGGTCGACTCTCGAGCTGTATATGATAGAGTTCGACTCTAAAAGAATTTTACTTCTGAGATGATCGGAATAGAACTGAGAAAAATTTCGACTTGGGTCCCGCTGCGTCCAAATTTTGTGATGTTATTAACTCAATATAAATTAGGTTACTGCAATTTGAAAAATGTTGACCCCGAAGCTGTATTGGTGCCATTGCACTGGTGCAATGGCTTCCAATTTTTTAATTAGCTCCTCCTTTTATACAACGCCTTTTCGCCGATGACCACAGCATTTCTCTTCAATCTTCAAACTACGACTCCTCCAACAACCTTTGGATAAAATATCAGCCACGTGGGCTTCAAAACGTAGTTTTCGCTTCTCCTCGAGCAAAACTGGTCTCTTTACTTCCGAAATAATTGTCAACTACACATTGCTCTACCTTCTGTATTCCTTCAAGGGTTTTCAATCAAAATTCTCAACTCTATGAATTCTTGACACTTACTCTCAGTCACAATCTTTCTTGGATCTCTCATATGGAATCGCTATCTATCTCACCCCCGTCTTGGATGCAACCGAAAACTACTATTGATAAAAGTCTTATCTGCTCCCAACTGGACTACGGCTCGCTTAACAAGTCCTCTCTGCCATTCAATCAACGCACCTTTCAGAACAGCCCTAGGGGTATTCCACACCGTCCTAATTTGCGCCGAGGCAGTTGAACCTCCTCTCCACTTTCGCACATTAACATTAACTGCCAACTTCCTCGCATCCTCAGCTCAATTACCGGAGCTTCTTACCCATATTACTCTCTCCTCCCCTCAAAATATGTACCTTACTAAATTGTCTTAAACCTCAGTAGACCTCATCTTGACTCCCTCCTCAAGCTCAAGCTATTGAATCATATGGTTATTCACTCCTCCGACCATCAGATTCGATCTCACCAATATTCAGAAATAAACCACTCCTACCGTAAAATAATCACAAAAATTATCGCGAAATCCCACTGATGGCTCTAAAAGAAAAAATAAAATAGGCTATGTGTACTCCATCCAGGGTAAAATTACGGCCCATCATTTAAGGAATTCTGCCTCCGTTTTCACTGCTGAGCGCTATTTGCTTATGTCTTTCAACTCTTACTCAACGTCCTCTCGGACTCAACTATATTCTACTATCTGACTCACTTTACTTCCTCATATCTTTACAAGATCCTTATTCAAATAATCTCATCACTCAACGCATTCACGTAATTTTTCATACGCTAACCTCAATCTCCTTTATCTGGATTCCACTTTCAACAGAACTCCGCCCTCTTATCGAAAACTACTGTGCCAGCTCATTCAACAGTATAACCTTCAAAAATGCTACCGTTCCAAAATCCTAGCTTCTTGACATAACCTTTGGAAAGAACAGCATTACAACGAACTAAGATCAATCAAGAGCCTCACTACTTCTTGGTTCTTTAACTCCCACCACGAAGAAGTCACCCTCTCTCATCTTAGGATTGACCATACCCGACTCACCACCTCCAAGGTCTTCCAGCTCCTCCGTCATGTAACTATTGCTATTCAGATAACCTCACAGTTCATCATCTCGTCTCATGTCCAACGCTCCGCCTGCAAAACTCCCTCATCTATATAACCTTCGCAGTGCACTATCAACAACTCCGAAAGCGTCTCCAATTCTCTCAAGTACCTTCGTTCTACCTATTTCTTCCAACTTCTTCAATTATAAAACAAATTTAAAGTATAAGTATTGTACAATCAAATTCACGCGAGCTGATGACTCATTTTGAGTAGTCGCCTAGCTCGTAAATTAAAAAAAAAAAAGTTTCGTGAGCATATACGAGTACAAAGGCTTGGAGGTATTTTTCCCCGCCTCTCAACGTCAAGTCTGCTTGCAAGCAACCTAGTTCAAGATTTCGGTAACTCTCGCATACCTTCCCGTCAGGAATGGCTGCTTCAATGTATTCTTTTCTTGAGAATACAATAATGATTCCGGATATTGAAAGACAAACTACGAGTAAATTCTAGTTCGAGAACGTATTTCCAACTCATATATAAAGAGACTGCAACGATGACTGTAAATACTTCTCAAAATCCTTTAATATTCTTTCCCTCGTCTGCCACTTCAACGATGCAAATAACAAAGGAAAGGATAATGAAGCGATTGAGGCGTGAGGAAGTGCCATCGACGATTGGTGGTTTTTAATAAAGTTGCGAACGATTACTCTTACAAATGCATTCGTTTCAAATGCAAGGCGAAAGTCACGTCGTATATTGTGAAAGGGTACGAGAAAAAAGTGCTGCAGCTTTTGAAGCAGCGTTTCAGTAAAATAGAACGTTTAACACTTCGCGGCTGAATACATTCTGCTTCCTAATTATTATTCTCGATTCACGTTCCTTTAATAATAACAGGTGTCCTGTACCCGCGAAATAGCATTGAAAAATGTACAATTAGCCTACCCTAGATTCTAAGGTCTTGGTCTTCTATCACTCAGCTGCAGTATTTCGACCATAAACTCTCTAGAATTCTTGATAAATGTTGCGAAGTAATTGAGAAAAGATGAACACGAAACTTCCGATATGCTGCTTTTGTTCCCCTTACAAAAGGAGAGGGAAGCGTGACTCTGTATAGCGGTAATATTTTTCTGTAAATCGAATACGGGGTTGATCGTTAAATATTTACCGCAAATACACAAAAGCACTTTCTTAGTGATAATAACGTAATCTCTCTCCTTTCAAGGTTTCGTATTGATTTGACACCTGATAATAATAATACGCACTTACAGCTTCTTACCTATTCCTTCTCTGTCACTCTCGTCAATTATTATCACATTCGAATTCTTAGTGTTTTTCTTGAATATTTCATACAATGTGCGAATTGTAGAATGTGTATAAAGGTGAATGGAGCGATGTACATAATATACGAGGAAAATGTTGGTAAATACAGATGAAAGTATGGAAAGGGTGTACAAAACGAATATGGTTTTGAAACTAAGTTATTCCGCGCGCTTTCTCACCATCACATACTGTAAGGGAAGAAGGACGATGGAACAAAACGACATAAATTTTTCGTTGACCTTTCGTTCAATGGCTGTAATATAGAATTTTTTTCTAAAGAATTGTGTACAGCGAAGTGCATCGTATTTTACTTTCATACTTAATTGGAATTCGTAATGCTATTTGTCTGAGCACATGTAAAATTCCAAGGAGTCGTAAGCAAAATGATATGAAAAAATTTAATTTCGCTTCAAATTCTATGTGTACTCAATTTGAGTAGAAATGTTTGGAAAAAGTCATACGCTACATAAATTGTAACACGTTCTCGTTCGTTAACCCAAGCGATTTCCCAAGATTAATAACGTGACTTAATTCCTGATCATTTGTACTTGTATATTTGCCTGATCTGCAACTCTCTTCTCTAAAGATAGAATATAACACTTGATAATTGCTTGTGTCGCATGTGTAGCTGCGGTATACCGGTATCGCCTCTTTTTGATGTGACTTCAGTGTTGGAAGAATCGCCTGACTTCCTGCATGGACTCGTGAAGTCTCTTCATTGCTTTAAACACCACCGCTCTCTCATCGGGAAGGAACTCAATTGGTGGTGAATGCACTAATAGACCAAGAGCTCACGTCAAGACAGTGCAGTAGGCAGTAACACACCTCAGCGCAACTCTTTGTTGGATCTTCTTCGTCTCTATCCTTCTGCAGGCTATCTTCATTGAGTCGACCTGCAATGGAACAGGAGGATCGACAATGTGGTTCTCATCATGATCCTTCTTCTTATTTTCCTGGGTCTTACTAGGTTTGTCATCGAGTGGCTTAGGTAGGTCACCCCTCGCCCACATTCTCCGCTTTCATCAAGAAATGGTGCCTAAAGCTCAGCTTTGAATCAAACCAGATGCCCAGATAATACCCCCTTGATTGTGATTTAGGCACTGAATTTTCAACGGGTAGTGCTTTTCTTCTGCAAGTTCTACAAATAGTCAGGCCAACACAATCCAATGCGTCACAGCCTATATGGCCGTGTTTATGTTACTCTCCACTGCTGCAGTTGTCATTACCACCTGTGTGTCATCCACATAGTAGAAAAGCTTAACACCTGGTGCCATTTTCACTATGAAAATCCTGTGAAATGCGACGCGCTACAAAAGCACCCCAAGAAGCAATCACAGCGGCACGCCATAAGTGACCAGGCGCTTTACTGTACCTGTAGACGTCTCTGCTTGTACTTGACAGTTGAGATAGCTACTGATAATAATTTACTATACCGCTACAGTGATTGATTTTGGTCTTTCTTTCTTCATTTGATATGAGGCGCAATGCAATGTAGCTTCCTGTACCCTACAAAGAGCTGCTGATAATCCTGAGAAACTCTAAATTCATTGAGCGCCTGTTCTATGGGGAGCTTTTTGAAAAATTTGCCTTCCGCCGTCCAATAAAAAACTTGGAAAAATTTCGATTCTCGAGCTAGCCTATACATGATAGGAGGGGGACTTGGGAAACTTTCGACTCTCGAGCCATACATGATAGGAATTTTTCTAAGTCCCGTTTCTATCATACACCGGGTGAGGCAAAAAGATGTTACCAGTTAAATGGGAATTTGAACTAAATTCACTCCAGCTCAAAAACGCGAAAGGTTAGATGCACACATCAAGTCTAAAAAATTTGTATCTCAATTTTATCTTCAATTCGCGCCCCTACTCAACTTTTTACGACATTTCTGAGCCGAGTTATGGATCAAAATGTGCCAAAATTCTCAAAAATTAAAAATTGTTCAAACTTCCATATTTTATCCGAGTTGAAAATGAAATTTAACGCTGATTCCGAAAAAAAATTTATGATTAACCCCATGAAGCTTGGAAATGGAGGATTTTTAAATTTCTTATTTTGGAGATCTTGGCAAATTGGTCAATTTTTGTCACATTTTAGTCCATAACTCCGGTTAGAAAAGTCGTAGGAACTTCGGATATGGCTCAAATTAAAGATGAAATTGAGATACAAAATTTGTACATTCAAACTATACGTCTAAGGTTTTGCTTTTTCGGGCTACGACAGATTTAGCGCGAACTCCCATTTAACTGGTAACATCTTTCTGCCTCACCCGGTATAGCTCAAGAGTCAAAATTTTTCCAAGTTCCCCCCCCCCCCTCCCCTTACCTATATAGCTCGAGATTCGAGAAAATTTAGACTCTCAAACTAACATTCTGTTTGTAATTCCTGATGATGTCGCGTGAGCGACGAAACGTCGGTTTTTTATTTAAAATAAATTTTAAAAAATAGTGGTATAAAGTGCCGTTTCTTTTGTTTTTTTAATTTATATTATACTAGGCCTATAGTAGGTCTAGGCCTTCTTTATACTAGCTTCATCTAGGTCTAGGATTCCTTAATTTTCAATACCAAATCCCATATGACTCATAAAACAGGTTTCCTGCGTTCCTCGTTTAACTTTGTTAAGGAAGCCATTGTTTTTCCTATTTATCGCAACATTAAAAAGTAGTGATAAGACAAACTGCCAGCACCATTAGCATTAGTTAGGGATAGTCCCTGCCACCAGAGTACAAAAATTCAGCGTAGTTTCCAGTTGGTACAAAAAAAAACAATCAATTTTGACCAATGCGATAGTGTTGACTGGGCACCCTTACTGGTTCTGGACAAAGGTGGACAATATCAAGCCCTGGAATGCCGACATCAGGCAGATGAATCATTCTACTTTTATAAGTTGTATACAAATAACTGTGGATTCAGAGGTACTTTGGTTTTCAGATGTTGTCATATGCTTTTGGTGTCAGCACAGTCAGATTTGATGGTTGTTCAAGTACAACAATATGTGACTTCTCTGAGATCGATTAAATGTTAACATATTGCATATCAATCCTGAGGTTTCCTGAATCATAGCCCCTAATTTCAAAATTTGTGAGTTCACGCTACCCCCACAAATTTCTCACCCCTAATAATCCTGTATACTGTGTCTCTTCTCTTAATAAATGATAACGTCATCATACGTGACCTCGAGGCCCCATCCAACTATGATGTCATCAGCTGGTGATGCCACCAACTGTAACCCCAAGCCTGATTCTGAAATCTGCAAGTTGTTCAGACTTTTATTGTGCTGTATGTTGGGCTTATATTAGGCCTGCTTCCATGAACGTTAGGAGCCTATTCAATTTGCTAGTATAGATTAGTATACTGTATAGCCATGTTGAATAGAGGTTAGAGGGTAGTACCCCAATTCTGAAATCTGCAAGCATGATGTCATCAACCGTGACCTGGAGCCCTAGTATAAGGGAGACTCGAGCAGTATTTCTACTACGCCTAGTATAATTGAGACTATTAGAAGGCTTACGAACGGAATGAGTGATCCCGAGAGTGAAAGACAGTAAGGAAGAGAGAGCCAAGTCTGATGACATTATGAATACTGACGACGTCACAGGCACCGGTTATGACACCGTGACCGCGAGTGAGCCCCCGTGAGCTAGACAACTTGTCTTACTGTTCACCGCACCTATACTCCTCTATGTGAAAAATTCACAAGCTAGATCATGATTTCATTGCAAAGCAGGCGTGGCCTTAGAATAATAATTGAAGCTTCCTAGTAGAATTGATCTTTATTTATTTGGCTCTGCCAGAAGATATTTTTTTTTTCCCGTTTTCTTCTACCCCTCTTCAGTTTGTATGCAAAGAATATGAGTATGGCTGAAAGGAAGGTGATCAATGAGCTCAAGAACCAGCGGCAAAAAACAGTACATTTGAACGTAAATGTAACGCAACTGGTGGTCGCCTCTCCAAAGGATTTTATGTACAATTTAGAAAGAGTATTGACAGTAGTACAAACGATTCAACTTAGTTTTGTTCGATAGATCCAAAGTAGGTATTGCACGTGCACAGTTCCACCAAGGAGTTGGAAAAAGGCACCGAGAGAAAGTGATACGATAATCCTGCAAAGATGCAGCCCGAACGAGTCAGTTCATGATCATATGTCTTGTGGTTGGAGAGCACGGTGGTCAGAACAATGGAACGAAAAACAAACAGTGGTACAACCCAGCACAAAAGTAAATAAACCATTTTTACGACTGTGAACCCGAAATTTGATTCAAATTAAACTGGACCTCATCGTTTAAAATATCATAACTTCCGCTCCTAAGATATTAGCAACTATGTGAAATATTGAAAAGTGTTTTAAACAGCCAGAAAATCTTACGGCAAAGAAATTTGATTCTTCACCTAACTGAAAAAATTTTGAGCGCAGTATCGACTACAATACAAAACAAGAAAACAAATTTGTAACTCTATAATATCTTCCCAAAAATTTTACATCTCAGAGAAATCAATTTTCAACCAAATCTATATGCGATACTGTACTGTACTTTGCCATCTGTTGCGTTTAATTACGACTTTTGCCGGCGGCGACGTGTCACGGACAAAAGTTGGGAAGAAAATTACGAATGTCCGATTCGAAGTTCGTGACCTACAGGTCAGCATACATGACGTATCTGTGTGCTCGCTTTTACTTATCAGTTTACGAGAAACTCGCCAGGAAGTACGAATTGTCACGCATCCTCGAGTCTCGGTCTAAAAGTTTAAGACGAACAGAGCAACTGTTGCAGGGATACCAAAATCGACTTATCCCTTTAAAAAATATATTATAAATATTATGTATGGCGTTGTAAAACAATATTTTTCACGTTCGGGAATCGAAATGATAATGACGTGAAATTAATTTATCGAAGAGATAAAGATGAATTTTTTGCCAAAATCGAGAGACCGGTACTTCCTAATTGAAAAAAAGTTGAGGTGTGTCAAAATTGATCAACTTTTTCTTAATAAAAGCTGCCACTTGTTATAGGGACCTTGTTCTCGGCTCTAACATTAAACGCGAGAAAATTGTCTGTCTTATTATTCGGAAAACATCATTAAGAAATCTTAGCAGAGATTTATTGCCATCACTTAGTGGTTCACGCTTTATTTCTCCGAACTAACCGAACTTGGTAGAAATGACTTTAGAATACTCCGAAGGTGAGGACTTTATCAAGACAAATTTCAGTGTATAATTACGGAATGAGCTGAAGTGGAGAGGGACACAGTTGAATGATAAGCACGCGAGAAGTTTCCGTTAGATGCTGCTAATATTCCTACCGAAGTTGGAACGACGAAGAGGAAAATAAGATAATTCTACGAATATAGATCGCACGTGCATATCTTATTGTTATAAGAAAAATTGACGCAAAAAAGATAAGTTGTACCTTGATTATTTTATCTCGGTCCGATAACTCTGTTTTTACGTTTTCTCAGCAATAAGTAAATATTTCCGAACAAATTGAAAAGAGTTCCAAGAATCGTGATACGAGATCTGAGACACCGACCATTACTCCTGATGTTTGCATGAGACCCTGGAGAGGGAAAATTTGCACATACAAAAAAGTGTTTTTTGAGGCCCGGTAGCTGCTGTCTTTACGGCAGGTGCCTCGGGAAAGTTTTAACCGCGGAAATTCATTACAGTGTCTCCATAAGAAACAGAAACAACGACAAAATATCACGACGAAAAAGAAGAGGAGGAAGGAGATGATATGTCATCCTTTGACCTGGGAACGATAGGTGAATTCTTGAAAACGTCAACTTCCTGTGTTATCATGGCGAATAATTTCGAGATGTTGTGACGTTTGAATTTTCATAATGAAGGAGAAGTATGAGATGAGGTGGCCTACGAAGATCCAGAAGATCGTTAAGCATTGTAGTGCACTACCACTCTTGTCTTCAGTTGTCGGTCAGTCTCACCAATACACACACGGCACTGTTGGCCAACCACGATGACTTAATTCAAGTACGCCATCCTTTTCCCTTTTTATTGTTGGGGGCTCCATGTGGACGAGAAGCCGTTTCAAAGAGATGATGTTGCACTAAACGCATTTGAACCATAGTCTAATTCACCTTTCTTTCCTCTTCACCGTTTGCTCATGAGAAAAGGAGGGGGTGAGGTCAAGGCGTTTTTTGATAAATTTCTTCCGGATGGGGTTATCAACAAGGTGCGAAAGGCGCCCAAATGCAGTGGGGTATCTTAAAGGTAGGAAATTTGTACATTGATTGTAGAGTCGATAAATGAGCATTTTCTGAAAATATTGATTTGATACCGATCGTCTCTTTAAGAGATAGGAGATAGAAAGGTCAAGGAAGTTGATTCTAGAGCTATCGTAATTCCATAGTGAGCCAGACAGAAGCTAGAGGCTTTGAGGACCATCCCAAAGGCAAAGGACGTCATCGACGTACCTATATCAATAACCAATATGGTTAAGAAGATCAGACTGGGGGGGGGGGGGAGCTGCATCTCAAACCTGTTCATAAAAACATCGGAGATTAGGCATCTTAAAATTTGCTGTTCAACTTACAAAAATTGGCGGACCAGCGGTGGTTAGTGGGAGGAAAAACCCTCCTCTACACCTGTTCATAAAAATATCAGAGATTGAGGATCTTACAGGTGAAATTTATTGTCGAATTTACAGAAGTTTGTGGGTCAGCAAAGATTGAGGAGCCCAGATTCGAGGAAATAGAAATTCCTCTCAAACCTGTTCATCAAAAAAATGTCAGAGATTGAGGATCCTAAATATGGTTCTATGGATGTGCTGACCTCAATGGAGACCAAAAATTTTTTGTCCAACTTACAGAAATTGGGGAACCAAGAGAGGTTAAGAAGATTGAAGAATTCAGAAATTTAGAAGGAAAGATACAGAATCCTTAATGTTAGCGACTAGGGACAAAAAATTTTTGAAGGGAATAAATGAGATACAAAGTCAATATATGTGTAGTTTTTGAACCCTTCGCAAAGGTGAGTGCAGAATTGTCTCTTCAAACTCTGATTTCAAAAGGCAACCTTCACGTTTGCTAGAGAGATTGCAATGTGCGATACTCGCAATCTCTTTTCTCTGGGCGTCGTCAATGCTTGTAAAACCTCTCCCATTCACATGATTAATATTTGTAGTTACGTCATTTGAGCTGGAGGAATTTCGATCGCTCAAATTATTTCATTCACACATCAAAGAAATCATGGCAAATCATGAGAAAATTATTTGAGGACAATTTCAGTCTTTTGTTCAATTATTCAGTAAGATTTTTCAATGCTTCGAAAAAGTTCAAAAGAAGCAACATTGCTTCAATTAATGTATCTAAACATTCATTTCATCCGCTTCCCTCATTGAAAACGTTTTTCTCGACTTATTTCCTCAGAACACGTGAAAAAATTCTACTAACAAAACTCTTGTTATATTTTGTTACAGCTGGTAGATATCGCAGACGATCGATCTTTCAGGACTATTTCAGCTGTCTTGTTTTTACATACCGTATACTATAAATTTTTGAGTGAGCTAGCGACGGCGAGATTTGAAAAATAGATACTATATATACAACACGAGAATACGTTTTGAGATAAAATTGATTATAAGGAGGATTTTGCCTTTTCGGTCGCTCGCACGAGTCCACCTGTGTTTATTTTTAAATAAAACTCACGATGATAGAGCGCCTTTTTTTCTTTTCTTTTTTTTTTTTCACGTGACGTCAACTCATCTATTTAACCGTATGCATTTGTCAGTATGCACACGAGTTTACTCCAGATATTCTCCTCAAAAGTGTGCGTTAAATTTTTGAAAATGCTGGCGAGTTTAGTTCCAAATTTAATTATCGCGGGCACTCAATTTTAGGGCTCATTTTTCAAGGTTTGAAATTGCATTAGTGCGGTTTACGGTTGTTTTCGTTCTATTCACGTGATTCTCCTTAACGTTAAGAGGGTTCGTATACACTATTCATTGAAGGATCACACATATCACCTGTAGAGCCTTTTTACAAGATTGAACAGGGAAAATAGGACGCGATATGATGTAATTATGGCGAGAGAAGGGTTCACTTAAGTATTTATTTTCAACGTGATCACACGTACTCAGTCGATGTTCCAATTAATGAGATCCTATCAAAGTAGAACTTCGAGACTTTCTCCCCCTCTATGAAAAATTCCTGTAATGTCGTGAATCTAACGAGCATAAGAATGACATTTTTTTTTTTTTTCAGACGTGCTCGAGAGAGTCGAAAATATTTGGAGAAAGTGAAAATCACACACACGTGTATTCGCGAAAGAAGCAAATATTACGTACGAAAATTATCGCACCTGATTTAAGTCATTGAGAAGAGATGATGTATACGAAGTGAGTACAAATCGCTCCAATGAGGAAGAAATCGTACTAGAAATTACTTTTAGAAGCAGCAAAAAAACGAAGACGGAAAATTGCATTTCGGATTATACGCATAAAATCATCCGGAGTACTGCTTAAAGTAAATTCTTTTTCCTATTACGCAGTATCTGATTCGTATTTATTATTATTTTTTTCTTTTCGCTGCGAAAGCAGTTCGAGAGACTATTACATATGACGATAACGATTGGTTGTAAAAAATTCAACTCTGATACGAGTTTTTTTCTTTTTTTTTTCTGTGTGGAATATTTATACGTACGTGCAAATATACATTTCTGACGATTATACAGATAATGACGCCTCTGATGCAGATAATTCATCTGTGAGGCTCAGATTAGGGAAGGGAAGCAAGGGGACTAAGTTCAAATTGTCTTTCCTCACCAAAAAAAAAAGTATAAAAAATAGCAATGTAACAAAAACTACTCTAAATATTTCTCTTCCAAAGGACAAGGCCGGTCTTTGCACGTTGGTCTCTGTTCCCTTGAAGACTTAACCAAGGCCTATACCTCCTACAAAGGCTCTTAGCTTCGACTATATAAATTTGATGTAATATTGACTGACAGTACTCCGTAAGAGCAGAGTAAGTTCTTGTCCATCAGATAAAGGGGCTGCAGTAGGTTGCTTCAACTACATTCTGGCCGCACGTTGCGAATATCACACAAAGAAGAATGCTCAATAACCGGTGTGGAAAAGGCTGTAGTTATTTGATAAGCCTCGTTTACACGAGCGACCAAGTCTCTGCGAATTGGTCGTAGCGAACCGGTTGCAAAAGATGAACATGTTCAACTTTTGCGGTGTGTTCGCACGACTCGCTGGTCGTTCAAGTCCCAAATGTCCCTAGTCGCAGCGACTTGGTCGCTCGTGTAAACGAGGCTATAGCATTAGAATGCGACTACGCAATACGTCTAATTGCCTAAACGTGGCTCATTCATGTCACGCCGTTTTCCAAAGACACGCTGCTAGTCCATATTATGGTTGGTCAAATACTCTTAGAGAACAAATATTTAATTTGGAATCAATAAGACGGGAAAGGCCCCCTCCCCTCCAACTGTCAATTTCGGAGGGGGGAGGAAAAATTTCCGCTATTCGCCGCCCTTGTAGTGGATTGAGGTGTGAGCAAGGCTTTCACCTCCTTCAGTGATTTGAAAACCTTGAATTTCGTCTTTCTGCATGATATGAGAAGGGCGGAGAACCTCGATAAATTTCGACTTCTGGGGAGGAAATACTTAGAAAATTTAGTAGACGATATTTTTCATACTTGACTTACATTAGGCTAAGAATGGGGGCCGAACGAAGTGTATAGTAGCCAGTCATGAAACATCATATTTATTTTTCATGAAGAGGAGCTGGGAAAATGATGACCATCAACTTGGATGTGAGTGGAGAGGTGGGCTCTTGACAATTTAGACTTATAATTTAGGGCTGACGAAAGAGAGGATTATGAAGAAATGAGGAGATGAAGAAGACTGATGGCAAATTTTCTCCCGGTCTCCATCTGGCTCTTACCGGCACTGTTCGAATCTATAGCGAAATTTCGAATAGCTCTTCAGTTGAAAACGCGTTCGTTTCTACTTGCGATTGAATTAAAATTTTCCGATTATGTAGTTGTGTATAGGTAATATATAAGGACGATGATTTGGAAAAATTTTGAACTCAATCGATTGACGTGGAGATCAAAAAACATCCACCCATGGAGTTTGCCTCAATTAATGAAGTTGATGAGCTGGAGATACCCCTCGTGGAACCATCGAAGTATAGACTGACTAATTAATCAGTGCCGCAACGTAGAAGATCGCGCTATAACCGAAGTGTACTGCAAGTTTTCCTGATCATTATTTGACATTATTCAGCTTGTTAACCCGAAAAAAGGGCATTCAAAACCGCAAAGATATAATCAACGATGGTGAGAATGGACTAATGAAACACACAAATTTCAAAATGTTACAACGTTTACGAAGATTGTTTTGACTTTCTGCGAAAAAATTTGGTCTTTCAGCTGTCCAGTGAAATTCAAGTCTTCTTTCTCTCCGTAGGGCATTCAGACTACCTCAATACTCGAACTGGATAAATTTCAACATTTTGTTTCTAGATCTCGAGCCAATAAATAATTATGTCTCGCAACTTCGGAGATTATTCAACTCTTATATTACACTACTGAACAGCATTTTATGCACATGAACTATCTAAGAAGTTTCTAGAAGTATTTTTCACGCTGAACACTATGCCGTTAACCGTTTTTTGCTATCACATCGGAGTTTTGAGTAATTCGCGTTTGAAAATTCAAAAATCGCCAAAAACTGTACTTTCAAAATGCAATACCACAGTAAAAACAGAATACTGAGGTATTGTTCAACCACATAAAAATGTAGTTTGAACCTTGCTCTATAACATATTTACGATTTAGAATAATTGCACAATTTTTCAAACAGATATGAAAGATATTGTACAAGACTATTTTCAGCTTTGAACACCAGGCAATGTACATCCTCGCGTCGCGACGCAGAATCGCGTGTTTCCCCGCATTTGAAGCTGAAAATAGTCTTGTACAATATCGTTCATATCTGCTCGAAGAAATGTGCGATTATTCTAAATCGTAAATAAGTTATAGAGCAAGGTTCAAACTACATCTTTATGCGTTTGAACATACCTCAGTATTCCGTTTTTGATATGATATCGTATTATAAAAATACAGTTATTGGCGATTTTTTAATTTTCAAACGCGAATTACTCGGAACTCCGATGTAATAGCAAAAAACGGTCAACCGCATAGTGTTCAGCGTGAAAAATACTTATAGAAATTCCTTAGATAGTTCATGTGCATTCAAAAAATTTGAAATTTGTTCAATAGTGTTATTTGAATCTAGAATTTCTGGTTTTTACGATACCGAAGCAATGAGAAATTTGAATAGCATGTACCCCGGGTCTGCGATGTAAAATAACTCCTTCCTACGTCCAAGAGAATTTGAGCAAGATCGCGTCGGGGAGGGAAACATTTTTTTTTTTTTTTTCGTTAGTCGCATAAAATGGATGAGGATTTCAAAAATTTCGAGTATCTTAATCCCAACATCCTTTCCATGAATACGCCACTGACCTTCAACTCTCAATAGTGAGTGTTAGTTTCAGATCGTTCATTTTCGGCCTCGTTCATAAATCATCTGAAAAATCTCTCACCAAAGCAAAAGAATACCTGATTTCCAACTATGTCATGGATATCTTCAAGTTTTTACGTCATTTAATTGTACTCAAACTCAGAGAAGCAGAAGTAGAAAACCAAATTCCCTATTACTTTAAATCATTTTTGCTTTTAATCGATTATTTTCTAGGGTCTTCAATCAATTGGTGATAAGGAAAGGAAACTTATGCTCGTTTTCTAACTGTACTCAAATATTCCTCAATTTCTAAACGTTTCGCCGTTCAAGAAAAATTATATCTCTTACGCCATCGCTTGAAAACTCGAAAAATTACGATATTTACCGTATGTTTTTCTTAAATGATAATTTTTAATAGAAACTACGAAAATATTTACGTGGAATTACGTTTATCATAAATACGGTACGTTGAAAATTTCTTGCAAAAACCAGAAGTTCACACTGCTTTGTTCCTACAAGTGTCTACGATTATTTCGATAACTTTCAGTGCACAAATATTAGATTTAAAAATATACAAAATAGATACTGATAAGATGAGAGAAATTACTTACAGCCTCGAAGCACGGGAAAAACAAATTTAGTGAAATCACAAATAAGTACGCGAACAACATTTTTGAATCACTCAAAACCATTACGAACAAAGAGACGAAAATACTATACTGACGATGCTCTGATCAAGTGGAAAATAATACTGCGTGATACCACTTCGCTAACAGAGAAGCAAGTGAAATCACTCGAGTTACTATACTAGGAACAAGGGGGCCCAGGGAAACGACTAAAGTTAGGATGGGAAAAATGATGATCCACCTACGTGTGACCACCAAGATGATCAAGTGAATCCACAGGTCACGAGAGTAAAAACAACAGCACGATGTGAAACCACCTCGTCGATCGTAAAATAAAATACGAAAAGAATTCGTTCGTTGTCCGGCTATTTATACGCTACGAAGTTGCGATAAAGCTCGCGGAAACTTGGAAAAGTATCGTCACGAGGCGCAATACTGACGACGGACGCTTCGTTGACGTAAAGCGCAAGAGCTATGTGTAGCTTAGAGCCTTGTGCATACCTCCTTCAGAGGTACGTAGGCATTTAGTTTTTGATAATACCTGTGTGAGTAGCGATATGTTTTATTATACATGTATTTCGTAGTCCAGACTAATTATTCGTACAATTTTTTGCCTCGGATTATTCGTAAAAATACGTATCTACATGCACAAATAAATAAGCCATCGCTACCAAAGATGTTATCTGAATGATCGAATGTGACTATAGCCATTCTAGAGGAAGAGGGCTAGGACCACGTTCAGGCAGTTGAGAAAAATTTTGACATTAGCGCAATATCTTACCTATGAGAAATAAGATGAAAAAGCACGAACGTACGGTAACAATTTTTATTATAGAGTACGTACACGAAATAAATGTACTATACGAGGAGGCTACTCTACACGCGACAGGTTTCGAACAATTTCAATCCGATCATCATCAAGACTGAAGAATAGGTACTATGAAACTAAATCGAAGGAAAAACGAAAATTAAAACGAAAGTATCCTTAGAAAGATGAATCAGTCGTATGACTTGAAGTGGTAGACGAGACGTATGAGCAACATCTCAATGTCTCAACGACATGTCTAAAATTCGGTCTCCAGTCAAAATCGTCTCCTCGCAAGAATCTTATAGAAAAATGACTTGTGGATTCGGAACGTCGGAGCTAGTACTGCAAAAAAGCTATCTTACAAAATATCCTACATCGTTCTGCCAATCGGCTCGCTCAAATCCTAGATCAGAATAACTTCGCTTATTTACAGCAAGCCACAATCATATCGAAAGGAATCCAAGAACTACCATAAACTTCGTGACCGAAAACTTTGCAAACTACAGTATCTAACCTCACGTGAGTCAAAAGCTAGTCAACATATTGACACTTTTCAGCTCGCTCGTTCCGTCGTCAACCTTTCACATGAGCACCTCCCTGAGTTCGAGCTCTTTCTTCTTCGTCGAGATACAAAATTTACCAGCCCCCCTCCTCTTAAAGAAAGATGATATAAGATCCATCGTCCTCTCCATCTAGCTTCGGGAATTAGGACCGACCTCCAACTGGATTCCAACGGTACTCGTCACATGGTTGCTCAAGTTCACAAGCCTCTTTCCTCTGAACTCAAATCCTTTTTCTCCTTACAGCGGCGTCTTCCTGAAAAAAAATGTACTCACCGTTAGAGGAGATAAGGGTGAAACTAAAGTTCTACTTTCTGAACGTAACTACGAAGAAAAAATCCTCGATTCTGATGGAGCTACAAAAATAAAACTCAGCCTTATTCAATATAAAAAAGCCATTCTTGCAGCGTCTACACACGTTACTCAAGGTAATCGTGAACATCTGTACGAAATGAACTTTGCGGTGCCTCAACTCTACGGCTAAATAACATTACAGGCCTGTCATCGCCTCTTACTCAGACTCGAGCTTCAAACTCGCAAAATACCTTTCCAGCTGGTTTCGCTTCGTTGCTGTATTCAACCCCAGTTACGTTCTCAAAAATTCAACAGATCTCGTTTCTCGGCTTCAGGTTGAGAACTTCCCACTCAGTTTGTAGCTAGTTTACTTTGATGTTAAGAGCATACCTATCGAAATACCTGTTATAACGAACTTTCGGAATTCAAGAAATCGATCACTCTTTGCGTTTTTAGAAAGAGCGTCTGTGAGTTTCCATATGGTCTCCTCATGGAAGGACTTCTTTCCGCTCTCGTCACCCCGACGTCTTCATGAACCGGATGGAATTTTACATTCTAGATGAGTTTCAACTCTGTAAACTTTTGGGCTAGATATGTCAACGACATCATTTACATATGGCGAGGTTCGGACGCCGACCTACAAAAACTCACGGGGACGGCCGAGTTAAACGAGAGAACCTGTTTTATAAAGGATCTACGACGTCCTCAGATAGTGATGTCACAAAGCTGACCTATGAAGTCATCAAATTGTGATGTCATAGATCTGGTCTTTAGAGTTATATGTGGAAGAAGGGGACTTGTTCAAAATTTGACCTCCGAGCAATATATGATAGAAGGAGGATTCAGAAAAACTCGCGGGTTCTTTGACGGAGTTATACGAGGGGTGTCAGGGAACCTGTTTTATGGGGCACGTGGGATCCGAAAGATGCTGACGTAGCAGATCTATGAGTCACAGGCCCGGACTTTAGACCTATATAATAGGATTAATCCTTCCTTCTAAATTACGGCACATTCTGATAACGAAGGTGAAAAAATAAATTATCCAAAAAGAACAAATTTATTAATTTAATGTTCATGCGGTTTGTAAATTCATTCGAATTAATAAATTTGTTCTTTTTGGATAATTTATTTTTTCACCTTCGTTATCTATATAATAGGCTTACAAAAAACTTATCTATGACGTCTGAAGATTGTGACGTCACAAGAATGACCTATGACGTCATCAAACTGTGACGTTACCCCCCCCCGCACATATATGATGGGAGGGGACTCGGAAAAAAGTCACAGCCCACTTTATGAGCCGCTTGGGTTCCTCGTTAATTGAGGCAAACAGGGAACCTGTTTTATGGGCGTCAATATTGTGTATTCTCATTCTTAAATAGCTTGAGCCTTCGTTATACTGGAAATTTCAAACTTCAGCCTCCACTATACTTAGCTCAATATACCGTACTAGGGCTATAATAACTAGCCTAAGAAATTTTAAACTTTAGCCTACATCATACTGGGTCTAATATACTATACTAGGCCTATAATAAGTAGCCTAAAAAATTTCAAACTTTAGCGTTCATTTATTGGCCCTAATATACCAGAATTTTTCCAAGTCCCCCTTCTATCATATATAGCTCGAGATTCGACAAAAATTTCGACTCTCAAACTATATGATACTAGGCTTTTTGTAGCTCTAGGCCTTCTTTATACTAGCTTTATCTAGGTCTAGGCTTCCTTGAATTCTCAATACCAAATCCCATATGACTCATAAAACAGGTTCCCTGCGTTCCTCGTTCAACTTCGTTAAGGAAGCCGTCGTTTTTCCTAAGTCCCCCTCATATCATACGTGGCCCGGAGGTAAACATTTTTCCAAGTCCCACGTTTTGCCTCCCGGCGTCCGTCATTTTTCTTCAAAATACCCTCCGATAAAACAGGTTCCCTGTTAAAAAAAATTGACCTAGGATGTCATCAAATTGTGACGTCACAGGCCCGGACTTTGGACCTATATCATAGGAGATGGGCTTAAAAAAAAACTGATCTATGACGTCAGCAGATTGTGACGTCACAAGCATGACCAATGACGTCATCAAACTGCGACATCACAAACGCACCCCCCCCCCCCCCGGGGACTTGGAAAAAAATTACCCATGACGTCATGAAACTGTGAAGTTACAGGGCCGAGCTCCGCGCTTTGCCGGCCGGATGACGTACGTTTTTTCCGATCTCCCCCCCCCCGATAAAACAGGTTCCCTGTTAAAATGAATTGACCTCGAGAAGCTACATATGATAGGATGGAAACTTTTAAAAATTTCGACTTCCAAAATAAATATCCTAGGAGGGGGACTTGGAAAATTTTCGAGCACCGAGCTTTGCCGGCCGGACGGACGGCGGACGTTTTTTCCAAAAACTCCCTTTGGTAAAACAGGTTCCCTGTTAAAATTTCGCAGTCTTAATTCTTATCATATTTCCATGTCATTTACTATTATTGAAACGGGAGGTAATAATTTCAATTATTTAGACCTTACCATCTCTTTGATTGGACGGCTGAACATTCCCCGAGCTGACTTCGCCGTTTATCGTAAGGACACACGTACACTGGTGTCGCGATTCACTCTGCCTCACTTCATCCAGCGATCCATAAAATGGCTGCCATAAGCTCTGCTATTCATAGGCTCCTTTCACTTTCTTTTTCAAGTCGAGCCTTTAGGTCTGAAGTCGTCAACATCGAACTGAGTGTCGATGTTCACCTACTCATCAAAAGGAAACGACTGCGACGTTTACTGGCCGAAACCGACCCCTCCTCCCCCGACTGCGCTCCAAAAAGAGAAAAATGGGTTCGCCTACCTTTCTTAAGCAAATTCTCTGCGGTTTTGGTTGTTGAACCTTCGCCGTTTTGGCTATCGTACAGGGTTCTACTCTCTATCTTCGGTTGCCAACGGCGCTGATAAAGTTTCCTGTGGTGAGTGCCCCTCCATTCACATAATTGATGGGCAAACCGGAAGGAAACTTGGATGGTGGTTACATGAACACCGAACTTATAATACAGCAGTCTCAACTTAATGCGCTCAAGAAGGCCACGATCCCCAAAAACTCACTACCTATTTCACGACCAAATTTTTTAATATCTTACCTAGTAAGACTTGAAATCGGCAAAAGGAATTCTCGAAAATTTTGCTGCTATTATGTTTATAAGAAGGATGACTGAGAGATGAATCTCTTGCTTCAGCACAAAGACGGGTCATGCTCTCTCCACACAAGATGAAGTCATGCCCATGGTTTACCTGTAAGACCCTATCATGCGAGGGATGATTTCGACACCATCTCAAGTATTTTTCGAACAGTATAAATTAATGAAGACGGAAATATTTATCACCGGGTCTTTAATAGGCATCGAAACAATATCTGACAATAGTTTATTAAAATAAAAAATCAGTATTACAGAGTGACTACAGTGAAGTTGAAGAAATTAATGGGTAGCATGTCAATATCATGAAAATAACTTTGTTGAGCGAGTATCATACTTTATCAACGTCGGAGTAACTTTTTAATTGATTATATTAGCGCGCGCGGATTTAAGCGAGCATGCAAACAATGAGAATTCAGAGTCGGTGAAATTCATTTTCCCCTTATTTTAGCCCAATACCTATCCCAAAACTTTTGGAAAAAGCATCCTAGATATGAAACATATTTTTATATTTTAACGAAGTTGAACCTGATCACATCTTTCTCACATACTTAGAAGCTTCCTTGTTCATAATTTCATTTATCTACGTTTCCATAACGTTTCCTATTTATTGAACGATTGCTCTCGCCTTGTCATCGCACCGAATGAAATATCAACCGCATATTACCATCTATGTAAACGACACAGTGCCTTAAAATGACATCTGTTCCCTCGGGATACCTCTTAATACGTACGCACGAAACTGCGTTGTCCGTCGGGCTAATATGGATTGTAACGTAAGGATAATTTAACTTGAAGATGACGTGAAAGCAAAATAACCCCTCTCGTTTCACTTATTTGAGTAATACCCATGCTGCGCTGTTAACCTAAACAATCATAATACTGATAAATTTAGTCAAGATGGATTCAAAATAATACATTGCTCTTACTGTTCATTTCTTCTCTACTTATTTTTATTTTGATTAACAACTACACTTAGGGTTATGGGCCCCTAAGTGAGCAGATAGGAAGTTTTTTCAGAAAGAGTGGCTCTAGATGGGATGTGACGAGCAAAGGTAGATTTGTGAGGCTGTGAATTGTGAATACCTGATGCATGCTCATGTATACATTCCTCAAGAGCCCCACCTGTCTGATCCATAAGCACGTATTACAATCGCCGCAGCTGATTGTATAGATCCCTGAGAGAGGGAAGATCCTTCGGGTTAGCGAGGTGACGAAGGTTGTAAGGGCTAGGTAGTCCGTAGCCATAATGCTTTGATAAGGATAGCCCACATAGGAAACCCGCATCCAACGCGTCCTGTCTCCAGCACTACTAAGGTTTGAAGTATTCTCGGATAATTACGATACTCTCAGCACATCTGTAGGGAACTACAAATAGAATAACTTCCTTGCTGTCCTCAATTAACCGCGTAATTTCTAGTTCACATAACGAGAAATGTGAAGTGAACTCGGTTGAACCGTTACGATTATTCTACTTTAACCATCCATCATTAAGTACCCAGTAAATAACGATGCTTGCGTGAAACTAAAATAGAACAGTATCGACTGTAAATGGCGATTTCTATAATTGATAAAAATCAAGAACTTTAAAAATAAAAGATAATGGTGCGTGTGCGCTGTGTGAGTGGGCAGACTTTGAAAAAGTTACAGCATTCAAAATGACGAGTCGATAATGTGGAAGAAAAATAATAAACCAGGGAGAATGTATATATATCTTAAATTGAATCCCGCGACTTCGGAAAAAATTCGTAACACTACACCGTATATATTTATACTGACACTTCAATGAGATGAGAAAAAAATGAAGCGAGACGTCTTCTACGTCGATGAATATTGAAAAATAGAAAAACAATAAAATTATTATTCATTTTGGATGCAAAAAATCTGTCATCATCGAACGCGAAAAATTGAAAAATCATGAATATAGAAACTTTTGCTGAAATGCAATGTATGAAGTAGGCAGTAAAAAACGTTTTTTTTTTTTTTTTTTTGTGACAGAATCGATTAAGTAAATCAGGAGCCTGGCTGGCATTCCTTCCTTCAAGTTTTAATTATACGAGATGAACTTTTTTCGGCGTTATTTTTTAATCAAAACATGCTTATTTTGGCCTTCTCGATTGTCACGGGGTGACCGGATGTACTTCCTCACAAGCGTAAAATAGAAACCCACGCGTGCGAAGTTATCTCTTTATTTTCGCACTCTTTTCACCGCCAACCTCGATAAATGCGAATCTTATCGTAAATAAATGGTCGATATTCGTCGAATAATATGCTAGCTCGTTCATCTTCTGAGAAACTCTCGAAGCCATTCTCAAAATCTACGCACGTTTCTATCGCACAGACAGCCTGTTTATACCACGATGATGAACAATAAACTTTTGTCGATCTATCAAAATTGAGTTCATTCTTATGATAAATATAATTTCTAGAAAATGGTACGATCTTACTCGAGTGCGGAACACTGACTCCACACTTTGTGAGTACGCGTCGACTAATTATGCAAATTCCAAACGTTGTAGTATCTTCTTAGTAGGTATTTACTATAGAAGCTCGATGCCGGTAAGGTGATGTTATTCGCAATAAAAATGCAATTCAAGTTGGTAGAGTGTATTGTCTGTTCACAATAATCGGGATGATGCTCTCTCCTCCACGAATTAAGATCATCTTCATAATCTCGTACTCCATATCCGGTAAAGATGTATGCCAGTAAAGATGTAGCGATACTACTTGCGAAAAGTAGAGAAGTGAACTTTGGTTGCGAAAGAAAAATTTACGTACATTTCATTTTATTATAGCAATCTTACAACGTTTTGCTCCAATAAAAAAATGAATAGTAAATACTAATGGAAGCGAGCTTTCTTACGAGAAAATTCTTCTTTGTGCATTCGAAATAAAAGGGTACTTACCAAAAATTAATTTATCGAGATTGAACTCGCATTATCTTGCCTCACGGAGAATAATGTGAGCAGTCTCAAATAACCGCTTCAATGCACTCTGCGTACCGACACAGTCACTGTTCCTTTATTTTGAGATCCTCTACTCTGCAAGGTAAGAATATTTCCAAGAATTGGTTAGTGATAATACTCATGCTAATGAAATGCATTTTATAATTATGTATTTTCTCTCGCCCTAGCTAATGATAGGTAGATATTAACTAAAAGAGCGAAAGAGAGACAATGAATTCGAAAAAATCAAGGGCTCTACTGCGCTATTTTCATGCTTGTTAAAAAAAAAGTAATTTATCACCCATTTTTCATTTCACTGTCTTGTTGTTAATGTCTGCGTAAATATGAAAAAGCTGATAAAATTTAACAATTGATTATTCCACTCCGAGAATAATTAAGAGCTAGGCATAATACCTGTGTTATTAATTTATCACCTCTTCCGACTCACGTTTCGTACAGAGTCAGTTCATAATTTCTTTTTCCTCCTTCTCCGTATGGTCCGTGCTTAAATTGTTTCTTCCCGTTCACATTTTTCTTTCTCGTGTCGGAATTTTCACCTCTTAAACTACCCATCTTTTTTTTTTCTCTCTTTTCATTCATGAATGCTTGAAATAAAGAAATCGGACCGATCAAAAACAAAGGTAGTGGAAGATCCTCGGATCGACAGCCATCATTCCTGCGATTAAGCCCAATTCCACAGTCTTCACGCGGCGACCTTATTGAGCCAAGCCACATAGTCAGGCGGCGACCAATAAGAGAAGGAAAACTCCGAAAAACAATCATCAAAAAGGTCCCTACTATCCTTCGTTTGGTAGTGCGGTTATATGGAGACAATCGGTCATACTGCTGTCTTGCAGACGGAGTTGGCGCCTTAAAGGCGAAGGGAGGAAACCCTTACCGAAAATCTGCAGAAGGATTCCGGGGACCCATCATTGCAATATAATTTCCCCTAGTAATTAACAGGCAAGAATACAGCAACTGAGACATTAACGGATTAGGATGCCGTGACCCCGTGGTACTTCATCCACCGTTCAGTGGAGTAGGACGGACAGCAATAAATGGACACAAAGACAATGGCAATGGCAAACGTGCCAAGCATAGAATTAATTCGGTTCTCCAAATTATGACCAAAGATATCAAACGACGACATACTCAAAGGAGTAAAACAGACGGAGTAATTTAATTAAAGCCACAGAAATACAAAATACACGGGGGGGCTTTCGATTAAAGAACCATTGTCAACGGGTGACATGAAAGCAACTAAACCAACACCGGCCGGCAACAAACACTGCCGAGGAAATCATGACTGAACTAGCGAGTCATCACAATGTGAATCATACTCATAAACTAGTTCAATCAACCCCTCATCAGGTATGTACCTGTTGAGCACATTTAGGTTGTCGTTATTCAGATGGCGAATAATTTCAATATGTTCTAACGCGGTACGCTTGAAAACCGAGGACTCTCTATGGAGGAGGGACTCGGATCCCTCTTTGAAACTATGGCCAGTGGTGATAAGATGGTCCGCAAATGCCGAATCACCCAATTTCTTATTTCCCCACGCCTTCCTATGCTCATCTATTCTAATTCTGAGCTGACGTCCAGTCTCACCTATGTAGATTCCATTACAGTCATTACATTACATTTTGTAAACCCCACTTCTTTCGACCAGTGGGATGAGGTCCTTCAGCTTAACGAACAGACTTTTTACAGTGTTAAGATTGTAATACACTGGGCGAAACCCAAATGGGCGGAGGACACGACCTAACTGGGAAGAGAATTTTCCTAAAAAGGGAAGCCTGATCCAACGTTTTCTACTGTCAGACGCCGGATTGCGGGGGTGGGTGGTAGTGGAATCAAGGCTTTTCCGAGTCAATTTTCTATGGACCATCAAGTCAATATCTAAGCTGACCTCATTCACTCTGGCCAAATGCTTTATAATCAAAAGCTCCTGTTGAAAAGCGAGGTGACCCAATGGAATACTAGTCAACCGGTGGATATAACTATTCAAACCGGCAATTTTGTGGGCAACAGGGCAGAAAGATCTACCGTGGACAGTAATATCGGTCGAAGTATCTTTTCTATATATGGCGAATTCATGGGCACCTTCTCCATTAGAGATAGTAAGGTCCAAAAAATTTATAGATAAACCGCCTGCTCCCAACGTGAATTTGATGGAAGGATACAAACTGTTGAGATACCTAAGAAACTCCAAAAGGAGATCTCGGTGACCGGTCCACATGCACAAGACATCATCAACATACTGGCCAGAGGAAAAAAGATCGAGCTCAAGTTTAGACATGAAAACCTCCGAAATGAGGGAACCCAGAGGGGAGCCAATAGGGATACCTACCTCCTCTGGAAATTCGAAAAATTTCCCTTCAAATTTGCAAAAATTGGGAGTAAATTGAAAAATTCTGCCAGTTCTTCGTGACAGATATTAGATTGGACCAAGAGGTCTCCCATATGCTGCATGGCAGTAGCCCTAGGGATACTCGGAAATAGGCCGACTACGTCAAAAGAGCATAGGGTAGAATCAGGCGGTAGAATGTCATCTTTGAGCTTATCAGCCAGAGAGACCGAATTCTTCACAGAGTAGGATGACTCAAAATCTATCCAACGGTCCAAAAATTTTGCCAAGAGGTACGTGGGGGAAGACACAAGGAAACGACCGGCCGCATCGGAGTGTCCTTCTTATGAACCTTAGGCAGCCCGTACAATAAGGGTGGCACAGGGTTGGGCTCAAGGAGAAATCTTTTAAGCGAAGGGGTTTTGATAATAAATTCGCTGTTGTTTACAACACGTCTAACTTCTTTAACGTGGTTGGGAAAGTTAAAATCCGCATTTACCCTGGCATCACACTGGTCGAGAACGTCATAGACCTTGGAGACATTTGAGGACTTCTCCATAACTACAATGGCATTCCCTTGTATTTCTGTGGCTTTAATTAAATTACTCCGTCTGTTTTACTCCTTTGAGTATGTCGTCGTTTGATTGGTGCCAAGCATGTTAAGCAAGATAACGAAATGAGGATTGCGATATGGAACGTGAGATCACTGACTCGGCCGAACGTGATAGTGGAAGTGAAAGGACTTGGAATAGCAGTGCTGGGACTCAGCGTGTGCAGATGGGCAAACACGACCAGTATGACTTCATATATGCCGGGAGTGAGAAAGATGACAACGAAGAGGGAATAATATAGTAGAAAAGAAATTTCGAAAATATAAGACCGATATCAGACAGAGTAATAGTTCTTAGAATAAATCCGAGCCCATAACCTATCACTGTCTTTCAAGTATACGCTCGGCCACTAGTAAAAGCAGTGAATAGGAATTAGAAAGCTTCTACGAAGACCTTAAAAAAAGCTTTAGAGAAAGCACGGAAAGATAGTCCAAAATTAGTCATGGGAGACCTGTAGGCAAAGATCGGTTAAGGAGCAGATGAAGGAACAATTTGGCCATTCGGACTCGTTGAGAGAATTGAGAGGGGAAAAAGATTGAAGGAATTTACGGAAACGAAGGAAATTGTGGTTTGCAATACAGAATTCCAACAGCACGCTGGCAGACTTTATTCCTGGAACCAAGTCTGAAACCAAATTGATCGCATATTGATTAATAAACGCTTTCGGAACTCACAAAACTGGTTCTGTACCCGATGAAGACCACTAGTTTGGTCGAAACATTGTATTTTTGATTAAAACTCTTCGCGGGAAAGGCCTCAGGAAATTTTTTCGTTAGTTGTTTTCCTTGCACGTATAAAATACTACTTAGGTTCACTGTGCGCCTCAAAAAAAAAGTGGAATACGTCAAGGTCGATTAGAAGTTTTTGAAATGGAGAATGTAGTATCGTTCCTATGAGACCATCAGGGTAGAGGAGAATGAAGAAGAAAAATAAGAGGATAAATAATTAATTCTAGCCTGGGGGCCCCGAGGCCGCTCTCCCCATTTCGATCTAGTATACGTATGTGTAGGCTTGTCTAACTCAGTTCCAAGGTCATAGTGACACGCGCACGTACGGATACAATTCACAAAGGTTCTGGCGGGATAAAAGACACGAAAAATGTCAAAGTTCGATTTCCAAAGTAGATTTGAGAGCAGAAGAATCACTTCAATTTAAATGAATAAAGCTCCTCTTATAAAATTTTAGACGTACATGAAGTAGTTTTGAATTTAGTGATAAATAAACAATTGATCCTCATCTTCTCCTGATTGGAGCGTTTTAACGCTTATGGTCAGCAGTCGTTTCAACAGTGTACGAGTGTTTTTTTGTTTTTTTTTTTGGTTCTCTCAGTGATAAAGGTTGGTCCGTCAACGTCCCTCTCATAACAGCTAGGAACAAGGAAAACTCAAGTACACACTTAAATCCATTATATAACTTCTTTCACGCTGGGAAGCGAGAAAAACTACTCGTTAAATTAGCGTCAAACGAGGAAAATTGAATAAGAAAATTTTCCGCCTACCACGATTTTCTTACGCTCAGCCTTCAGTTTAAGGTTATTACATGCGATCGACGACCTTATCCACTTTAAATAGAGACGTGTCTTGAAATACATTATTTATTCAAAATACTGTTATAGTACGAATCAGTTATAGACGCACGAGTTTTGCATTCGTTTCTTGGCGAATTGTTCCCCTCGCAATATTTCTCTGTGTCAAAGAGGTATTTCATGTTTCCTTTTCTCCCGTAGGCAGTTTTCGAAGGCCTGGTAGATTGAATAAACAGATCCGATGAATTTCATCTCGCGGACAACGGACTGGTACTTTCATTTTTTGACGAATTTCGTCTCAAAAATCAGCGAGGGGTCCAGAACTTAAGGCTAAATGATTTTAACGAAAAAAAAAAAATAAATACATTATACTGGGTTTCTCGTTATGACACACACTTATTCCGATGCAGAGAAATTAAGAGAAGAACACACATCTATAAGTCTGAAAAAATTGAAGGTATTTTAGAAGCTAAAATGTACAGTGGTAGATTCACTGAGGAAAAGGAGAGCGCAGAATATTAGATGTGAGGATTGGAAAGCACAAGTAAAAATTGTTGTTGTAAAACAAGTATTAAAGTGAATAAAGTAAAAGCTATTTGAAACAAATTATGTAATCAAATTCCAATGTTGGTTGATTAAGTAGTGATCACGGCTTATTGTCTTGTCTCGCGATTTATGCGATAAAAAATAATTACAAAAAAAAATTTATCCTTGCATCATAAGTTGACACACAACTTCTTGAATGATTTGATAAGTACCACGGATAAGCAAAATGAACCCGTGGCCTGTCTGCTACAAAAATATAAGTTTAAATGTTAAAAAGAAAAGTATTATTCGGCACTGCCGTCAAATAAATTTCTTTTTAATGTAAAAAAACCGTCACAATTAAAACTCCATACAATTAGGAAAATTTCTAATTGTATACAAAGTTCTAAGTTAAAAGCTTTTTTTTTATTTTTTATTTTTTTGAAACTTGTTTTTTTTTCCTATTTTCAGTATCATAATAATAATAATAATAATAATATAATAATAATGAGCCTTTATTCGGTAGGTTATTTTACTATTACAACATTGTATTTGATTTCTTAAATTAGTAATATTAGTAAGGCCTACCGGACACCCTTTCCTAAGCATAGGCCTCCCCAACCCTTCTCCAAGCATCTCTATTTTTTGCTGTCCTACTCCATAGTACTCCTAATTTTTGTTCTATTTCGTCCCGCCACCTTCTTCCCGGTCTTCCTTTTTTTCTTTTATTTCCATAAGGTACCCATTCTGTAACTACTTTGCTCCATCTTTTTTCTTCCATTCTCGCTACATGCCCTGCGTACTTTATTTTCATTTTCCTTATGGTTGTTAGAATGTCTTCCACTCCTGCCCTCTCCATTAATTCCTCGTTTCGTATTTTTTCTATTCTTTTTATTCCTATTATGTTTCTGAGTATTTTTCTCTGTAATACTTGTATTTTATTGCATTGGTTTTGTGTTAAGTACCAGGTTTGCGCACCATATGTGATCACCGGTATAATGCATGATGTCATGATTTTCATTTTCGATTCGAGGGATATTCTACTTTTAAAAATTCTTTTGAGGGACCAAAATGCTTTCCAAGCCTGTCTTTGTCTAGATTCTAACTCTTTATTCATTTTCTTTTCGAATGACATGATTTGCCCCAAGTACTTGTATTCTTCCACTTTTTCCAGTTCTGTTTCCCTTATGTATATCTTCCCTCCTTCCACGTTCGACATATATTTTGTTTTCCCAATATTTATTTCCAATCCCGCTTTTGCACTTTCCTCTACCAGGTCTGAACACATTTTCTGGGCGTCTTCTGCACTTCCTGCAATTAATACTATATCATCTGCAAACCGTAGGTGGCTCAAGTATTGTCCCTGTATTTTTATACCCATATTCACCCACTGTAATCCTCTGAATATTTCCTCTAGAACTACTTCACTAAAAATTAATATTTGACAATTCTTCTAGGATTGAAAAGGTAAGAAAAAATTGGAACGTTACTTTGAACTAGCCTATGTTTAGGAAAAATATTTAAAATATTTAAAATGTGTTTCAAACTATAGTTAAAACTCCAAAAATGTGTCTCAAACAATAATTGAATGATTTAAAAGGTTTTGATTAATATTTAAATCATTTGAAATATTATGTTTCAAACAAGGACTTAAAAACCATGATTCAAAATATGTTCTAAACATAAAATCTGTTTTAAACAAAAAGAAATGAATTTTTTTTTTTCACAACTGGAGATTTAATTTCAGACAATATGGTTGTCTATTACATCTCTCTGTTTTAATGTTCTAATTTTTAGTAGCCTTGCTTCCTCCTGATTTGTTTTTGGATTGTAGCTAAAGGTGACCAGAGGGCATCTTGATGATTTTCGGCTCGATAGTATCGCAATCTTGAATTTCTCACAAGTTTGAAAATTTTGTTTTCGCCATAAAAAAGTATTGCGATTCAATATCACGATTACCTTCCTGGGGCAGTTTCCATACATTGCCACCTGCAGCGACTTTTTTGCTTTCCGACACTTTTGCTGTCGAGTCCAAATTAGGTCTAGTGATGATACCGTTTGAAGGAAAACAATGCGTGTTATGAATAGGTATGACGTCACAGGCCATCAGCGCTAGTATCGCGCTCAACAAAAATAGGACAGTTGATACGTGACGTGGGTAGGAGGTAGCCAAACGCTTTTCTTAAATCAATCAAAACTGTTTTTTATGAGATGTGCACTTAAAGGATATTTTACGCTCTTTCGTTTTGTTCTCTTCATTTTCCAGCTAATAGCTCTGCTTTCAAAATTAGCATAGGTTTACTCAATAGGCCACAAAATTCACAAAAATTACAACTCTAGTAACCTTTGTGTTTTATGAATTTTGTGATTTATGTGTAGTCACATGCAACATAAAATTCTCGATTACTCAATAGAGTTCACCACCAGTGACGTTACAATGCAATACTTGAAAACAACAATTATTATGCTAATTTCTGCCAAGTTCCAGTGAATAATTATTGATTCTCACAAGAATTCGACGGAGCATGCGCTGCTATGCGGAATTTCTCCAAAGCTTGCACTGGAAGGTGATGATGAGTGATAATGACTAAATTAGTATTTTCTTTTTGCCCTTCTTTCTTGTAAAATTGAAATGGAAAGCTACCTAAAAGAGTTTTGAAATTGTTAGAGTAGATTCGGCTCCAACTTTTGTATATCTTTGATCAATTACGAGTAAGTAGTGAAGAACTTTTGAAAATCATTCCTATGTTATTTATATAGGACTATTATACACCATCACCTTTGAGTGTAGCGTAGAGAGTGGCGCTCCTAGTACGGCCCTTACAGGCAAAATAGCATTGGTAACATTTGATCATACATCAGTATTCCAAAATGAAGAATAAATAAGAAATAGAAAGTTAATTTTCAAATACCGGATAGCTTTTGGATTACAAATATGAAATTTCTGTTCCTTACCTACCTATTTATTCTTCATTTTGGAATAGGCCTACTGATACATGATCAAATATTACCAATAGTGATGGGCGGTTATCAGTTATTTCAATATATCGGTTAACCAGTTTATTAGAGATCATTATAACCGGTTAATCGGTTAAAAACCCACAAATAAACCGGTTAACTGGCAATTATTTGGATTGCTTTTAGTTCTCAAAAAATTCCGCTAGGAGCGCCAAGGTCTTCCACTTTTTTGCTGTCAAAATCGCGAAAATTAAAAAAAAGAGAAGGAAGATCTCTTATGTCTTAATGATTGAGAAATATCTTATTGAGTTATTGGCATCCTTATATCATGGCAACTGCCAACTAATGAGTGAAATGTGAATGAAACAAGAATATTCAATCACACTTGATGCTTCCTCCGCCTGGTGCTTCAAATTTGTCAAATTATATCAATCAGAATTTGGAAAAAAATTTTAAATTTCGGCGGTTAATTGGTTTATGCGCTCTTATTAACCGGATTTTCAGGTTAACTGTTAATTACAAATAAACCGGTTTTTCGCTTAATTTTACACTAGAATAAACCGATTAATTGGTTAATAACCGATAACCGCCCATCACTAATTACCAATGCTATTCTTACGAGAAATGATGTTTACTGAAAACTGCTGTTCTGCATTTTCACTCTGTTATCAGTTGACGTGACGTGATTGTGTTGATGGGTTTTATTAACATTTGAGTGGATTTCAATTTTGTCGATTGTAGCGCTCCTAGCGGATCCAAATTTTATGAATAATTGAAAGTTGATATAAAAATATCAATTATTTTGCTTAATTTGATTTTCATATAATATATCTTTATCATTATCAAAAAAAAAAATCAAATATATAAGTTGATTATAACAAATAGTCAAAGCATACTTTGCAGTCCTGCAGAGAAAACAGGGAGAAGAAAAAAAAGTAGGCCTATGCCTATAGATATGTAAGTAGATGAATCAAACTCTCTAGGGTCAGATACAATTGAGTACCATCCGTAAGGCTTTTTCTTTGGATGGGGTTGCCTACATGCTCATCTTATAGTTCTTATCAATGTGCTGGTAGGAAGCCTTCCATTGGATTTTCCAAAGCAAACATACCAAACAAAGTTGAAACACTTTCAGTTTTCATTCAGACGACACCTACTTCACTTTTTTGTTTGTTTGTTTGTTTGTTTGTTTGTTTGTATGTATGTTTGTTTGTTGGTTTTCTTTTCTTTTCAAAACATACCGTGAGTAAATGTTATCAATATTTTAGTAAAAAGAATCCCAGAAAACAGTAGGTAACCCCCCTTCAGAGAGAAGCCATAATAGTTATTCAGAATTTTTCAAGTTCATGGGTATCCAGAATGTGAATTAATTCCAGAATTTCGTTCCCGGTAAAGAAGTGCAAAATGGAGCGTGTTCTTTTTCCGGAACCACTGCTGATAACAGTATCACCCCATCTTACTGCCAAGTTTTAAACGGAAAGGTTTTGCGTATTATTCCCCACAGGAAAAGAGTTCCTTAAATGTGTATATTCATAAACTAGAAGCTTCTCTCTTTCTTACGAGCCAGCGTTTACCGTCAAAATTTATTAAACAGTTCAAAGAATCTCTGAGCCTTATATAAAAGATATTATATTTCCACAGATCGTGTTGTAGTTAAACTCACTCGTATAGTAAGGTGGGGTTAAAAAATTTTCAAGAATATGCCGTCAAAAAATCACAACCCATTCAAGTCAGCCGAACAATATTTTCCAAAATCGTGTAGATATCAAGGTAGGGAAGAAAAAAATTATTGTAAAAAGGATGGGTGTATGTGTATTTAAGGCGATACGCCTATGTAATGATAAAATAATACACATATTTTTTGTTACCAAAATGTATTTTCTATTATAAAGAAGAAAAAAAAAAAAGCTCTCTTCATTGTCCAATATAAAACTTCTAAGAATAGTTCAACGCTAATGTAAAAATTCCAATGTACAATTTCACGAACGAGTTCTGTGGAAAAAGTTAGAAATCGAAAGTTTCCTCGATCTCTGATATTTCTAAATTTGTTCAGTGTACTGGATTGTAGAATTCCAAAGAAGAAAAAGAATCAACATCGGTACGAAGTTATTTTCAGTGCGAGGTAGTGAATTGAGCATTCATCCTGCAATCAGTCAGCATTCGACGAGAATAAAATTGACGTCGATACCGAACAATCCGAATAAACTCTTATTCCTTTTCACTTATCACGAATACATCGTGATTCTCTAATATCTCTATATCTTGTTGAAGTTGCAGCAAACGTGTTTCCAGTTCTTTTTTATATTTCTGTTTCGATATTGTATCGATGATAAGTGGTAACGACAACAGCAATTTTTCCACTTCTCGAGCATTATTTTTCAAACCCTGCAATGACAATGAAAATAAATTGGTTGTAGTGGTTTACGTATACCGCGACAAAATCCAAACCTTTTGTAGTTCTCTATTTTAATAAAATGAAAAAATTTTCGCGTTTTTTTTTCTTCCTCGAAATAATCTCTGATTTTTTTCTGTCGAGTGATCGTAAAATGAAACCTCAATTTCCAAGAAAGCGTTAATAATTTTTTTTTTTACCCAAGACAAGTGTCTGCGAGAAGAGTGGGCTCATAATGTATTTTTGTACAGTTTCCTGTAAATTTGATACGAATATTTGGGGACAACATGCTGCCATGGCAAGTTGAAGAATTATACAACACTTGGCCATCATCTCAGCTTAGCTGATTCGAGGAAAAAGAAAAGGAAAAGAAAGTTGTTGTAAAATTTAAATTAGTGAAGTAGAAAAATTTACGAGAAACGCCCACAATTTCTACTTCTTCCACTTGAATTTCGTAAGACCACTACGAAACTATTTCTATTTTCTATGTTACCTTCAAAACCGTTTGCTTTTCTTCGTCAGTCACCTTTTGAATAGGCGATTCATCATTGACGACCAATTTTTCACGTTTTTCTTGTTCGTGACGTTTCTTACGGATATATTTTGGCACCTCACCATATTCCTGTAATTTTACAGTAGATGAATGATTGACGTAAAAAAGAAACATAAGTAAGTCGAGACTAAAAGCTTCATCAGAATGAGGCTAAAAATCGAAGTAAAAAGAAGAAAGAATTTGTAGAGGTACAATTGTAGGATAGCTTTCAGTTGTATTTTTGTTTTCTTTTTACAACCTCCTACGGAAAAACTTGGGTGCGAGAGAGATAAGTAATTGGCAGCGGGGGGGGGGGGGGGGGTAGGAGATAGAATGGAAATTATTGCCGATAGCTCTAAAGGGGATGCATGGGTGATACACACGAATAAGTGACTGACTGAAAAGGAGCAGTATAGGTTGCAATGTTTGCATGAGAGAAGGGAAAGATTGAAGAGAGAGTGGGTGTCTGTCAGGCGAGTGTGGCCGATGCGGAGTCGTGTAAGTTGAATTTGCATTTGGATGGATCTATAAGTGGAATGGAAGAAATTCGGGGGTTCATTCACGGTAGTCTCATGACTAGCTTGAATTCCGGCTAGTAGGATTGAGACGAGGAAAGTTTGTTCTTAATCGAATATACAGAATGTCAAATCGACTTCAATCATCGTATACTCACTTTTTTGAATACGTATTGTAATTTCAGACCAGCTCTTTCAACATCTTGCCTGTGGCCATCACACGAGTCTTGCACAATCGGAGGATGTTCTGGAGCCTTCAGGTTCTTAACCAACGTTATATTTTCATGAACGTGGTTCTTAGGTTGTGGAACCACCTTAATTACGTTCTTCAGGTCACTCAATTTTGGCGTCGGCTCTTTACGTTTCTCGAGGGTGCACCTTTTATTGTTACGCGATTCTGAAATATGTTTATGCAAACGAGCAAGATTATTGTCGTCAATTAACCTAAATAATTTTAATCTTACGTTCGCATACATCACGATAAGATACCTCTCCCTTCAGGCAAATTAACTGACAACCTAAACGACGTATTATTAGTACGTCTTTGAATGGAGGGTACGATGAGAACGTAAACGACTCTATTACTTTATCTGAAACGTGCCACATTCTTATACACGCGTATAAGTTGTGCCGATGCTGCGTATAAACACATATGTGTTCGAGAACAATAAAACAGTACTAATCGCATATTCTCGTCACGTGTCGAGAGCTATGAAGAGTCAACCAATCGTTTCGTACTTGAGGGAACATTCATCTTCACGTATTCAGTAGCATACTGAGTTTTTTGATCAAATGCCATTTAGGATTGAATCCGTGAAATTTTCAATCAATTCTTCAGCGTGTGGTTTTAATCTTATGTAAGTAGGTATTTTAATGTGAGAATGTGCGATAGGCTTCGGAAAGCGAACTTAATATTTTTACCTGTACTCGCGTCACGAGTTGTATCAATTCTAACGTGTGTGATGTTATAAACAAAAACACGAGCATAACCTAGAATTTTCACGAAGCCAATTTTTCCCTCGACCCTCCTCCCTGACTAACGTAAAGAAATAGGTAGTGTCATGAATATAAAATATGAAATATTATAAGCTTACCTTTGACATCAGATTGTATAATAGTTTTCTTATATTTTGTATTCGACGCCATAAACGTACGAGTGCGACTCTATTTTCATTCAAGCTCTACGTTCATTATACGCAGTATATGATTTCATGAAGAGAATCTTTACCGTATCCGTAGAATTATCTCGAAATTACGAGTAGAATGGAAGTATTTAAACGTAGTATTTTCTACTTACGGCTTGTTTCCATAACAACGTGCAATCATCGACTAAACTTCGTTAGGACATAACACACTCAGAAACGGATATGCAACTCTTCCAACAGGTGGTATCGTCTGTGAGAATTAATGATGGAAAAGTTACATACTTCGTTCGCCGTAAATAATGTCGAAACGACGATGCGACGCTATAGCAGCAGAGACACTTGAATTTTATAAAATTTCACTTCGGATTTCTTAATCGCCTCTTGGTGCTTTTCATAATTTTGCATGATCTATTAAATCATATGCAGATTCATTAATATTCTTTGTTTTGAGAAATTACAAAAAGCCGAGATTTTCTTATTTACTCCCGTTAAGCAATTTGAAATTTATTGATACCGGAAGAATATTTTCGTATGTTCGTTACAATATTATTCCAAGGCGTTCTCTCTTTGTTTTTGTCTCAAAATAACAATTTTACCACCATATCGTTGTAGTGTCACAAAGTTTTCGAATCCTTCCTTGGCAGGCGAATTCTCTTCTTTCGCACCTTTCTAAAACCGGCACGCGACGGCGATCGACTTCGCCTTCACCCGTATATCTTTTTTCTCTATTTTACCTGGTGGTGCAGTTTTTTTCGAACCCGAACGTAGTCTACCCAACTCTCTCTTTATCTATCTATCCCTTTCACAATGCCTTCTCGTCTTTATTTTCTTCAAGCCTACTCCTTTTGTTCTCTATTTTTTTTTTTTTTTCGAGAGAGATCTCATTCCGGACGAGTAACGTAACGTAGTTAGAAAGCTAAATTATAATTATGTTCCTTTTCTTTCCCAGTGTTACAATCAGCCTAAGTAGGGTGTTTGGCGCCAACACTCCTATAATTATGACGGCGATTTCTTCTGTATCCGCAAACTTCTTCATCCAATAGTTCCGTTGTCCATTCGAGTGACAATACCGAAGCTTTAGTCATCTTTCTCGAGTTTTCTGTTGTTCTCTTCTACCTCGTGGCCTTATATATTTCATTATTTTTTCTTTCGATTCCTTCTCGAAGCTTCTACTCTCTTATTCTCCTAACCACTTCTTCTTCGCTCGTTGGAAACGGGAAAGTTTTTTTCACCGATGACGCAGTGAATCTCGAGCGGATACCAACGAGTGGTCGAACTGTTCTTATCCTGGTCTCGCTTCGATCGTTGTTATTTTCTCATTACTTAAATCTCGCGCTATTCTTTGACTTAGGTTCGCGGTCAAACCCTCCTCCATATAGCGTGATAAGGCTCACCTCTACTGTTTTGTTGCAATATTTTTTTTAGAACAAGAAAAAACTGGCTTTATTCTCCACATACAAATAAGTTTTTACAACAGAAGTTCGACGTTTCGAAGCATCCCGCTTCTTCATCAGGAACTAGAATAAAACTGACAGGCAAAAACGGAGAAAAAGGTGAAAACACAACGAACAGATGAGCCAGTCGAAAATTGTAGCTGACTCACCCGTTCGATGTGATGACATTAGAATAAACATTCGCTTGGTCGCCTGTATCGGTTTTAAAGTTGACCGTATTCTTACTTTTAATAATATTGACAATTTCTAAAATTTTCCTCTTTTTATCATTGTCTTCTCTTCCTACAATCACTGTCTTGGGAAAGTCAAACTGATGACCAGTGCCAAGAGAGTGGGAGGATAAAGCCGTACAATCGCTACGATTCTTGACATCATTCTTATGTTGGTTAAACGACATTTAAGCAACTGGCGAGTTTCACCCACATAAGTACTGGGGCAGCCAGAACAGCGGATAGAATAGACAACACCAGATCTTTTTTCCACAGGGACTTTATCTTTAGTGTGGGAGAAAAACATTTCTCTGCTGGTGTTGTGGTTACCGAAAGATATACTAAACTCCTCTTGTTAGGTCTACTCGGATAACCCAAAAGAAAAGATTCTTCTCTATACCCTACATAGGAAAAAGCAGTACAATCATACGTAAGCACTTGCTTACTCTTGACCCTGATGTTGGTATATCTTTCGGTAACCACAACACCAGCAGAGAAATGTTTTTCTCCCACACTAAAGATAAAGTCCCTGTGGAAAAAAGATCTGGTGTTGTCTATTCTATCCCCTGTTCTGGCTGCCCCAGTACTTATGTGGGTGAAACTCGCCAGTTGCTTAAATGTCGTGTTAACCAACATAAGAATGATGTCAAGAATCGTAGCGATTGTACGGCTTTATCCTCCCACTCTCTTGGCACTGGTCATCAGTTTGACTTTCCCAAGACAGTGATTGTAGGAAGAGAAGACAATGATAAAAAGAGGAAAATTTTAGAAATTGTCAATATTATTAAAAGTAAGAATACGGTCAACTTTAAAACCGATACAGGCGACCAAGCGAATGTTTATTCTAATGTCATCACATCGAACGGGTGAGTCAGCTACAATTTTCGACTGGCTCATCTGTTCGTTGTGTTTTCACCTTTTTCTCCGTTTTTGCCTGTCAGTTTTATTCTAGTTCCTGATGAAGAAGCGGGATGCTTCGAAACGTCGAACTTCTGTTGTAAAAACTTATTTGTATGTGGAGAATAAAGCCAGTTTTTTCTTGTTCTAATTAAATTCTCTCCACGGTTAAATCCTTTTGTAAATATTTTTTTTTATCACAATGTCACGCATTTTCAATTCTAAGTGAAGTACGCCAGCCATGAGCGGCTAATCTTTTTCAGTGGAGGCCGTCTTCCCCAAGCCTGCCGTCACATGCGCTGACCCTCCGAATGCCATGGAGACACCGTGTCCATCCAGGGGCTCCATCTGCCGTATAATTCGGCTCAGAAAACCTCAAAATTCGGCATTATTAGGTATTTAAATATTTCCTACGAGTAAAAAATGAAGGTCATGTTTCCAGTCTTTTTTAGTACAGTGAATCCCATAGCATTGAGGGTCTTCTCTTGACTAACTAGTTGATGAGGTGTTTGTCATTACAACAATCATCAACCCATGATGTACATACTATGACGTGCTGTTTTGAATACATTCACATAAAACTGCCATATTTTAACAGGGAATTTGTTTTAACGTAGGGTGAGGGTCCGAAAAAATGTCTGCCGTCCACTGTTCGGCCGGCTGGCAACCTCAAGATTGTTTAGAAGTCGACCTCCTACCATGTAGCTCGCAACTCGACATTTTTTCCAAGCCCCCACCCTTTTCTATTATGGCTTGGAGATGACAATTTTTACAAGCCCCCTCCTATCACATGTAGCTCTAAAGTCCTGATCTCCGATGTCACAATTTGATGATGTCATAGGTTAGCCTTGTGACGTCACATAAAAGTACATCCATTATTATATATTATTGTAAATTCTTTCTTATTTCTAATATTAAAATATTTCCACATTTTTTGCGCATAATGATATTTTCCAGCATCAACATGTTCATCATTTAATAGATTATAAAATTTATCTTTTAAAGGTAGTTGTTTCTCAGCATATTTTTTCAATGAGTTCATATAATCATGTGGGTAAGCTAATTTTTTATTTAATAATTTTAATAAATACTTTCTTTCCATTTCAGATAAGTTTTTAGATGCTTCTTGATTAAACCATTTCTTCAAATTTTTAAAGTCACACCTCTTTAAATTTTTAGTCAATTCAGATAACAAGCTTGATAAGAATTTTTATGAATCTAAAAATCTGAACTCATTATCATAGTCAGTTATTTCACCTTGACACCTTCTAAATGTGTAAAACCTGAATCATATTTTATAATTTTGGAAAATGATAATTATATATTTTTCTTCATTATTTGGTGTTAATTTGATGTTTTCATAATCCTCTTCAAATTCTTTAACAAATAAAGGTGTATCATATCCAGAAAAATTCTGAAAATAAATAGGAATAATAAATCTGGGAACTCTATATAGTAATTAAAATTACAATTATCATGGACAGGTCCTCTATATTCCCCAGTTAAATGATCATGATCTCGAACTTTCTTTTTATTTATCCATTCATTCCCATGCGCTATTTTCAAAAGTTCTATCAAGTTTGTACCTTCTAAATTTAATTCTTTTATATTTCCTATTCTTTAAAAATTCTATAAATTTACCCCCTTCTTCAAATTCTAATTTATTTATATGATCTTTATAAAATGTATTCATATCTTCTCCTTCTCCTTCCTCTTCCTCTTCATATTTCAATTTTGCTTCATTAAGTATCTTTTCAAACTTGATAATTATCTCCTTTATTTTCCTCATCTTTTATCCATAATAAAGATTTGCTAACATTAAGTATGAATAAAATTTTTAAATTTATTAGTCTCATTTTTTTTTTAGAATTACTTTAGCAAGTTTATGCAATCCACAATAATTTTTATCAAAAAATTTATTTGAATTTTTGTTGTAAAGAGTAAATGCCGTCTGGTGAAGCAATTTTTTACGTTAATAATTTTTATGCTCGGATAATATTTTTTTCCATGGAAAATTATTTACCTAGACACATTTTACAAAGATACCTCTTTTTATCATTTTTGGTAGCTTGTCGTCTTCCAACCAATTCCCATAAATCTTAAATTAGACAATAAATGTTGAAAGAAGCCTCTGGTGAATCGAAAAAAAATTAGTGGTACACTACAAATATACAAGTGGAGAGAGCTTTGAAATCTAGAGATCTTGAGTAAATAAAGGTTAATTTTGTGAGCTTACAAAGTGCATCTACGATGAGGGTTGAAAAAAAGAGAAAAATGATAGAAATTTGATACAAAGTTCTGAAATTTTTGATCCATCAGAGAAGGAAAAACAGAACAAAACAGAGTAACATAACTCACATTTGCTTTAATATAACAGCTAAAATATTCAGTATTGGAAACTAGAGGATTTTCACAATTTTTTGAGTTAGTCAGAAATGTACGTACCAGTTTTTTTTACAGTCTGGTACGTTGGGATTTGTGAATGACACTTCTAATGGAAAAACCTGTTTTCTTCAGTGAGTACGGGGAAAAATGGTTAGTAATAAGTTTTTTTGATTGAAGTCAATTTTTTAGAGCTAGGTATTCAAAAGAAGTTCAGGAAAAACTTTCTTTCAACACACCGATTTAATTGATTAAAATTAAATTGACATTTACTGGAGTGTGATCTCAGCTTTTTATCACGCAAGGCTGCCAATACTTGGAATTATAAGTTTTATCGCCTATTTCAGTATTTCATTTACCTGATTTACGTTATTTATTGAATTTTCGAAGAAAATTCAGCTAGCAGCTTGAAGCACCTATTATGTGACGTAGTCACGTAAATACGGGGTGAACCATGAGTCATTTGAAAAAGACGGACATTTGGGCTCTCGAACAAATCAGGGTAAGGTAGATTGGTGTACACGCCGATTCATTTATAGCCCAAATGTCCTCTTGATTTGTAATCCATCAGATTCATCTTATCATACGATTTTCGGGTGATAGTAATAATATTATTATTATTTCCAGTTATTTTTATTTCAGACTTTTATTCTCGTAATTTTGATCAAGGAATTCAAGGACCAAGCGGATTATTCCAGCCTGGAAAGTACGTTGCATTTGTATGAAATATTCAAGTTAGGTGTGTGTTCTGGTTTAACCTGAAAAGGATCATTGAAGTGAACTCCAAGAATTTTGAAACCGAGTTCTACTTCAATGGTTCGTATGTATATTTTAGGTAAATACTCGACAATATCATTATTGGAGATCTGTATTAATGCATCTAATCGTAATTATTTTCTGTCGTCAGCAGCATTCAAAAGCCGTATGGCCGGTCTTTGTAGCTGTTAATATGTCCATCTCGTTATCTCGCGGAGTGACATGAAATTCAAATACTTCGCATTTTTCTGCGGTGTATTCCTGCTTACTGGTTTATATATCATCATCTTCGAGCGGAAACGATCAGTATTTGTCGGCTTAGTCAGTGAAACGAATAAACAGATTGACAGTTTACGTAATTTTAAGGTAGAATTAATACGTTAACCGGACTGCCATCATATTTCTAGCGTATTCACTGTGGTATTTGAATTTATGTTTCGTAGCAAGATTTGAAAGAAGCTAGCGAGAAACTCTTGAAGGTGGATAAGAAGTATTTAGAGCTTTCTGGTTTTGTTCAACACCCACGATTGTATCCCGAATCGTACAGCCGTAATGTAACGCTTCCCGTTATCGTAAGTTATGCGAAAGTTGGTCAAGAGGAGCAAGCTGTGAGCTTTGCTCGCAGTATTGCAACTCTATTGCCGGAACACCTGACAGTATTATACAATATCGGACTCGGCACAAACGATCTCTTTTTAGTAAGTATAAGACTACGGATCAGATATTATTATGACCTTCCTAAATGTGGAACGCCAGATTGAAGACCTCATTCGGTCGCTTATTTTCCAACCTTGTACTCGTCTTCATACTCTGCGTTATTTATTTTATGTTTGGATGGAAAGAAATCAGAAGGGTCCCAAAAGATTATGTTGTTATTCGCTGCGTTTACTTTCGTGTACGGGGGGTGTCATAGTTTTCCAAGGTTTATTTCAGTGTAATGAACTGTTTTTGTTCGTTTATAATAATATTATGTACGTAGATTGTACAAGTATTTGGTCAGTAAATAATAAGAACTTCTTTTCTGTTTCTAATTAGTTACAGAATTTCTGTGGTAGTAATCATTGTACCATTATGGATTTCGATGTTGATAAATATCCGAGTCACGTGAAAAAAGACATTTCTCTGTTTCGACCTCTTATAATACAGGTGCGTCTCGTCAAATTACTGAATTCATATAAGATTCTGAAGGATGTTTTTTTCGTTGTTTATCATTGTCGTAGATGAATATGAAATTTCGAATTTGAAAACTTACAGCTGCTTTCTAACGAAGTCGAATCTTGAAAGGGGCAAAAATTGTAGAAAGTTGATGTTTGAGTTCCTATTAGATCAATCTCGTTATTTTACAGGATGCATTGAAAAGATATGGAGCTGTGTTTTTTATCGATTGTAATCTTCGGTTAGTAACTGCCAATCTTCGGAATTTGTTTTTACGGGCGCAAAATCAAGGAATCTTGACGTGGCGGTCAAAACTCCCGACCACCGCAATAACTCATCCAAAAATGTTTGAATACTTCAAAACTGTTCGCGAAAACTTCTATTTCATTCCAGCCGTAGACCTGGCTAAATTGATTATTTATAATACGAAGACCGTTCACGAAAATATCATGTACCCGTTAATTAAATGTGTCCTAGTTCGAAGTTGTATTCTACCTATAGGTAAATTGATTGTTATACTACAGCTCGGTACTCTGTTGTCTAAGTTAATTACTGACCTCTTTTTTTTTGTATTGTGTCTATTAGGAGCACAGGATTCTGGGTGTAAATTCGATAAACGTCCTCAGTATCGGTACTCCGGCTGCCATCTGAACGATGCTTCTGCATTGAGCATCGTTCTGGGTCAGTATTTCAATTACAGTGCAGATTTGTATTCTGTGGTTGACGACGGAGCCATTTTTCGCAAGATATCTGACGACGACGCGAAATACGAGATTTCTATGTTGACGCAGAATAATACGGGGAAATTGAATAAATAATGTCGAGTACGATTTTCAAAAATTTTCTTTCGTTATGATAATTTTTTTTTTTTGTTCTATCGTGGAGTAATGTAGGCAAAAAATGTGTTCCTTTTCAAAAAGTTATACTTAACTGTGATATGCATTCTAATTTAGAATAGTATTATTAGGCTTTAAATTAGGCGACGGTTCTAGTTATTTCTAGTGCTCTTTATTTCAGTAGATCAAATAATTATACGAACAAAAATAAACTTATTTTGTTGAAAAGATTGGTGCGAAATTGTAAATCGAGAACTTATTTGAGTAAATGAATTTTGTTGACGCTTTCAAGGTGATTTACGAGTCATAATTTGAAATAAGTATACTCTCGCGAAAAGAGTAAATTGGTTTGTGCCTAAGTGATTATGGCCGTAGCTCACTTCAAGTTGTACTGCTGGATGGTATTCTATAAATAATATCAAAGATGGTTTCCAGCTCAATGACTAATGATTACTTCATATGATAAATGGTCGTGTTCCGAACTTGGTACTCGTAGATTCCTGGAATCATTCTTTCACGCTGTGAACAATTAGTTCAGTGTTCGACACAATCTAGGTATACAATTCATAAATGAAGAACGGATTATTAAGGATCTCGCATCTATTTGCCGTTCCATTATCTAGCCCATTATCCACTGAGAAAAGTGTACCTCCTCGCAGGATTCTATATCAACGTGTTCGACCTGAAAAGACCCTCTTGGACTCTCTGAGTTCAAGTAACCCTCATCACGATTTTCAAAATTGTTTGAATACTTACTGATTCCCTTTTTTTCTCTGATTTGTTCATCGAGAATCTTTATCACTCGTATCTTCAAAATTATCGAGTCCGTGAAACAGTTTCTTGACAATATTTTTTGTGAAGTCGTTGATACCGCGCATTTTTGTGATCTTTTTTCTCGTGAATCATTAAAATGTTTATTTTGAAACTCAAATACTTACCTACTCAAAAGTGGGGTGGATATTGAAATTACAGGTAGAAGAATCAGCATGTGCTACTTTGATACTGGTGTACCTACATCCATTCTTTATTAAAATTACTAAGAGAAAAATTCAAGTCATTCGACGATCGCCGATGCCACTGTATCGAAGTCGATAATTCGACGTTCACAATTTTAACGATTATATATAAATAGCAAATGACTCAAACAATCGTCATGCAATTTACATCAATTTGTTCCAATTTTACGATACATAAATTCAAAATTCAATTCAGTTTTCGTTTTCCGGATTTTCTCGCTTCTAAATGTGTATTAATATACTTATATGCATGCCCGTTGATGAATTCTCGTCCGAAAACACTCCCAGATTTTATTCATGAATATATTTTACGACTCTTGTAACTTTATGTGTTTGTGAGTTCAATTTCTGCGTTTATTTTTCGAACTAAAGAATTTACGTATTGATTACTTGATCTTAAAATACGAAGTAAGTGCCTTGGTTCTCTTGTTTTATAACGTTACAAATTGGATTATTGTATGATGATTAAATATTATAATGATGCTTCTTTCTTTCATAGATTTTGCTGATCATTTTATATTAGTGTTTCAGAATTTTTTTATTAATAGTCTAACGATATGATCAGCCTTTTTTTTTTTTTTTTTTTTTTTTATTATTATTTTTTCATTCAGCTGAAAGTTATTTAAGTCTGTAATTTCCGAGTTATTGTAAGCATTGAAAGGAGAATTTGATTTTCAATTGGATTGTTTTACGTGATGTCGAGTCATATATTCTAAGCGATGGGGAAAAGAATACTTAAAAAAAAAAAAAACAGAATGGGATTGTTGGTATACAGAAAATCATGTTTTCAAGATAATTTCATCCACCTGAAACCTTACATATGTTTATTCGTACAGGTAAGTGTAGTGAAGAAATGGGATACTGGAATAGGTATTGATATTCTGTATTCTTCAGTTACGAATTACGGGAGTGCCTAAGGTTAAAATAATCCCAAATATTTTCATCGTCAAATCACTGGAAAATTGTCCTACAAATCCATAATGATTAGGTTGGTAGATATAACTTATACCGCTACTTTTTAATTTCAAAAATGGTGAAATTACGTTTTTATTTTCACCTCATATATTCAACGATTATAATATTTAGGCCTTCAAGACATCAGTAACGCGGATTGGGATTGAATTTTTTTGTTTTAATTCATTTACTTATATATTCTGATTTCCATTAAACGTTTTACCTTTGAGCATTTTGAAAACCTCTCAAAATTCAAAAATGTGATTGGAATCTTGAATTATTCTGATGCGAGATTTCGAAAAATCTGTAAATCCGTCTGATAGGTACAAAATAAAAACGAAAAATACCATCCGTACCTACTCCAATTGTATTTGTTTCTTTTTTCGTAGTAAGAAGTAGGTAATCATCTTAATAATGATACGTGCACTCGGATACCGTAATTCAACCTCGTCTCGAAGGAATTAAATGAATGATGAAATACGGGTAATTTTTTTTCTTTACCGTATCTAACTCAATTTTTATACCAAGATTCGTACAATTTTCTTACATTGTATTCAACTCATTTAAATATCTTAAACTGTGCAGACAGTTTTTACAATCGTGGAGACGTCTATATCGTTATCCCCTAATTTTCCGTTGTACGGGTATTTCTGAGGGCGGGTACGACGGGCCTATAAAATTGTGAAATCGTGAAACCTTAATACTGGAAAATGGCGTAAAAATTTTATACTATAAATTTCTGTACTTCTAATGTTGAGTACACAGTCAATATATACTCGTATAAAAGGAAAAAATTATTACGACGAAATTCTGACTCGATAAAATTTAGACCTACATCCTGCCTATAATTTCTCGGTTAAACTGGGATAGTTAATTTTCGTAGCTAATGATTTTCGTGAGGTACTTTATGACGAAGTTATAAGGAAACAGACTCGTAAAATTCTCTAAAATGGTGTGCTGGTTAAAATATTTTACGAAATGATTGTGTCTTTGGGGCGTTGAAAAAATTTAATCGAAGAGAAAGGATTCTTACCGACATTCTGATTATATAGATTTTTCATTTCAAGTTATTTCATTCCTTGATTTTTGTTTTTTTCTTTTCTAAAAAAAACTAAATAATTGATAATAATTGCTGGGTAGGGATTATTAGGCCTTTCATGACATCTGTGTTGCGGAAGAAAAGTTTAAGGAAAATATTTTCTACTAATTTTTCGAAAAAGAAAATTGGAAACCTAAATTTAGGTCTTGTTTCAGGCTCGAATAAAATAAAAATCGACGAACCAACGTAATAATAATAATAACTAACTTATGTAACTTTTTATTTTCCTCCATGATACGTATTTTTATTTACAATGCAGTGATTCAAGTAAACATGTAAAAAGAAAATTTTTCGCTGCAAGAAAAAAAAATTAACTATAAAATTCAAGAATGATAGAAATTTATCAATGGTTTATGTTCGAGAGAAGAAAAAGAGTAAAAAAAACCGAACATTTATCAGTCACAAAGTCTCCACACCATCGCTACATTGTAATTCGTATAATGCCTATTGAATAAAATATTGGATTTGATTTTATGCATCAGCTACGGTACCATACATAAAACTGCTCGACCAGAGGAGTATAGCATCGCGTCTATTTATGTTGACGTCAACTCGTGAAAAATAATGCTCTTTATTTTCTTATCTTGCAGATAAATTATTACAGTTTCTCGGGAATCGACGGATAGAGCGCATCTTGTCTATTTTACCCGTTCGGGTTTTCGGGGCCTCAAAGCGTTCACGATGCATAATGCGTTTCATTAATTTTATTTACGTATTTCTGATACCATATCGAGCGTGATTGCAATGCGATTAAATTAGTGACCATTTAAGGCCAGTCAACATTATCCGGAAATGATCTATAATTTTGAAGTATTTTTTCGAGATTGCAGGCGTTATTCGCGATGGATTATCGTTCCGCCAAATTGCCGGTAGCTATTTTATTTTTTAGTGCTGTACTCTTCGAAATGTGTTGTGATAACAATTCGATGTGCAGTACTCGTCTCCTGCCCAATAACCACATCGTTCATCGAAGTACGCCTGTAACTATCTCGATTAAAAACTGTGAGTGGCCGAGTAATTTCACTTCTTTTGTGATGCAGTTGAATACGAGATCCGTCGTCACTGTAAATGCTACCAACCTGTGGACGTCGACTGTGAATTTCACTCTCAAGAGAAATCATTTCGAAAAGCTTGATCATCTCCGTACCGTCATTATAACGGATAGTTGTATTAAAAATTTAGAAGGCGATATTTTCGAAACGTTGACTCGTTTGGAAGTTATAAATTTGAGTCGTAACAAATTGACCGTCGTACCAGAAAATTTGTTTCAAAAATGTAAGAAATTGAGGGAATTGTATTTGGGAGTAAATCAAATCAAGATACTACCAGAGCTCATGTTCTCAATGAATGGTCTGCTGTCAGTTTTAGACCTTAGTTTCAATCATTTGGAAATCATCGATTCGTGAGTATTTGTTACTTTTATGCCGACAAGTAACTGGGTAATTCTGTGGGAGGGACTCATCATGGCGAAAAAACGCAGCGCTCAACACTCGGTGACCATGCATTAGATGGTGTTGTACATGTAGGTGGTGGATTGGACGTTATTCGTCGTGCTAATGATTTTCTTATGATTCTTTGAGAGGGTGTTTGTGATGCAGGGAGAGACAGAATGGTGAAGCCGAATGTATTCAAAAGCTGAGCAAAAGAAGAAGGGTTGAACAAGTAGATCAGCGGTATTACAATTCAAGCATGAAGGGGGTAAGAAGCGTAAAAAAAGAAAAGAGTGGGTGAGACGGATTAGGATGACTTCTTCGCGTCGAAAGGGTGGTTTGAAATAGACCAAAGAGAATCGAAGCTTTCCAACAGGGTATGTGAATTGAAGAAAGGGGGTGACGGGCGTTGGTTGCCCTCCGGAAAAACGTAGGACATGGAGAAATTTCGACCTCCGAGTTATATATGATTCGAACGGGACTTGGGAAAACGTCGACTTTTAAGCTATATGTGATGAGGATGGGGACTTGGAAAAATTTGGATCTCCTAGTTATCTATGGTACGAGGGGAACTTGGAAAAATCTCGTCTTTCAAGCTATATAATATGATGGAAGAGGAGCTGAAAAACATTAATATTGAACTGTATCAGATAGGCGAGGAGGGGGGTTGAAAAAATATGGACTTGGAGCTCAAATTCCCAAGGGAGTGAGGAACAAAGTTTCATCTTTATTTAGAAAAAAGTATGAACAAAGAAACATCCACAAAACAGGTTCCCTAGTTAATGAAGGCAACCCCGAGCAGCTAAGGAAGTATTTTAATTAATTGGAGCTTCTCAACAGGGAATCTGTTTTATCGGGGACGGAGCTTCGTGCTCGCACGTTTTATAATTGTTAGAACAGAGATATCAGACACTGTTCTATGAGAAGAGGTGAGGAGTCATCAGGTAAAAAATTTCCATCAATCATCATCGTCTGGGTTTTTTGGTAAAACGTCCGCCGTCCGGCCGGGTAGCAGAGCTCGGAGCTCGGAAATTTTGTAATCCTTTTCTACCATATGTAGCTTGGTGAACGGAGCCTGTGATTTCACAGTTTGATGACGTCATAGGTCAGCCTGTGACGTCACGATCTATATTTTTTAGATCCCACGTGCCCCATAAAACAGATTCCCTGCCACCCCTCATTTAAATTCGTTAAAGAACCTGTGAGTTATGGAGGATGGGGAGGGCCAGGAATCATGCCGGAAGGAGAGGAAGAGGGAGCAGTAATAGATTGAGATCAGCCTCATTCTCGAATTAATATAGGCTTAGTGTCCTGTAAGTTGAGCTATCCAGTCCTGGGGGGGGGGGCAAACTCGCGTATGAATATCAGTGTTAGTGACGTCGTAACCATCCATGATTACTGTCTGTGACGTCATCAGCATTCATAATGTCACTAGCTTGGGCGCATCTCACTTCCTCACTCTTCTATTCTCGAGATCACTCACTCCTCCCAACAGTTTTCATCATACTAGGCCCAAAAGTATTACTGCTCGAGTCTCCTGATACTAGCCCACCGGATCATGGCTTACGACGTCATACTTGCAGACTCTAGAATTGCCATTTTACTCCTTAGCCTCACTGGACAATACAGTATACTAAAGTAGCCTTCATCAAACCAGGTCTAACATAGGCCCGACATAAAGCAGTATGAAAGTCTAGACTAAATCAGGTATATTGAACTCGCAGATTTCAGAATAAAGCTTGGGGTCATGATTGATGACGTCATAGTTGGAGTGGGCCTTGGAGTCACGGCTTATGACGTCATAGCTCATATTAAAGGGAGATTAGGGATACAGTATCCAGGATTATTACGGGGCAACACGTGGAGGTGCTGTTGACTCGCAAGTCTTGGAATTAGGGGTTAGGATTCAGGACTCGGAGGGCAACTCGCGGGGGTGGTGTGAGCTCGCAAGTTTTGGAATTAGCTAGGACTCAGGAAACTTCAGGGAAGATATGAAACATGTGATGGCTTAAGTTCGAAATGAGTGCCTAGATGGGCTGGAAACATTTTGAAAAGATGAGGGGTATCGGGCTGTAGCAAACTTATCTCTTGGCGCATAGATCGTGTATAGGGGCTGGTGCGTCGTGCGCCAAGAGCCAGTTGAAGTCCGCAGGATTGAATTGAGTCCAGCAATTTTAATGTTGTTTCATTGGATTCGAGTGTAAATTGGAGAAACGTAATCAAGTTGGGAACGTATTACACTATTGTAGAAGTAGAGAATAAAGAAGGATCCAGTATTCGCGAGAGTAGTCCAAGGAAAAATACCAGGCAAACCGTCAAGAGGAAGAAGACGACTAACTATGCTGATGGAATAAACCCGCGAATAATCAATTAGTTTATTGACTTGTAATATTTATAGTGTATTTTGTACGGGATGATAGCAACCTCTGTATTATTGAAGAATACAAAATACAAATACAAGAGTTTAAGGAGGTTTGCAGTTACGGAATTATAGCGAGTATCGCATCTTCTTAGGTGGTAGCGGGGACCTCGTAACAATTTTTCATGAACCACTTCTATTTTGTCTACAAAGTTCAAATGTCAAGAAATCCTGACTATTGTAATTTTTTTTTTACATCATACTTTGAATTTGTTCAAGTCCCTGCTCTGTAAAATTTTGAACCAAAAATCGTATTCCTTGATGACGTCACACTCTCCTGTCTCTACTTTCCTCGTCTATGATGTCCGTTTTAAAGCAGTCTGGCCAACCACTTTTGTGCCAGAATTGGCACTCTTCAATTCTGCTGACACTTTTTGTGGCACATTGAATTCGGCGACACATTTCATATTTTATGTATTTTTGCGCTAACTGACTACAGATTTTACATGTGTTTAACTTTATAAGAATATCAGGATAGCAATCCAGAGAAAGGAGTCTTTTGTATCCTTACAAAAAACCCAGTTCTCTTGATTGTTGTTATACATTAGATCTCCTCCAATTCTCATTTCTATATACCGGGATAGGAATCCGGAGAAAGGAGTTTTGTTCTTCTACAAAAAGACGCAGTTCTGATCGTTGTTCTACATTAGAGCTCTTCGTCTTTCATTTCTATGTACCAAGATGGCAATCCAGAGAAAAGAGTCTTTTGTTCCTTTACAAAAAAAACCTTTCTCTTGATTGTTATTTTACGTCATTCCGACATAGCATGGCAGTGTGGCACGGTGGCACATTTGGAATGTTGAAATATGGCACATTGTTGGCCTCCCAGGTTAGCAACGCTATTCGCATGAGGACACAAAGTAGGCGCCCTCTATGAAAACTGTAGTGGCCATTTTTGGAAGCTGCCTGAAAAGGGGATGTTACAGAAAATTGTTGAAATCTTAATTTTTTCTTCTTTTAGGTTATTCTATGAATGAAAATAATAAAAAAAATGCTCTTACTACTTTTTTGTATTTTTCAATATTGACAAAGATACAGCCCGTTTTAGTTTTATACAGGTTTATGGCAATTTTTGCCGAATCCCCTTTTCGGGCACGACTCTAGCGCACCTACAGTTGTGTCCTCATGCGAATTTCAAAGTCTCATTCTGATCACTCAAGTACGTTGATGACGTCACACTCTTCTACAACTTGCATTTATTTCTAAAAAGCAGTTAACTAAGCTTGTACTTAGTTCATAATGAGAATGAGAGTCCTGTACCTTGAGGAGATCTTAGTCTAAAATCCTCGTTTGAACCAGCCTACAGATTCAAAGCCTCTCCCTCCCTCTGAACCACTTCTGAAGAGGTTCATAGCTCCAAACGTTTTCAATAGTCCCTAACTTTATACAGGATCAAAACTTGATGTTCCCGGAAGATATAATCCTCAGATAGCTGCTAATTAGTCTGAACGTAAGGAGTCGTAGTCTGAAATGCTCCTCTCTCAAGACTAAATAGTCATAGTCATAGCCTAGCTTGTAGGTTTATGGGTAGCTTTAATCGGATCCACCTCTACAAAGGTTTATGCGACTTCTATAATTTCTACTGTGTTTCGTTTCGACATTTACGTTTCTTCTTTTGCAGAATGGATCTATTTAAGAAAACAAAAATCAAGAGTTTGCACTTGGAAGGAAATCAAATTACTACCATTTATAAGAATACGTTTACCGAGTTGACTTCACTGGAATTCCTCAACCTGTCGTACAATAAAATGTCGTTTCCTGCTTTCGCAAATTGTTACGATGGACCAACTTTGTTTCCGGAAAATTATATTTGGGTAAAGTAAGCAATATAATTTCTATAAATTTTCTCATCTAGCAGATTCAACGAAGTCGAATAATAGAAAATCGTTTGAGGGAGAAAGGGAGAGAGAAATAATTAGGCCAAATATGAGACTTTTTAGCTGGCTTATTTGACACTGCTGTTAGTGTGGTATGTTGGGCTGTATATTGATTCATAAGTCAACATTTTTCGAACCTCACCTAGACGTGGACCCATTTTTCCACTGTATTTAGATCATCCCCTCCACCTCTCGCTAATTTCGGATTAAAGATATGAAACATGACAACATAGTGTAAGGTTTGTCCATAATAATCGTATTGGAGAGGAATTCTCTTGAACTTTGTGGGAAGAGAGTGTGAATCAATGTTAATAGTCGTTAATTTGATTTTCCCAAGCGAGAGGGTGAGTGATTCCGACTTGATTAAGGAACTATATTCCGTATATCAGGAGGGGGACCCAAACAACTTCAAATATCAAGCTCTACGTACGAAGAAGGAGCTTCAAGCTATGTAAACGAGAGGAGAGGGAACTCGGAAAAATCTATCCTATTTGGCTGTACATAATGTATTGTGGTTTCGAAGGGGCGTAAGCTGTGACTTTTTATACTTGAACTCATTATAGGAGGAGGGGACTTGAAAAAATTTGGATTGATGAAGTAGGAGGGGGTAGATGGTGGTTTTGAGAGGGCGAGGCAACGATCTACTTTGACGACTTTGAAAATCTTCTACTATCGAGCTGAATGTAAGAGAATTTCAATTGAAGCCTTGACAAAGAAAGGAGTCTAAGTGCCATCCACAAAATTATTGCGTAGGAATGTATTTTCCATTATTTTGGGACATCAAATTTTTTCGGATAGTGTCTCTTTCATGATCGTCAATGTGACATTAAAGTAAAAAAAAAAAAAAAATCCGTTCGTAGAGACTAAAATGGAAAATACTTTCCTGCGCAATAATTTTGTGGATGGCACTTAGACTCCTTTCTTTGTCAAGGCTTCAATTTTCGGGCGACACGTAAAAAGAGGAAAATTTGAGGAAATATCAACGAAATGATTGATTCTAATCCAGGTTCAGGTTCGAAATCGGAATTTCTTGTTCGTCTTAACGCAGTTGACGAAAGAGACCCTGATGCAAGTCTGATACTTTGACTTTCATTGAATGTTTTTGAATTTCCAGTTCGTGGACATGGCTGTCAAGACCAACGGGTGCGTAATAGATTTTCGACACAATGAAATATTAGGCTTGCCTCTATTCGGAATACAAACTTCTTGCACGCCTATAAATAATCGTTGCAAACCGATGACGTTACTGCTGGACAACAACCCCCTGTCTTGCGATTGCGAAGGTTTCGACCTCGTCCGTTATTTCCACAACGATTGGCCGTCAAATGTGGAGCAAGTGATCCGTATCAACGACGAGCCGAGGTGTAGATCCGCGCAAGCTGGCGAAAAACTGCTCTTCTCTCGCGTCGATTTCAACCGTATCTACTGCACTCTGAGCAAGTGTCCCAATTGCCCCGCGAACTGCTCGTGTATATTGCATAAGTATACGCGAACGGTACTCGTCAATTGTACCGGACAGAGAATGGAGAAGCTTCCTCAGGATTTACCCGTCGGTCGTGAAGATATGAGCGAGTTTTGGTTCAGCCACAACGAAATCCACAGCATCGATGGTATCACGCATCCGTATTTCGTGAAGGGCTTAGCTCTGTCGCACAATAAAATTGGCGAACTACCTCAGAATTTTTTACAATTTTCTAGACTGAAAGTGAGTACGTAGTTGCTACAAAGTACATAAATTTTTTTCTCGGCCTTGAATGAAAAAGTTTGAACCATTTATCTTCTTACTACATTACTTTCGTACATTGTTATATACCACCGTAAGTAGGTAGACGATTTTTTTTTTTTTTCAGCGGGGAATAACTTTCTCACATTAATTCTCGACAAACTGATGATATTCGAACGCCTGTCCGTTCTTTTGGAATACGAGTCAATGTCGTAAATATTTTATCGGTGATAGGTTGCTTATTCGACTCAAGTATTCGCAAAATACAGCTGCTAATTCCATACAGACGATCGTAAAAAGACGCACGAATCCGAATTGTAGTGCGCTAAAAATTTTCTTATAAATTTTGTAAAATGTACTTGCAGTCCCCAAAGAAACTGACTATTTATTTATAAATTAATGTCGTCGCTGAGCTTAATCAGTATAGCGAAGAAGAAATTTCAAATTGCGCACCCACCTAAGGTGTCAAAAGTTTGTTTCAGAGACGTTAAGAAACCTTTCGCTAAGGCTGTGGAAGAACATTATCTATTTCTGCCTTCGTTGAGAAAAAGATTAGAGTACATAACTACACCTACGACTAAAATATCTCGGCGTTGATAAGGCCCTCGATGATATGATTCACAGTCAGTTTCTTTGTGTAGCAGTCCTACACATTTGACAAAATTTCTAAAAAAAAAATTGTCAGCATCGAAGTGTTATTTCGTTTTCGAGGCCGAAATTTTTCTTTATACATAATTGATCGGAGTGCGCAATTCATCTACGCTAAAATATTCACAATATTGACTGACTTCCTTGAAGATCAGAGGCAGATGTTTGAATATATTTTCCCGTTTTTAAAACGAAAGCGTGTTGGTAATTTTCTTTTCCTCGTAGAATCGACTGGTATATCAAGTTAATTTAACGTATTTGCGCTTTTGAGGTGAGCAGTAGTAAATCAACTTATGGTTCGAGAAGAAGGAAAGTACGACAGAGGAAGAATGAAGGAAAGAAGAAAAAAAGTAAAACGATAGATAGAGGAATGGTTATAAAGAGGGGAGTAACAGTATAGAGAGTAAATTTCTATTAGAAATGGTCAATTAAATTATTAGGTCAATAACTACAGAAGCACGTTTTGATGTCGTGACGGAATTGGAAATGAAATTTTGTGTGTGTGTGTGTGTGAGAGAGAGAGAGAGAGAGAGAGAGAGAGAGAGAGAGAGAGAGAGAGAGAGAGAGAGAGAGAGAGAGAGAGAGAGAGAGAGAGAGAGAGAGAGAGAGAGAGAGAGAGAGAGAGTGTGTACAAAGAAGCTAAAACACCTTTAGACACTTTTCTTGGAGGGTGAGAAAATTAGAAGAAATTTTCTATCCATCAAAGAATTATAAAATCAATTGAAAAGACATGGGAGAATTGTGTGAAATATGTTAATCGTTATAAAAAACCGTTGCAGTTTTTCGACTGGAACTACTCTCGGAAAAACGGTCACAGTTTTGTTACTACGACTTCATCAATGAATTTGCGTTGATAAAGATATTTCGAAAAATTTTACCCAAAGTGTTGTCTGACATCGTCATAGTGACCTTGACCTAATGCAGCCTGTATATGTGTGTAGAGATACTTATAGGACTGCAACTACTCTTGAAAACACTGTGAAAAAATAAAACCGTCACGGCTTCTGATTGAAATAAGAAACTATCTCGAGAAAAAAAAAAAATCCAGTGTTGCTGACGAAGTATCATCACTACTCAACTCCAAAGGAACAAAAAGAAAACATTATCCCAAAAATAATGTCATTATAAAATAATTAATTTGAAAAGTTTTCTGCAACTCGTCCATATTCCAGTCATCCTACCATCAAGGGTGGTGAGCGATCCGATTTTAGGGCTTAAGATTAAGGCTTAAACTTGAAATAAAATTTCTTTTCGCTTAAGCTCAAAGCTCATTCAAGACTGATGAGTTTTTAACTTCAGCTTAAAGCGTGAAACTGAAAGTACAGAACATGTTTTTGTTTTAAAAAATGTTTTTGTTGAAAAAAAATGTTTTTGTTGAAAAAAAAAATGTTTTGTTGGAAAAATTATGTTTTTCTGGGGAAAACATGTTTTTGTTGGAAAAAAACATGTTTTTTGATTAAAAAAATTTTCTGGCATAGCCAAATAAATGAAAATCATGTTCCATGTCTTTTATATTTTATCAGTCATCTTGAAATATTTCAGTCTAGGCTTCTACTAGGTCAAGTGTTCGTGAGATATTATTCGTTTACCCCTTTACCTATCTTGGCGTCGTATAAGTCTTCTATGAGAAATATGAGGTAGCGCGAACTCGCTCTTATATTGGAATGGTATGAGACAATTCAAGTCTAGGGGACTTGGAAAAATTTCGACTATCCAGCCTTTATTTATTTAATTATTTAATTATTTAATTATCTAATTATTTAATTATTTAATTATTTAATTATTTAATATTATTTATTCATTTATTTATTTATTTATTATTAATTCTTGTACTAGATCAAGTGTTCGTGATAGATATTATTCGTTTACCCCTTTACCTATCTTGGCGTCGTATAAGTCTTGTATGAGAAATATTTTGAGGTAATTGTGGGTGTTCTATATTTTGAGGTATCAACTTTCGTGGGGCGAACGAGCGATCTCGCTGTTGTATTGGAATGGTATGAGACAATTCAAGTCTAGGGGACTTGGAAAAATTTCGACTATCCAGCCATATATGATACGAAGAGGGACTTGGAAAATTTTCTAATTATTAATTATATTAATTATTTAATTATTTATTTATTTAATTATTCAATTATTTATTTATTTATTTATTTATTATTAATTATTATTATTATTACGCGGGGTGTACTCGCGAATTTCTGAATCACCCACGGGGTAGAGATTTTCTAATTAATAATTATATTAATTATTTAATCATTTATTTATTTAATTATTCAATTATTTATTTATTTAATTAAATAAATATTTAATTATTAATTAATTAATTAATTATTTATTATTATTACGCGGGGTGTACTCGCGATTTTCTGAATCACCCAAGGGGTAGAGATTTTCTAATTATTAATTATATTAATTATTTATTCATGTATTTATTTATTTATTTAATTATTTAATTATTTAATTATTAAATAATTAATTATTTATTATCATTACGCGGGGTGTACTCGCGAATTTCTGAATCACCCACGGGGTAGTGATTTCTCTTGAGGGGGGGAGGGGGGGGGGGTGTACTCGCAAGTTTCAAAATCGGGGTCCGGCGAGAGAAAAGACATGGAACATGTCAAAAACATGTTTTTGCAAAAACAAATATGTTTTTGATATCAAAAAAATTACTGGGTATGGCACCTAAATTAACCTTACTATTGCTCCAAAAACCCAACACAACAAATATAAATACACTCAATGACGCAATATGTAGCGCCACATACAACAGGCAATACAAGTGCGGAAAAAGTTGAGAGGGGGTCATGACAGCCTGATATGTTTGTAGTATGTGGGTGAATACGCCGACAAATACATGTAATTTCTGTATTGGCTGCTGACAAGTTGTGTCCCAAGGTATTTCTGGATACTTGAGTTTTGTTCTATAAAAATTATACGCATGATGGAATTGCTTCCCAGTATGTAGAGACAAAGTAAAGTTGGATGGAAATGTTTGCATACATTGAGCGTATGATGAAAGTACATATTATTAGTGGGCCAGTTACATACATAGGTAAGTGTTTATGCCACTGCCTGATGGACAATATCAACAATTCTCTATCTTGTGGAACTCTTAAGTAGCAAAAAATTATCAAGATAAGATAGGAAGTGAAGGTCAGTTTCAAGGCCAGTCCACAAACACAGAATATCATCTACCCACTGCTACCAATATAAGATGTGTCCTGTGGCCAGACCCTCAGAGCTCTCTCATGAGGGAACCTAGAGGAGATCTGATGGGGACTCCTACTTCCTTGGGCTAGTTGAAGAGGCGTATTTGAAAATGCTCAGGTTTGATCTGAGGTAAAGTCTGAGGAGGGATTCAAACTCATCCATGAGGGAAGGATGTATATTAACCTTTGAGAGCTTGCAATATTTACCTCATTTATGGTTATGGGAAGAATTTTTATGCTTGTTCTCAATGTAGAAGGGATGTATGCAATTCAACCAACTACCAGGTTGCAACTTATGTATCCACTTTTGAATAAGGGGATGCAACTTGAGTATCTCATTTTTCCCTCGGACACAATGGATATAATATAGAGATTTTGGGACATAACTAACAACTTACCTCTAGACTAAATTGGCCCCAATTTCATCATTGACCAGCCATTGTTACTCTAATTCAGAGACACATTTTTTGAAGAAAAAAAATCAAAACTCTAGGTACTCTGGGAGTTGAGATATATAAGGGCTCCTACAAATCATCTATAGAAAGAAAGAAACTTTATTACTATGACGGCATTGTTGACCTTGACCTAATGGATTATATAAAACAAAAGGTTTGTCTATTTGTTTGTCCTCTTATATCTCAAGAACTGCTTAATTCAAGTATGTGTAAATGTAAGGTTTTAGGACTTGACAATCTGACAGGTGAAAGTCATTGACCTTTATGTTCAACATCTCGTTGGTCCAGACGTGACTGACGAGGTATCGAAAGTAAAGGTCAATGACCTTCACCTGTCAACTTGTCAAGTCCTGAAACCTCACATTCACACCTACTAATTTATCAATTAAAAATTTTTCTGCGTATTTGTGTTATTTGGGAATAACGTTCAAGCCGTAAATGAAAATTGTAGATTTTATGAGAAATTGCGTCCTCGTTTACACATCACTTGATGCAAAGGAAGGCAAAGAACAACAGGATTGATAATTGTCTACAGCAAATGCATTGTATTTTTAGTATGCCATTATGTAGTGTAAGATCAAGTTGTAAACAGAGATTGTAAGACAAAGTACGTAATACCTGAATGATAATCTTCGATACGGTCTTGTTTCTTCTCTGTCAACTTCAACTATTAAACTTTGATCGCCCATGTTTTAGATGCTGGAACTGAATGATAATAACTTAAGGTTATTGACCCCAGATCACGTGAAATACTTGAAAACGTTGCACTTGGAACGTCTTACTCTCGGCAACAATCCGTGGAATTGTAGCGATTGTAGAATCTTGTCGCTTGTGAAATATCTTCAGAATTCGTCCAATGTAGTGAGTTAACTTAAAACGTTCAAAGTGTCCGATACTTACCTTTCTTAGCTAAATACTTCTCTACGCCAAAATAAGCATATCTTTTTCTCCCATTAACAGATCATGGATAGCGAAAATATCACGTGTTTTGGAACGGGGAAACCAGTTTCTCAAATCGATCTTGATATGTGTAAAGTGTCGTCCTCCTATTTTTTCGTCTTCTCGATGTTACTTTTATCTCTCATCACCCTATCAGTTGTATTTCTGCTGTGGTACAGAATGAGATTGAAAATCTTTGGAAAGCCTTTTAAGCTCGATGATTCAGAGAGAATGAACAAAATGTACGACGCTTTCATAAGTTACGCGCATCAGGATGAAAGCTATGTCATCAACCTTGTGAAAAAGTTGGAAGCCAAAAAGAATCCTTTCAAACTTTGTCTACATTCGCGTGATTGGATGCCCGGAGAGTTTATTGTGAAGCAGATGGCTGACTCGGTTAATAATTCACGCTCCTCGATTATCGTTCTCTCCTCGGCTTACTTTCGTAGCAAATGGTGTTACTCGGAATTTCGAATCGCCCTGACGCAAATGTTGCTTCGACGAAATCACAAAGTTATCGCCATCTGGCTCTCCGACGAAGATCCGAGTAAAGGAAAGCTAGACCCAGACATTAGATTATATATCAGTGCCTGTACGTATCTGAAATATAACGACGAACAATTCCTTGGCAAGCTGGAAGCTGCTCTCTTGACTTAGGCGTTTGGAGTCGCGGTAACTTTGGTACCCTTGCTGAAGTTTTGTTCGTATGTCTTGGTGTTCGGGACTACAATATTAATATTCAATGCCGGTGCAAATCGAAAGTTCCTAAATTCAATTTTTATTTCCAGAACTGATGAATAAATTTTGTAAAATGTGATGCAGTATTATTTTGTATCTCCATAGAAATGCATCACCATCACGCATGAATTGATCGACCTAGACTTTAAGATGCGAGTTATAGCAGAGCATGGTTGAAAGTGAGGGACGGAAGACGAGGTGAAATGCATCAGGAACAATGAAACGAATTGCGACAAGACTTTTAAAGTGAGATCTATTGCAATGAAAGAAAGTCTTCAGGAATTTATTGAGGCGCCGTTTTTTTAGACCAAGGAAAGGTGGACAGAAGTTGGAATATTTCGAAGTCCCCCCTTAATATCATCTAGCCCTGAGGTCAAATCTTCTTTCTGCAAAAAATTTTCTGGAAAGGATTTTTGAAAGAAATTTTTCAATTCTGCGCCCTCTCTTTCATTTGTCTGGAAAATTCAACTCTTTTTCTAAAAATTACTGTAGATTGCAACCGAAAATTCAGGGCCGCTTGGTGGCCGACTAAAGCAATACAGAAAGCATAGGAGATGAAGTGTCCACCTGTGACCCTTCGAAGAAAATTGTTCGCTCTTGAGACTTTCTTCTATTATAAACCAGAAATAATCTCATGCGCAGTCGACTAAAAGAAAAAAAAAAATTGAACAAGGGACATAAGTCGAAAGCAAACAAACGCTATGGAAATCAGGCTTAGGGCTCAGTGAAAAAAAGAGGGAGAAAAAACACGTAGTAATTTGCGCTGGTAATTTTGTTTCATCGTCAAACTTTTTAAAAGCTCGCTAAAAGATGGAATTAGAAAAGTTTTCAGACCAAATGAATACATCCTGTGAGGAGTGAAGAAAAAAAAAGTTTACTATTCAATTTTTCAAGATACGACGCTTATATAAATACGAAATCGAGGGTAATTTTTTTCATTCGTAGTGTACGTTTTCGAAAAACCAATTAATATTCGCGGTCGATTTATTTTATACTATACCGAAAAATTTGGAGTGTAATTTCTCAAATTTACACTTGAAGACGCATTATTTTTGACCGCGATTCCAGAAAAATTTTTAGTAGTCCTCGTACTTCCTTCCGGCTGATCAAAATTTGAGCGTGAAAAATGAACGTAGATCCCAAAATTAACATAATATAAAATGTTCGAACTTCTTATAAAATATACACGATGAAATTTTGTTATTTTCGTGTCAGAATAACCGACGGTTGTAGGCAACTAATTCACAATTTATTCATTATACAGTCGTAGACCCTACGCCTTACAGAGTGCGAGAAACGTGTGAATAGCCGCTTATATGAAAAGAAAGTAAGACTGACGAGTGAATGAGTGAATGGACGAATGAATGAATCGATTTCATTCGCAATTAGACGCGTTTTGCAAAGTGAGATTGATAAATGATGTCACTATTCTTCGAACATAATTTATGGACTCTATTAATAGCCTATTCTATATAACATACACTTTTATAGCAAAGTACGGGACAGACGTATAACGATGAGGGTGCCAATGGTTTCGATTGACGGATTTTCTTCTTCCTCGATTGTAAGTCGTTTCGATTCAGCTTTACGAAGAAGTTTAAATTCTTTAGTCCTCGTATAGAAGAAAAATATATCACGCATTGACACCGTGGACATGTTCTAGAAAAGATCGCTGCGTAACTCTTCAATTTGTTTTGGAAGAAATGTACAGAAACTTTGAAAGATCGCCTAGGGAAAAAACATTATCGGACCGAAAGGCGGACGTCTCACTTTTTCGACTTTGAATATCTCTTGTTAGTGGCGTGACCAAAAAATTTTTCTGAGTGGTTGAAGAAGAGTTGGAAGAAATAAAATGTTACAAAAAATTTCCTGGAAAATTATTCAGAATAAAATGTGATATTTCATGTGTCTTGGAAGGTCGGCCCATCTGTCCTCCCTCGCTGCACCTCTGTCCCTTGTTACAGACGGATCGCCTGGAGGACAGAGAACTTTCTCTGAATCATAGATACTTAAGGTGATTCTAACTGTTATCATCAGTATTTCTAAGAATGGGACGATAAGGAGGGTCTAATGGAGCCAGTAGTAGGGACTGTCTCAGTCGATAAGGCCTCCAACGGCACCGGTACCATTTGCTGATGTTCAAGCCCAATCCATTGCCGTCAAGCGGCGACCCTGTTAAACAAACCAACATAGTTGGCGGTGACCAATATGGATGGCAATTGATAACAAATGCAAGATTACACAGCACACAACTTACTTGACTGTGATGTCAGGGTTTGAAATAGGAATAAGTAGAAATGGACTTTGTCGGCCTTTGCGAGGTGAGCCGACCCTAAAAAAGAAAGAAAATCGATTTGAATAGCACGTTCTTTATACAGAGTTGAAAGTAGATATGGAATGCATGTTGGAGCTAAAGACCATCCAAAACTGGCATATAAAGCTCACATCATGTTCTTTAAATACCTCACATGTTTCATCTAATCTTCCAAACAGTCATGTAGTAGAATGTAGGAATGAAGATGTGGACGCAGATTGAACAGAAGAATCAAAACAAACACTTTGCGCCACAAATACAACAATCTCAGATAACAACTAGAAAAAAAACAAAACAAAACAAACATTAAAATAAGTCCGGTAGCTAACAATCAAATAGAAGAGAGACAACATGGAATTACTTGGAGAATAAAACACACTCCAAAATACAATATTATATCCTAGAAACAAGATGGACGTTCATTGTATCACAATTGACGACACACAGAAGAAGAAAGTGATTATAATAATATCAGCCTTGCGACGCGGGCCGACCCTAAAAAATCAAAAAATCAATTTAAGTATCATGCACTTGATATAGTGTTGAAAATAGATACAAAATGTATGCTGGGACCAAAACCCATCCAAAAACTTACAAATGGGGCTCATATTACCTTTTGACATGTTCCATGTCTTTTCTCTCGCCGGACCCCGATTTTGAAACTCGCGAGTACACCCCCCCCCATCCGTTAAGAGAAATCTCTACCCCATGGGTGATTCAGAAATTCGCGAGTACACCCCGCGTAATAATAATAATTAATAATAAATAAATAAATAAATAAATAAATAAATAAATAAATAAATAAATAAATAAATAAATAATAATAAATAATAAATAATAAATAATAAATAATTAATAATTAAATAATTAAATAAATAAATAATTAAATAATTAATATAATTAATAATTAGAAAATTTTATACCATTCCATTACAACAGCGATATCGCTCGTTCGCCCCACGAAAGTTGATACCTCAAAATATAGAACACCTACAATTACCTCAAAATATTTCTCATACAAGACTTATACGACGCCAAGATAGGTAAAGGGGTAAACAAATAATATCTCACGAACACTTGACCTAGTAGAAGAATTAATAATAAATAAATAAATAAATAATATTAAATAATTAAATAATTAAATAAATGAATAATCAAACAATTAATATAATTAATAATTAGAAAATTTTCTAAGTCCCTCTTCCTATCATATATGGCTGGATAGTCGAAATTTTTCCAAGTCCCCTAGACTTGAATTGTCTCATACCATTCCAATACAATAACAGCGAGACAGGGGGCGAACTCGTAATAATTAATAATAAATAAATGAATAAATAAATAAATAAATAAATAAATATATTAAATAATTAAATAATTAAATAATTAAATAAATAAATAATTAAATAATATAATTAATAATCAGAAAATTTTCCAAGTCCCTCTTCCTATCATATATGGCTGGATAGTCGAAATTTTTCCAAGTCCCGTAGACTTGAATTGTCTCATACCATTCCAATACAACAGCGAGATCGCTCGTTTGCCCCACGAAAGTTGATACCTCAAAATATAGAACACCCACAATTACCTCAAAATATTTCTCATACAAGACTTATACGACGCCAAGATAGGTAAAGGGGTAAACGAATAATATCTCACGAACGTTTGACCTAGTAGAAGCCTAGAATGAAATATTTCAAGATGACTGATAAAATATAAAAGACATGGAACATGATTTTCATTTATTTGACTATGCCAGAAAATTTTTTCTGTATTAGTCCCTATCTCAACCTCTGTGCCGAAGCAGTACTTCCACTCACTAACGTCAATTGCCAACTTCTTGGCGACCTGAGCTCGATTTCCGAACATAACTACTCACACCTCTTCACTCTCTCTTCATACACTTTACTCCATTTTTAATCACTTGCTTCATCCAATCTTTCAATGTTGACTCATCTCATGTATGACCTGAGTGTATTGTGTTCTTCATGTACAAACATCAATTAGTTTGTCAGGAGTGCATACTACCAAATTCAAGACTTGTAGAGACTTTTTATGTAGACAGGCTCTTGAGACATACATATCTGACGAGAGCTAGCACCCTTTACAATGATTTAGAGAGAAAAGCGCAGGAGGTTGAATTAGATATCCTCTCCCAGGCAGACAATGATTTTCAATTGGCATACCAGGACATTCTATTTTTGTGAAAGAATACGGTCATACTTCTGTGGCACAGGATCCCAATTGGCGCTGGGTCTTTGAGACGACTGGTCATGCTTGTGTGTGTGTGTGGGCGGGGGGGGGGGGTTACATAAAGGTCTCCTTTCAAAATCGAAAATTGGATACGTGAAACTTATTCGATCTCTACAGATTCATCCAGAGCAATCGGTTTAAATGCTCTCACAATAATATTGAATGTACGCATCAGTCAAAATACCCACCAATAGTTCCCAAAATTTCTCCTAAAAATTTGGGGTTGAGCTCATTCGAAAGGAAATTACAGGAGCTACAATTTTTGTTCGCTTCAATTTTTAAAACTGCGCCGCTCAACGCGTTTGAACGGTTGGAACAACGCGGGTACCTATGTCCAAGGTACAGCGGGAAACAGTCCTAGTAGTACTCGATAATCCCCGTTTTTTCCTAATTTTTTCGCCCCCTACTCCACCTTGAGGGTTTCAGAACGTCGAAATTTATTAAAAAACCTGACCCAAATAAAACGAAATTTTCCAAAAAAGATTCCAAGTCGATAAGTGAAGGCGTTCAAAAGTTATGACGTACATACAGATATACAGTAGATTATATTTCTTTTATAATTATTTATTTACTTTTATACCTACATGAACTACAAGGAATGTCGAAGACAACATTTTAAACAATACGCCAATGTAGAATAGAATATGAGCATTCTAAATCAATGACCCACCACGGTCTTTAGATTGAATCCACGATTTACTCATTAAAGATAAAAAAACCATCCTCTTAATTATTAAAGGTCTGTCAATTCGAGTGTTTAATTATTCGTGTAACCCTTATATCCTTTTGAATTCCGAAGATAGTTATAAAGTCCCGATCAACGCATTTATCGCAAAGGCAATTTCTCCAGGAAAAGCTAAGTAGACGAAACTTGATAAAGATATCGGGATCGTAAAATTAGAATTTCAAGATTTTCGATGTCAAAGCTATTCGTAAAGCACTTATTCCGTATATTTGAGTTTGATTTTAGCGTTTTCTGTCTCATTCAGTAATAATATAAGTTATAAAAGATATCTTTCAAGGATTATAGAGAAACTCCATGATGTAAAAGTGCTAAAAATGACCTCATTCGGAAAGGTACTATCGCAAACGTCCAGCAGTAAGTGGCTCCCCTAACTATGATTTTTTCTTCTCGTTGGTACAATTCTACGAGCTTGCGGTAACGTAAAAATTGTTCATTTTATATCATAGTGTTTTCAGTAAAAAAAAAAAAAAAGTAGGTTCACACATAAATATTACACCCGCGAGAGCTTGCGAAAATAAAATTCATCGTCTGACCAACTCTCGAACCGTTGAAATGTAATCTAAAAGTAGAGTTAGGCAAAGCTACACTTATAAAATGGCTTTCTTTTCTCATCGAATCTATTTTAATCTACTTTTAGAGAGGGACGAGGGAATACTAGATTCAGGTATTTTAGTCTCCTATGTCCAATGTCAATAGTTCTCAAGATCTCCTCAAGTTATTCGTCCAAAATTTCTAACTTGAGCCAAAAAAAAAAATTAATTATCAGGTCAATAAACGAAGTAGGCAGGTTGTATTCCGGATTATATTTTTCTTCATCGATAATCGTAGCAATTTCCTGCCTTCTTTTCCTTACTCCGCATACTTTCTCAACTGTCAACATAAGCTCACATTTGATAGAGGGCGAAGTTTTTACCGAAGCATTAATACACGCAATTCTCACGCTCAGTCAGTGGAAACCGCAGCGAAGTATAGATTTCTACTGAGTAACGTTAGCAAATTTGAAAAATTAGTTTTTCCCGAGGAAAGGGCGTAATTATCGACGGTACACGAAAGAAGGGAATAAATTACTCCGGAATCGAAACGTATTTGTGCCTCTTATTTTTCGTTAATTTATATTTATTCATTTATTTTTCTTCACAAAAAAAAAAAAAGGAAAAATAGCAACGTCTCGAAGAATAATTGATTACCTGTTTCCTAATTGGATTGGCTACTGTAGCGTAGGAAAGAGCTGTAGTGGGGCATGCCGAGTTAAAGCCAACTTTTATGAAGTGAGGAAGAAAAATAATACAAACTAAAATTCAGCCTATATTACGTATAAAGGCACGTAAGACACGTGAAGTGCGACGTCCACGAACGTTTTATTGAATACGTATTTTCATTTTCATTCGTCCTAATGACGGTTATAATCATTGGCTTGTATTCTAATTCCATTTAACGCATCGTTAGTTAAGCTTCGGGTGAAAAGACCACGAAAACAATCCATTTTATGGGTACTAAAAGGCAGAATATCATGGTGCCAGAGCGATAGACCCGAAAATCCGAAATATATAAAACTTTTCACTTCCCTCTTCTCTCGCTCGAGGATTTTGGTGAGAAAAATTTTAGTCGTAATAGCAAAATTAAATGGATACGTTTAAACGAACTGCGGAAAATTTTATACGCTTTCGAAGCTCTCTTTAATTTGTCCACATTTAGGCGGAGTCGAATCCGACCAACTTGGTCTATTAGAACCGAATTACGCCAACTTACTCTCGCCTTTTCAATAAAATTGAACAGGAAATCTTTAGACGATTAAAGCGGATTAGCGAGCGGCCAAACACTCCTGCGTATAAAGTATGGAGGTAGCTCGTGATATCGTTACGAAGAATCTCAATAAAAAGAAGAAAAAAAAAAGGCCGCTATCAATTCTTTCCCCAGATAATACCCGATGAATGAAGCCGGGAAATATATTTTTTTCTGGTCTATTTTAGGTCTACGTCGCCAGCTCACGCTTTTCGGCGTCTCACTTTTTTCCTTATAAAAATAATTTTATCGATTTGCGCCTTAATTGTTGTTCTTATACTTTACCGGTGTTTATTTTCATTTGAAATGGTAATCTGGTACACAATCTAAGTCCATTAAGTGAAGGATAGTGACATGGTATCCATCGGAAAGATACACAATAGTGTATTTACTAGATTGTTTAGTATGAAAATAAATGAAAGTCGATGAATCACTGCTAAATTTACATTCCGCTGGCAGTAGCCGAATCAAAACGGTCTAAAAATTTACCTATTTTGGCAGCGTAGCAACAGTATATACAAAGACTTCAATCCTTGAGTAATCCACAGAATTGGGAATACAGTCTTTGCGGTCTAGAGACTTTGCAATAAAGTTCTGGTAACAAAAATGTCACGATTAAGAGAATGGCTGCTGTTTACAGAGGAAGTTGAGCTTTCTGAATCTTTTATGTAGGGTATATTTGGCAGTAGACTTTGGAAATAAATTTCAATAATGCGGGCGAAAATGGGACACATAAAAATAGGCTCGCAGCTCACTTTGTTCGTTGCTCCCAGGGTTTGTTTTATTTACTTCCTACATTACAACTTGATAGAATTTGAATTCAGTTTGGATCCCCACCCTGTTTCTTGAAGTTGCGTTCATATCTCTGGGTATACGGGTATGATCATCTTAGGATTTAGAAAAATTTAAATTTTCGCAATATTCCTATACTTTATCTTTTGCTTTATTTTCTGAATTGGAGTTGATCCTTGGGTCAGAGCGTCCAAGTGCCCTCTTTAAGCTCTATTTCACTCCACTTACACAAAAGGAGTGTACACCCGAAGGTGTAGCAAATTATATTGAACCACAAGAAAATCAGCCGCTAAACGTTTTCGGTTAAACAACCATCATCGGAGCGTAAACGAAAGCGACTGAATCCAACATCAACAAAGACAGAGGGAGTTAACCAGAAGATCATGATTTAACCAGCGAGTCATCGAAGTTTGAATCATTCTCATATACTAGCTCAATCAGACCCTCTTCAGGAATGAACCTGTTTAAAACCGTGAAGTCTTCGTTATTCCGGTATCGTATGATTTCTATATTTTCTAAAGCCAACCGTTTAAAATACGAGTTCTCCGTATGGAGGAGGATACCAGAGCCTTCCTTGAATTTATGGCCACTCTCGAGTAGATGATCAGCAAAAGCCGAATCACCCAAATTACCCTTCTCCCACGCTTTTTTATGCTCCTCAATTCTTATTTAGAGCTGACGCCCAGTCATCCCTATATAAATACCTGGGCAATCGTTGCAGGCTATACTGTATACCCCACTTCGCTCGACTGGAGGAATCGGGTCCTTCAATTTCACAAATAAACTTTTTACAGTATTGACATTATAAAACGCCGGCCGGAACCCAAAAGGACCGAGTACCCTGCCCAACTTCAACGAAAACCTGCCCAAGTAAGGGAGTCTAATCCAACGTTTTCTACTGTTATGCAAATCCCTAGGGAGGGAGGTGGTAGAATCGAGGTATTTTCTCGTAAGCCTCCTTCGGACCATTAAATCAATGTCCACTCGAACTTGGTTCACTCTGGCCAGGTACTTAATCGTCCCTAGTTCCTTCTGGAAAGCATCCTGACTCAAGGGAATACTAGTCAGTCGATGTATCAAACTATTAAAGGTAGCGATCTTGTGTGCAGCGGGACAGAAAGATGACCCATGGATTGTTATATCAGTCGAAGTTTCTTTCTATAAATACCAAATTCATGGACGCCATCTCTAATAAATATGGACAAATCCAAGAAATTTATTAATAATCCGCCAACTTCCAGAGTGAATTTTATGGAAGGATATCGGCCATTTAAGTGAGAAAGGAACTCACTAAGGAGTTCCACTGGGCTAGTCCACGCGCACAATATATCGTCTACATACCTATGCCAGTAAAAGACATTATTTAGAAGTACCTGGCCCGAAGAAAACAATTCGACTTCAAATCTGGACATGAAAACCTCCGATATTAATGAGCCCAGAGGGGACCCAATAGGGATCCCCACTTCTTCCGGGAATTCGAAAAAAATGGACCAATTATAAGCCTGAACAAAAGAAAATCCTTAGCTACCTTTCTCAGCGACGATAAAATGAAACAGCAGCATCCTATAAATCAACTTATCCATTAGAAATTCGTCATACAAATAACTCAACTCTCAATAGCAATCAACATCCTTCAACCTCGACGTAAAGTCAAACTTCACGTAAATACACGATTACTTAATAATATTCAAGTTTATTATAGGTACCAAATTTTCAGTTCACACAAAATTCAACGAATCCAAATTTCTTGCCTAAAACACGTACCCGATCTCTTCCTTTTGCATCCTGCATTTTATTTACACATGATATCAAAGTTAATTGGAACATATTTACAAATTTTCTCGCCCTCTCGTCATGAATCACTTCTCAATTTTGGCGAATTTTCGCGCGGTGGGGAGTGTCGAAAATCTTGCATTTTGCAAATTGCACGATTTTATCGACTTCGACTCGTAGTCGAATTGTTAAGGCCAAGGGTCAATGAACTGTCATGGAAATGATTAAATTTATTTCTCTCGACGCTTCCTGCACAAACTTTCTCCGACTTGCTTCAATTTTTGAACGTAACAAAGTATTAAAATCCGAGCCGATGGCGAACGAAGATAATATTCAAGGTACATTTTATTTAATCTCGACGGCAAATCAAGTGAGTACTTCTTCGATCTTTATAATCTACGAATTATTCTGGTTCGACTCTCTCCCTCAATCTTCGTCTTGCTCGTTATATTATTACAAATCGTTTCCTCACTCTCTATGAGACTGACGGATAGTGTATTTTTCCTCTGTCCGTCAGGTACGCCATGATTCAAAGGACTCCGCCAGACGTCAGACTCGACTACGACCTCTCGCTTTCGAATTTGTGATTCTATTAAATAATAAAATTTGTCTGTAGATTAATTTGTGAAATTTATTTCTTCCAAACTTCGCACGCTTCCACTTTTACGCGCGCTCTAGCTGAGGGAATTTTTTAGGCCCACATTTTCCCGAAAAATTTTCCCTCAAATTTACAAAAATTGGAAGTCCAACAAACTCTTAGAAGGTCGAAGAATTCTACCAATTCCTCATGGGGGATACCAGTTTTTACGAGCAATTCGCCCAGATGTTGGATTGCGACCGCCTTCGGGATATGAGGAAATAATCCCACCACATCAAAGGAACATAAAATCGTTTCCTCAGGGAGCCTTATGTCCTTCAACCTCTCCGTTAACGAACCTGAGTTTAATACTGAGTGAGGGGAGGTATAATCTACTCGCGATTTGAACCATCTATCAATAAATTTAGCTAACAAATAAGTTGGCGACGAGACAAATGACACGACCGGCCGCATTGGTACATCTTTTTTATGTACTTTGGGTAATCCATATAGGAGGGGAGGAACCGGGTTAGGCTCCAAGAGAGCTTTCTTTGTCCGAGGACTCTTAATAATCACACTACAATTATTAATAGTGTTCCTCACCTCTTTGACGAAACTGGGGAAACAGAAGAGGCTATTCTCCTTAGCGCCACATTGTTCCAGCACTTCATGAACCCCAGATACATAAGAGGACTTATCCATAATCACTACGGCGTTGCTTTTATCCGCCTTAGTAAGGATTAAGCCCTCTTCCCTCACCTTCCTCTTTAATCCTTTAATCACCTCACTACAGGCATTACTTATGCGGGGGAGGGGAGTGTTGCAAACCATTTCGGCGCACTTTTTTTGGATATTTACTCCCGGTCCAATTTTGACTGTCAGGTCAGCTACTACGTTAGCCAGTGTCTCTTGGTTCTTAAGGGGAGGGAGACCAAATTTCAACCCTTTCTCCAACAGGTATAACTCATCACTGTTAAACTGAACTTTACTATAGTTAATAATACGTGGCTGGAATTTCTGGGTTAAATTATCTCCAGGACGGTCTTTTTTCTCAGCCGTCGCTTTTAAATTCTGGAGGGAGGCAGTTTACGAGTTTTCTTTTCTCTTAAATTTCGTTCAAAATCGCGACAGTCACCATTAACGGATACTATAAATGATTCTAACTCACCAGGGTGAAGGAGGCATGAAAGCCTTGAGTGAACCAGCAGATTAAGTCGTGTAGTGACATTAAGCTGCCCATACCACCTCCTCAGTTCCGTTCTGATCCATTTGACCGTAATGTAATCTTCCAACTTTTTTGTAGTGGAATCGCAATCCGAATAAAAACGAAATTTCACAAAATTTGGTCTAAGGTGGTATTGAAGACACTTGCGCAAGAATGAAATATGAGAAGAATACGACACGCGTTGGATCCGAAACTTTCGGAACAAGAACATTAGATACGCCACACCAGCGTTATTTATCGAATCGATACGTTGTTCTAATTTATGGTTATTCATATTACACAAAAGGAGTGTACACCCGAAGGTGTAGCAAATTATATTGAACCACAAGAAAATCAGCCGCTAAACGTTTTCGGTTAAACAACCATCATCGGAGCGTAAACGAAAGCGACTGAATCTAACATCAACAAAGACAGAGGGAGTTAACCAGAAGATCATGATTTAACCAGCGAGTCATCGAAGTTTGAATCATTCTCATATACTAGCTCAATCAGACCCTCTTCAGGAATGAACCTGTTTAAAACCGTGAAGTCTTCGTTATTCCGGTGTGGTGTCGTATGATTTCTATATTTTCCAAAGCCAGCCGTTTAAAATACGAGTTCTCCCTATGGAGGAGGATACCAGAGCCTTCCTTGAATTTATGGCCACTCTCGAGTAGATGATCAGCAAAAGCCGAATCACCCAAATTACCCTTCTCCCACGCTTTTTTATGCTCCTCAATTCCTATTTGGAGATGACGCCCAGTCATCCCTGTATAAATACCTGGGCAATCATTTTACTGAATCGTTGGCAGAAGAAGTAGATTGAAGAGAATCGGGGAGAAATGAGTTCATAGCAGTAGGTAGTACGCACCGCTCTGGTTTAGGCTAATCAGACTGGCTGTCATATTCTTAATACCAATACATAACTTTTATTTTTGAGAAGGGGTCCCCAGTGAGGACGTTTTTCTTAGAGCGAATCTATTAACGCGAAAAGACAATTCTAGAAACCAGCCCTTGCAGGGAGATCGATCTCTGCAAGGGGTTTTCCCATCTTGTGTGATATTTATATCTATGTGCTTCCATACTCAAAGGTCGCCCGCAGAGACTTGTACTGGACGGGTTTCCCTATCGTCCTTCGGCTGTTAATCATCCTCTCAGTTGTCCTGAATTGATCTAAACAGTGATCTCAGGGTAGCTGGGAGGAGAAAAATGTAGGTTAGGGGGTACAATTACTCCTCTACTACTATCCCTAGACAGCGGGAAGTAGAGGCGTACATATAAATTACAATAATACTTAATGTTACTTACAAGAAATACAATTATAAATTATGTGTAATTTAGCTAACATCTTACTCCAAGCTGGAATATAAGTAAGTGTTGAGCGGTTGCCCAGTACTCCACTTTTTGTCCGTGGTTACAGGGAAATAACCGCCTCCCTCAGTAGGCCATTACATAACCTTGTTGAGAGATGCGATTTTTACTGTAAGACCTTACATGAGGTGATTCCGGAAGTTATTATCTGTCAAAATGCCCGAACCGCCTGATTTTAATGGGTGGAACTGAGCAATTAACGCTTTTGGACAAGCATCTAGAACTGTAAACAATACGGTTGAGTCCCTTCCCTAAATAACAAATATCGTTACCTAAAATTCCACAGTGCACAGATATTCTCACTGTCATGCCACATCGTAGGTGTCAGTCCCTTCAGCGGGAATACTCACCTCACCAAATGAGTGACAAATCTTCACGATGGGCCACAGCGGAGTCCCATCAACTGTAGTGTCTTGACCGAGGCTCCCGGTACTGGCCCATCTGGCATCCCACCTTTCAGCTGAGGACCTATCGTCTGGTTAAGGTTGCTACACTCGCTAGCGGAATCCGTACAACAACATCAAACCTTCCTCAGGAAGCTCTCTCCAGCATCCCCGAGCGGTAAACCAAAAACCAATACTGTCAACACGGTCCACACGACTCGTCCTCCTCCTTAAACTTGTTCCACAGTTTCGTTTTGAAAGTTCATCACGTCATACACCAAACTGAAGCTGTACCTGTAAAAAAAGCAGGAGGAAGGACTGACGAGAAGAAGGAGATGAGGAATAGAGGATTAGAAAGAAAAGAAATTTTGAGGATAACAAAGCCTAAAAGAATCATCATTGGCGGTCAGAGCTAGGGAGAAATTTCTCAATTAAACCGAACTCGGGAACGATTTTATCAGAAGGCAGCCATTAGCAAGATGATGCTGAATGAATACGTAATGCTCAAGAGCCAATCTTTTCTTATAAGAATTTTCAAAGTGGAGGAGAGTTCCAGCCCCTCAGTAGGAATACTATGATTATGCTCTTGATTTCCGTAGAGGATCACAAATTGTCAATTCAGGATACCCTGATTTGTGATCCGTGATTCAATCTGTAATTGATCTTGGGTTTAGAGTTGACTGAGTGGAGAGTGAGTGTAACATTCCAGTTATGAAAACAAATTAGATGCCATTGCAGGACTGCAACGGCAGCCGTCCCGAGTCCCCCTCCTATCATATAAATCTAGGAGTTTGATGTTTTTCGAAGTCCCGAAAATACGCGCTGCGACTTGAAGGAAAACTTCGTCCCCCTCCTGTTATTAATAGCTCAACAGTGGAAATTTTAACAGTAAATCTGTTTTATGGTTTTTTTTTAGAAGTTTGCCGTGCGCCGTACGCCGTCCGGTAAAAAAATTGGAAAAATTTTATTTAGTTTGCAGGTCGACATTTTTCCAAGTCTCCCTCGACTCCCCTCTCCGTGACGTCATGAACCTCGTGACGTAACCGACCGCGAGCGCGCCGTATGTCGTCCGGTGAAAAACTTGAAAAACTTTTGACTCCTTTTGTACCTTTGAGCATGAAACTTTTCTAAACTTGAAATAATTTCGAATCCTATTGTACATCTGGCTTGGAGGATGAAATTTCTCTAAGTCCCCCTTCTACCGTATTATAGCTTGACAATAAAAATTTTTCAACTGGGAACCAGTTTTATGGGGAGTTTTTTGAGAAATTTGCCTTGCGCCGTTCGCCTTCCGGCAAAAAACTTGGAAATAAAATTTCGACTCCTATCATATATAGCTTGGAGGATAGAATTTTTTCAAGTCCCGCTCCTATCATATACAGCTCGAGAATCTAAATTTTTCCAAGTCCCTCTCCTATCATATTATATAGCTCGAAGGTCGGAATTTTTCCAAGTCCGCCTCCATCATATATAGCTCGAGAGTAGAAATTTTAACAGGGAGGTTCTATGGGGGGCTTTTTGAGAAATTTGCCGTGCGCCATCTGCCGTCCAGCAACAAACTTGGAAAAATTTCGACTCTCGAGCTATATATGATAGGAGGGGGGGCGTAGAGAATTAGATGCCATTGCAGGACTGCAATGGCAGCGGGGAACCCACTGTCCCGAGTACCCTAGAGCCTGAAGTTTTTCCAAGTCCTGAAAATCATGACTTGACAACAACGCGCTGCAATTTCAAGGAAGCCGTCGTCTTTCCAAGTCCCCCTCCTCTCATATATAGCTCGGAGGTCGGAATTTTTCCAAGTCCTGCTGTCCCCCTCCCATCATTTATAGCTCGGAGGTAGGAATTTTTTAAAGTCCCCTTCCTATCATATATGGCTAGAGGGTTGAAATTTTTCCAAGTCCCCCTCCTACCATATATAACTCGGAGGCAGGAATTTTTCTAAGTCCCCCTCCTATCATACATAGCTCGACGGTAGGAAATTTTCCAAGTTTCCTTCCTATCAAGGGTCGAAATTTTCCTAAGTGCTCCTCCCCTCCCCGTGACGTCATCAATGTCGCTCGCGCTCACGGATGAAATTTCCTGGAAGTACCCCTCAACAAAAGAGTTAGCGGGTTCCCGGGTAAAAAAATTTTAACTCTCGAGCTATATATGATAGGAGAGGGACTTGGAAAAATGTCGACTCTCGAGCTGATAGACAAAATTTAGACTCTGAAACTATATTATACTAGGTTTATAGTAGGTCTAGGTCTTCTTTATACCAGCTTCATCTAAACCTTTGCTTCCTTGAATTCTGACTCATAAAACAGGTTCCTTGCTTTCCTCGTTTAACTTCGTTAAGAAAGCCGTCGTTTTTCCAAGTCCCTCTCCCCTTAGAAGGATTCATACCCAAACGAGTAAAAAACGAGTACAATGCGAGTTGGCCATAGCCTAAAAAATCGTGTTGATTCCCTCTTCCCTCTCCGTGACGTCATCAACCTCGCTCGCACTCACGGACGAAAATTTCTTGAAAGTACCCCCAACAAAAGGGATAGCGGGTTCCCCGTTAAAAATTGATAAATGATGAAAATGTTGCCCGACCCTCCTTAACCATGTACAACAAGGTGCTTGTTCAATTTTTATCTTACAAGCTCTTCACCTACTGTGATGGTTATCAGCTAAGGGTAGATAATTATGGAGAGATTGTGAAAATTGAAGTGGGAAGTGTTTACGGATTAGAGACTGCAGTAGAGGGTAGAAGTGAATGGAGCTCAGTTGGTCAAAAGAGTTAGTGAGCGTACCGGAATTATCCCAAAGGACATATAGAAGACGTGAAAAACAGAGTGAGAGAGGCGGATATTTTCGAGCGTGGGACATCAAAGAGATGTTGTCTAGATATATTAATATCATGTGGGAAGAATTGGCCAGAAGGGAGTAAGAATAGTCCTAGAAAAATATGAGAATGGGTGAGGTGTGTGCGATCGATTCTGAGGAAGGTGAGAATGGTCCTTTTATGACAGATTGTTCAATTAGTGAAGATCCAGGGGACCGTTTTGATTCTGATTCGTGAAGTATTACCAGGTTTTATCAGTAATAGTTGTTGTACACATGAGTTCAAATATTTATTCAAATAATTTCGAATAAATCTTTTTTTCATCTTCGTTCGTAACGAACGCGTACTCTACGCGAACTACCCCCAAAAGTAGAAAATACTCCTACCACCTTCCTCACGTGATCGCGCCGAGATCGCGCCCAAAACACCCAGGCTCCGCGAGTAACTTTTCGTCACTTCTCTTTCGGCTTCACCCAGCTTACTCTCCTGCTTTCTTACTAGCTCTCTCGCTTCTCTCCTTGCCTTCTTCCTTTTTTCATAGCTTCTTTCCACAACCTCTTTAGACTGTTCGTCGCGGTATCCGCGGTTATAGTCTACTCTTACTCGGCTTCCTCAGCTTTACTCGCTATCTTTCTTCGCTTTTCATATCCCTTCGGGTTATTCTCCGCGGTATCCGCAGACTTAGCTTTTTTTTTTTTTTTTTTTTTTTTTAATTTTAATTAACGAGCTACTAGCAGCCTGCCTTCAGGGCTATGAGCTCGGCTAGATTGTGTGATTATATGCGTGAGAGGAAGTTGGCTTGTTGTAAAAAGTTGAATATGTTAGGGATGGAGGGAAAGAGATCTGAAAGTGCTTCTGTATGGTTGTGGGGGATGGATAAGGAATTACGGAGTTGGGTCATGTTGGGGCAGCAGAAGATGTGTTGAACGGATAGGGGGTGTTCAGATTCGCAGTGAGGGCACGAGAGAGGCATAAGATGAGAGATGAGATGGGTGTGAGTGAGTGAGTCTGGTGTGGCCGATTCTGAGACGGGTGATGACTATTTCTTCTCTGCGTGTTGACCGATTTGAAGAGTCCCATGCGGTGGGAATATTTTTAATTTGGGCTAGTTTGTTTGAGTGTGATTTGAGATCAGACCAATGGGTGAACCATGCTTGAGTGATGAATTTGTTGATGTGTTTGGAGAGATCTGAGCGTGAGGGGAGGAGAGAGCGGTTGACTGATGGGTTATGGGTTGCTAGTTTGGCTGCTTTGTCGACATTTTCGTTTCCTGGGATACCCTTGTGACCAGGTACCCAGATGAAGAATAATGGGATGGGGATGGTATGGAAGGTGTTAATGAGAGTGTGGGTGGGAGGAAGTGTGGTTGGATATGGCGTCGAGTGATGATAGGGAGTCGGAAATGACTAAAAATGGGTTGAGAGGAAGACGGGAGGGTAGGTTGGTGAGGATGTGCTCTAAACAGCTAAAGATTGCTTGTAGTTCAGTGGTAAAGACGGATGCGGTGTTGCGGTGTTGCGGTGTCGGTGAGAGACTGTGATGTGATCTATTGAGTAAGCAAAGCCGGTTTTGTTTTGATATTTAGATCCATCGGTGAAACATAGTATAGGGTTGTGAAAGTTGTTAAGGATTTTGTTAAACTGTGCTTGGTATTCTTCGGGAGAAGTTGAAAGACGAGGGAGGCGTTTTAGGTCGCGAATGATTTTGGGTGGAATAAAGAGCCAAGGAGGGGTTGAGGGAACGATGTGGTTAAGGCAATGGAACTTGAAGGGGCGTGCTAGTTGGAGTTCCAGGTTGGAACGTAGATTGGTCGAGGAATTTTGGTTATGATGAGGGGGGAATATGCGATGGTGGACGGGGGTTTGCGGATATTGTAGGACAGTTGTGAGGAAGTTGGTTGTCAGTTTGAGGCGTCGATAGTGAAGGGGGGGGGGGAAGCCAGTGTCTGCACAGAGGCTTTCAGCGGGACTGGTTCGGAATGCTCCAGTAGCTATTCTGAGTGAAGAATTTTGGATGGTGTCGAGTAGTTTTAAATGAGAGGGAGAGGCGAGACCGTAAATGGGTGATCCATAATCGAGGATGGATCGGATTAAGCTCTGGTAGAGGTGGAGAAGGTTTTTTCGGTTACAACCTTCTTTAGGGTGGGAGAGGAATTTTAGGACATTGAGTGCTCGAATGCATTTTGATTTAGTTAGTTTGATATGGGGGATCCAAGAGTGACGGTTGTGGAAATTGAGGCCAAGAACTTTAGTAGTTTTGACTTGTGGGATCGGGTAGTTAGCTATTGTGAGAGGGGGAAATTTAATAGTTTTCTGGCGTGGTTTTTGGAAAATGACGAGTTTGGTTTTGGGGTAAGAAATGCGGAATCCTAGGAGGGAAAGCCAAGTGTGTACTTTATTGATTGTTTTTTGTAGCAGACGATGGGCGCGAGTTGTGTTGGTGGAACGTAAATGGATGCTTAGGTCATCAGAGAATAGGAGGGTTTGAATTGGAGATTTTATGATTTTTGTTATGTTGTTGATGGCGATGAGAAAGAGGGTGCCGCTAAGTGGGGATCCTTGGGGGATACCATTTCCTTGAGGGAAGGTTGAGGAATAGTGATCGCTTACGCGGACTCTAAAATATCGATTAGTAAGATAATTTTGAAGTAGGAGAGGGAAGGGTCCTCGAAGTCCAAGTTGGTGTAGGATGACGCATATTTGGTATGTCCAGCTAGACTCTCGGGAAAGCGTTCTCCATATCAAAAAATATTGAGTAGAGGTTCGCTCCGTGAGCATGGGCGTCGTAGATTTGGGAATCGAGGTCAGCAAGGGCCATTAGAGCTGATCGGCCCTTACGGCACCCATTTTGTGTATTACTTGATATTTCGTTGGAATCAAGGAACCAAGAGAGTCTACTATTGATAATTTTTTCGAAAATTTTGCTAAGAGTGCTTAGTAGTGATATGGGTCGGTAGGATAGAGGGTGTGAGGGGTCTCTGAGAGGTTTCAGGATTGGAATGATTCGAGCTGTTTTCCAGTTATTGGGGAAGGAGGTGGAAAAAAATGTTCGGTTTAGGAGTGAGGTGAGGTGTGAGATGGCATTTGTATGAAGTTTGTGTAGCATAGCGGGGCTAATTTGGTCGACACCGGGAGCTGATTTTTTGGAGCAGAGGGAGATGGTGTGGGTGACTTCTTGTTTGGTGATTGGTTTGTTGTAGGGAAGTGTGAGAGTTTGTGACAGATTAAGGGAGAAATGGTATTTTCGGCTTGTTGTTTGATTCGAGTGAAAGGTGGGTCGTAGTTAGTGTTGGAGGAAATTTGAAAATAATTCTCAGCTTGTATTTCGCTGATTTCTGATGGTGATTCATAGATTTGGTTGTTTTGGTAGAGGGGTTGGAAGGAGAATGTTTGTTTCGAACCTGTTAACTTTTTAATGTTACTCCACATAGCGGAGCAAGAAACAGGTCGATTAATTGACGAGACAAACGAGTTGCAGCTTCGTTTCTTGGCGGAACGAAGTAGACAACGGGCTTTGGCTCGTAGTCTTTTATAGTTAATGAGGTCTGATACATCTGCGGTCTTTTTGTAACGATTGAGGGCTTTATTTCGGTCTTTCAATGCAATTTTGATTTCAGGGGACCACCAGGGGACGGGACGATTTTTTGATGAGGGAGAGGTTTTTGGGATGACTTGATCGGCAGCTTGGATGATAAATTCAGTGAAAGAGATGATATCAGCGTCAATTGTGTCAGAAGGGGTAATGTGTTCGGTGTTGGCGGTGAGACGAGTGAAGAGGGGCCAGTCGGCTTTCTCAAGGATCCACTTAGGGGGGATGTGAATGTGTGTGAGTGAAGAGATTCTTGACTGATTAGTATGGGAAAATGATCGCTATCGCATAGGTCTGAATGCGTCTTCCACGTGAGTAGGGAGGTGGAAAGGTCGATAGTTGAGAAAGTTCCATTTGCTAGGCAGAAGTGAGTTGGAGACTTGTGTGTGTTAAGTAGTAGGAGATCGGGTTCGCTAACAAGGAGGGTATCGATGGCGTTACCTCTGTTGTTGTGGTGATCAGAGCTCCATGTTGGGCTGTGCGCGTTGAAGTCGCCGCAAAGGATGATAGGTTGAGGGAGGTTAGAAATTAGGGACTGGAGATCGTGAGTTGACATATTTAGGTCAGGAGGGATGTAGATTGATGAAATTGATATGGAGGTTTTAGATAAGGAAGGTAAGTTGATTGAGATTGATACTGCTTGTAAAGTGGGTCTAACGGCAATTATGTTTGCTGAGAGAGTTTTGTGTACTAATATTGCGGATCCTCCGCTCGCTATTTGACCATGGGTGAAATCGTGACGAAAGAGAGTCTAGTTGGCGAGGGTTACTTTGTGATGGGGGAGGAGATGTGTTTCTTGGAGGCAGATGATGAGTGGATGGTAAAGTGATATGAGGTGCTGAAGTTCAGGAAGTCTTTTGAAATAGCCTCTTAAGTTCCATTGTATGCAGATGACTCTCATAGGGGATATAGAGAGGTTTATATTAGATAGGTGGAGATGGTGGTGAATTCCTATCTCACTCTAAACATCCTTCTGTTGCTCGCCGCGGTGTCCGCGTGTACAACAACGCATCCTCTTGATTAGCCACCGCGGTGTCCGCGGGACTGATCTGCTCACCTCTCCGAACTTCCTTCTGTTGCTCGCCGCGGTGTCCGTGGGACTAGTCTTCTTTCACCCCTCAACTTTGTAGCACTTTGTAGCATCCGCCGATCACTCTCCATCTCTCTCTTCAGTCTTCAATTCCAGCCAACCGTTCCTCTCCCTTTGTCTCACTTGCTGTCAAATTACTATCAAAATAAACGTTCATTGTTATACACCAAAAGAGAATTTTTCTTTATAGTGTCGCGTAACGCCGATCCGCCGCCCGAGGCGTTCATGAGCCGAGAGGTTCCTATTACCTCTTCTTCGTGGCGTACGCACCGCCGTGCGGAACATAGTTTCTGAGATAATTTTAGGGCCCAATTTGGTGTCAAATTCAAGTTGGTGCGGGGAGTAAGAAACTCGTCCATTCGAGCAAATAAATGAAACTCAGATTGTGATTCTTGTATAATCGCAAATATCGAAAAGAAAATATCGTGAAACAAGGCGCGCAAATTGATAAGTTGCAGAGACAAACAAACAATACAAAAGGAAGAAAAAAAAGTGCACATAATAGAAAACAAGTATTAGGAAAGAAAGTAAGGCGAAGTCAGAAGAACTTCAAATTATATTTATACGACCGTTCCAGACAATTTGATCCAATTTTCTTTTGTTTTCTATCAAAAAGTGTTCCTTTAAAACTCAGACTACGTAGTATTAAACTGCGCTTTCGTAGATATAGAAAGAAACGTTTCAAAGGCCAACTTGTACATATGTGTATGATTTTCCTCCGCCCATGTTCGCCGGTATTATAAAATTATTACGAGCCGGTATTCTACCGACGTTACATGTTCGCGTATAATGTTCTACGTGAGAACATTTTTTTTTACCTCTCGCCTGTTGTACAGTAATATCGAAACATTTGCGATACGTCGTCTTACTGTATAACGCGTAAGGAAAGCGCGAAAAGAAAAATAAAGTCGACGACAAAGTTCAGAATCTCGTCTTCTACGCTGATTAGGTCGTGCGTTCTCTCACGCACATTTTCCTCCCTCGCATTTACGAATCTTCGACGTTTGTCTACACACCTTTGATGCTCTTCAGACCTGTTCTATGAATACGACAATTTCACGAGTAAAGTATCGTATACTTACTATACGAACAAGAAAAACGTAGGCTTTTTCCACTCATACTTTTCGTAAACATTTCTAATATGTCGTTTAATAAATGCTAGAATACATCATATCAATGTACTCTAAGAGGGTGGCAAGAGGACGAATACTCGACGTTTACCTCTGTTGGTGCGCATGGCTATGTAGTGGTGAAGTCTCTCGTGAAGTGGACTGCCGGATCCGCCAGCGATAACGTAAACTCACTTTTTCGTTTCATGCCGATTGCTTTAAAGGGTTCGCGTCGCGACGTAATTCGTACCGTAATCAAATTCGCGTCGTCTTTTTACGTAATTCGGTGGAGTAATGAACGTTAGTGTAATTGGAAATTGGAATTAAAACATCCTCGTACGGTGAGTGTTACGTTTTTATTATCTTTTTCGTTGAGTTGAAATAAATCATGAAGATTAACGAGTGTCTCGTGTAATTTTTCCCCTTTTTTACCTCAAATTAGACAATACAAAAAGATCAAGAGTCTATGATTAATAAGAGATTAAATATACGGGAACGAATAACGCCACAAATTAAGTCGAAGAATTGAATAAAATTGTAATTTTACGTTGGTCGAAACACAATAAATGTGAACGAGAAGGTGCAATTTCAAGTCACAATATCGAACGACGACCGGTTTCGACCTGCAGGTTGATTAAAATTGCGTTAGGTTCACTTTATTGTTGAACAGAACGAGATGGCAAAATGAATGGATTATCAGAACTATATGGAAAATTTGGTGATAAACTGACGACTCAACAAGTTATTCTAAAATAATTTGTCAGCGTCGGACGCCTAAGCACTTCGAATCCGCGTAAAATAATTCCCTTTTTTTTTTTTTTGTTATTCTTCCCTCCGCGAGGATTTTACTGCCAAAAATATGGCCATAACTCAAATTCAGATGAAAGAAAATAGTCGTTCATATAGATTTTTAGGATAATTCATGGGTTTAAACGAGGGTTATCTTACTTATACGAGTATTTTAAAGTCGTACTTTCAGTCTTTTCTTCTCTTTTTCATCGAGTTTAATGCTTCGTCGCCGGTGCGACGTTCGCAATTCTTTCTTTATGCACTAATGGAAAGTTTAGCAGAAGTACAATAAACTTCACGTACGCCTCGAACTTTTTTTTATCGTGGCTTGAATACCCCCAAAAGATCGCTTTACATTTTTATTGTATTAGACCTTCAAAAAAATGAGAAAAAAAGTTTGGAGTATGGAGACAGGGGTATTTGGAAAATTTTACAAGTCGGAGGTTGAAAAGAAAACATGAAATATTCTTATACTTATGAAAGGGGGGAGAAGTTTGGGTTTAAATACTCTTAAGAGATTTCAAATTTTGAATCAAGGGCCCACCTATGAACAAGAATAAAATTTTCTAATGATTAGGAAAAAAAAAAGCATTCCAGGGTTTTTTATTGTAGGAGGAAAAATGACACTTTTTTGGAGGAGGGTTTTTACTCGTAAGAATAAATTTTCCAATGACAAATGGCTACGTATTTTTGCTGTGAGGGAGTAAAGTAAAAGATGTTAACACAAGAAAAGTTTGCAACCCAAGTTGGAGACGCTGGCCACAAATATACTAGGAAGAATTGCTCTCTCTTTGCTTCAATCTAGCGAGCATATTATAGGTTTTAGAATGGGTAACTGTAAAAGCTTGTTGAACAACACTGAAAACTTTCTTCATTGGTGATAATGACTCTACCCTTGATCTTTTCCATTTTTTTCCTTCTTAAGCGTAAGAAAATCTGAATCTTTCTCGTAGCAGCGCAAAATCATCTTACGCTCTTCAATGAAGGAGTAGAGATCGCTTTTACAATCTTATATCCAGGAAAAAAATTTCTCGAGAAAGAGAATAAGTAATTGTGACCTGTCACGAAGAAATCGACCTTATGAGATTTATACTGCAGTACTGCAGAAATGTAGCTCTACAGCATAAATCTCATAAGGTCAATTTCTTCCTGACAGGTCACAATTGTACTGTTGAGATCAAAACTTCAGCGATCGACTGCAAGAACCTTTTACAAACTGCAGGTAGCCAAGCATAAAACAGCATTGAAAGAGAGTGGACTAGAGAATTGGTATTAAGGAATGGAACGGAGCGACAAGGGGTGAGGCCCAAAAAAAAGTGATCTTCAGCTCGAAAAAAGAAATTTGTTCTGAATCACAAGACATAAATTGGAAAATATTTATTGATAAGATTATATAATTATTACGTACATTGTAAAATTTTTTGTAAAGATGGGGTCGCTGGTTATTAGTTCTAGGACTGTTTGCGGTACCAGCTCAAAAACTAAACAACAATTTAAAAAAAAGTTCACGAAAGTTGTGCACCTCCTCCATTTTACCAATAGCATCCATTCATCCGAATGATTGCTCTTACACTCTCAGCCTTTCACATTTTCCATGCCACGCTAAACAAAATCCTCAGAAAAGAGGGAAATCTGATAATGACATGCTGACTTCAGCCTCACAAAAGTTCAATGATAATTTTTTTGTATGAACATGAAGATTGAAAAAAGTTTTGAAGAAAAATATTTTAGTACTCCTTTAGCGGGGTAATCCACCATCTGTTTTGCTTGGGGAAAGCACATCCTCAGGAAAAGTCTGTGTCTGACTTTGATGACGTCAACAACCCAAGTTAGGTTTGGTTATGTTAAAAGGCCTCAGAAAATTTCTATAATTTTCTGATTTTGATAACGTTACTAAAATGGCTCGTAACATTGGGGACTATTTCTTTCCTGTAATGACGTCATCAATTTGAGTTAGGATTGGTTATATAGAATAGAAGGGGGGCATCTTCAAAAAATTTTCGTGTCCGACTTTGATGACGTGACTAAAATGACTCGTAACATTGGAAACTGCATTTCTCTCATTTGATGACATCATCAATTGGAGTTGGATTTGGTTACGTTGAATGGATGGGGGGGGGGGTATCACCCTCAGAAAATTACCGTGTCTGACTTTGATGACGTCATCAATTTGAGTTGGATCTGGTTACGTTGGAGGCGGGGGGTGGGGTCATCCTCAGAAAATTCCCATGTCTGACTTCGATGACGTCACTAAAATGGCTCGGAACATTGACGGCTATATTTCTCTCCTTTGATGACGTCATCAACCTAGGTTAGGTTGAAAGTTATGTTTTATAGAAAACGTCCGTGTCCAATTTTGATGACGCCATCAACTTGAGTTGGGTTTGGTTATATTTTATTTCTCCATGTTGAATTATAGAAATTTTTCTAGGCTAGATTAAAAGAAAAGTTAGGTTTGCCAAAAAACATAGCCCATTTCACCTTAAAATATTTTTGTAGGCTCGGCGTAAGATGGAGTAGATGAAGAGCTTGAAGAAAATGAGTTCTATTTATGTCTTTACAAAAGTGTAATGTAGTTTGGGATTTTGAAACGTGCATTATTTTAGAATGTTTTTCAGGGATAGCGGAGCTTTCGGGCTCTCCGCTGCCATTGCATAGTTCCCAATAATGTCCTCAATTTTTTTTTTTTTTTTTCAACATTTACTGTACGAGCATTTGAACTACGCCAAGGGTTATCAGCTCGAGAGTTTTTGAAAATTGAGGAAACGATTAAAGTCTACATTCGCAGTAGAGGTAACAATAAGTTGAGTGCAAATATACTTAAGGGTGCTAGTAATCGTATTGGAATTTTCACAAAGGGCAGATGAAAGACATATTAAAAAAACAGAATGGAAGAGGCGGATACTTTTGAGTGCGAGACATTAAAGAAGAGCTGCACAGATGTGTCATTGGCAAGAAGGTTGGAAGGAATAGACCTATGGAAAAAAAAATAGGAATAGGTGAGACGTTTATGACCGATTTTGAGGCGGGTTGAAAAAATTCCTTCTCGATGTGTAGTTCGATTGGAGAAAGTCCAGGAGATCGGCTTGTTTTTGATTGCTCTGAGTTTGTTTGATTACCGAGTTCTCCAGAATTCATGCCAGGAATCGAGTGTCAGGGATTGGTAATAGTTTTTGAGATCATAGCCAGAGTACACGGACAGAAATTTTTGGGAGAGAAGAGAATCTTTGGTAAGGTCAACCGCGTCACGTTTCTGGAAATTGGTGTTACCAGAATCTCGAGGAAGGTGAGTGATGGCGTTTGCAGGAGTAAATGAATGCGTTGAACTGGGAGATTAGTTGAGTGAGGATCCTGCATGTCCAGGAGGAATGAGACTGAATCAGTCAACCGTAGAAATTTCAGCTGAGACACCACCATTCAAAATTTTTGGAAGCAGTCTATTATTTTTCTGCAGTGCTCCGATACTTTTACAACCGTCTAGCCATACTCTGATTGTTTTAAAACATTCGTCGAGATGTTTCTTCACTTGATACGTATTCTATAATAATTTTCAATTTATATTACAATCCTTTTCTCTTATTTTACAAAATCACCCGGAAAAATTTTCTAAATTCTTTCTCATTTGTGTCTCGTAAGTCCTTTCGATGACCTCGCCGCATAAGTTTTAGAACATTTTCCTTCTACTTATTCGAAATTTAGGTGCTGCTTTTCTTCTCTGCTCGTCAGATCTAATTTGAAAATGAACAGTTCATAAATTTGTGAAGTTCTATTAAAGTTTTATCATTTTCATTGTTCGTGTCCTTCTTTGAGACTTTTGAAGGACTCGTACAACATTTTACTCGTAAATATTTCCTCTAAAATATATTTTCTTAAAACAGAGAAGATTCTGCATGCTATCAAATAAAAGCCTTCTAAAGCATGGGATTTCTGATTCAAGGCTTCCAATAAAGATGACCGTGATTCTGCGAACACTCCCGAACATAATTTCTCCTTTTCCTGGCATTCAGCAAGAACGATGAAAATGCACTCGCGTGAAAAACGCCCAAATTAACGTTTTTTTGCGCGTGATGATTTTTACAAGGCTGGTAAGATTTATTCGGTTTCCCGCCAGTTTTTTCGCAGCTTTTTGTTCCAGCCAACGTCTCATCTAATGTAGGACCGCTCTAAATGGTAAGAGACGATGAGTGGTAGGAAAACATCTGGTTTTCCGTCTCGTTGAATAATAAAGACCAGCGTAGAATAATACGTCAGGCTACTTTTGAATAGAGCTTGAGTGTTTTTTCGAGTAATTAAGCGCCGTTAGATGCGACGTCCTCTCTAGTGGTTCTTCTCGTGCTGGCGTATTTGATGGATTTTTATGCTTGTTTTAGTTTTGTATATCGTAGGACTAGCGTGAAATTATACGATATTAATTCTGACAGTACGGTGCCGCGACAAAATTTCTCATTTATTAGAGCTTTTCTCGCGACTAACTCTCGTGTAGCTAAAAAGAATACACGCGAGTGAGAAATTGACACCAAAAAAGGAGGAAAATTTATCTTCAGAGTGTAAAGTGCTTGTACGATAATCTAAATAGAGGCCCGTAAAATTATGGCAACAGCCCCGTCATCATCGAGTCAGGTTATCTCAAGTGCAGACTTCATGGAGCCGAGAATGCTAGTGTTTGATCATCAAGATCTCAATTTTCCCTTGTCTCTGTAGCTCTTCTAATACTCGTAACAGCCGAGTCTTTCAGGAAAGGGCGATATACCTATGCAAATAAAACTTCTTATTAGACTGTAATACGAGTATGTAGTTTTTATAGCGTGTAAAGAACGCAAATTGGCCTAACTACGCTGACGTACTTGTTTAACGTGTGTTTAAATACTTAAGATAAAACCAGCGTAACGTTGCCATTATAGATCACAAAAATTTTTTAGCGGGAAACCCGCTATCTCTTTTGTTGGGGGTACTTCCAGGAAATTTTTATCCGCGAGCCGGAGCAAGGTTGATGACGTCACGGAGAGGGAGGGGGACTTGTAAAAATTTCGACCCCTTAGCTATATGATAGGAGGGAACAGAAAGATTCCGACCTCCGAGCTATATATGATAGGAGGGGCACTTGGAAAGACGACGGCTTCCTTGAAATTGCAGCGCGTTCAAGTTGTCATGTCACGATTTTCAGGACTTGGAAAAACGTTGGGCTCTAGGGGACTCGGGACAGCGGGGTGGCATCCAATTTTTCTTATTCCCGTTGCTTCGATATCCTACGAAGGATGATTCCTAGATTTTTTGGTCAGTACATGATGGTGGGCGCTTCGTCGTCGAGGAGGCTAAAAGACGGACAACGAATCCGTTTTTTGAGGAAAACGTCATTCGTCCGCCGGCCCTTCGACAAATTCGTTCTTTCAAAGAGGGCGACGGTCATTTAAAGAAAAGGCTTCCAGAACGATACAATCCAGAAAATGCACAGAACTGTCTGACTTACTTCAGGGACTCCACAAAATCTCGACTTTCATGTCATATGAATATGGGCCGAAGACACGGAAGTACCTATGTCGACAATTGACGTGTATGAGGAAGGGGAGGAAGAGTTTGGGAAAAATTCTAACCAACTAATGTTGAATACGAGCTATATAATGTAGATGGAGAAGGAGCTAGGGGCTCATAAATCAGAAAAATTTCAACAGTCATGTCGACTGCAAATCGACTCAATATTTCAATGAGTAGTTGACACGAATTCGACCTCGATTTACTACCAGTCGAGATAGTTGAAGTTCCTTTTATGGTACCTTATTTTCAGAACTAATTAACCATCAATCGCTCTTTTTATTTGAGACAAAATATTCAATGAGAAGCAATAATTATTGCTTTGTAAATTCGTTGTCGTAAGAGAGAAATTAAACGTTATCGAATGATTTGTACGTGTTAGAGTCGAAGCTCAGAGTTGTAATGGTCTTATATTACAGAAATATAATTCACCATACATTTAGACATGCTTTGGTTTTCGCATCGTCCATGCAAGGAGCGACTTGAACTTCACAATGTGCACAGAAATTGCTAAAAAGAATGAAATAATCTTCCGCATGATGACGTCACGGTCGACGTTGTGTTCGTCGTGGAATGCAAAGCGTAGGTGAAAAAACTACCCGCGTATACGACTTCGTATTCGAATTTAAGTAGTATTAAAAATAACGATAATTTGAATTAATAATGTAGCAAGTAGGAATAAATTATCGTTTATTGGACGATTAACCATATGAAAAATGGGAACGGTACTCATGACAGTCGACGAAGACGCAAAAAAAATTCAAACTATGCATTTTGGGTGCAAGTTCTAGATTCGACGAAAATGTCTTAGGTTTCGTGTCTGAAATAACATCCCCTCATTGCAAGGCTCGTGGAGCTGTGGCATGTTCTTGCCCCCTAAAATCAGTTCTAGAATTCGGTTAGGCCTAGAGGAAAACTTTCTTCACGAAAAATGTTACTCGTGAAACCTGTAATATAGACTATTTGTGTTAGCCTAGAAAAAAATTGTTCAAAATGTTGGAAACCATCCCAAATTATGCTAGAATATGTCAGATTTTCCTTCCATTGTGCTAAAATGGCAACACTGGGCCACGTTCACCTGCGTTCTAAGATGACGCAAGACAAGATATATTGGGACTGCAATCGAGTCCGCAGCGGCCAATGCACGGCATGGGAAATTACGAAAAATCCTGCATTACCAAAAAATGTGATTGTACTAAAGGGTCACAATCCCAAATCAAGAAGAGGTCAAAGCAGAGGAACTAATGCGTACGCTGAAAAGGAAGGCCGCAGAGAACCCGGAAATCTCTCCCGCTCAAGTTCTTCGTTGCCAATTCCACATAGGCCAGTCGATCTACAGAAAAGTGCAAGAGGAAGGTCTGCAGACGGAGTACAGCAACAAAGAAGACCCAACAATCAGAAATTTCACGCATATAAACTTGGCACTGGCATATGTGCCACCTGAAGATGTACTGGCAGTTTTTGCTGTACTGAACGATGAAGTTGCCGATGAATATTGACCAATTCAAACACTCAAGTTCACGGCAGACTGTCTAGAGAGCGGCGGTGTGCGGTCGCACCGAGGTATCCTGTCCCCCTCTGGAACCACTATCAATCAGTCATTGCGGACGCACATCACAAGACAAACAATGCGTCTGAAGGGTGGCATATCCGGTTTGCCATACTTGTTAAAAACATAATATTTTTGAGCAAGATTTATGCAGAAAGAACTGAGAGACACAAAAATATTTCTCGCCGAACACTTGCTGAGCAGAAAAGTTATATCCAGCCTCGCAAGAAGGTGTGGCTGGAACTTTAGAGGAAGATACGAGCCGTCATTCAGGAAAATGCAGAGTATAAAAGGAACAACAACATACTGGAGTATTTCAGAACTCTTAACTACAATCTACTTCGAATCTAGAGAATTACTGTTTGCAAAACAATTTTTAGGATAAAAAGTTTTTTTTTTAAACAATAATTTCATTTTCAGGAAATTGACTTCGAGGAATTGGACATGCAGGAACATGTATTTTCGGGTATTTAGCCTTGGAAATTTGGGTTTGGGAAATTAGACATTCGAGAGAAATGGATACGGGAAATTGGAGATTTCACATTTCAAAGCTTCACCCTCTCGTGCCCCCTAATCTAGTGTGAATTGTGCCGCATACCACAGAATCGCCAGCGTCACTTTTTAAGGCAGGCTCTTATGGAGATTTGATCTAAATCGCATTGTCCTAAAGAAATATATTCAATTTTACCAAAAAATGATCTATGAGGCATAAATTTCTTTTGAATGAGTCTATTTTGGGAATTTGTTTTTTCCGTAACAATACCTGTAGAACGATAAATTGGAGGAGCAATCTCGATTACACTACTGAACAGCTATCCTGTTACAAAGATTCTATTGCGTGATTCTTATATACTGTTCAACGCTGAACACGTATCCGTTGTCCGTTTTCTGCTAGCACGTCACAATTTTTAGTAATCACGATTAAAGTTCTCGTTTACTTGCCGCGCGTTGTCGCAAAACACATCGACGATAGCAGCGTCGCTATCGAAAACGTTCGTTACGTTCCGCGACAGCGCGCGGCAAGTAAACGAGAATATTTGTTATGATTATGTGAATATTTATCGTGATTACTAAAAATTGTGACGTGCTAGCAAAAAACGGACAACGGATTCGTGTTCAGATCTGAAATTATCAAAGAATCACGTAATAGAATATTTCTAACAGGTAGTGTTATTAGTGACGGAAGTTTTCCAGACTGCATGTTGTAACATTCTGTAACCTTTTTTACCTGCACAAAATCGGCAGACTTTCATGAGGAAAAGTATATGGAGATTCACATAATCTTTGCTGGAGTTTTATTGGGAGTCCCATGCACTGATGTATTCCAATTCTTTTGGCCGTCAGTCCACAGTATGATTGAAGCGTTCAACCATCGAGATTTGTAACTTTCTGATGAAGTCATTACAACTTGGACAGATTTCGAGTTCTAGGATGAGTAGGAAAGAAGGTAACTTTTCGGGCTTTATAGTTTGATGAATTGCTTTTCCTCCCTAGCCTAACATACAGTAAAGTAGGCCTAGGTTTATTTTAGGCTACGAGAGGAGATCAAAGGGTGCGAGCAGGTAAACCTAGCCTGAAGTTGACTGTGCCTCGACCTATTTTAAAGACTTGGAAAAATTTCGAATTTTGAACCAAAGTAATTATAACCTATAGTAATACATTATGTGAAGAAATTTTCATGAACTTCAATTCAGGCCTGAATGCTGCAAGACTCCACTTTTTCCTTAAGATGAAAGTTGGTAGCAAAGAACGCCGGGTCATAATCAGGGTAATAAAATTTTGTTTTCGACAGAGTATACGTATGCGTTGTAAGTGAATAAGTTCAGTTGTTCACGTTCTGATGATTAAAAGAGATGAAACTATTGGGATTAATTTCAGAAATTATGGAATGTTGAAGAAATCATAAAGACGTGCTTCTTCGTTCACTTATGATAAGAACTACGTATTTGTACATGCATTCGAGTGCGCGACCGCTTCATTTACTATCGCTCATTTCGCAAACCTTCGCACTCGTTGATAATCACGAACTTTATGCATCTAGTTATAAACTTATTAATTATGGAAACAAAATGAAGCACTCAGTACTGAATGTGAAACATATGTGTAAATGTATTTCTAAATTTGTCCATCGTGTGTACAGCATTCGTAGAACGATATTTCTCTGACCGGGGCAATAGTGAATAGTTCAAATACTTTGTGCATTGAGCCAATTTTTGGTGTTTTTTGATAACTTTTAAATGCAATCTTCGTCCACCATGAGGTTCTTGATGACATTAGATCACTGTTTTTGCTTCGACGTGAAAGCTGGTTCTCTACTCTTCTTGTGGGGTCACTTGGTAGGTACAATTAAATTATATTACTCTACTCTTTTTTTCTTTCTTTTTTTTTTGTGTGTTTTCTGTTGAAAAGTGTGGCATTCCCATTTTTAAACTGAAGTAGCAATATTCATTGAAGAATCGAACTTTCAAAAACTGACGCACTAATAAACTCGGAATGAAGAAAAGGAGTCTTAACATTAAAAATTGCATTGAACTATATGCGAACGCAAATAGGTCTCTAACTCCGATCCCAAAACTCATTTTTGATAAACTCTTATGCAGTTGATGCGCAAAAGAGGAAAATATTATTACTGAGAAATAAATACATTACTTTTCCAAATTCTTAAGACAAATATCTCAATTTCTCGAGCTATAATTATAATGAAATTTTAAAGTTAACTTCTTAATCTTCATTTCCTTACTTGAAGCGCATCGAATCTGAAATTTTAGTTAAATCGAGTACTTGTAAAAACGATTTGCTTATGAGTGAATTTTTTTGCATTCTAGTTTGTATCCGAGATTTGTCTTGTGTTTGATACTGCGCAGGAGCAGTGTGAGTATAAATTAAATTCTATAATTAATTTTTTCGAATGTTTTTTCTTCTAATCCAGAAAGAAATGCCCTAATATATGATAGTCGGGGGACTAGGAAGAATCTTGACTTTGAAGCCTTAATATTATATGAGGACGTATCTGGCAAAAGGGTCTCCGCACAATGTATTTCTTATGGGACGGAAGCCCTTCTGCCAGAACCCTCCTCATATGATAGGAAAGGGACTTGAAAGAAATTGTTGATAGTTGGGTGGCCATAATATATGATCATGAAGGGACTCGGAAAAGGGTAATAACAGGGAACCTCTTCTATTTGGTGGGAGCAGAAGCAACTTGATTGAAGTCCCCCTACTATCATATATATTTCGGAGGTTGAAATTCTTATAAGTCCTCTTCAGAAGAGGGATTCTCAATATTTTCAAATCTTTAAAATTTGTCAATGTTACGGATGACATGACGTCATCAAGCTTAACTTTTGTGGCTTTCCTAAAGTAGTGCCAGTCTTATAAGCGTGGGGTGTCAGGTGAGCCGTAAGCCTTAAGCTTCAAGCCTTAGAATATCAGCTCATGGTCTCAAACCTTAAGCTTAAGCTATATTTTTGTGAGACGTAAGTTTCAAGTCAAGTTTTTCATTCTCAGTTTTTTTAAGCTCTAATGTGCGGCGAATTAATGTCTCTATAATATTTACAAGTTTGTTCAGGAACAAATGAAAAATAAAATTTAAGTTTTAAGTCTTATATCTTAAGCCATATAAGCGGTACAATGGCAGCTTCAAGCCTTAAGTCGAAGCTGAGTCTCACAATTACGCGCTGTTCTTATCAAATTTGCGTTTAAGCCGCTTAATGTTTTATTTCACGGTTCGACACCCGGGCTGAAATGTAGGTTAAAGAAGAGCGTGACGTCATCAATATACTTGGTGCTGGTTAGAAAACGCCAACATAAGAGTATCCTTGAAACCGGATGTCATAGATAAGGAAAGTACGAGTAGAAGAGTGTGACGTCATCGGTGGATGATTTTGACATGTATACTGTATGTCTTCAGTCAGAAAGCTACCTGACGGTTTATGACGTCATCAGTGACCTTGACCTACTTTAGGACTAGAAAAAATTTCTACCTTCAGCTCTCATTATACGAGGCTTAATATACAGATGTTATAATCGTTAGCAAAAAGGCGCTGGGTGAGTGGAGGGTTGACGTATTAAGAAAAGTAGAACACTAAAATCTTCGCCTTAGTGGACTTCGTTCTGGACTGAGAGAGGAGAGGAGGTTATGTCAGGGGTGCCGTGAAGCCACTTTTTTGAAGACAATTCTTCGTAGGAAATTAGGGGGGGGTCGGTTTTTTCCTTTGTTCTCGTAAAATTATAGGGGGGTTTCTTCTTTTTTTTTTTTTTGCTTCTTAAAAATTTTTGGGGGGGGCGAAATCTTCGTAAGCCTAAGGGGATCACGGCACCCCTGTATGTTATGGATTACCACTGAAAGGATTCTGTCGTTGAGAAAAATTTTCAGGATATTCGGGAGGTCGTTTCGGAGACCAATTTCGTGGAGTTTGGTAGAGATAAGGTGTCTTCAGACCCGATGAAAAGCCTTCTGGAGGTCGAAGAAGATGGAGCACAGGCAGGATTAGTTGATGGTAGCATCTTACTTAGATGTGGGATCGAAAGTCGAAAAGGGGTCGTATAGTGTTCCGTCCTTCTCTGAAACCATATTGAAGGGGGCCGAGAGGATGTTGTTTGATTCTAAATACCACAGAAGTCTTTTATTGGGAAATATTTGGAATAATTTTCCAAGAATACTGAGAAGGCTATAGGGCGGTATGAGACAGGGAGGAGGGGGTCAGAGTTGGCGTTTTGTATAGAGAGGATAATACATGTTTTCCAAAAAGTTGGGTAAGTGTTTTGTATGAAGACGAAGTTGAATAAGGAAGAGAGTGAATTTGGGTGGACATTTTGAATTCGTCCAATCACCAAGGGACTTGATTTGGTTTCTTTTTTCCTTAAGAGTGTGGTATGGGAGATTCTACAGCATCGGTTATGAACTTGTTAAATGTTTCTAGTGCTTTGGAAGGGTTAGAGGCGTGTGAGAATGAGGAGGTATTTGAAAAGGATCCCAGTTGGCTTTGTTGATAAACTAGCGAGAGAGGAATTGAGAAATTGTTACGGGATACTTGGAGAGGAGAAATTTATCTATCTTTCTTAATTTAAATCTCACAAAGGTAAGAGCGTGGTGTCGAGAAAAATTACGAGGGTTATAGATAGGTAGGAGACTGTCAAAATTTTTAGAAATTACAACAATTTACCTACATAAGGGTCAGGTCCGCTGCCATTGCTAGAAGTGCAATGGCTGCTGATGTTTGAACTTGATTCAAGTGTCGGGTTTCATTCTCGAAATTACAAATATAGAAATTTTTAAATTACCCTGATTTACCCCGGAAGATCTCAATGTGACGGTAAATAATCCATACAATAGGAAAAGATTTTTGAAGCACAATTTAAAGTATTAAACGACGCGTATGCAAGAAGGGTGGGAAAGATACACCGAACTCATACAAGTCGGTCGAACTTTCGACAACCTAAATCGAGACTCGAGATAGAGGGAGGGCAAAGAACTTTTCACGTTCACTATTTGGTGCTTCACTCTGATTATATCCGGCCGTGATGATTTCTTTCCCTTATGCTTTTTATTCTCCCAAGCCCCTCCTAACCAATATAAAGTACATGGATGACGTCTTGCTCTTCCTTGACAGAACTGCAAAAGGTAAAAATAAATGTCCGACTCGCCTCAATTCTTTTTTTGATCACACTGAAAAAATATTTTATTGTTTATTTTCAGATCTTGGTATCATATGTCACACTTTGACCTTCTTTTGTAGTCTATTTGGAATATACGCGGTTGAGAAAGTTTGTATTTCTGACGAATGATATGGGATACATGATTTAGTAAATCTCTACATCGTATACTATTTTACAGAAAAAGTCAAATTACTTCATCCCCTTTCTGTTAGCCTATTCTATTACTGCTGGCATTAACTTAGTCAACGTTACATGGGAATACTTATATCATATAAAAGACGGTGGAATAAGCAAACATGAGCAGGTCGCAGCATCTCTTTGTTTTTTATTTGTCGCAGGTGAGTACGTTTACCAAATGCTTCTTCAGTATTCCTTTTGAATATCGTCGAAGTACACTCAAATCACTGATGACTGCACATATTATAGTTCCGGTCTAAATCGTATGTTTTTTCCAAGTTGTATAAGTTAGCTATATACATTCAGGAAAATTGGTCATCAATTAATACGAAATGAAAAACTTTCACAACTTTTGAGCTCTCTCAAGGACTACCTTTGCGCAATACGGGGTCTACGTTTCTAGTTCTTAGGTTGAGATATTTAGTTTTTCTACGAGTTTTCGCTCTGGAATGGACATTCATACTGTGATTTTTTTACGTGTTTAGGGTACCAGTGGTACGTCATGAGTGTAATCTACAGTTTTTATGTAAAATTGAAGAGGGGAGCGTATACAGAATCCGGCTTATGCAATGAAATGGCGTAAGGCTACCATTACTTGTTACAAATTAGAATATAATACGTTTTACTGTAACTCTTTCGAAGAAAGATTTTACTCGTACCCTCGTGATTCTAAGTGAAGTAATGTAGTAAATTATATTATTTCTAAATTTTTTTATAGAACTTATTCTCTACAAAAGTATAGATTATAATATTTCTATAATTTTATAAAATAAAAAAACGAAAAGACTTCAAACATGAAGAAATAGTTTTGGAAAAAGTGAGTTTCTGCGTGCGTATTAGAAACCTCTCAATAAAATAAAAAAATCCCAGCAAATTTCACGTACAAAAGTTTTTTCAATAATTCAGATTTCAACAACAGACTGTTGCTCATTTCGAGTGGCGTTTGAAGGTATCAAAGTAAAAGTCGAAGGCTGCAATATCATCGTCTAGCAAAAGGAGTATCGCATAAATATATGGATAATTAATCACGTCAATTTTTACTGCTACAAATGCATTCAGTGGTACCTTATACGGTGTACCGTCTCAAACCCCCGCTTTAGGGGAGAGACGGCGCGGCACAGTCAACAGCTAACAATAGGACTTTAGGTATGGTTGTGATTGATTTGGACTTCGGCCGGGCCGTCAAAATGGGTACGAAGTTGCGGTGTCGATGAGGAAGGATTTTGTTGCGCGAAACCGACTTAGTTTTTGATTGTTGATCCATCTGTGAAACAATCTGTACATAATTGTTTGAATATGCGGTAGCCGTAAGTGTTTGAAGTGACTTTTACAGGGTGTCACGAATGTGATAGGGATGACATTGAGGGACAGGGGCGGCAATAAGGTTGTATATCGTTTTTTGTCGAAAATCACGATAAAGAACTTGGAGGAGGATAGTGGGATCCGTGGTAGGGTAGCCAGTTAACGATGAACAAGATGCGGGGATTCTGTAGGATTTTGTTTGCGCGAAGTTGATTATTCGTTTGCATAGAGATGCTCAGGTCATCGGTTTATAAAATTGATTTAGTGGGCAAAGCGATGTTACTAAAGATGTCATTTATTGCGATCATAAAAAGTGTTCCACTGAGGAGTGACCCTTGTGGGACTTGAACAGAAGAGTCTGATAGAATAGATACGACTTTTTAAATTATCGCCGAACATACCAAAGGATTGGATACTCAAAACGAGTAAAACACAATGAGTTTTTTTACAAAATCCGTCAAAAGAAATCACAAACATATTGGAGTGGGGTTAAATGAGGGGTGACAGGGAACCCACTTTATGGGGCACGTAGGATCTGAAAAATATAGATTGTGACGTCACAAGGCCGACCTATGACGTCATTAAATTGTGAGGTCACTGACCCGGACTTTGGAGCTATATATATGTAAGAATCAGGTGATCGTTTACGTCTATGGTTCTCAAACTGGAGGCCGCGGCCCCCAAGGGGGCCGCAAGAGGTGGACAGGGGAGCCGCGAAGGGTTGAAGTAATTTTTAAAGAATAGTAATCCAATCGAGTAGAAATGGAGAATGCAATGAACTAATGAAGAATACGAATATACAATTTAGCGAAAAATATTTCTCCTAATACTTATTCTTTTCAAGCTTCAGCTATTAATTTTTCCTGCTCTACAGAAAATCCAAGTTTTTGAACAGTTTCGCTCCTTTTTTTTGTCTCTAATATCGATATTTCCCCATTTTTATCACTTTGCAAGTCTGTCAAGGCTTAATGACTTTTTTATATATGTATGCTTGACTCCCTATGTCTTCGTATATTCACGGTCTTGTCTCTAAGTCACAATATTGGAGCCACAATATCGAGAAAATTTTCTGATAAAAAAGAATAATTTATTCTTTTTATTCTTTTTTTCTGGTAGACTCTTAAAATTGGTATTTCGGACAGTAAAATAAAGAATTTTCCAAGTCCCATCTACCTGTAAAGAAATTTACATAATAAGATCCCTAAAACTTGTACTTTCGACTTTTGGCTTGAATTGTCGGCGTTCGCACGATTTTTTTTTGTGGTCTTTAGACACTTGACAACAATTTTTTTCAGGGGGCCGCAGAAAAAGAAGAAGCTACTATTGGTTTACGTATTAACGCATTCCGTTTCGCTGATCTTCGTCACAAGTCATACGAGGGGAAGGAACCTAAAAAAAAATTATCTATATCGTCATCAGATTGTGACGTCACAAGGCTGACATAGGACGTAATCAAACTATAAAGTCACATACTCCGCTTCCAAGCTGTATATGACAGGAGGAGGATTTGGAAAAATTTTCATCTCCGAGATATAATAATTATATGATACGTAGTAGGGAGACTTGGAAAATTTTTGAGCTCCGAGCTTTGCTGACCAGCGGACAGTGGACGTTTTTTCCGACCCCCCCGATAAAACAAGTTCCCTGTTAAAAGGATGGCTTCCTTGACGATGTTAAACGAAGAATGCTGGGAACCTGTTCCATGGGTTGAAAAATAATACATTATATGAACCGCATAAGGATAGCCATTTCAAGTAACTAGACATACAATGCTTTGTATACCAATTGGCCTGGCCTTTCAATGACCTAGATAAGCAATGCTCCGAATACCATGTATCCCCCTTCTAATTTTTTGGAGTCCCTCTCCCATCATATTTCATGAGTGGACATTTTTCTAAGTTCTCCTCCTATTGTATACTCGGATGTCGAAATTTCTCCAAGACCCCCTTCTATCATTTTATTTTTATTTTGAGGTGGTGCCGACAACAGTAGACCGGTTTTTCGCCGGACGGCGCACGGCCAATTCTTCAAAAAACCACCCATAGAACAGGTCCCGGTCAAAACTCATTGAGTTTTACTCGTTTTGAGTATCCAATCCATTAGAAGACTTTGATTCGAAAGGAGTAGATAGTTTTCTAAAAGTAGTGGGAACAGACTGTGGAAACCATATTTGGGGAGAGTGAGAAGGATGTGGTGTTGCCAGACTCCCGGGACGAAAGACTTTTCTAAATCGAAAAAAACTACAAAATGGCTTGATTTATTGGAGTTTGCTTGATAGATAAGCGTATCAAGTTCGGCTGATGCCATGGTTGTAGACTGGCTTTCGAGGCATCCTTATTGTGTCTTGTTTTTGACGTAACCAGATTGCAATTCCTTACTCTAGCGAATATCGGGGAACCCGCTATCCCTTTTGTTGGGGGTACTTTCAGGAAATTTTCGTCCGCGAGCGCGGGCGCGTGCGAGCTTGATGTCGTCACGGAGAGGGGAGGGGGACTTGGAAAAATTTCGACCCTCTAGCCATATATGATAGGAGGGAGATTTAGAAAAATCCGAGCCATGTATGATGGGAGGGGGCTTGGAAAAATTTCCACCCTCGAGCTATATATGATAGGAGGGGGACTTAGAAAAATGTCGACCCTCTAGCCATATATGATAGGAAGGGGACTTAGAAAAATTCCTACCTCCGAGCTATATATGATAGGAGGGGGTCTTGGGGAAATTTCGACCCTTTAGCCGTATTATGATAGGAAGGGGACTTGGAAAAATTCTTACCTCCGAGCTATAATATGATAGGAGGGGGACTTGGAAAGATGACGGCTTCCTTGAAATTGCAGCGCGTTCATGTTGTCACGTTATGATTTTCAGGACTTGGAAAAACTTCTGGCTCTAGGGACTCGGGATAGCGGGTTCCCCCTACCGTTGCAGTCCTACAATGACATCTAATTTATTTCAGCGGGGAACTCGCTATCCCTTTTATTGGGGGCACTTTCAGGAAATTTTCGTCTGTTAGCGCAAGCACGTTGATGACGTCACAGAGAGGGGGACTTGGAAAAATCTCAACCCTCGAGCTATATATGATAGGAAGGGGACTTCGAAAAATGGCGACCTCCTGCTTGTGTGATAGGAGGACGACTTAGAAATATATGATAGGAAGGGTGCTTAGAAAAACGAGGCTTCCTTAACGAAGTTGAACGAGGAACGCAAGGAACCTGTTTCATGAGTCATATGGGATTTGGTATTGAGAATTCAAGGAAGTCTAGACCTAGATAAAGCTAGTATAAAGAAGGCCTAGACCTACTTACTATAAACCTATAGTATAATATAGTTCGAGAGTCTAAATTTTTCTCGACTCTCGAGCTATATATGATAGGAGGGGGACTTGAAAAAATTTTGACTCTTGAGCTATGTATGAAAGTGGGGGGGGGGGATTTGGAAAAAATATATGGCTAGAGGGTCAAAATTTGTCTAAGTCCCCCTCCTACCATATATGGTTACAGCGTACGGCAAACTTCTCAAAAAAAAAAAACATAAATCAGGATCGCTGTCAAAATTTCCACTGTTGATGACAGGAGGACAGCTTCCTTGAAATTGCAGCCGCTCAAGTTGTCACGTCATCATTTTCGGGACTTAGAAAAACTTCAGCCTCTAAGATTTATATGATAGGAGGGGGACTCCGGACAGCGGATTCCCCGCTGCCATTTCAGTCCTACCATGGCATTTAATTTTTTTGCATTTCCTTATTCTCTTGAGTATATTTTCATTATGAATAGCCGTAATTTGGAGGATAGAATTAATTCCTTTGTTGAGGATTTTTTCTAAAATTCTGGCGAGATTACTTAGTACGGAGATTGGTCGGTAGGAAAGAGTGAAAGTTGGGTCTTTTTTTTGGTTTGAGAATGGGAATTACTATTGCTAGTTTTCAAATGGCTGGGAATATGGAGCAGTTGATGATTCTATTTAGGAGGGGGGTGGGGTGAGTGATATTGCTTGTGGGTGGAGTTTTTGTGAAAACACTGTAGGTATTTGATCATAACAGGTTCCTGAGGATTTGGAGACTTGTGTTTTGGTGTTTGGAACTTCGTTATGAAGGCGATTCCCAGTCGACTTTCGGCAGACGCTGTATGAAACTCAGACTCAACCGCAGATGGACAGTCCAAATGGTCATTGGATGTGTTATACCAGTTGTTGGGGGCGCTTCCTAAGGGGTAAAGAATAGATGTTTTCTTTGTGGACTACTAAATAGAAAGAAAATAAATTGGATCAACGTGCCATCTATGAAAGAAGGTGGGGTCAGTATTGCAAACTTTAATACGAGAATGTTTCGTGGGCTACCGGGAAGAAGATGGCCATCTTGCACTTACTATTTTACAGTTCAATAACCTGATGTGCAACGAAGACTAACCTAAATTGTAACTTCGCAACATTACTAATTTTGAGTCCAGGGTCATACATCTTTTTCTCTTCGTAAAAGTTTCTCTCCGCTTAAATTGATCCTTTCCACGACTACCCACATGCATGATTCGTTCGAGTAACACTGGAAATTCTTTCCACGAAATGTGCGGATCTCCCTTCACATTCATGGTTTTGCAAAGACGTGTTCGCCGTACCAGATACTCTATGTAAGTGCTATCTCAACAGGAAGCCGATAATCTAATCCGAAGTTTTTTCAATTCTTTTCGAAGAGTTTATCTATTTACGCGTAAATGGAAATACTGCTGTTTTCTATTTTCGTCCCAATTTATCCTTCGGAGTCATTCACCCTCGGCGTGCACACGCACACTATGGCTATACGTCCTGCGAATTTTATCGCGGGTAAAAAGGGTAATTCTTTTTTGTTCTATTTACCGCGATATTTGATGTGAGTATCCATTTCGTATATTCAAAATTCGTGTAGCTTAATGATACAGCACTTTGTAGTTGTCGGCAAATTTCACGAGATCGTCGAATCCTAGCTAATAAAAAAAGAAAATTTCTCCAACGCATAAAACTCGAACGTGGCGTATGTACTGTATATTATATACGTGTTCGATATTCAAACAATTTGGAAAATTGACTTTTTCTATACTTAGTTTTACAGCTCTTGCAGAGTACCGAATTCACGCGAGCCTTATCGCATAAGCGCTAGTGAAATTTTAATAAATTTCATTTTCTTATTTACTCGCACAGTACATAACTGATGGAATCCGCTGTCGAAGGTGTTTCGATTTTATGATGTACAACGAGGTATAAAAATTTTCTACTCTTCATTGTAAATTCATTTGTCGAACGAAATGTTACACTTTTGATAGGTTACATCCGGTGCTCGCGCATGATTTTCAATACCTCTAAAACATACACGAACCTGTAACCTGAAAGAATCCCTGGAGGATGAAACGCTCTCGGAAGAAGGAATCGAATTCTAAGCTCAACAAACAACGCGATGACATAAGATAAAGACTTTTTTGCACGAACGTCACTCATACATTTCGCTGTATGTAAATTATGCGTAGATTCCAAAAGACACTTGTCAAGTATACACGCTGTATCATATTTTGAAAATGACAACGCGTATTGCAATATTCATCGCGGACGAGACGTGAGCTTCCGAAAATTTTTTGATTATTAGCCGAGTTTATACGCTCGTATTTCTCACGCTTTTGGTCCCTGTCACGCGAATCATGAAAAAAAGCAATGAACGACGCATGCCGGATAATGGAACTTATTTAGGTATAGAATGGAACTGTTTTTGGACATTTTCGACGTTGCGACGCGTTCTATAATGCTAGTGAAAGCGGCCGTGAAATGTCATTGCCGGCTTGATATGACCGCCGGAGACACGAATAAAAAATTTTACGACCCTCCTTTTTCGTTCGATTGACTGATGTGTTTGGTATCTTAATGGCCGACCAAAGTTGAGTATATACGTAAAATAAACGAAATACGGATTTCCTTTTTACTTTAATTCGACCGAAGGATTAGGTAAGGTACAGCATTCTGTCGGACGATAAAGTCAGGAGAGAGGAAGCTTAATTGTAAGTGCCTGTTTTTTGGACACACTAGCATCGGTCGTAAAATGTTGGCTTTCTCGTGAATAAAATTCAGTGATTGAGACTCCCACATTGAAAGTTTACATCATAAACGGAGTTCTGATCGCCACTGAAGTATGCAAAGAGTAGTAAAGTAAGTCACCGTTTCTTGATATTTCCTGTTCTGTATTTATCGAACAATGTTCTCTCGTCCTACTGACTCTCTTTCTCTCCTGGATTGAACACTTCTTCTTAGTGGTCAATTCCGACTTATTTATTAAGAGAAAGGAACGTACATTTTAGTGCGAAAAAAGTTCAGTGAATTCCTAGCTATGTGCGCGCACGCATAGTAGGTAGGAGTCGAGACTCCATATCTTCCACCCCCACTATGAAATTTTAGATTGATGTCGTTGTCGTCGTAACGACTAGATTTGGAAAGTAGATCTTAGATCAAGAATGTCTGTTTTAGCAATCTCTTTATCTCAGCTGCGAAAGTAGAAGTTCTTATAAATATTCACCGCGAAGTTTAGCAAGTGGATCGGCATCGAGATTAAGTTCTCCAGGTCTTGCGGTGTATGACCTAGCACATCCGTTCATCAATGTCACACTATACTAATACTAGACTATACTAGGCCCATAGAGTAAACAGAGGTCGTCTAATCGCACCCAAAACATGGGCATCATCCAAATTCGTAGTTTAGGGTTCGCCTAACGTAGTTAACCGAGCGGTGAATCTGCAACACTCAACAATTTGCGTTGTCTACAGCTGTATAAGCAGAGCTTGACGGCTACTCAACGCGTTAGGCGAACCTAAACTACGAATTTGGATGATGCCCGTATCCGTTAATGTTATGAGCATAGCGAAAACGACCTCTGTTCACTCTGTGACTAGGCCTAAACTAGGCTCAGTATACCTTGCACTAGGTTATACTAGGCTTTTATCAAAAGAGAGGAATGTTGATGATATCAAAACCTAATGACGTCACAGGTGTTGATGACGTTACTGGCAATATCAAGGTGTGACGTTAAAAGCTAATGACGTTTTCAGCATACAGTATATTAGGTTACAATAGCTTTAAACACTGCCCATGCTAAGCAATACCATCTTTAAACTAAGTCTATGGCATATGTACGTGAAAGAATATCGGCTGATCGTTTACCGGTGCTCTAAGTCTTTCCGGCATTCCGTTTTCCCGATATCTCAACCCACGTACAAAATGTGAAATCAATTGACAACTATCTACTACTATTTTCTATCTTATCCTGTCTGCGAGTATCGATGCACCAACACGAAAATTCGTGAGAACAGTAAAGTTTTCTTACAATATCTCCCCCCTTAGGAGGGTCGCCACAGGAAAGAGTGTCGGGCTAATTGTATTGGCGGAAATAGACCCGGGATTTCGGGGGGGCTGTGGCCCCATGAAATAAATTTTCCGTACACAAAGTTTGATTTTTACCCTGTCTTTCAAAAATTTTGAGGGGGTTAATTCTGATTTTGGGGGGGCTTAGCCCCCCCAAGCCCCCCTATTTCCGACAATTCTAATTGTTTACCGAGCTGATTGTTTACCAGTTTTCTATCCGGCATTCCATTTCCCTCGGCATTCCGTTTTCCCCGGCACCAAATTCCGATTGGCGTAAGGTCAATTGATTTGTATGAATATTGGCTGATCGTTTACCGGTGCTTTAAGTCTTTCCGGCATTCCGTTTTCCCGATATCTTAAAGCACGTATAAAACGTGAAATCAATTAACAACTATTTACTAGGTATTTTCTATCTAACTACCAAACCTGTCTGCGAGTATCGATGCAACGCTACCAACACTTTTAGCATATCATGTACTATAGGATTACACTAGGCTTCTGTCAAAAGAGAGGAATGTTCATGTAGTCATGGGACGCCACAGGCAATATCAAGCTCATCACGTCACAAACTCATGACGTCACGAGAAGGTTCAAATTTGTCGATGTTTTTACTGTGCCTTCCGCTATTGAAAATTCGCAAGTTTGGGACCGGGTTCCTCTTCTTTTTAATGCGTTCATCGGTACCCCAGCTGTTTGTTGAAAATCCTCGAATCCACTTATACTATAGACTAAGAGTGGGGGCAAACGAGCGCAGCGAGAGTATCCCTAAAAGCCAGTTAGCTTAATATACCAGATCAAGAATGAGTTCCCGAACGCTAATAAAGCTAATTAGTTTGAAATAATGTATGGAAACGAATGAGCGGAAGCAAGTCTAATATACAAGCGATACATCGATACAAACGAAATCGATAATCTCCCAAAGACAGGCTTAATTAGGCTATACTAGCTTTAGAATAGGCCTATGTTATATTCATACTACGCTATGCTTGGCTTAAACTAGGCTTAGCATACAATGTACTAAATTATGCTAGGCTTCTGCCTATTTCCCTTCGATGGACTTGGAATCCTCGACCTAATCCAGAAATTTGCGAATTTGAGAGAGAAAGAAGAATGGTATGACGTCACAAAGAGGTTTAAACTGGCCAACGCCTTTACTGCGCCTTTATTCGCTATCGAAAATTATCTTATTTGGACTGATAGCTGGATCGAGCGACTACAAAAAGACATTAAAAATGATCTTCCACCAGAGCCATTTTGTAACACCATTTTTTGTTTGCGTGGTGGTGGAGAGAAGAGATGGATGCTCTTTCATTTCCAGTTTAAGAGCCACCTCTGCTGAAGTGGTCTGTAAGTGGTGCACCCTTCAATAGTTTCGGTCATGAGTCTCGTCTGCAATCTATCGGTTGTCAAAATTCTCTTTTTACTTGATCGTTGTCTATTTTTTTAAAGAAAATCCGCTATATCTGATTTATTGAAGGAGGTGGAAGGGGGAGGATTCTGAGAAAACTTTCAATTCTGATCTTATAATGACGTCATCAATGACCCTGACTTTAACTAAGGGCTGAAAAAGATTTCGCGGTACCATCCTCTATAGAGGGAATTTGAAAAAAGTTTGAGCTCTGAACCTCAGTGGAAATGGAAAAAGTCGGCTCCTCGACAAAATTAAACGAAGAGCGCAGAGTACCTGTTCTATGGATCGAATTAGTGTTGGTATTGGGAATTCGAAGTTGCTCTATTTTATGGCACGAAAGTCAAGATTTTTCAAAGTCCCCTGCCGTAATATTATTATGATGGGAGGAAACTCGAGAAAAATGTCGACTTTCGACCCTGCGACTTCACGATCTGATGACGTTATAGGTCAATTTTCGCCGAAAATCACGCGGTGCGCTATGAATTTATCAGGATAACCCTCCATAGAGCACGTTTCATGTTGAAATTTCAAGCTGTAACCCTATATGCTAGGTGGTAGCAATGGGGACTGCTAACGCCCTGTACCGTTATGTTGCGTCAAATGAAGAAAATCTCATTGTGAGCGTAGAGGTTGGTAGCGAGGAAAACGGGGAACCATTCACAACTATTTGGTGATTTGACTGATGATCTTACGGATACTTAATTGTCTCATTAACACGTCGTTACAGTCAATATCCTCGATCTGTAGTGGAGGGTTAGAATGGAATATTGGGCTGAACATAAGTTAGGCTTCTGAAATCTCTAAGTGGTTCAGTATAGGCTTTTATACTGCTGTATGTAGGCTTATATTGAGCCTGGTTTCATGAAGGCTGATAGTAGGCCTAGTATAGTTTAGTATACTGTACCTGTCCAGCATATCGAAGGCTAAGGAGTAATCCCAATTCTGAAATCTGCAAGTATGAGGTCATCAGCTGTGAACCGATGGCTTAGAAGAGAGACTTGGGCAGCATTTCTATTAGACCACGTTATAATGGAGATTGTTGGGAGGCTCACGAGCGGATTAGTGATTTCGAGAACAAAAGAGAGTAAACTCTTCCGAAGAAAATTAGGATGCCGTTGCAGGTTTTGCAACGGCGAGTGGGGAACCCGCAAGACCCTTATACCCTTGCAGAAGACCTAGCCCTCTCAATGAGGCTGAAAATATGCAACAACATAAAACTCAAAACGCCCTTTTAAGGTACTCCATGAAACCGGTTCTCTGCCTCCCCTTGTCCCTCCTATCATCTTAGCTTCGAGAATAGAAATTTTTCTAATCCTCCTCCCATCATATATTATAGCTCAAGAGTCGACATTTTTCCAAGTCCCTCCTCTCCGTGACGTCATCAACGCCAGACCGCTCGTGCCCGCGCTTGCGCTAACGGACGAAAATTTCCTGAAAGTGCCCCCAATAAAAAGGATAGCGATAGCGAGTTCCCCGTTAAAAGAAATTAGATGTCATTGTAGGACTGCAATGGCAGCGGGGAACCCGCTGTCCCGAGTCCCCTAGAGCCAGAAGTTTTTCCAAGTCCTCAAAATCATGACGTGACAACATGAACGCGCTGCAATTTCAAGGAAGCCGTCGTCTTCCTAAGTCCCCCTCCTATCATATATAGCTCGGAGGTAGGAATTTTTCCAAGTCCCCTTCCTATCATAATACGGCTAAAGGGTCGAAATTTTCCCAAGACCCCCTCCCCTCTCCGTGACGTCATCAACCTCGCTCGCGCTCGCGGACGAAAATTTCCTGGAAGTATCCCCTAGCAAAAGGGATAGCGGGTTCCCCGCTAAAAAGAGAGAATGCGCCGAAGCCGTGTTGGTGACGTCACAGGCAGCCCTCATGAATGGTTAAGACGTTACGAGCTAATTTACTAAGGTTGATATCCACATGGAGGCCAACTAGACTTCTGTGAGAAAAATCCATGAACTAAAGTATAGGCGCGGCCTCAAGATATAAAGATATTAAACATGATATTTTATTTATTTAGCTCCGAAATTTGTCTTTTTTTCTCTCAATTATTTTGTTGTATTGAAGAATTATCAGTTTTTTATGCGTGAAGCACTCTATATAAATTAAGATTAAAAACCACTTTGTGGGGCCTAATGCCAAATTGGTTTTTGATCGTCATTTGTTGTAGGATTAAAAATCCAGGAATCAGGGGGTAGGGTTAAGATATGAAATTTAGTGGCATCGGAAATCGCATTGAAAAATCTTTCTTGAAATACGTATTTCCAAAGAGCAATTTTTGTATCAAAACTTTCTCGGGTTCGTTCTCTGTGTCGAGACGCTAGAAACAGTAGCACATGATTACAATTGTGATACCAATTAATGTGAATCCTTCCTCGAAATAAAGACTAATATCGTGTTTCTTTCCGTTTTTTCTTCCTATATCATCCGTGAGAAAAGAAAGTTGAACGAATTTTTAATGTGTAGAGGTACTCCTGGTTACATCGTAATATTGTTACGCACTGTTATCCTTGATTTGGCAACGCTCTGCTCGGTACAATGTTCTCCCTCCGATTAAAATTTTATGGCAAAAACAGTGCGGCTACAAGATTCTAGAAATTGGTTTTACGCACTGAAAGTACCCTCGACTAGAGTATATTGCCGAAGCGCAGACCCGCGCGTGTAAAGTTCCAACGCTAGGCCTTTTTCTTTCAAAAAAAAAAAACATCAAAAAGATTGAAATTTTTCTCGCCTCTGTGTATGATATAAAAGTCTATAATTTATTTAAAATCGGTGTTACCTCTCGTATGTAAATGAAAGGACAGGAAGTACGTGTTTTCATTTAAAGCAATCTCGTGCGAATTCTCTCGAACGGTATCCGGTACAGGGTTGATTACGATATTTTCGACATCTTCGACACCATAAACCCTGCTCATTTCTCTTCTTCCTATTTTCAATTTGGTAGAGCGATGTAATAAACTTTCACCGTCTTCAGGCCTAAGAGGTGGACCATTTCACATTTATTGCGTACGAAATTTTCGAAAAAATATCTCACTCTTCCTTTCTGAAAAAGTAAAAACTGTCCCGACAAATAAGTATATACATTTGAGGAGATAACTTCATTTTGGCAGGAGACCTCGCGACAATCTTGTAACTCGCTAGATACTGTGCGTTGTACAAAAAAAAAAAAAAGAAGAAAATAAAGATAGGAAAAATGAAGGTCCGATGTTCGTGACGAAAGTGCTAGTCGCATCAGGGAGGGATAGAGAAAAAAAGGTGCTGATGGCTATACTTATTTATTTCAGTCAAAAATGTTGTTTTGCAGTTTTTGAAAGTCGCCGCGCAGTCAACACATTCTAGGTAAAGCGTGTAACGTGTACCAGAAAAGCCGAAGACGAGACTTTTACAGCGTATAATCAATCTTACGCCGGTTATTGCAAACCAAAAGCGAGGGTCTAATGGTTACATACCGCGTGTATGTACGGAGGACTTATTTTTTATCCTACACGTATACGAAAATATGATGGGTTTTCTCGTCGTTCCGCGAGTAGGGAGAAAAAAAATTCTCCCGTAACGCGACGACATCCCTTTCAATCAAGGTCAAACTTTAACGTACCGTGTATGCCGGCCAGGTCATAAAAATACGATGGTAAATTACGAATATAATTTTTGTTTAGCATAATATTCTGCTCCGTAAGAACATTCATCAATTTTAACGCCGAAGATTGCAATATTTGAAAAAAGTCATAGAAACCGTGTGTGAAAAGTTGAAAGTAATACAATATTAGAGGTGCTCATTCGACAGTCCATGCTATTTTTGGTAGACTAAAATCGTATCAAGATACAACAGTCTAGGTTAGCGAATGACAGCTATTTTCAAACTTCAGAAGACCAAAGTAGACTAGAGGACCACGCCCGATATTGATAAAGTCGATGGAGTCTTTGGTTAAACGTGCCTCAAAAAAATTGTATCTAAAGAATCTGTCTTGTACATAATACCAGAAGATAATTTTTATTAGTCTCACTGTTCACTTTTTTTCTTCTTTTGACATGTTCCATGTCTTTTCTCTCGCCGGACCCCGATTATGAAACTCGCGAGTACACCCCGCGTAATAATAATAAATAATTAATTAGTTAATTAATTAACTAATTAATAATTAAATAATTAAATAATTAAATAAATAAATGAATAAATAAATAATAAAATAATTAAATAATAAAATAATAAAATAATTAAATAATAAAATAATTAAATAATAAAATAATAAAATAATAAAACAATTAAATAATTAAATAAATAAATAATTAAATAATTAAATAATTAAATAAATAAATAATTAAATAATTAATATAATTAATAATTGAAAAATTTTCTAAGTCCCTCTTCCTATCATATATGGCTGGATAGTCGAAATTTTTCCAAGTCCCCTAGACTTGAATTGTCTCATACCATTCCAATACAACAGCGAGTTCGCGCTACCTCATATTTCTCATAGAAGACTTGAATTTTCTCGTATCATTCCAATACAACAGGGAGATCGCTCGTTCGCTCCACGAAAGTTGATACCTCAAAATATAGAACACCCACAATTACCTCAAAATATTTCTCATACAAGACTTATAGGACGCCAAGATAGGTAAAGGGGTAAACGAATAATATCTCACGAACACTTGACCTAGTACAAGAATTAATAATAAATAAATAAATAATATTCAATAATTAAATAATTAAATAATTGAATAATTGAATAATTAAATAATTGAATAATTAAATAATTAAATAAATAAAGGCTGGATAGTCGAAATTTTTCCAAGTCCCCTAGACTTGAATTGTCACATACCATTCCAATACAACAGCCAGACAGGGGGCGAACGAGCGGAGCGAGTTCGCGTTGCCTCATATTTCTCATAGAAGACTTATACGACGCCAAGATAGGTAAAGGGGTAAACGAATAATATCTCACGAACACTTGACCTAGTAGAAGCCTAGACTGAAATATTTCATGATGACTGATAAAATATAAAAGACATGGAACATGATTTTCATTTATTTGGCTATGCCAGAAAATTTAATAATACTACAATATGACCAAGTTACATTTTTTTTATTAACCATCATTTCTGCAGTACAAAGTCAAATTGGCGTAGATAACGATCACCGAGACGAGGTTTTTTCTTCCTTTCTCTTTTTATTCCATGTGAGGACGACATAGGTGTAGTACTAGTTTCCAAAATGAAATAACTTCGAGAAAAATTAGAGATCTTTTCACCTGTTTACCTAACCGATAACAGAGTGAGTGTACAGTGTGATTTTCTCATCGGTTACTACTGTGCAACCCTACACTCTGTGTGGCTCGCAGATGACCTGAAGGCCGCATCTAGTTTGCGAACGCGAACTATTTAAAGTATACTCTTCAGGACCTGCAAGAAAAAAGCCCGTCGTACGAAATGTACCGCATAAATAAGTACTATGCATACATTCGTATGCAGCCGACGTGTTGGTAATTTTAGGCCATCTTTTTACAAGCTCCTAACTGCATTAGGGTTATCAGGTTAGTGGAAAAATCTAAATGTATGAGAGTAATTGTGTCGCATGTGCAGCACCGCCCGTCCTCCATGGTGAAGTGGGAATTTCGTTTCCTCCAACACTGGAGTCGACTCTTTCGGGTATAACTTCTAGTCCAGTAAAATTAGCCATTGTAACAAACAATAAATGGTACAGAAGCGAAATTTGGAAAAGTTGTTGGGAACCTTCTCGTGAGTCTTTTCCCAAGTTTCCCCAACATTCCGAGTCGAGCTTTTCCCCCCAGGGGGCTGCAAAGAAGAAATTTTTTAGTTTTCCAGCTCTAATTCGCGAATAAATGATTTTAGAGGAAAAATGTTCAAATAAAAATTGTTCCTCGTAAAATTTCCTATAAAAAAGGTCTCTACATATTTTTTCTATAAATGCACTGCTACGCCGCTACAGCGCGTGACAAGTCAACATCTCTTGCTACTCCGTATGTGAGAAGGAGATCAGGTATACCACGCGACGCGAGTCACCTATTATATTGTTTTCGTTGGTACCAGTAAGTCCTAGATAGGAATTATTGTAAACAAAATAAATAATGATAAGTAAGAAAAGATTAATTTCATTTTAATCCTTTATAAACTCAAAAATTTTCAATTTTACATGCTTTTGTAACTGACTGTTTCTACTTGTAAGTATTGAAAAAGAAAAAGATTAGAAAATGGAAAATTAATTATGGTATTGATTATAAGGTGTTGATGACCTCTTGAAATAGTAGATGTAGAATCTATACCCAACCACATTAATTCGTTCCCAGGCCACCCGACGGGCAGAAACAATAACTCGCATTTTTATATGGTAGAACGCAATGTGCTGCGTAAATCAATGTTAATTATACAGAGTAGTAAGAGGTGTTCACTTTTCACGTGCTGTAGCGGCGTAAAAATGCATTTACAGAAAAAATATGTAGAGAGCTTTTTTAGAGGAAATTTTACGAGGAACAATTTTTGTTTGAACTTTTTTTCTCTAAAATCGTTTTTTTGCGAATTACAGCTAGAAAACTGAAAAATTCCTTTTTCGTACCCCCCTGAGGGAAAAGCTCCACTCGGAATGTTGGGGAAACTTGGGAAAAGACTCATGAGAAAGTTCCCAACAACTTTTCCAAGTTTCGCTTCTGTACCATTTATTGTTTTTTTCGACCTTTAAAATGGCTAATTTTACTGGACTATTCAGTGTTGGAAGAATCTCCTAGGTGAACCCCTCTTCTACTCGCCAACCGCCAGGAATGCACCCATCAACAACACAATACCTTAAATAGAGTGGACCGGTTGAAATCTCTGCTTCTTCATGCTTCTAGGGTGATCTTTCTCTCTAAGAGGGTGTTTTCGTATATTTGAGGACACCATCACTCTCGTCGATCTTTCTCTCCTTCCTGCATATCTAGTTGTGGGTAGTACACAGGTGTCGAGTAGGCCATAGCGTCGTTGTGCATTCACTTATTCCATTTTCCGTCCCATCTTCTTCTTCATGACAGTGGCTGTGAATGCAGACACCTGTTCCATACTTCTTTGGAACCTAGTATGGTGGGTACCAGGCGCTTCATCTACCCCAATCTCTCGAAGAGACCGACTAAGCTCGTCATCCCGCTCACGCCTCCAAGCTTTATACCAAAATAAGGTGTGCTGCGGTCCGTCATCTTGCCCACTTTGCCCGCTCAACTTGTACTCCTTCGAGTATGCCTCCTTTCAGTTTCCTTAACTTCTTGTGAAGGTACTTGTTGATGCAGCTATAGCTGTTGAGCACGTCTGCGTCAGGGAAAGTTTAGCTGACCACGGACTTGATTCATCCACTCGCCAAGGTCGCGTATCAACACACGGGTTGTCCATTTACCTAGCTCTTTTTGGGTAACTCTTGCTTTCCATTTTGCAAACAAGGAGCGCCTGGCATCCTGCTTGACTCGTAAAGACTCTTGAGTAGTCGTCGTCTTCTTTTTTGCTTTGAACAACACCGCTCTTTCCTGAGTCAGGAGCTCGATTGATGGTGAACCTGCGAATACGCAAAGAGCCTCCGTCTAGACAGTGTGGTAGGCACTGACACACCTCAGCGCAGCTCTTTGTTGGATCTTTACCATCTCTCTCCTTCTGTATGGTATCTTCATTGAGTCGGCCCGGATACTGGGGCACTAAATAGGAGGATCGACAAGGCGGTGCTCATCATGATCCTTCTTCTTACTTCTCTCGGTCCTCCTAGGTTCCGCATCGGGCGGCTTAGGTATACAGCGACCCTGTTCGCCCTTCCGCGCGCTGTCAATGGTACCTAAAGCTTAAGATGCCTAGGTACTTCATCCGCTTCTTGGTCTCAATTTCCACAACCTGCAGGCAAAAGGTGGGTGGACTAAACCTTCGACGGGGAGTGAAAAAATGGCTTTCGTCTCACCTTCTGCGAGTTCTAGTTCAGCCGACACGATCCAACGCGTTACTACCTGCAAGGGCCGGTTTACCCTGCTCTTCACAGCTACTGTGGTTTCGGCAGTACATACTACAAGTGTGTCATCCACATTGCAGATAATAAGCTTAACACTTGGTGGCAGCATTACCTTGAAAATCCCGTCAAATGCAACGCACCACAACAGCGGCCCAAGAACCAATCCCGCGGCACGTCACAAGTGACTGCGTGCTTTACTGTACCAGCAGATGTCTCTGCTTGGATTTCGCGACAGCTAAGATAGCTGCTGATCATCCTGAGCAGGAGTGCCATGTTCCGAGTTCATAACAACGCCAGGTCAGCAAAGTATGAGGTCGGATCTGGCGAATTAGAATCCGGGGATCAATGCGTGGTAGTCTCGTATCTGCTTCTTCGGTACCTTTGCTTCTGCTGTTAATGGCGACCCAGATGAAGGATACAGAATGGGAGATGGGCTAGCAGGTCATAAGAAGGGTCTAAATTAGTGACAAAAGTGAATGAGTTGAGTTATCGTTAAAAATTGCCCATAAAGTGGAAAATTGGTCAGACGTAATACGAAAAATGTGTTTTGCTGAAGAGAGATGGAGAGGGAGAGAGATAGGATTGATTCTAGACATCGAAACATGGTTTGGATTTCTTCTCGACAGTATGCAAAACGAACTCGCTTATTGAATTTTGAACCATCTGTGAAGTGAGTGGTGGCGCCATGATGTAAGTCTTGTAAGTATTTTTAGGAATTGGGAATAAAAAGCCGAAGTATTTGCAGATTTGAGTTAGTGTCTGACCCATAGAGGTGGGTTAGGTAAAAGGCAATGGAGCGTGTCGTATGCGAGTTAAGGATTTGCAGTAAGTAAGTCGATATTAGTATGAGTTTAAAATGTCGTAAACTGGAGACTGAAAGAGTTAAAGGGTATGAGTAAGAAGGCTGCCTCTCAGCTTAAGACGACTGTAATATAGTAGCGCGGCATCCTGACTTCTCACGATAAGAATGGCAGACGGGCGGAAAAAGGAGGCCGAGGACTTTAGGTAGAATTCCTGTGGAAAAGAACTCTCTTGTGAAACTTGAATCTGAAACCTCTTGCGTATGAGTTGGTTGCTGAATGGGCACTGGATGAGTTCATTGATCTCATTTCGATTACATAGTTTAGGTTGAGTCTTCCAGCACACTTCTCCAAGTGTTTTCAATTGATGTTTCCTCTAACCTAACCGACCATTTTCTCACCCTCAGCGTTCCGAGACCAGCATTACGGGGCACCTACATAATGAGAAACGGAAATTATATTAACGCCTTCTATTTAACGCGGGTTTGAGCGTAAGTAGCTCGCGACGCTTATAATTACTTTCAACCCGGTTAAAAGGATTTTATAATGTAGGTAATCGTAAATATCCCCCAGCCGAAATCTTTCTTTTTTACGCACGGACCCTGCGTTGGTCACTTTTTTCAGTTTATGGAAAAAATTACCGCATATAGAAGCGAAATTTAAATAATAGAAAGCTCTTTATTAATGAGGAATAGCCTATTTTTCACGAGAAGAAGAATAACGTACAGCGAAATTACGTTCATATTATTTCTGTTCCTTTTCACGATGAGATTAGGTGCGAAGATAAACTCTGATACAATTATTATCTTGAAATATAAGCACGTCTCGCGAAGACAAAAAACACTTTAGCCACCGCTCGAAAACATTATAACGTATTTACGTGCGGTGGCGCTGTAACACAAATACTACGATATTTTACGCAAAAAGAGATAGTAGATGACAACCTAACCTTTAAATAAATTATTAAATAAAAAAAAGAAAAAAAGGAGGCGAGATAGGTCCTTTTAGAAAAATGAATTCCATCGGCTTAAGTTTTCGCGGAAATAAATCAATCGTAGATTACGATGGTTAAATTAAATTGACATTTTTAGTTTAAGTTCTCGTCGCGAAGAAAAAAAATGCTAATGCTTCAATTTCGGAATGGCGGAAAATAATAATTCATCCCACAAATGCTCGGCAGACATGTAAAGTTCGGTCGAACTTTTGAGTCACAGTTCATCGTTCCTTGGGTTAATGGCCTTAATATTCAGTTGTTTTCGTGGCGTACCGATGGTAGCTTCTGTATCGTGTAATTGAAAAAAAGTTCCATCCTTTTTTCGAAGACGAGATTTGTCGAAGTGGTCTAAATCTGGATGACGACGCCAGGCAAGCATTGTTCTAAATTTGAACGAGACTATTTCGATTCTTGATTTGTTCAGTATAGTATATATGAGGTTGAATAAGATTTAGACAATTTACAAAAACGTGAGATTTATCACAAAAATAAGATAAACTGAAGGTTCTTCCTTCCATTACTCCCAGATAAATAGTGGAAGAAAAAACCCTTGGTCTACTTAATTTTTTTAAACATTTATACGACTAAGGATGAAAATTTACTAACGTAGATTCATTGTGAACTATCGAAAATTTTGGAAACTTGAATTCTCATACTTGTATTAAGAAATTTCTTCCTAATTTTTTCAAGAAGAAATTTATGAGGCCAAATTCGCAACTGACTTCCTCCGCTGCTCCTAGAGTCTTTGTCATTAACTTAGTTGATTGATTTGGTCGAGTGAAGAACCTTTGATTTCGATTCCGATAATCGATTAGAACCGATTATTTGGTAGAGATGCGTCCGAACTTTTCCTCATTCGTATATAAAGCTCGAATTTAGGAAATTTTCAAGTTCTAAATGTGGGTCAGAGTCTTGCAAGGTACTACCCCGGATACTTTTCTCTCTCATTGTTACCACGATTTACCGGAGGGACGGCTGACAAAATATTGATTTTGGTCTATTACCGCCCCTCCACAGCGGTATCAGCGCGCAGAACCTTAATGGTCTGAGGTGGGAAAATGGAAAGACTCAAAGTTCTGTATGTGAAATGACGACTGCATTGTGACGGAGTCCGACTCAGTTTTTTACGTGAACCCATGGCTGATACTGTGATTAAACCATCCGATACGCTACCTTTACGATAGCCATTGAGACCAATTTCCAGAGTACGTATTTTTAAACTACGCTTTTTTCTTAGCGTCACTGAAGTGTTTGGGGTTTTATAGAATTGATGAAACTGAGGCGATTCTTGGAAAATCCGCCATAAAAAGCCATCTAGAAAAACTAGGTCGATTGGAATGACTCTCGGAAAAACTGTTACAGTCTAGCAATGACTCTGACCTATTGAGAGAACTTGAAGAAGCATCGCCACAGTATGACGCGAGATGAGCCTCACGGTTTTTTGACTGGAATTACTTTTGGAAAAATCGTCACGGTTTTGTAACTATGACGTCACCTGCTGAAAAGACTCGCCATCAATGATTTTGACCTAATTAAGGAGTTAGGGAAGTATTTTACCAGGGGCGTAGTATGACGTCATCAGTGACCTTGATTTAATGAACCTTGTGCATATAAAAAAGGCAGGATGATACTTACGATTTCTTGACCGGCACTACTTTTTGGGAAAAACGTCACGGTTTTGTTACACTTTGGCGTCATAGACTGAAAAGACAGGGTATCAATGACTTTAATATGATGAGGGGACTTGGAAAAATATTTTCCTTGTAGGTAGTATGACTTCACTGGTGAACTTGACCTGAGGGACCGTGTATAAAGGAATCGGGATGAGTCTCGCAGTTTCTGGACCGGAACTCCTTTTGAAAGAATCATCATGCTTTTGTTTGATGTCACCGATTGAAAGACACGCCCTGAATGATTTTGACCTGAACTGGGAGAAGTACTTTATCCAGGGCTTAGTATGATGTCATAAGGGACCTTGACTCGATGGATCTTGTGTATATACAAGAGGCAGGATGTGCTCCACGGGTTTTTGACTGGAACTACTTTTGGAAAAACTGTCACACGGTTCATTGAAACGACAAACCATCAAACCATCAATGATTTTGACCTAATTGAGGAACTGAGAGAAGTATTTTACCCAGGGTGTAGGATGATGTCATCATAGTGACTATGCTCTGATGGACCTCGTGAATATAAGAAAGCAGGATGATCCTCACAGTTTTTGGACTAGCACTACTTTCGGGAAAAGAGTCACGGTTTTGTTATACTATGAGGTCATCAATAAAAACAACACGCCATCAATGACTTTGACTTAATTGGGGTACTTTCAACAAATTTTAGTTTAAGAAAGTATGACGACATCAGTGACCTTGATCTGATGAGCCATAGAGCAAGCAAGATGAGATAGTCTTAGCCTAACATCTAAATTCATAAAACAGAAAGTTTGTGTACCGGTATTTGTTTGAAGGTGGACGAATTTTTCGCGTGCAAGGATAAAATATAATTAAAAGAAACAACGAGGCTTTTCCCGCACTGTTTTTTATTAAAATGCCGTGACGTTTCGGCCCAGCTAGTGGCCTTTATCAAACGAGACTGAAGATGAGGAAAACAAGAACGTAGACTACGGGTAATACAGTACCTAGGTATGTAAGCCGTGAGTCATAAGGTGAAGGAAAACATGAAATTAAAATTTATGGATGATGAGGTTCGTTTTATTTTAACTTGCATAGTCACTATTTTCCCGAAGATACGTTTTGTTTCGATGTCTGTTAATAAATTAAAAATTGTCGCCATAATTTCAAGTGAAGGTGGACGAATTTTTCGCGTGCAAGGATAAAATATAATTAAAAGAAACAACGAGGCTTTTCCCGCACTGTTTTTTTATTAAAATGCCGTGACGTTTCGGCCCAGCTAGTGGCCTTTATCAAACGAGACTGAAGATGAGGAAAACAAGAACGTAGACTACGGGTAATACAGTACCTAGGTATGTAAGCCGTGAGTCATAAGGTGAAGGAAAACATGAACGTTCTTGTTTTCCTCATCTTCAGTCTCGTTTGATAAAGGCCACTAGCTGGGCCGAAACGTCACGGCATTTTAATAAAAAACAGTGCGGGAAAAGCCTCGTTGTTTCTTTTAATTAACGGTATTTGTTTGTTTGTTTGTCCTCTCATATCTCAAGAACCATCCAACCAATCTTTTCTCAACTTTCAGAATTTATTTTTGTTATTTAAAAATAACTTTCAAGCCATAAATACAAGTTTCAGTTCCCATAAAAAAAGTTCTTATCAAAAATTGCGTCCTTGCCATTTGCATAACTTCACAAAGAAGAACTAGATAGAGAAAACACGATGTCATTTGTATTATTCTGTCCAGTGCATTGGCAGCAACGCGAGGTCGAGAGTACGCTGTTGAGTTTTCTTTTGTTTTTTAAATTGTAACCGAGGATGAGAAAAGATACCGTAGTGGGCAAAATATCAATTTTGTGACCGAGGATGAGATAATAAGGGACCTTAGTGGGCACACGTGAATCAGGAGAACGATATCTTGGCGAGCATCCTATCCCTTGCAAGGATATCGTTCTCCTGATTTATTTTTACCCATTTATGATTGTTCTTTACATAATTTTTTACGCTCTTTCACATAGTGTAATCAGGATCGATTTTTTTGCCCACTAAGTCCTTTTTCTCATCCTCGGTCACTTTTGTTGTTGTGTATTTGTCCTATTGTTGGACATAATAAAGTACAAGATGTTGGAAGACTAAGCAGAGGTAAGAGTGAGACGTTTCATCTTTAGTTCCTCTTTCAATATTCTGTTTTGGTTTGGAATTTGAAGGAAAAGTGTAAAATTATGTCCGATAATACTGGTAGAATTCTTGATCTCATCCAGTTTTGGCTTACAAAAAATCTGAACCGAAATAGAAAGCGAAGGCATCTGTGAGTTACCAAAAGCGCTGAAGGCGACGGTAGTCACAAGCTGTCCTCTTCCTTTAACAACAACATTTCTCATCTAGCGAATTCCCAATCCCGATCCCGTATCACCACCGCAGGCCTAGCTCATGGCCGTCTCTAGTTATTGGCCGGTAGGCTGAAAAATGACAACAAAGCTAGGGACTGACGTTTACATGCACTTTTATAGGAAATAATAAAAGGATTTCAAATAATCGGTTTTATCTCAAATACAAGCCTCTATTGAAGAGAAAAAGATCAAAGTCAATCAAATAATATTTTACTGTCGTACAGAATTGAAATGCGTACAAAATCGAAGAAATTGGTCCAACATACAGCGTATGAGGTTCCTAATGTACTCTGCTAGCCTTCATATACTGAAAGCTGGGAAACGAACAAGAAGAGCGAGTGACTCCATTATGTCTCTGGAGGAGACATGTTGACTTCTGCCCTCAAGTTTTTTCTTGTTCCGTGGTCACCAGAGGCTTCGATTTCAAACGACAGACGTCAAGTTTCTCGGACGTAAAGAAATAATGGAGATTCTTCTCTTTGCGTTGTCATGCGTAAAATGGATAACATGGTCAACCGAAAAAAATGTTTAGTCTTTAAGATGCGAGAATATTGGACCATTGCCCATATTAAACCTATCGAAGACGATATCCTTCTGAAGACAGAAAACCTTTTCCTTCTTGTAGAAACAATTTTCATTATCTGACGCAATGTTCAGCATTTTTATGATATGAGACGCAATGCTAAGGTTATTGTTCAGAAAGTTATTGCCCGTTAACTCACCCCTACAACACGGCGTTGATTTTCTGAGATCTGTCGTAATTTATTTCCTCGAAAAAACACTTTTAGGACTAATATTAGTTTTTCGACTATCGCCGATATTAAAATGTTATTCTATTTCTCGAAGTTTTATTAGTGGGTACGTTGTTGTATGAAAAGTAAACCAATGAAGAATTTTATTTGGCCCACAAAAAACGTGAATAATTCGTATGGAAAGTCGTAAAAAACTAAACATTTTGGGTACTTTTAGACGCACATATCATATTGGTATTGTTTTCCTGATGCTGTAGTGAAACGGCAGAACGAATAAGAAAGAAAATTACACTAATTTGACGATAAACGACGAATTTTATAGCTTCGTTCGATTCAAATGGAAGTTGAGAATTTTTCGAATGGCTATTCTTGAAGTTCTTACCCTCGGCGAGTTCATAATACGAGTATTAAAATCGGTTTACGCTCGCGCTCTAGCCTTGTATACATTTTACTTTTTCTTTATAGTTAGGACGACGACAAATTTTCATACTTGGTGGCCATGTTCAAGTGTGTGCGTACGGCCGTAAATATTTCTCCCTACGGAGATCAATTATGGTAGTTTGTCAGTTACAGATTTATACCAACCTCTCGTAGTATAGTGAAAATTCTATCCGCCTTGCTGCTTTCTTTCAGTTCTGTTTAAATTTAAGCGCTTGCAATTTCAAAGTGTTCGCTTCTATGTGGAACAGGTGTGATATGGAAATCGCCAATATAAGGCGTAATTCATCTTCCAAAATGATGATGGAAAAATGAGTTTCAAGGCCTCCAGCTCTTAATCGAAGATCATGAGAATGAGCTTGCATTGGCTGAGAACTCGAAATTTTCGAAGGCAAGGTCACGCTTACCTTATGATAGGATCAGATTTGAAGTTCTAGCCTAGTTTATGTGCTTATAAAGGCCTTTTCGCTTGCTTTAAAGGCTAGTGCGGAATACTAGGTTACAATTATTATAATATATAAGCCCATTATACTGTTGCATGTCAGGCTGAGAAGGAGAAGACAAGTGATCAAACTAGCTTAAAGGCAGCACCTTCCTCACGTCTTAGGCTTGAGAAAATTGGCTGAAAGGAATGTACTGGGTGAGATCGGAAATAATAAGGAGAATTCGGGGGTTAATGGGTGGTAGTTTTGTGGGGGCCTTAATGGCTTCGTCTACTTTTTCGTTACTACTGATTTCGCTATGATTGGGAACCCATATGAAGGATACGGAATGGGAAATGAATGAAAGGGCTATAAGGAGATTGTGAATGCTTGAAACGGGTTTATGGGTAGAGAAAACGTTGGAAATTGCCGTAAGGTGGATAAGGGGTCTAAAATAAGGTGATGAAATTATACTTCACTATAGGAATTGGAAGATGGTTTGGATTTTGATTTTTGGGATCTAAACGGAGTTGTCATAACGATGAGAGAAAAATTTTTTAGTAATTGAATATGGAAATCGACGAGGTTATTGAATTTTGAACCGTCTGTGAAGCAAAGGGTGGTGCCGAGACCAGAGTTTAGTATTTGTAGGAAGTGGAGTTGGTCGACTGTTTGGGTAATTTACATAGTTTGAAAATTTATATTTTGGCTAGTGAATGGCCCATAGAGGTCAGGTAGATAAGATAAGAAGCAGACAGTAGAAGTTGAGAATCGTAGGAGCCCTAATGTAGAACAACGATCAGAGAACTGCGTTTTTTGTAGGAGAACAAAAGACTCCTTTCTCTGGATTGATATCTTGGTATGTAGAAATGAGAAATTGTAGGAGCCCTAATGTAGAACAACGATCAAGAGAATTGCGTGTTTAAGCGCTATTTCTTCAGTACAGTGTTGCCAACCATGGCACTTTTGTGCCAGAATTGGCACTCCTCGATTCTGCTAGCACTTTTTATGGCACATTGAAAATTAGTGGCACTCGTGACACATTTCGTATTATGTATTTCTTACACTGACTGGCTGACTACAGATTTTACATCTGCCGTACAAAGTAGAATGGACGTATCTTTAAAATAATGATCAGCAGGAAGTGTCTCTGTGTGAGTAAAGATCAGCTGATAAGAGTATTTCGCGCTCAGTCAACAACAAGAATGCACAAAACCGAAAATTTTTATTCTCGCTCGTTCTCAATGGTCTTGACTGATGAATACCGTGCTGATGAACATAAAATGCTTTATTGACCAAAGCTGACATAAATCTGCTACAATATGTACTAGGATGACTGATTTTAGCAAATAAATATTTCTATACTTGTCATTTCATCCAGAAAAATATGCGAGAGATTGCGCATAAGATAATTTTTTGGTTCTAATCAAAGATAACACTTTTTGAAATTTTTCCATTCAGCTGCATATACGTCAAAATTTGGACGTATCTACATACTAGTACAATACTAATGAATTCCTTGATGAAAGCGTGCCTGTAATAGGAAACTATCCTTGCCATCGTTTTTTTCGTTGAAAGTTGATGAAGGACATCGACTTTCAACATGGTTTTATTATTGTTTGAGAAGAAAACGATTTTTCTCGTGATCGGTGATTTGTAAATACGTCCACTCTACTTTGTAGGGCAGACATGTCTTTTACTTCATAAGAATACCAAGATAGCAATCCAGAGAAAAGAGTCTTTTGTCTTCCTACAAAAAGCCCAGTTCTCTTGATCGTTGTTCTACATTACAGCTTTTCCAATTCTCATTCTATATACCAAGATAGCAATCCAGAGAAAGGAGTCTTTGATCGTTGTTCTACATTACAGCTTTTCCAATTCTCACTTCTATATACCAAGATAGCAATCCAGAGGAAGGAATCTTTTGTTCTCCCACAAAAAACGCAGTTCTCTTGATCGTTGTTCTACACCTCCAATTCTCATTTCCATATACCAAGATGGCAATCCAGAGAAAGGAGTTTTTTGTTCTGCTACAAAAAACCCAGTTCTCTTGATCGTTGTTCTACATTAGGGCTGCTACAATTCTCATTTCTATATACCAAGATACCAATCCAGAGAAAAGAGTCTTTTGTCTTCCTACAAAAAACCCAGTTCTCTTGATCGTTGTTCTACATTAGGGCTGCTACAATTCTCATTTCTATATACCAAGATACCAATCCAGAGAAAAGAGTCTTGTCTTCCTACAAAAAACCCAGTTCTCTTGATCGTTGTTCTATACTACAGCTTTTCCAATTCTCATTCTATACCAAGATAGCAATCCAGAGAAAGGAGTCTTTTGTTCTCCTACAAAAAACCCAGTTCTCTTGATCGTTGTTCTACACCTCCAATTCTCATTTCCATATACCAAGATGGCAATCCAGAGAAAGGAGTCTTTTGTTCTCCTACAAAAAACCCAGTTCTCTTGATCGTTGTTCTACATTAGGGCTGCTACAATTCTCATTTCTATATACCAAGATACCAATCCAGAGAAAAGAGTCTTTTGTCTTCCTACAAAAAACCCAGTTCTCTTGATCGTTGTTCTACATTAGGGCTGCTACAATTCTCATTTCTATATACCAAGATACCAATCCAGAGAAAAGAGTCTTTTGTCTTCCTACAAAAAACCCAGTTCTCTTGATCGTTGTTCTATACTACAGCTTTTCCAATTCTCATTCTATACCAAGATAGCAATCCAGAGAAAGGAGTCTTTTGTTCTCCTACAAAAAACCCAGTTCTCTTGATCGTTGTTCTACATTACAGCTTTTCCAATTCTCATTCTATATACCAAGATAGCAATCCAGAGAAAGGAGTCTTTTGTTCTCCTACAAAAAACCCAGTTCTCTTGATCGTTGTTCTACATTACAGCTTTTCCAATTCTCATTTCTATACACCAAGATAGCAATCCAGAGGAAGGAATCTTTTGTTCTCCTACAAAAAATGCAGTTCTCTTGATCGTTGTTCTACACCTCCAATTCTCATTTCCATATACCAAGATAGCAATCCAGAGAAAGGAGTCTTTTGTTCGGGTTTCTCCTCTCGTTCAATCACAAGTCTGGATAATTTTTTGCTGTGAAAAGTGATTACTTTGTTCAAGAGGCTGGCTTCCTTCCTTATTGCCTTTGCAATCTTCATCTGTTCTCAGAGTTTTATTCTCCGTGTGCGATTCTCTATGTGTAGGACTTTGAATATTCCTTCACCATTGTGCTATTCTTTGTTACCGTGTTTACCAAACAGTGATCTCCCATCTCCTTTCATCATCAATGTTTCGTGCTCCTCCTACCTGATCTTAAACTTTCTGCCAGTCTCACCGATTTAAATACCTTCTCACTGCTCACAACTGCCCTCGTATGTGAGGAATGTAGAATTTTGAATCTTTATGCGAAGTTGATAGAAGTGAAAAGGAGGCCAAGGACTTTCATTGTTTTAGTAAGTGGAATTTAGATGGAGTTGAAAGCAAAAATGTTTTTCCAACAATAGTGACATTTTCAAGCCTTTCAAGATCTATCTCATGGAAAAGGGTGTAAAAATGACATACAAAAAAAAATATCTGCTAACGCTCGATTACCATAAATATGAACACGTTGTATTAATAATTGGCACACGTCGTTCTTCTGACGACCTTAATAAATTGATATTGATTACTAAATAGATTGATTTTCAGTTGTTGTGAGGCTGAAAATTTGATGTTCAAACGCGAGACTTCGAATCTCCGTCATACAGTACGTCGATTAGAATGAAAAATTACGCTTGACGTAAATTAAAGTTTAATAATCTGGAAATATAACCGTCAAATTAAACTAACATATTACCTACACTCTATGTTTGATATGGACTACACGTAGCGCTACCGAGACGCCCCCGAACAATATGATACATCGAACGGCGGACGAAAAAGTGGAGTATAGAGGGTAACATACTCCCAAAATGTACTCTCGTACTAGTATATTACTAACAAATGGCTTAGAAAATGTTTTTATAAAGAGCAACGACGATAGATGAAAAAAGCAGGCGAAGTATTGGCGTTGAAAAACGAGAAAATGCTCTTAAAGGCGCACCATTTTGCTCGCATAAAATCTATGCAAATAGAGCTCATAACACGAGGCAAAACGACATCCAGGCAATTCACACAAGATTTACCTCCTTTCCGCAAATGATTTTTCACTCGTGACGCCGTATCAATATACAACTACCTATGATTGTTCTGAAGGAAATTTATTGTCGTGAAACTAAATTTAGATCACATTATACCGGATTAGGTCTACGCGCTCTATTTTACTGCGTACCGAAAAAGTCACGAAAGACCACTCGATTGGAGTTCCATTCGTCAAACCGGACGGCTCTGATGCGAATTTCAAGTCTCGATGATAGCATCTTTTCCTCGTCAAAAAGAGAAACGAAGACAACGAGAATGAAAACTAATCGTAAGGCTAGGCTTCGTCCTGTTGTATTAAACTTCACTCGTGCGAAAAAGTTTCTAGAAAACCAATTATCTTTTTCTGTCAGCGGTGAAGATGACTTTTTACGATCGAAGTTCAGCAGTCATTTAATTCGAGACACGGAATATTTCCGTCTCAGACTGCTCGCCATCTTTCTCGTTTCCTGCTAGTTTACAGAGGCAGGTGATATTTGTGCTTCGTATGTTATACGCAATCAATTTCGCCGACTGTCGCAGGCAGTCGTGCGCCCAATGGTGGTCTCATCGCGACCAGAGGATGAATTACATATTATAAAAATAATACAACATCAGTTCGCTGTGCGACGATATCTTAAAAATGCTGCGTACGTCTTTTAGAAAAACGGAGCGGAGACAGAATGACGATGACGAGACTAAGGAGTAATGGGTAGGCAACACAGACAGAACGGGGGTATTGCCATCGTCTAACGACTTTCTAGTTGGGTATAATTTCAGTTGGAAATAGCAAGTCGCCCTTCTTTTCGTATTGTTTTCGTTTCGCTTCATTTCTTGAGAGCTTTTTTATACGACGAGAATACGAGCGAGTGCACAGTAACCAGATATAAGGTACCCCCTCCGTACGAGCGAACGTTTACTAAGTAAAATTAAGTAAAAAAATACAGCCGCGAAAGTTGAGAACAAGGAAATTATAGGATGCATAAAATGCGAGCGTGGAGACGCGCCACTCGCCGGGATTATATAACTTATACGTAATTGGTTTTTCACATTCGCGTTTGTTTGTATATGAAATTTTCGAAACGGGGGTATACAAAATTTCTGCAAATTGACTCGAAAACTGGCCAATATTTCACGTCAAGTGCGAACGAGGGAGTTGTACTCCGCGTAGCGAAGAACGCGTTATGAAAGTTCGTTATGTGAGGTAGGCAAAATGACGACAGAACAAGAGAGATCGTCGTCTGGGCTTGTAAGATAAGGTAAGTAAGCGTTATTTAAAAGTGAGAGCAAAAACTTGCTGTACATAGAGCGTCTTCATGACATTATATTACGGCAGCGTACTAAAAAAAACGAGTATAGAAGCTAAAATTACCGGTAATTCACTTTATCTCGGTGATTTTGTGTCATAATCAGCCTATATACGCATACAATCGGAGAGAATTTTCACTTCGTTATAATCCACCTATTTTCGGTAAGGTAAATTTAGTTGTGATTTTGAAGCCTTTTTTCTTGGTTGTTGTATATCGCCGAACACACGGGAAATCACTTTCTTGAATAATACATTATACTAGACAAATTTTCGCGACCTTATTTAAATTTGAATACCTTTTTAGAACCTCGAGTCTTATCCAAAAAGAAAATGCAGCACAGAGAGTTTGAGGCGGTTAATTAAATTCACCACATTTGAAAGACGCGGGCGCTTCTCTGAGGCCAAGGATGCACCTCTAATTCAGTACGAGCGATTGGCAGCACTGATAACAGTAAAAGAAAACGCCATAATTCTATAGTAGACGTAAGGCAAATTGCCAAAGAAATGTCTATCTAAAATTTCAAATTTGATATGAAATTGTCTCAAAAAACAGCACTGATAACAACTGAAAAAGCGCCAAGAGTTTTGTGGTGAGCGTTATGGGAAAGTTGCCAAAAAAAAATCCATCATTCTGAAATTGAAGACCTTTCTGTCAAGAGGGCGTTTGTCCCACAAGAAATACATTGAGCGGACGCCCTTTTGGCAGAAAGGTCCTCAATTGTCAATTTGATGTTAAATCTCTACGGTTTGCAGCACTGATAACAATATTGAAAAATTCATTGGTGGGTTCTTTCAGCGAATCATCAAAAAAATGTGTCCATCTAAAATCGTCTATTTGGTGTAAAATCACCACCACCCCTTCTGTTTTCGCTGGTTCACTTCAGTTGGGTGAACATCCTCAACAGAGGTACTTTTACGAGGGAAAGGGGTTCAGAAACATCCCCCCCTAAAATCTAAAAAATAATAGGAAAAAAGTAAATTCAGGGAATAGCTCGTTTTTTTTTTTTTTTTTTTTTTTTTCTTGCTTGTCAAATATCGAAACGAAAAAGTCAATTTCCCTCCCAAAATTATCTTCTAAATCCTCTCATACCTCTAGAATATAAACAATACGAACATATTTTTGATAAAGCTCCAGAATTGATTGAAATTTGATCAAGTGAAGGTTCAGTAATGCACCAACAAAATATAAATGTTCTTCAGTGAGAAAATTTTTTCGAATAGAGAAAAGAATCGTTTATTCTGAAAAAAAAAAAAAAAAAAAAAACAATTGTCAGAACTTGGAAAATTTTCTCATTTTCCAACAAGTAAAGAAACAAAGAGAAAATACAAGAGACAAAATGAAATTTTTGCGACATTGTCCGCTTCGCACTGCACTTCGCATTTTTCCTTCGATACTTTAACCTTTCGATAATGTGTTACAAATTCAAACATTTATCATCATGCCCGTTGTTAGTGTCAGTATAGTATATTTTTGTTTTACCAGTGTTTACCAAAGCTATTTCGAGTTTCGAAACGTTATCTCTCAGTTTCCTCTTCATATATTGGTTTTATTCTTCGTCGTTTTCCCTTCCTTTTTCTCACTAAAGCAAAATCCGTAACGTCTAGAGAATCCAATCGTTCATTCATTGTATGTCTGTAGAAAATGACGACTGTCTCCGGAGATAGGAAAACGTTGTACGCACGTAAAGCGTTTACAAAATCCCTGAAAACATACGTCAGGGTCTCATCATTATGATATGCCACACTTCACTTTGAATAAGAACGAGCTGGTACTGATTTTTTTTTTGTACACCTTCTCATTCGGCACGTAAAGTATAGGGATATTGTAACGTGCTTAGATTGATATACACGGTTTTTTGGTAGATTTCTAAAGGGCAGTTGCTTATTTATTCTCGACAATGTTACCTCTTCGATATTCAGTTTAACAATCGAATATTTTCTGTAAAAAATTCGCGAACTACTTAGCTTTCAAGTTACGTACCTATACATACTAGCTCTCCGTTTCATTCCTTTTTCATTCACAGAATAAGTACCACCTATGTACACCCATATCTCACAATAGTAAAATATTGATTTCGATTTTGAATGTAGATAAGTAACTCGCAGAATGTAAGTTTTTTGCCACTTTTACAGCTTCCTTGTATCCGGAAAATTTTTCTAGTTTCCAATTAAAAACGCACCCTCCATTTGAACTGGAGCGATCTCAATGTACCGTGTAGCTAAATGAAGAAAATACTTTCTTTTTTTTCCTTATTTCTTCCCAAGAAAAAGAAAGAAAATCGATTGATTACGGATGAGTTATGTGCCGATACTACGATCCGGACTAAAAATTCTACATCATGACTTATTTCGTTTTATAGATTCTCATAATTAAAGTTTTTTCAATAGACTTGTAAACCGTTAATTGAAAGGTCGGTTCAACTGCTAAGAACTGGATTTCAAAATAAGTACAATATTGTGACGATATAGAAATTCATTATCTGCAAAAATATGTGTCAGCAATCGTAGGTGCATGTGGAATGTGCTGTATTTCTATTCACGCGAGTAATATCGTACATGTTGATCAAATGACGCCGTTTACATTTTTTAGAGAAATATATATTTTCAACCATTTCTTCCAATATTACCTACACACCTATGTAACAAAAATTCTGTCGGCGTATTCCCGCATCAGTGAATTGAATCACCCAGACAAACAAATTCGTTTTATAATTATCATTTTCTTTCAAACAATCGTTCTACATGAATTGAGATTCTTCACCCAAAAAGCACAAAAATGAATGAAATCTAATTCTTTGAATAAAATAACTTACCGTGTACTTGCTGTTCTTGATTTTATAAGTGCTTACACAATAGTGCAAAATTCTGCATCGTCAAATCTCCCGTGTGAATATATTTTTAAAATTTTACTCAATTTTATCTTTCATCTTTACCAGTAAGTAACAAATATTGTGAGTAATTGAACAGAATTGATAACATTAAGGATAGAATGTACTCGAATGTAAGTAGAAGGAAAATATAATATATAAGTACCTAAGAATGAAATTAGGTTCATATAAATAAAAAAAAAAAAAAAAAAGAAAGTAAAATGAAACAAAACAAAGTAATATAGGTACCCACCAGCCGCACTGAGACTTCTGTTATAGGCCTATCTCTTCAATTTTCCATAAAAAATGCAATATTTTAGTTTCACAATAAGTTATCATGAAAATTAGTTTGAACGCGGTAACTTGATGTTTAATAGAATAGAATCAAAGGTTAATTGTGTTGTATTACTTCTTATTAAAAAAAAAACAAGTTCACCTCCTGAGCATGGCCATGTCTTGAGTCTTGATGTTGAACAAGACAAGTAAAGCTTTGCTCCACAACACGTCAAAAAAAAAACAACTGTAGCGCTCCAAGTAAAATGATTTTTATTTTTGAAACATCTCTCTGGATTCCGAACAGTTTGAGTGTTACAACTTTTGGAAAAAGAGATCTCTTGTTCACCTGCAATGAACCCTATTCTCTGATTTATTAGCTTGTTGCTTAGACGGCTTTCACCTTGGCTTTCACGATAGGCAAGGACTCCGTTCATCGTGCTCCGCAATCCAATATACTCTGTTCACATTAAGGAAGGATAGAAATATGACCTTGAGAACGGAACGGTAGATTAAAATTACCCGGAGCGTTCTGTTCTCGAGATCATATTTCTATCCTTCCTTAATGTGAACAGAGTTGTCCTTAACACTGTCTGCCGTACAACATTGAATAAATGACGTATACGCAGATAATGAATACGAGGAAAAGAGGTTATAGGTACACTTGATTTAGCCTCTTTTTCTCGTATTCATTATTTGCATATACGTCAATTCAACTTTGTGCGGCAGCTGTACGATCTGTGCATCTACTATATTCTTTGTACTAGCCGCTTGCGGCGCGCCTTTGGCGCGCCTGGCGGCTAGGCCTGCGGCGCCAGACAGGCTCGCGCTTTGCGCTCGCTGGTTTGTTTATTAGTTTTGTCATGACGGACTCGCGCTTCGCGCTCGCAAAGAGCACGCCGCCAACGGACTATCACTCACTGAAAGATACCTACTACCTACGCGACAGAGCAGATTTTTATACTTCATGAGAGCTCATAACGTTTGAACTTTCAATAGTCAAATATGTATTCCCATTTGCCATCTGGTTCACTGTTCCCACCAGTACACACACACACACACACACACACACACACACACACACACACACACACACACACACACACACACACACACACACACACACAATTCCAAACTCAACCAACAAACAGCCCGCTGGCATGGGTAAAGGCTAATTTTGTCCTAGCTCTGTCAAGACCAAGGTGTGGGTTTCTGACCATCATCTTCTAATATATAAAGCAGAAAGTTTGTCTGTCTGTCCGTCCTCCTGTCCGTTTATAACTCGAGAACTACTGGGCCGATCGCTTTCTAACTTTCAGGATATATTGTCCTCATCCCAGAGCAGCACATAGACTCATAAAAATAAAAATTTGACGGGGAGGTGCTGAGTAATTTCAAAAAAGGGCGAAAACAATGACTTTTTTCAATATAAAGGAAAGACGGGCATTATCGAGTACTGAAACTGCTTTGCGCTGTACGTTAGACCTACGCGCGTTGAGTGGCGCCGTTTCGAAAATTGAATTATTGTGATAACTCGAGTATAACTCATTTTTATGAAAAATTGAAGAGAACAAAAATTGTAGCCCCTGTAATTTCCTTTCGAATGAGCCCGGTTCCAGATTTTTAGGAGGAAATTTTGTGACTACAGTATTCGCTGTACTTCCATACCAAGTAAGTTATTTTAATCACAGTTTTAAAAACACCTACATAAAGGATTTTACATCCGGTATCTCAAACAAGAACCAATGTATAGACACGGTGCGCACTGCCGTATGGGCTAGCGGAAATGACCCTTTTTTTTACCTGTTGTCGGTGTGTCTTCTTAGGGACTGGCAAAATGTCGATGGATTTGTCTGTATTCTGCTGCGATACAGGCTTCACGCGTTAAGTCAGCTCTCAAGTGAATTAGTGTGTAAAAAATTTAATTTGGTGATTTTATTTTTGTGCGACTCGGAACTTTGATATTTTATAAGTACAGTCGCAGTTTTTGGTGTCTATTTTCTTATTTTTGAACTGAATAGTTGTGAATTTTGCAAAACTCTTTCCACTGTTTCTTTTTTAAAAATTCATCTGAATTCCAAGATACCTACAAAACACACATACCTATAAGATACAGATACCTATAAAACACAGATATCTACTCAATACACAGCTAGCGGTCAGGCGCGCCGGAGGCGCGTCGCCAACCGCTAGTAGTCTTATATTTTTCAGAATTTCTTCAATATGAGTCATATGGGATTTGGTATTGAGAATTCAAGGGAGCCTAGACCTAGATAAAGTAGTATAAAGATGGCCTAGACCTAGCCTAGTATAATATAGTTTGAGAGTCAACATTTTTCTCGAATCTCAAACTATGTATGATAGGTGTGGGACTTGAAAAAATTCCCATCACATAAGTTATAGCTCGAGAGTGGAAATTTTTCCAAGTCCCTCTCCTATCATATATGGCTCAATAGTCGAAATTTTTTCAATTCCCCTTCCTATCATATATGACTCGATAGTCGAAATTTTTTCTAAGTCTCCCTCCTATCATATATAGCTCGAGAGTCGAAATTTTTCCAAGTCCCTCTCCTATCATGTATGGCTCGATAGTCAAAACTTTTCCAAGTTTTTTGTTGGACGGCGGAAGGCAAATTTCTCAAAAAGCCACGCATAGAACAGGATCCCTGTTAAAATTTTTTGACTCTTGAGCTATATATGATAGAAGGGGGACTTGAAAAAATTCCTATCATATATGGCTCGAGAGTCAAAAGTTTTCTAAGTCCCTCTCGTATCATATATGGCTCGATAGTCCAAATTTTTCCAAGTTTTTTGTTGGACAGCGGACGGCAAGATTCTCAAAAAGCCCCCTATAGAACAGGTTGCCTGTTAAAACATCACTAAATATCACGACAGCCACATCTAACCACTTTCTCTGATAATAAAATCCTACTGGAACTGGATACATCGATTGATATTGATAAGTTAATTAATTAAGCGTAGATATCATTTCAAACAATCAAAGATCACGTTCTGTATTCATAATTCGAATCACGATTCTACATATTGTATTTACGCAATTGATCAAAAACTCATCGCAATTGATCAAAACCACATCGAACTACTCCTACTATTCAGATGATATTTTTCTATTTACTTTCGGGATTTGTAGATTAAATCTCATTGCGCTTCTCTTTTGATTTAAAGCATTCGAGTTCCTGAGAACCAAAACGTAAGAACCTACAAAATAATTTGAAATTTCATAATTCACAAAAAGCAGAAGCTATATGCGATCAAGTATCATCAGTACTGTCGATTAAAATATCTACCTCTTACGACATTATCGAACATTTTCTAATGTTGTTCCGCGATTTGTGAAATAAATCTCACAGGCTAGTTTTTCCTTCGATTTCGAGAATTCAAGTACCGGTACTTGCGGACTAAAACATAGGACCTACAAAATAGTCTAACGATAAGGAAAATTCATCTACCAGTATCGGATACTTGGATTGATAAATAAGTAAGAGAAGGTATCACTTCATGCGATCGAGAATCACGTTCTGTATTCATAATTCGAATCACGATTCTATATTTCTATTTCTGCAATCGATCAAGAACACAACATCAACCTATCGTACTTACTATTTTCAACCTCTTTCTCCTGTTAATGAATAATAGTTCACTTGCGCTTGTTGATCTTTTCATCCGATAGACTTCATCCACAACAGAAAGCACAAAACCTGGCCGTTCATTTCGTATTGGTTTTCTTAGGAAATTAGAATTTCAACTTCTCGCTGATCCTATTTCGTTCCAAATTTCATATAATACCAGTTATACGAAAAACCGAAGCTAGATGCGATCACAAATCAATGATACCCATTTACATCTTCCAACACTATCCTATCGAACAATTTTTAATTTTGTTTCGTTATTCTGGCTGAAAAATGAATGTCAATTGTTTCTCAGTTGTTCAGTTCAGTCCTCTTTCAATTTCGAAGTTTCGAACACAAAATAGCAGAATGATAATAATGACCTATGAATTTTGATAATAATAAACATTTTCTGAAAATATTCAGCGCATCGATGTTGTGCTGAATGATAGCCGATAGCACCCTTGCTGTCGACACGCAGGACCGAGTGAGCGCACCCCGGTGGCCACTGATCGACAGACACCACGTTCGACGGTTTGTAAACAAAACTGTGCTTTATTATATAGGATTTTCATGACGAGAAAGATGATGGGGCCCATCTTGGGAACCAGCCGGTAGCCATTATGAATTTATGATTCATGATGCTCAAGGGAAAAATCATCATTGCTGAATAGTATCAGTTGTAGTTTTGCTTTGTCACTGAGATGGATACCATATTGTACAAAAATGAAATCATTCAACAGGTACGTTATAGACTTTGGAATATAGTTTAGTTCTGCTTTAGTTCAGTCAATTTCCTTGTTTCAGCTAATTCATCCTGGCGGGTTGTTGACCCAACCTGGAGTTCACCACAGGTCATTTACCTTTAGAATAAAAAAACAGGGAAATAAAGATTTGACTTTTCATCGATCTACCGGCGCCTTACCTATTAGTAATAGAGTGAGTAATGTAAAACCGGAGATGTTGCTTTATTAATATGTTTGCGTATGTCATAACCATGGTGTAACATTCCCTGCGTTCTTTGAAAGGAGTATGCCCATCATTTTTGAGTACAATGTTGAAAAATTGTCATCAGATACTGGGGAATTGACTAACTTGTTCAACAATTAGATACCTACGAATATTTCGTATTGCCTGAATCCGTACAGTCAATTTCGACGTGAGCTGTATCATCAGATCTTTTTCGATTTCTGATCAAAATTCTAAAAATTGGTTAAAACTGTGATGTATGTGAGAAATATTCACGCTTATTTCTTTGGATAGGTACCTATATTTATTCTTTCTACGCGAAGATAAAGTCAATTGTGTTTGATTTCGAAGGTATTCGTTTTCATGAGGCGATATATTATGTTTGTCTCAAAAATGAGTTTCAGTATGTAGATACAGAGCGATCCGATTATTTCATGAGAGACGACTGTCATATGTTGTTACTGAATAGGTGATCTACAATTAGGATACATCGAAGGAAATCGAAGTGCTTCCCAGTAAGTTGGACTTATAATTTCATTTCAACCATATTTTGAAGAAACGATCTGCACTGTCAACTGAAGCTTTCTCTTATCATCAGGTGCCGTTGTAATGACGATGATTAATAATTTCGCACGCCACTGATTTAGAATTGAAAACGAAGTTCGAAGTATTTGCAGAAATCATCTGAAAATTCTGTACGTAAATTTCTATGGCTAGAGAATCGTATCACATCCTCCAATTTATGTGTTTCGAAAATCAAAACAAATCGTTGCCTGTCCGAAATAATGGTGCTTACGAAGATTTAAGGCGAAAAATTTTCTCGTTGATCATCGGTTAGTAACCTGTAAGTTAAAGGAGAGTGTTTTGTTTTTTTTTTCTTTGAAATTTCAAATTTGATACAATTATTTCATTCTATGGAGATTCTTCTTGAATCCCATCGTATTTTAATCCTCGTTTCACTAGCTAGCTGGAATTTTTACCGAAGTAAATTTCGCGTCAATTTTTCTTAATTATCCGAACTATACCTACCTGAGGAATGTGATCATTGCATGTAATCAGTCATTTAACTGAATTTCTCTAAATGAATATGTAGGTACGGTTTAGACCGTATACCTACTTATTCTGTTCATAAGTTGATACAATCTATGCTGATGAGTGCCTATCGTAGCAACCTATAAATCGCTCAAAAGAGTGAAATAGTTTTTCTATAATCCGAGACTAATTTGACTCTATAATTCGTATTCGCGCCCCCTAAAAGTGATCTCGGAGTACAATTTATTTATCTCCCGTTCCGTACGTAGATAATCGTAGAAACCACATACTTAGTTTATTTGAAATAGATGATGAAAACGAATTGTAAAAATCTCGGAAACCCATTAGGCTATATGTTTTGGGAACGCGATAAGACCTTGGTATGTACGTGGCGAAGAACTAACGAGGAAAAAAGAACCTCGAAACAGCTTTTTGAGCTAACATAATCCAACGGATGCCCTACGAACACGAGCTTTCATGTGATAAAAATTTCAGCCAGCTACTTTAAAGTCAATACACGAATTTCAATACTTGTTTTTTAAAGCACACGCATAAATTCGTTCAAGCATATACTCGAATGGTACAGTTATTTCTAAGTGATAACCGATACGAATGACTTATTATTTTCGGCTTTTTCTTGTATCCTATTGATCCAACGTACAATTTGTGCGTATAAATCTCGTACATCTGAGCGAAGTACAATTCTATGGCTATGGCTACTCCAGACAACGAGCAGAGCTAGCCGCATTTTTTTTTTTTTTTTTTTTTTCTCGCCCTAAACATCAGTTCTCCGATAAAGTTCGTATAACGCCCACGTATTAATTGACTTTTTTTTGTGTGTATGTGTGTGTGTTCTCGTTTCGTCCTTTTTTCCTGACAGCATAAAGACTGAACTTCGACGAACCGTAACTAGCAAAATATCGCACACTAAAAAACTATGATAGGCCTACTGGTTCTATAGTCAGTACAGACTATATGTGTATGCAGCGGTGATGTACGACAATAAATTTTGTTGGATACGCGGGTATTTTCTTTGCTAGTAAAAAAGAAATAATGGCCGCTCGATGCCGAGAAAATAGAACAAGAAAGAGTTTGGAATGTTGACAGTAAAAATGGTGTATACTTCATATAAACAATAATAATAAGTTTTTCATATGTGCTAGGATTCAGAGAGCACACTCGTATTTTTGGACGTTTTTTATTTCGAAAAATAGTACTTTCGATAGGTAGCTAGCTATTATGAGTTTTTTTTTTTTTTTTTTTTTGTAGGCACGCGCAGTCCTTTAAGATTTGGCCGGAAGATTATTTTTCTTTTTCGACCATCCTTATTGGATTACATAAATTCCAATGAACTAGGTATAATGTAAATTGGAACATCGGTACAAATTTCCGCGATTTATTATCTTACGATGTGAATTTCGTTTTCTCTCCGAACGAACGTTAGCGGAATTCAACATTTTCGCAGCTAATTTTTGTATCCTACAAAAAGAGCGGATGAATCGAATTTTAGAGGAAGCGGTTTTTGTTGACGTCGAGCTTCGAGTGGAATGATAATTTTTCGAAGTCATGCAAAGAGTGAGAGAGAGAGACAGAAAAGAGGAAGAGACGATGTGAAATTTAATTTTAATTTGTGGAGGAAAATTCTCCTAGGATGAATTATTTAGTGTAATTCAGTCACGTTCGTTTCATTTTCTGTACCATGTATTGACTTGTCAAGAGTCTATAGCCATGCAGTAGGAAACAATGGAATAATGAGGGCGATTGTTGGAAAAATGAAATTTTGAAAGTATTTTCATCGGAGTATGAAAATAGTCACGAATTTATTCGCTGACTTGATTGTATGGTAGTTTAAATTACTTCATTGTTTTCGCTGTAGAAATTTCAATTATTGGAATTATGAATTAATTTCAAATATTCCTTCGTTTGGCTTGGTGAGGACTATTCAGTTACAAATAGGATTATCGGAATACTTTGATTTCAAGTATGAAAAACAATAATTTACTGTGACGGTACAGCGTTTGTGCATGAACCATTATTGTGGGAGGAGGGGGAGCGCAGAAATTATTCTACATTCTTCCTGAAATGTTATTGCTGGAATTATCTGTGCCTGTAAGCATAACTTTGTGCATGATTATGCTCTTATATTCATTAAATATAACGTGGGTCCAAATGGAATTTCATAATTACTTTTCAAGTTTTTTGGCGTTATGTTTCGCATCGAGGCAAAAGTTATTTTTGTCTTCTCAAAGGTATAGAAATCCTATAACGACGCTATTGGGAAGAGAGTGAGCTAGACAAGGAGCCTTGAACAAGTGGTACAAGAAAAAAAAAAAGAGTTTAGTCCATTTTGCTCTCGGAGTCTGTAGAATGAAATTTTCAGGTGGATTCCTAAAAGAATTTGTGCATTAACGTGAGAAATGTCTGAGTATATAGAATGACTGACCAATTTTTTAAATTGCTCTGCTCAACCAGTTATGATCCGTCATTTGAATGTAGCTTGAATCCATAAAGCTCTTATTTGCCTACACCAGGTCATTTACGAGTATTTTTGTTATAATTCATGAGGTGGAAGATTTTGAGCTTAATGGTATTTATATGCGCATCATGATTTACATGGTAATGATGTGTGAATGTAAGACAATTTGACAGTGAGTATCTAAGATTATTATATGATTTAATTGATATTGCTTCTCAAAGAGGAAAAGAGATTGAAAAATATATTATTGGGAAGAAACTTGGAGATAAGAATGATGTATCCGTATTGTGAATTAAATTTGTTCATTACCATGAGAGTTGGCGGAGATGAAAAGATTCCAGATGTGTGTTAGCAGGTGTGAGTAAGACATGATATCCGATTCAGCGAAAATCATAGACGGTGTACTGTCGAGGTGGATAGTGCATTGCGCTCATTAACATTTGTATATGAATGTTTGTGTAGAGGCGCTAGTATTACAGTACAGACCGAAAGAAGATCACAGTATTTTTGACACGGACATAATGACATCATTTATGATATACATATATTTATTTTACTATTATTTATTGTTGTCTAGTAAATGAGCGGGTGCCGTCAACAATCTTGGAACCAATTGTCAGCAACATCGCCTTTACCAAGATTGTACATGGTAATGATGTGTGAATGTAAGATAATTTGACAGTGTGTAGCTAAGATCATTATATGATTTAATTTGTATTGCTTCTTAAAGAAAAGAAGAGATTGAGAACGAACTTGGAGATAAGAATGATGGATTGTCAACTAAATTCCTTTATTGCTCTGAGGGTGAAAGGAGGTGAAAGGATTCCAGATATCACCTAGCAGGTGTGGGTAAAATGTAATATCCGATTCAGCAAGAATCATGGACAGTGTGCCGTGCGGGTATGGATAGTGCGTTGCGTTCGTCAATTTTTGTGCGTGGATGTTTGTGTAGTGGCGCTAGTGTTGCAGACCAAAATAATGGACGTAATGGATTATAAACTGGCATCCAAAGTTTGGCCCTAGTATTCTATTTATCTGTTTTTCTACGGTATTGCACTTTATAGCTAAATTTTGTTTCAAAATTTCCTTTATGAAAAACCGTGATTTGGAGAAGAGAATGGATTCAAGTTTTCTTTGATTGAGCTAAGCTGTCATTGATTTATCAAAATCAAATGTAATTGTCAATTGATATACTTGGTTAGTATCTGGATTGTGAAAGGAGGAAAAATTTGAGTTGATAATTTTTGCAGAAAGGTTCTTTCCTCTATAATAAACTATGACGTTATCAGCTGGTGACCCCGAGCCTGATTCTGAAGTTTGCGAGTTCAATCCACCTCCCCTCATCCTTGTAATCTGTTAGTGGTTTAGTATAGTTTTTTTTTTTTCATACTGCTATATGTAAGGCTTATGTTAGGCCTGGTTTCATGAAGGCTAATAATAGGCCTTAGCCCTGTACAATGGAGGCTAAGGAGTAGTGACACACTGAAATCTGCAAGTGTGGCCTAGTATAAGAGAAACTCGAGCAGCATTACTATTAGGCCTAGTATTATGGAGACTGTTTGAAGCTTACAAGTAGAGTAAGTGATTCCAAGAATAGAAGAGAGTAAGAAAGAGAGAACGCAAGTTGTGCTGATGATGTCATAGGCAGTGGTTACGTGTACTGATGATGACGTCACAAGCAAACATGATGGATGGTTATGATGTCACCAGCTAATGACGTCACTAATGTTGATATCCGTTCGTTTGCCCCTTAGCTCGGCCAGAAAATCTCTCTTTTTTTATGTTCTTTAATAACGTCGCTGTATTTTGATGGTGGTAAAACACCGAACTTTGCGAGTGCAGTCATCAGCTGGAGATATAATTTTAGACAACAGGGTCTCCCTTCTTTTGTGTCTTATTATCTAAGTTGATTGGCTGCTAGTTCTTGTATTATTCACTGCCACACGTATTTCAATCAATCTAGGAGCTTACTTACCTTGTTTGTGACACGAATGTTATGAGGGATTTCTCAGAAACACATGCTGATTATACAAATTAGAGGCATGAAGGAAAGAAAATAAGAACGCGATTCATCTGAGTTGATATGTGGAAGTACACAAAGTACAATTTGTCCTTAGATTTTCATCATGACTTTAACAATGTCAGATATCTTCATGTATCCTTTGAAATTTATCGAACGCTGGATATCAGATTCCTAGGCACTGGTATATCTTCTAATGTCTAATAGCCTCAGTTAAAATTGAACAGAAGTTTTCCCGTGTATCACACGACGACTGCTTCCTAAGAAAACTCGAGCTGCATATGTATGTATTACCGCCTTCTAAATATTTGCTCGTAAAATATTGTCTTGGGTTCGATTTTCCTTTCATGTATTTCATATTTTTTCAACTCGAAGTATACACAATTTGCATTTCACGCTGCTGTAGATCTTTTTCATTCATTCGCAATGTTAGTGGTACAGTATTAATCGTTGAGAATGTATTTAAATTTTCACTTATTTTGTACAATCTCTTTGTGCCTGAGTCTCGTTCATTTCACAAATGCAAGTTTAAAGACACCAGAAATTATTCTCAACTTACAATCGGTTACAAGTTTTGAAGGATTGGAACAGTTTTACCGAAAATTACAAGATGAATCAAGTATACAAATTTTATTTGTGGTTTTAAATTTTCAACAAATTGTAGAATCGAACCAAATAGTGGCTCTATCTGTGTCGTTTTGAAAGTGGGCCCTGCTTTCTGGTATTCTTTTGATTCGTTTTCCGAACAGACTTATTGCAAGCTGCATGAAAGACAAAATCTCTACTAATTTTTTTTTTTTCATCGGGTACTTCTCCATTTGAATGATCAGGAATTCAGCCGATTTTGGTTTATTTGAGAGATTTTTATGATCGCACAAGTTCGTGATTTCCCAGTGATTGACTCATAGGTCTTATCACCATTCATATCTGAATTATTTTCTCTGAAATCTAGAAGATCTATCATCAGTGCTTCATAGATTCGTTTTTTTTTCTTTTCTACCTCCACTAATAAGTACTAAAAATTAATTTCATGATAATACAGCGTACTTCTATTGTGGGCTATTCCACCAAAGATAGTTTCTAATGAATGAATATTTTGGTAAATAGATGGTCCCTTTCGTCGAGTTACGACTGGAGTGGGCGCATCACCCGATAATCCAACACGACCTCTCGAAATATACACGAAATGGGAAATTTGTAAAAATATTCTTTCTCACAGTTTCCATTTTGCCGAAGAAACGTTGGTATATCCGGAGGATGTAAGACAAGAATTAAAGGACTATAACAGACGTATTTTCTGGGACATTTTCAAAGTAAGAAAAAAAACTACGTTGTTAACGAAAGAATATCATCCAGAATATGCGAATGTCTCTCGTACGTATCCCGTTTTACTCGATGATGGAACTCCGAAAACGGAGGAAGCTTTCACGTGCGTGGTTCGAGATCGACAATCACCGAAACGATTTAAACGATATTTAGTATCTGATAACGAGTATGACGCAACAGAGACTGGAGAGTTTTACGTTATCGGACGATTCGTCTTCGTTGAAAACGAGGATTATCAATTAGTAGTGCATGCCTTTGCAGAACAACCTGCCGTTACTTTTAAAAAAGGGAAGAAGAATGAAAACGAACTCGAGTATTTATTGAAGAGAGCAATTGATTCCCCTGGTGAGTATCTTAACTTTAGTCGATTCAAGGTGTATACAATTGTGCTCTCCTCTTATACTTAATGACATCATGTGTCTGTATGTCTCATCACCTGAGTGAGAACGCCTATATACAGCTTGGACCACGTTTTTATCTTGCACTATATTTTTCTCAAATATTTTTCAAATAATGAAGTAAAGAATGCGGAGTACGATCCCATATGCCAGCTCACATCAGCCAAGAAATTGAGACTCTGCACATCCGTGATGACCGGCTTTCGCTTGAAATTAACAGAAAACGTAAAATTCATCCCTCGCGTGAGTAATGTCGAGTACAGATGTCGCATGAAGAAAGTTGTTATTCTGACCGCGAGTTTGGATCCCGATACGGATGACTACACCGAATGGGTAGTCGGTTGCAAGGTTACAGAAGATGATGAACCAACAACGTATTACATATCTCAGGGCTACGACGATAATGAAGTAATGGTCTTCAAAGAAGCGGGACCGGACTGGGTTAATGTACACCATATCAGTCGCAAAGTAGGGGTGATAACGAAGGTTGCACCTCGAGAGCCTGCTTCAGGCGAGGGGGGTTTATGTGAAAGTTGTCAACACGAATTATCAGATTCAACATCAGATTCAGATTAATTTATTAAGAAACTGATAACCTTGAAAATTTGTCTTTCAATAAATCATAAATTCTACGAACTTGACATTCTTTGGAAGAAGAGGGTGTCTCTCTCATTAAGAATATACACAAGAAGTGTCTGTTTCCACTCTATGGAAAAACTTTGGACCATGGATACGTCTTTATTCTTGATAGTTGTTCTGCTGTTCAAAATTATATTAGTAAGATTACTTGTAGCTTTCAGTAGACAAGGTCAATATCCGTACATCTCCTCAAGTCTGCATTTTGTGTGATGATACCATCGCATGTGTCCTTGCCCTCTCTTAATCTACTTCATTCGAGGATTTCAATGTTGAAAATCTCTTTATGGGCAGGTCGAGTCCTAGAGTAGGAATTTTCCCAAAGTTCTAATGAAATCGGAGCCATCAAAGATCAGGGATATCATACCGCGTCATATGGTCTCGCAAGCTTCCGGTATTGCCTTCACAAAATTTATGTCACTCCATCCTCCTCCTTTTGAACACATATGCCTCACGCACGTCCACCTCCTATTCACATTTTACCATTGTAACCTAGACAACACGCTTTTTAGTCAGTCACATATTCTTCTGTCTTGCCCTGGCAATTACCGAATTTTCTCATCCTTATCAACAGCTATCGTCAATAACCTCCCTTCTAACCATAATCTCCTCTTCTCTCTCTACGCTATCAATATTACCTTTCACGCATTCGAGTTCTTAATTTAGATTTATGCTCTCAGGTAGCAGGTCTTTCTGGAATTTGCTCCCCAAGAAATTGTGTGAGGAAAATGACATCACAAGCTGAAGATGTCATGAGTAACTTTGATATTTCAGGGCGTTTTGAGCTATGTCGATGGGCTACAAATGAATATTTTTCATAATCGAGCTTTAGTACAAGTAAGAGGCTCGTCCCTTATTAGGGCTGAACTAGGTTATACAAAATAGTGTTGCCACTTTTCCACTAGCTCCAACTGAAAGGTGGTGAGATCATTTGGCCTCACCGTATACGCATATGCTGGGCTGAGAAGGAGGAGCTCCTTTTCGAACTTATTGTCAGTCAAGATAAATTTAGTCTATCTAATCGACTACTCGTATAAATCGATGACTTGATCCAAAAATTGAGGAAGCCCTCCGCTCAAACATTCAAGAAGCGTTTCTCATGTTTAGCCTCTCTAAATCTCCACATTATATGACTTCAGCCTTCGAGGCAATCTACTTGATCGCCTCAAGTCCCTCCTTAAGGACATGACAGGTTTCCAATGATTAGAATTTGACACCACATCCGCAACAGTGTCCTCAAGGAGAAGTATGACAGAGTACTTTAAACGATGAGTACGTCCGTTCGTTTGCCATTTTGGTTCTGGAAACGTCCATAAGAGCCCATGTTAAATCCGTGTTTTAGCGGGGAACCCGCTATCCCTTTTGTTGGTGGGTACTTTCAGGAAACTTTCGTCCGCGAGCGCGAGCGGTCCAAGGTTGATGACGTCACGGAGAGATGGGAGGACTTGGAAAAAATTTCGACTCTTGAGCTGTTCATGATAGGAGAAGGATTAAACGAATCCGTTCCTTTAAGTTACGGCTATCCATTCCAAAAAAGAAAGAGGAATACTCCGACGTGGAGTATTCCTCTTTCTTGTTTAATAGGAGAAGGACTTAAAATAATTTCGACCTCCCAGATATGATAGGTGGGGGACTAAAGCGATCGCGAGCGGTCCGAGGTTGATGACGTCATGGAGAGGGGGGTTAAAAAAATGTCGTCTCTTGAGCTATTCATGATAGGAGGGGGACTTAAAATAATTTTGACCTCTAAACTATAATATTATATGATAGAAGAGGAACTTGAAATAATTTCGACTTCTAAGCTATATATGATAGGAGAGGGACTTAGAATAATTTCGACAGGAGGGGGACTTGGAACAAAAAATTTCTGGTGTAGCCAAATGAATAAAGATCATGTTTCATGGTAGCATACTAGTTTGTCTTCATCATACTTGCTTTGCAATTTTTTGGGGCTATTATAAGTGTACTCTAGACTATCCAAACTTCCTTCCTCAGAATGGCCTTAGGTGCCTTCCCGACAAGCCCCAAAGTTAGTCCTTGCGCAGAAGCCGCCAAGCCTTTCTCTCTTTCCACAGACCCATATTCACCTCCTATTTCTTGTCTTCGCTCTCCTAACTCTCGACCCACCTTCCAACCTTCAAGTCAATCTTCCACCAAAAGATTAACCTCCCTTCAACTTGCAGTAACAAAGACATCTGGCTCTCATTCAACCTCTCTCTTAATAAATCCTTCATCACAAACTCTTCACAACCAATATACCTAACCTCCCCTCCCTTACCTCATCCTGATATATGTCTAAAGCTCACTCAAATTTCCTCAATTTCTTTCTTCTTCTCTTCGGTGTTCTTGACGAGTAGTTCTGAATTGCCGCCAACTTGTGTCTGAGGTGGTGGTAGGAGTCGATGATGATGTTTATGTGCGTCGGCTTCCTGTAGATGTTGTATTCTATCCTGTCGCTGTCTAGTGTGAGTGTAAGGTCCGAATAGTCGATGATCTCATTGCTTTTTTTCACTGTTGATATGATACTCTCATTCATCGCATTCTGCTTATTAGTTCCTGACACACAATTAGGCTATCAACTACGTATCTGGCCCTGTGTTTGATCGAGTTTCTGAACTTGCTGCCCTTCAATATCTTGTTTTCCATATCATTCATAAATTGGTGACAGCGTTGATCCCATCGCAAGTCCCATTTCCTGGCTATAGAACTTGTTATTAAAACTCTTGTAGGTAGGCGCGCACGACACCCGTTAATTATTATTGGCTGCTATGTACAAAATTATGTATCGTATCTAAAAATCAGTTTTGTACTTTTCTTTTATCGTTACTTCGAATAAAACCTTCCTTGTAACCACAACGTAATTTAAAAGGTTATGGGCCCAGGAGTTCATTAACAGATTTTAGTTGATTTTTTTTTAAAGAAAAAAAATTCTTTTAGAACTCATTTCGCGTTATGGAAGGTCTAGCGAAGAATATTAAACCTCTGAGCGGAGAGGTTGACTGGCCAATTTGTAAGCGAAAGATTCGCGACGTTTTGGGCTACCACGAAAATGGAATCGACGTAATCGAAGACAAATTGAAGAAACCAACGGCATTAGAATTGGGAGCATCGGATGCGGAAATCAAAGAGCATAAGAAGAAAGACGAAGCATTTCGTAAGGCTAACAGTTATGCCAAATCTTTAATTAGTGTCACCGTTACAGACGACGTGTACCAGAGAATTATGAATACGGAGACGGCGGCAGAGACCTGGAAAATGCTTCACTCGCATTACGAAGCCACCGCAAAGGACCAGGTATTCAGGACTTGCATAGACTTTTTCGCATTTTCGTGGACGTCAGGCGAAGATGTATCTACTCATATCGCAAAGCTAAAGAACTTGTGGGTAGATCTAAATAATGGCCTGGAGCTGAAGCAGCTTGAACCTCTACCCGAACTACTACTCGTAAGTAAGATTTTGCATGTGCTACCAAGTATCGAGAAGAAGCTCCGGAAATCACCTTTCCTTACCGGAAGGCCGTAGGCGCGCTCATGTACTTAGCACTGGGAAGCAGACCCGACCTTGCGTTTACAGTCGGTTTTCTATCAAGGACGCTAGAGAGACCTACAAAAGAAGACGTATCAAGATTAAAACGCGTTTTAAAGTACGTCACAGGTACAACGGACTTAGGTATTCTGTACAGAAGAGGGGTAAAGAGATTCAAGTGCTACAGTGACGCCGACTTCATGGGTTGCAAATCTGGGAAGTCAACATCGGGCGTGCTCATAAAATACGCCGGAGGAGCGATATCGTGGATCAGTAAAAGGCAACCATTAGTGGCAGACTCGACCGCCGAAGCGGAGATCATTGCCGCAAACGAAGCTACGAAGGAAGCGCTATGGATCTCCAGAATGCTCGGGGAAATCCGGAGAACAAAGGAAGTTGCAACAATTCACGTAGATAATGCGGCGGCTATCAGAATTGCGGAGAACCCGGAATTACACCAACGTACTAAGCACATCAACAGAAAATACCTGCTGATACGTGACTATGTGCAGAAGGGGGAAGTGACAGTGACAAAGGTCGCCACGGAGTTTCAAGGAGCCGACATTCTTACAAAGCCGCTCAGCGGGTCGCGTCTAACAACAATGAGAAAGATGACCGGACTTACTTAGTTTTTCTTTTATGCGAATAATCAACGAGGGAAAGTATTGTAGGTAGGCGCGCACGACACCCGTTAATTATTATTGGCTGCTATGTACAAAATTATGTATCGTATCTAAAAATCAGTTTTGTACTTTTCTTTTATCGTTACTTCGAATAAAACCTTCCTTGTAACCACAACGTAATTTAAAAAAAACGGCAGTAGTTTTGGCTCAAAATCTCTTCCACTATGTTGGTATTCTTCGGCGTATTGGGGTTCCCATGGTTTCTGTTGTTTTTGAGCAGATTGAAAAGTTCCTCCTTTGGTATGGTATCAAACGTGTTTGTCACATCAAAGTATACCAGCTTGTCTTTGCTCTTGATTTTCAACTTGTCCAGTTGATCAATCAGCTGACCGTTGTTTTTGATCGGAGAACCCGCTATCCCTTTCGTTGGGCGGTACTTTCAGGAAATTTTCGTCCGCGAGCGCGGGTGTGAGATGACGTCACGGAGGGGTGGAGGGGGACTTGAAAATTGTGACTCTCGAGCTATTCATGATATGAGAGGGATTTAGAATTTCGACCTCTGTATTGTAGGAGGGGCACTTGGGTTGGAATGAGTTTGACTCTCGATCTTTAAACGATAGGACGGGGACTTGGAAAAATTTTGATTCTCGAGCTATATTGGTATATAATAGGATTTTCAATATGTTCCACTTTTTGAAAGACCTCCCGCAGTGGAATACGGGTTTTGCGGGTTCCCCGCTCGCCGTTGCACAACTTGCAACGACATTCTGATTTTTTCAATGACGAATAGCTCAAGATTGGCTCGATAGATTTTTCTGACATGACCTGCGTTGAAAATGAAATTTTATGGAGAATAAATTATCTTCTCTTCAATTTTTCGCTAGAAGCATTACTTTCGGTATAATCAATTAATAATTGAAACACGTTTTTCTGACCGAACGCCACGTTCAGCGTTCGATCGAAAAAACATAGGCTCTATGAACGTTTTAAGCTTTTAGAACTAAAATGGCGGACGGACGTACCCATCGTCTGTAGTGGCCTAGTATCAAGTGTTCCTCTTTTACTAATCGCTAAAAATGTCCCGAGAAACAATTTTATCTTCGCACCCTTAGCAGACACCTATTTGCGGACGATTTCATTGTTTCCCTACTATTTCCAACACGCAAAAAGCTGTTCATATGACTGCGGATTTCGATTTTTCGACTAATGGTAGTGTTCCAAAAGAGGTACTTACCACCCGCGTCTACAGAACTTCATAAATGCCATCCAATTTTCTGCCAAGTTCCTCGGTTCCACCCTCGACTTCAAAACCTCCTGGACCCCACGTCTTGAGAGTAAAATACCTGAATTTCTCGAACGTTCTCAAATACCCATCACTCTCCCGTACCGGCTCTAACAGTTAACTCCTTCTTCAACTCTGTTCTCAAGTTGATCACGGTTTTCTAATTCACACCCATTGCAACGAAACAACCTTAAAACTTCATTCCATCTTGCAGGGTGTCTACCAGGTCAACTAAGTCAACTAAGTCAATTAAAGTCAACTTTTTTGAAACGTGGTCAACTAAGTCAAGTAAAGTCAACTTTTCTATCCGTAGGTCAACTAAAAAGTACAGAAATGCATAATTTTGTGTAAAGAATGTTTTTCACATGTCTTCCTATATGCAAATATCAAGGTATAATCAACAAACTTCTGACTTTCAAAATGATACGTTTCTCACTTAAATATAGGGTGTCCACTTGTCTGGAAAATCTGGAAGTCAGGGAAAAGTCAGGGAATTTTGTGAGACCTGGAAAAGTTAGGGAAAAGTCAGGGAATTTTGGGAGTTTTACCCGAAGTCAGGGAATTTTTTGAGATTCGTCAAAAAAAGTTCAAGCTAGGAAGTTTTTCCTCTTCTTCTTTTTTTTTTTCTCTTTCAGTGGAGATTATAATCTGGAAAAACCTGAAAAAGTCAGGGAATTTCTTTTCAGAGAAAAAGTGGACACCCTGAAGTACTAATTCTTGCAAACGAATAAAAAAATACCGAAATTACGATATTAGTCTTGAGAGAGAGAGAGAGAGAGGGGGGGGAGTTTGATATTCTTTAGGGTCAAATAAAATATCGAAAAAAGGTCAACTAATGTCAACTATTTCCATTTTTCAATTCTGGTAGACACCCTGATCTTGTGCACGAGCTTCGACTGGCCTTTGGTACACTACATATGAGTTCTTCACTCAGCGTAAGTGCTGAGGCAGGTGTTCCTTCTCCCCGGTACCGCAATCTTCCACTTAATGCTATTTTTGGTTTCTACAGCTCAACTTCCCATCTTTTCGAATGCCCGCAGCGTCACTTTAATCCCATCTAGGCACTCATTTCAAACTTAGATTTTGCTTCTTATTGTTTTATCCACTCCCTCTTGGTCAACCACTATCTCTCGTATCCGTCTCGATCTTACTTAAATTCCCAATTTCATTGTCTTCACTAAGTTCAGCTCTTTTTCATTATGTTTTCAAGTTTTTAGTAGCTTGGCAAGAGATGAGAATGTTGGATAAGCATCCAACTGTTTATTGATAGTCGAATACATCATATTTGATGAGCAGAAAGGAACTTCCATCTCCTGCCTCGAAGCCGACGACAGGAGTGATGGATCACCTCGACAACCTTGTTGGGATCTAGAATCAACAGTTGGCGAGGAATCAGAAAACGTCCAATGTGGAATTTATCAAGATCGTCACTCTCGTCGCTCCCTTTCTACAGCAACGTCACGAAAATATATACGAGATCGTTTATTTGTTATTCTAAATATGTTCTCATCCGATATATAGCTATGGTAACAGAAAGAGTTGTCATTTGGTGTTGGCAATCCGACATGGATTTTTTCCTTCTCGCCGTATTTTTTTCTTCCTTCCTTCCTTCCTTAGTTTTTTCTTTCCTCCTACAACCCTATATTTTAGTTAGCCGGATTAGCATTTTGCGGAAAGTTACATTTGAAAATAGTCGCGGCCTGCTGAAAACGAGCTTTCTCCATCTATAGCGCGTTTCGCCCCAGGACGATGTTTTTGTAAAAACGACAACCGACAAATCGCTCGTCACAGAGTTCAAATAATAATAATTGATTCCGTATACCGAGCGTTTATACGTACGCAACTGCGCCAATTTCCTTTGTTCGAGGTTCGTTCAGCAGTTTATAAGAGCCATCATTTACTCGCGCAGGACCGCAGCCAAAAATATTTTTCTTCTCTCTCTCGAAAAAAGCCCTCGTTATTGAGAGAACTTCGGGTGTACGCGGATTTGGCTGCGAAAATTTCACCATCCTTTCACTCTTGGCCCGCGTCGGTGGTGCGCGCCCGGACTCGTGATTTTTCCTTCGCTCATTTTTAATTTAATCGCGCGCTTAAAAAGTCGAGAATTACTTATAATTGCTGCAAACTATAGGAAAAGTATCATTCCGGCCAGTAGTTATCGTATTCGTAATTACCAGCGAACGTGTAATGGTACGTGACAAGACGAGAAAATATGAACGTATTTATCGCGAACGGGTATTCGAAGCGTCAGCGTCATTTTCTATACGTCTAAGCATTTTTCGAACGTCGTCGAGGAGAACTGGCTGGCAGTAAAGAAGGATTAATATTATGGAGGATATGCGTGCACAATAATATTTGGTACTTTATCAGTCGCTAATGATGTTCTTGGACGGTGTAGGGTGGCGGGACGGCGTGATATTAAATCGCGAGGCTTAAAACAAGAATGCTGCATTATTTTATCGGGTCTTGGTCGAATAATTAATAATCGGGCGTGATGTGTCGTGTCCACTAAGTCAAATATATTCGCCATATTTCTTCGTAAAGATACGTAATACACTTGTATCCTCTCGTTCAACGCTGAAGGCAGTCAACAATACCAGCCTCATTTTCAGTATTTTCGCGGTGCATCTTTCACCTGTTGTTTCGTTTTCGATTATCGCGTAAGGGCACGTCTCGGATACGGAAAATTTATGGTATCTTTCTGTATACGCAGACGAGATACACAATAGCTTTCTCTTTTCGGTATATTTTTCAGATAAGCCGAAACAAACTAAATAGCTTGCTATCGGGGTGATATTTGCGAGTTCGTGATAATTTGTCATTGTCCTTACGACGCGCATTACATAACGATATTGTCGAGAGGTAATGAGGATGTTATTGTTGTACCGAGTTTTTGGCACAGTTCAAAGATTATTATCTTACTCTACCGAATTGGGTATAACTCGTATTTCAGGATTATTTGGCGGAACGATTCGAGAATTTCGTTAGTATAGACAATTTTTGTGGAATAGCATTAAATTTTACGGCAAATCCGAAATCGATCATGGGTGATAAGAATCTCAACTGATAAAACGTCTGAATAAAGTAAAAGAGAGATTGGGAATTTATTCTGATTCTCGGGAATGTTTCATTTATAAATAGTATTGAGGAATAGTAGAGAGACACTGAATACTTTGTCATAATTTTGAGGAGTTTGTGACGCAGAAAGAGACAGAATGGATGCACCAAAGTTCGAGAGGCTTGTGAAACTTCACGAAACAAATCTTCCGATGAAACCACTGGTTAATCGTTACATGTGGGCAAAGATCGCCGCCAGATTCTTGAAACAAAACTACCAATTTGCACCTACCCAGAGCATCAGAAACAAGTAGCTGATAGAGCAGTGCTGTTGAACCTCTTTTCACTGGCAGGCTAACAGATGATTTATCGGAGGTTTTGCGGGCGAAAGTTAATTTTCATTCTTCTCATTCTCCAGTTTAGACATAGAGATTTTCAACTTTAAAATATTCTCATGAGCCACTGATTAAACCCACTGCACTGTGATTGAGAGAATAGACTAGGTGATAATCAAGAACAACGAGACAAACGTGTTTGGTATCATACCAAAGGAAGAACGCATCCTGTTGCGAGAACCCTGGCGGGCTGAAGGACGTAAGAATAGTGGAAAAGATCGTGGGCTAGAGTAAGCAATAGATGAGGTACGCGGTGCCTTATTGGATCGTATCGTCGTCGTTAACTACAAATAGTAGGAGGCGAAGTGGCCTGTCTAGGTTGAGATGCGTGGTCGATAGACGACTTTTGTTTCCCTGGGGTTGGTATGAATATCTTTTATGCTTCTCACCTGCCCACGAAGTCCACGTTAGACAAACATCATTCGGATAGATGCTTAAACAGATAATGGAATTAGAAAGCTGGACTGGAAGAAGGTGACGAGAAGTGATTCTTTTGAGAGTGAGCGATTGCTTGTCACATGATATCGTTGAGTTTGAGTGGCCTGGGGTAATTGAGTTACTCACAATATCGACCGAAAATCTACTAAAAATGTACTTCCTCTATTAATAGGTAATACATAAATAGGTCTTTTTAAGTAGTTATTATAATATGCAAGTAGGTGCTGTGACTATAACCACCTTCAATCCACCGAACTACTCAACCCCTTGGAGCAGGTCTCCCCCAGTTCTTTCCAGGCCTCCCTGTTTTTAGCTGTTTTTCCCGCATAGTCCTCGTTTTCTTCTAAAGTCTTGGTTCAAATTGCGTCCATATTATTATTGTAAAAATTCACTACGTTGACGTCGATGGGGTCGAGTATGAATTTTTGATCGTCCTGGAATCAATAGTGCTGTTTTGCGTCGATTAAGAGTAAATTTGTATAGTGCCTTCGACTGCATAATACCGACCTTAAATTGCCATCAAAATACTCAATTCTTACACCCGACGTCGATATCAAGTTGACGTGAGTCCAGGTTCGTTAACCTGACTTCAACTGATGAGTCTCGTCAATAAGTTTTATTTGTTCGTTTACTTTACGGCACATTTTTATTAGTTATAATAAATTAACTGAATCACGAGCGCTTTCGGTCACAAACCATCGACACTCGTGCGATTTAATTAATTTATACGATCCAGCGAAGTTTATTATAACTGACAGTCTCGTCAATTTGGAATCCATAGACCTGATTTCTGTCTGCGGTCTGCCCAAGCAATGAGGGTGAAAAGAACTTTTCACCCATTTAATTAACGCAGCGATAGCGTTGAATAAAATTAGGGAAAGGGCTTTGATCGATGCAAGCCTTTGATTGATAAGACTAATCACCGGGATCTTCAAAAATCCACTAATTTTCAACTGTTAGTTGTCCAAATAACCCAGTTTTTTCTTATGCGAATTCGCTTGTTAAATTTTTTTGTTCTTACGGTACAAAGCGAAGTGAAAGGGGAACTACACCAACAGCAAGCAGCAGTGTTATATGACGTCACTGGGATATTGGTCTACTTTTAGTCCACCTCTCCAAATTGTTTGGCTAATCGACGGCGATACGTAGTGCTCTATAAATTACTCTTGTCGACTCTAAATCGACCTTGAATTGATGTGAAAATCCTCGCTCCAAAATTTTAATCAGTCGACAATTATTGACTTTATTTTGTTCCATTTGTCATGTCGATCTATAGTTGACGCACCGTCACATTCCGCCTACTGCTTGAGGTATACTTGTAGGATTTTGTCCGTTTGATAACTTTCCTACTCGCAGACAGAATGCGTAGTCGAGATGATAATATAATGAGCCTTATCCGAGCAGCATTCTCTCGGATTTTGACGTCGATTACGAGTCTTCAGCCTATAAATGATGCGTAATGTCTAGATCCAAAATCAGAGAGGCATTGAAATCTAGCACCAGCAGTTGACGAAATTTCGTGCTCGATCGTGACTTGAATGCTACGCATTATTGGTCGATTCGCGGCGAAAATGAGGCGGAAATTGTTTGATTGTGAATTGACTTCAATTTTAAGTCGACTTTAGGTCAAAATAACGAGTTGATTTGAATTGATTTGATATGTAAATATTGTAGACTTGGAAGCAACATGGTCCATTGGGATCAATTTGACGTGGAATTGCCTTTGATTTGTAGGCGATATGGTCCACTGGAATCTAATTAACGTGAAACACGGAGACAAAAGGTTCATTGTGATGAATTGGGAATCGATATTGATCTGCAAGCAATGTAGTTCATTAGGAGCGACAAGGTTTATTGGGATCTATTTGATGTGGATTTGACGTTGACCTAGAGGCAACACTGATCTGGTTCTTGTAGGAATTTTCTTTACGTAGCTAAGAACTATTTGTTCACGGATGTAAATTATCTTTCGCCGACCCTGATTTTTAGGCGGATTTGTCGGGATTTAAAGTGAAATTATGAAATACATTGTGCACGATCTTTATTTACAAACACAAACACAAATTTTCTTGGTCATATAGAAAAAAATATGCTTCCTCGATGAGTTAAGCCAATGCTGTTATCAGAACACTCTTGCCAACTACTTATGCGTTGACCTATTATATCAATTATTAATTCCATAAACTTTTTTATAATAATACTTACTATTCAATTTAAATTTTAAATTTAATTATTATAATTTAATTAACATTCAAATATATTTAATAATATTACTTGAAAATTCATTATCAATATTAATTTATAATTTTATTAATAAAAATTAATAATTACTTTTAATTTTAAAAGATTTGAATTATCGATTGATAAAATAAATATAAAAAAATAATTAAAAATAAAAAAAAATATAATAAATTAATAAATTGATATTAAAAAAACACCGTCAATTCAAAATTATTGAATAAGTCGAAACATAGTTATTGAATTGGAAAATTTAATGTTATTATTTTTTAAATTTAGAATTTAAAGATAAATAAATAATAAATTAAATTATTGATTTTAGTTTTATTAATATTAATTGGAATAGGATTTTTTTTTTTTTTTTTTTTAAATAATAAGATTAATTCAATTCCGTTATGACCTACAAATTTAAATTTAATATGAATCATTGGATCATTATTGTATTAATTTATATTTATTCAAGTCTTTATTGGACTTTTTATTTCAACAAATTATTTTTCATAGGTACTCAATTGATATATTTATTAATTCTTGTATAATTTATTATAATTTAAATTATGGTTGAACATTTCGATACTACATTCTTTGGAATACACTTGATGTACGTAGAATTCCCGTTGACCTTGAGGTAATATTGTTTATTGGAATCAATTTGACGTCAAATTGTTGTTGATCTGGACGCAATATGGCTTATTGGAATGTACTTGACGTGAAATTAACGTTAACCTGGTGGCGATATGGTTTATTAGGATCACTTTGACGTGGAACCAACGTCGACCTGGAGGCGACATAGTTAATTGGGAAATTGCCTGTCTGCTTTGATGATACATGGTTGACTTTCCCTCGGATGATTTTATCATATCTTGCAGTGTTTCTCTCATGCGTCCCATGGGTTGTCTTTCGGGATGAGAATTGTTTATGCTTATCTTTCCTGCTCATGAAATTCGACAATCAACATTGACTGAATGCTTGTATAAAATCATCATCTCTTGCCAAGTTCGTGTAGCAAACGCTTGTGTTTTATGAGTTCTATGAACAATTCAGACAGTTGGCGTCAAAAAGGTGAATCGAAAGAAGATGACAAATTAATAAGAATTAAGATTTTGAAAGTAGGTTATGAATGATCAGCGACTGTCGTCGGTTGGATGATAATTATTGTGATCGTCAACTATAATCGGTTAGAGGCAAAGTAGCCTGTCCGCGTTGACGATGCAGGGTCGATTATATCGGATGATTCCGATTTATCCAACCTTTCCTTCCTCAGGTCAACGGAACATTCCTCAATGATCTATTTCTCTGCATTTTCTCAGAGAGTTTAGTCGTTCCCTCGGAAAATTGTCGCTCCGTGAGGAAGTAGTGAGGACAACTTTCTGAACTTGGAAAAAACTCTAAGAAATTTCGACTGTCGAGTTATAAACAGAGAAGGGAACTTCACAAAATTCCACGATTAAGCGTTATAGACCAGGACCGCCTGTAATTAAGTTGAACGTGATTGCCTAAAAATTTCCGAAAACTTTCCTTTTGTTTGGCAAATTGAGAGGTCAAAATATAGAACGAAGTGCCCTGGAGCCTTTTCACCATTCAAAGGAGAGAACTTCGAAAAGTTTTGACCTTCGAGCCGTGCTCATGAGGTTGAAGGGGTCTATCAATCGCATTAATCTTGTTACTTGCTTTAATCAATTTAATGAAACCCACAGAGTAAATAGAGTTTGTCTAAGAGAGCTCGAGACACGGGCATTATCCAAATTTGTAGTTCAGGATTTGCCTAACGCAGTTAACAGAGCGGTGAATCTGCAACACTCAACAATTTGCGTTGTGTACAGCTGTATGCAGAGCTTGACGCGCACTCAACGCGTCAGGCGAACCTAAACTACGAATTTGGATGATGCCCGTATTTGCAAGCTATACAGATTAGGACCTCTTGAACGTGATTGCCCGAAAATTTCTCCAACCTAAAACTCACCTTTGTTGGACAATCTTACAGTTTAGGAAAAATGAGGGATTTGATGTCCATTAAGAGGTCAAAATATAGATAGAAGTGCCCTGGAGCCCTTCCACCGTTCAAAAGAGAGAAGAACGTCGAAATGTTTGACCTTCGAGCTATGCCCATGAGGTGGAAGGGATCTATCGATTTTTGAGATAGAAAATTCACGCATTAACCTCGTTTAATTACCTCAATCAATTTAATTAAATCCTACAAGCAGAGATTTTGCTGCGAGTTTTTCATGGAGAGAAATACATTGATGTAACTGAAGCAGTGGACATGTCGATGACTGAGCCAAAATGCCTTGAACTTGATCAAAATAATAAATTCTAATTTCTAAAATTATTTTCCCTTCGAAAAAAAGAAATTAAAGTCGTACAAAATGAACGTAGGCGCTTAGTCTTCATAATTTTCATAATAGTCGATTATAGAAGCACAAGGACGCACTTTAAGGCTTGAATTCAGGACCGTGTAGAAATGGTGGGATGTGGCAGATTTAAAGCAGCTAAATAGTTGCCTTCCCGTAGTCAATGAAAGCTCAAGACCGAAGCTAAAAAATGTATTCCACCATAACTGGTATTTTCTATCTAACAGTTTATTTGTATTTCTCTGCTTTTAGATGTGTCGTGAATTTTTAGGGAATCGTTTTATTTCGATGGTTATTTCGCTGTGAGAAGTCGTCTCTAAAATGTGAGCGCGAAATGTGTGGCGAATTTACGAGACTTTTTGATTTTGGAACGATAATCGGTCGAAGTTTCGTTGACCCTTCGTCGAGGTAAGTACCAGAAGTTCTTCCTACCAATAACTTCCTTATTTAAGTAAAATAGAGAAAAATTCCTATCCGACAATTCGAGACCCTGAAAAATTTTTATGTCGGAAAAACTTTCAAGCTTCACATTGACGGCGGCGCGTCCTACAAAAAGCATCCGCAGCTACGAGCGTTCGTATTTTACGCCGTTTTACGAGATTTCAACATTTCGGAAAAAGGACGACAATACGATATTATGAATGCGAAATAGTGAACGTCGTGGCGGAAAAATAAAGCCTAAAAATGATATAGGATTCTCATTTCGCCCGACGAGGAAAACTAATAATATCTTCGTCAGACCGTGACCTTGATCGGAACGTTATTCCGTGACTAACTCGAACTCGTTTCAATGGAAAGTGAATGGGTAAAGAGGATGCTGTCGCGAGTTGGCGACTTCGCCCATAGCGGTGATTTCATTAAGCGTTACGAGCTGGATTTCCTTTCGATTATTAGACAGCAATTTTTCCACCCTTTCGAACGCCGGGCTCTTTATGGCGACGTGATTTCTCGTCAAATGAAGGACGCGCGTGGCCTTCGTCCGTCTAAAATTCTGACGCTCTAACGCCTCCCATGGAGTCTACCTGTCTACGAGCGAGCGAGATTTTAATGTTGATAAATCACGCGCGTTGGAATTTTTTTACATGCTGGCGTTTCCACCCATGTTTACAACTCTAATTATTCCGGAGCGATTCGTTCGCAGCACATCTGGATCCTCGATCGCGTTTATTTATGAAGCTATAAGAGACCCTCGAGAGTTCTCGCGTGCGGTTATTTATTTCGGGTCGAGCCTGTAATAAAATTTTTTCCGACGCACTCCTAGACCCTGTGGTGGGAAAGATCGCGATTCGAGTTCACGGAGTCAAAATAAATGGTCTACGATGTTCTAGATGATCGCCGAAGAGAAAATTTCGCGACCGAAATTTTTTACCCGTCTTATCATTTTTCGAATAATAGTCCGTAAGCGCCGATGTTCGCCCATACCCGCGCGTCTAAGGGAGTTCAATTTAGTCCAAACTTATCTTCGAAGAACATCGATGCCGAGGCTAGTGAAATGCTCGGCGGAGTGTGGTGGCGGAGGTTCATTTTTTTTCCGTGTTGTCGAAATTGCGCTAGACCGTTCTTTTACGAGGGTGTGTGTATTTTATTGGGTTTACTCGCTTATCGGAAATGTTCACGTCTTCTGTACTTTGTCACACCACATTTAACTACAGTTTTTCGCGCGAGCAAATACAGCACCCCGTTCGTCGATGATGGTGGTGGGCGATTCTGAAATTCTCGCAATCTGCGGGTATCAGTTTTTGCTGCCGTTTTGATGGGCGAATACCAGCTGTTGCGATGGACGAAGCCGATTATACGAGTACGTTTTATGAATTAATATGACTGGTCGGGTTTACCTCGCAAATTAAAACCCAACATTTTCTAATATATCGTATTAAACCAAAAATACTGTCATTGGCTGGTATTTTCGTGTACGGGATTTGTAATTAATTTTCGCGACCGGTGATTCAATTTTATCGGAATTACGCGCTTTAATTTGGAAAACCGCATCCACCGGAACCGATGACATGGCCTGCCCCCTTGAACACGGGCTAAAAAATTGTAACAGACGTTAAATCATATTTTTCTCGCACGCAGTTTAGTAACCGATGTGATGACAGTCGGTAATTATTGCAGCCGGTATACAATGAATAGGAGGAATATATAAATGTTACCGCGGTTTGGCAATAAACCAATATTATACTCAAATACCCCTCGAAAGCTCTAATCACATTATTTATCTTCGGTTATGTACCCGCTCTCTCTTTTATGTTACGAGCGTTTGGACAGTTCGTATCGAAGGCGGCGCGATGTAGGCAATCGCAACGCGGACTCGTAAATTTCGAGTTTACAATAATATTCTCGTCCGTGATAATGTTGTGAAAGAACGTAAAATTCGTGAAACGAGATAATGTGATTAAAAGTTCTACCGCGTGTTGTCGTTTGCTGCTATCGGAATTCTTCGCTACGCGGCCTCCCAGTCCAGCCGTTCGTGCTTTACTTATTGGTATTTAATTAAATACGATCTCTTTAGGACAGTTTTCTGTACGTGAGATTCGAGCGACGACGACGACGGGCAGCTCTTCGTTTGAATATAAAAATTTTGAATTCGTATTTTATTATCGAGTCTCGCTGTTACTCTCGGGAAGATTATTGTACCTTTTTATAGGATACTAAAGATAGAAGTATGTCTGGTCCAAAGAGCTTCTTTATTGAGAGGATTTTTTCACACTGAAACTTCGTCGACTTCTTCCACGTCCTGGTCGGCGTTTTCTTCCTCGGATATCTCTTAAGAGAGCGAGTAGAAAAGCGCTTTAGATAGTAAGCACAATATTTTGCCGTACGAATGAATCCTCTCAACTTTGGTACTGATCTTATAATTTGCGATACCTTTACTTAACGTTTTGTGGGAGTAGAATACGTGCTTCGGAAAATTTTTGGCCTATGGAAATTTTGATAGCGACACAGGTTTGAGCTTAATTTATGATCGAGAGCCATGAGGATATGATTGTTTATTTCAAATTCTTGAAAAGCGTTGTCTGTTTATCGCGGAATCGCCTTTTTTTTGCTTTCAACAGCAGCCTCGGCGCGTGCTTTTCTGACGTCCTATATTTTGCCGCCCTCTCCTGAAAACGATAGATCGAATAATTTTTGATAATAATTTTGGTAGTATTTTCTGATTTTGACATTGGTATTCCTTGAACTTGGCGCTACAAGCAGCTGCGTGCTTTGCTTGTCACTGGTGCCGGGGCTGTTTATTAAGGTGTCGCGGGAATAGTTACAGCAAGAGAGTACTTACCCAGCACCGTAGAAAAAAAAAGTTCAAACGCTGTATTCCAGAGAGAGTTCCATTATTATTTTCTACTCTTTTTCTAAGTGGAGTAAATTGTTTCGTTGACCTATATCAAATTCGACGATTTTTGAAGGAAAAAACTCATACTTCCTTTTCTCCAAATTGTAATTCTGCGCATAAATCGGAACCTATAGGAAAAGACGCGTGGAATTATAAAGAGCCCTAAACCGAGGATTGGGACCTGATGGTGGATACACGTGAATATACAGAGCGGTACCCGTGGCTCAAACGAGGAACGCAGGGAACCTGTTCTATGGGTTGAATTGGTTTTGGTATTGAGAATTCAAATTGAAATCTCGAATATCCTTAAGTTTTCCTGACTCCCTTGTATCATGGTGTATGTAGCCTGGAAGTAAGGATTTTGGCAGGGAACCCGTTTTATCGGGGGTTTTCTCGGAAAAAACGTCCACCGGCCGGTAAAGCTCGGAGCTCGAAAACCCCTCCTATATTATAGCTCGGTAGTCGGTGTATATAGCCTGAAAGTTAGCCCCTCTGAGTAACTAGATATGCAATGCTTCATACACCAATTGACTTAGCCCCTTCGTTGAGCCAGATATGCGACGCTTCAAACACCTTAAGACTCAGAACGCCCTTCCAAGGTATTCTGAGTATCCGCTCGTATCATAGAGACCAGATTCCTCGGCATTTGGCACTTTTTCTCCTGAAGGCAAAATGAATGAAAATGAGAATGAAAATAAAGTTTGAATCATGATAAGTAAGACGCAGAAAAAAATTATATTTTGCTGAAAAATGCCTGGAATAAATGCCAACATTGATGAGAATGCCGAAAAATGCCGAAATTACTACAAGTTTTAGTTTGCAATAGAACTGAGAAATTTCATGCTAAATCGTGAATATTTTGTTGAAAATTACCAAATTTTGCCTAAAATCAGGTGGATTTTAATTTTGGGACCCATTTTTGTCAGGAAATTCAAAAAATTTATAAATTTGGGCCTGAAGCTAAGTAATTTTGATTGGCGAAAATCAACAAAATTTGCTCTCGAGTGAAGCGGTTTGAAATAAATTCTTTCTTTTAAAAATTGATTAGTACCTGGTGAAAAGTGAGGTAATTTTGGTTCGAAATTGAATAATTTTCATCAAGAGTGAATAAATGTACTGAAAAACGCGTATTTCCTCCTCTTTTTGTTTTAAATGCCAGATATTGCCGAATTTTTGAATTCAAGTGCCGAAATTCAAAGGTTTTCTTGCCAAAAAATCAGCTCAGAGGTGAGAATTTTTCCAAGTCCCCCTCCTATAGTTCTAAAGTAAGGGCCTGTGGCGTCACAACTTGATGCTGTCATAGATTTGGTAGGTCAACATTTTTCAGATCCCACGTGTCCCATAAAATAAGTTCCCTGCCACTCTTTGTTTTACTCCATTAAAGTCGAACCCGTGAATTTTAACAGGGAACCTGTTTTATAGTGAGTTTTTTGAGAAAATTGCCGTGCGCTGTCCGGCGAAAAACCTAGTAAAATTTTTACTCCTGAGCTATGTTTGATGGGAGGGGGACTTGAAAGAATTTCGACCTCCGAGCTGTACTATGAAAGGGGGGTGGGGGATTTGGAAATATGTCGACTCTCGAAATATATATTTCGACATCCCTAATATAGGTCCAGGTCACTGATGATGTCCTATCTGGAAAAGAAAGTATGAGTAAAGACTTTCTCTCTTGAGAGATTATGAACTTATTATTCTATATTCTATATAGTTCTGTGCACCATTCTTCAGGTTCTGATAAGTTTTTCCCTTCAAAAATCATCAAATTTGTCACCAAAATTTCTGCACATCCTCTCGTACAGCTTGACTGAATAGTTCTGTGCACCCACCTTTAGGTTCCAAATTATGCGCTGAGAACAGGGTTCCCTGTTAAAACTTGAAGGTAGGTGCATAGAACTACCGATATAATATATATAGAACTATGCCCAAAGATGTGCAGTGGTTCTAGTGACCTATATCAAATTTCATGATTTAGCTTTTCTCTCTCTAAATTGTACCTAAGCGCTTGAATTTGGATTTAAAGTAGGGTGCACGGAACAAACAGAGCCAAACCCGAGGATGTTTTTTTTTTTTATAATTTCTTTATTATATGGACTATCATTTACGATATTTAAAAAACCCGAGGATGTGCCGAGATTTTGATGACCTATGTCAATTTTGATGATTTTCACAGAAAAAAAAAAAAAAACAATTTACGAATGCTTTCTTTTCTCCTTATTGTAATTCAGGGCAATTATTCGAACCAGGAGGAGGGTGCACAGAATTATGCGGAGCTATAGTAAGGATATGCAGAGATTTTAGTGACCTCTGTCAGATTTCATGATTTTTGAAGGGTTACTCATACTTTATTTTTTCCAATAAAGAAAATTTTGTTTTTCCGTGACAAACAGATATCAATTTAAATGAGACAGTTTGCTTTTGATGTCACCTTTATTATTCAAAAACAACTCGACGTTTCGACGCACCTCGTCGTCATCATCACGGGTGCGTCGAAACGTCGAATTGTTTTTGAATAATAAAGGTGGCAACAAAAGCAAACTGTCTCATTTAAATTTATTTTTTCCGATTAGTAATGCAGCGAATTAATCGGACCCTAAAGGAGGGTGCAAAGAACTATATAGAGCCATGCCCATGGATGTGCAAAGATTCTGGTGACCTACGTCAAATTTGATGATAGATGAAGGGAAAACCCCATTACTCATGTTTTGTTTTCTCCGAATTGTAGTTCAGCGCTTTTGGAACCTGAAGATGGGTGCACAGAGCTATACAGTTGAGTTGTACAAAAGGATGTGCAGAGATTTTGGTGACAAATTTGATGATTGAAGGGGAAAACCCATTACACATAATTTTTTCCTAAATTGGAACATGAAGGTGGGTACACAGAACTATTCAGAGGATGTGCAGAGGTTTTGGCTTCTTACGTCAAATTTTATGATTTTTGAAAAGAAAAATCTATCAGAACCTGAAGAATGGTGCACAGAACAATAAGTTCATAATCTCTCAAGAGAAAATGTCTTTACTCATACTTTCTTTTGTCCAAATTGGAATTCAGCGCATAAATTGGAACATGAAGGAGGGTGCACCAAACTATATAAAGCTATAGTCGAAGATGTAATCCTATCGGAGATTTTTGATTTTCACGTGCCTCAAAAACATTCTCCTCCTTCAAAAACAGTGACAGTCCAATTTTGAGGGAATGTTTGCACTTGTTGAAATGAAGACGACTTTGGACCTTAAGACCCGATAATGGAAGGGATAATGGAACTCCAACTTGTACAGGATTGATACTTCAGCTGATGACTGCATTCGCATATTTAGGTCTTGCGTTTCTCGTATAGAATGACGTGAGGAACATACAGTCAAAAACATGATCCAAGAAACCTATTTGATGGAGAATCTTCTTTGATAGTCACCTTGGAAAATTTAAACAGAAATTTGAAGTTTAACCATCCGCCTTCCCGCCTCTTTCTGTCCAATAAAAATTTTATCATCTACATTTGTCTCTACCTACAATACAGTAGTACTTCCTACGATAAGACTGGGAGTGTACACATAATATAGTCGCCAAACCATTATACTGAATAAGTAAGAATTATAATACAGTCATGGACACAAAAGTATTACTTCTTGCATCGGAATATGCTCCTTTAACGTGCCATTGTCGTAGTACGAACTAGCGATCCAATTACAAACAAGGCGATCTTCTATGGGCTTTTCATCGATACCCTCGTATCTGTAGTTGATGCCCACACAGAGCACGTCTTTACCTTCGTTAATAAAATTCTTCCTGTATCTGTCAATTAGCTTGAATGCTTCCTCTGCCGTACCATTGGATTGAAATTCCAAGATAATATTTGTTGTCTCAGTATTCACCCAGAGATTGGTGCTGTATGGGAAGGCGGTAGTTACATTATGCTCGGCGAAGCCAATAACGCTGTTGAAGAGAGTATGGTAAGCCCACTTGTCCGCTCCCCATAAACGTTTGCACATTAATTGAAAAGAGCCGGTAATTTCTTTCATGAACTTGTGCACATCTAAATTTATCAAGTATCCACTTATTTCTTCTGCTCTTTCGCCTAGATCGGATTGCCACGTATGTGATATGTTACTGCCTGCGGCGAGAAATATGCCTGAAAAATAAGGAATTATAATATTATGCTGATTGTAACGCTGGGTACAACCTATGCGAGAGAATTTAGCTCGAATGAGTGACGATGACACTAGGAAATGAGTTTTTACAGGTGGTTATTCTTGTAGGAATAAATAGTACGAGTCTGTATTACTTATGATACTCACAATAAGAGGCAAAGATAAAAAACTGGAAGTGCTGCATCATGAACTGTATCTATGAAACGAGCACAGGTCAAACGATTCCTCTGGTTTATTGAGGCAGCAAGTTACTGTGAAAATACGAGTAATTAACAAAATAGTGACAGTAACATAGTTGGTAAGATAATCAGAACTTTCTGTTTACATTCGTTAAAAGCTCAGCAAAAATTTGAGATAAATTCTAATCAATCATGAAATTCCATATTAGATAAAACGATTTAGTCTGTGAATTCAGTGATGAATTTACACTATGTAACGAACCTGTACCGTATCGTTCTAAAATTCTCTCTCACTTTTGTTTTAAACAAATGAATTTAGTTCTGGAGCCCTCAGACCTCTCCTTCTTTCGAGTCATCATCAGTTCGATATTTTATCGCGATGGTTAAAGGGCAATTTTCTTATCATGAATTTTTTTCAAAATATTATTTTTGTCATTTTAGACCTTTGATCTCTTGCTCCTCAAAAGAGCATTTTAACAATAACCAGGAGAGTGAAGTGGCTCAATGTCCTCTTTAAAAAATCACTTGTCTTTCATTATTTGATATTGTAAAACAAGATGCATCTTCAAGTTCAATAAGTATAGGCGAATGCACGATCTTCTGTCCAAGTGTAGCCGAAGTATCTGTGTACAGTGCCAGTGATATTTTGATGCCTCTCATTGGTTGGTGCGCTTGCTGTACAATATCAGTCATTACACCACTAAAGAGTTAAAGCCCATTGCTTAGCAATTCAGGTCGGCTTGCTCCATGGATCACGTGTGCAGCCGTCGGATGCGGGTAGCGTGTGCATTAATTCTGTTTCGTTTGACACCGGTATCGAAGATAACTTCGGGGTTGGAAGAATGTCGCCGAAACCCTCTTTTCTGGCAACCCCCAGCTGCACTGCAGTGCCTCCAGGCACGCAATCTTAAGCACACCCACTAGACACAACATGAAACTAAGTCTCTTCTTCTTCTTCCTTCGTGCTCTACGCTTCATCTTCATCTTCCTGCAGTGCATCTTCTGTATGTGGGTGGTACACAGATTATATTTTAAAAGGATTACACACTCGTAACTTAGAATTTATGTTAATAGTAGAAGTTTCACAGCAATTTAGAGAAGTTGAAAACTTGAAACCGAAAAGCTAACAAAAAGGGCGAAAAATTCTTCATGTACGGATTATTACTACCAAACCTTGTGAATTTTTTGACTATTCTGTATAATTTTATTTTATAAATTTTACATTATCGGTTTAATTTTAACCATTCTTCGTGGTTTATCGATTCTAAAAGAATATGTGCCCTTTTTGTTGTCTTTTCGATTTTAAATTTTCAACTCATCTAAATTGCCTATGAAATTTCCACTATTGACATAAATTCTAAGTTACGGGTGTGTAATCCTTTTGAAATATAATGTCGACTCGTACTCGTGAGCAGAACGTTTCTTTCATTGGTACACAGATATTGAGTAGGTCATACCGTAGCTTCGCTTTGGCCTATAACTGCAGCTGAGAATGCAGACACCTGATTCCATCTCTCTTTGGAACTGCGCGTGGTGGCTACCGAGCCAGTGCTTCATCGACTCCAATCTCTTGGAGTGGTCCACTAAGCTTATCCCGCTCGTATCTCCACGTCTTACAATCAAAGAAGGTTTTTTATATTCCATCATCCCGCCCTTGATCACAATGTAAACAAACGTTCACAACTAAGTTTTCCGATCATTCCATTGCTACTATTGACATTTTGATTTCGTCCTATCCTCTTTTGAGGTTTCTGAGCCGGCACTTATTCAGGATGTGGTCCATCACCTGTTCTTACGCTTTGGTATCACATTTTGCACAACTTCGGAAGACACCTTGCAAGCATTTGGCCGTTTCTATCGAGAATGGTTCTTATACACTTCCCTTGGGTCGAATCCTAGTGGTCTAGTGTTTGGGGTTGCTATCATTTTCCTCTTGTCTGGGTTTTTGTTTTCCCCTCGACCCCCTCCTCATATTCCGTCGTAGTTGTCTGCCATCGGGTCTACCGCGGTCTTCTATGCCAGCTTCTTTGATTTCAATCTTTTTGGAGCTTCCATATCTCTGTCTAGCGGCAGCTGTAGGTTTGTTCCGCTCGTCTTCTCCATTCCTTCCATATTGCATTTTTCCTGAGAAGGTGGGCCGGCACGATTTCGGACAACAGCGGTGACTATTCCACGGACGTGGAAAAAGTTGAATGTGGGAATTGCAAAGTCAACGGCTGAAATGGGGCTTGCGACTTCTCTTTCTCCTTACATCTATATATCTTTGGACTTGGGGACGTTGAAATTCTGTGAGACGCAATTTCGCCAGGTCAACGTCATCAATGACCTTGACCTAATTTAGGAAGTTGGAAAGAATTTCAATCGAGGCGTAGTGTAAGTTATCAATGTCTTTAACCTAGTCTAGAGAAAGCCATATCGGCAAACTTAAATTAAAGACTGAGGTATTTAGTCTGTCAGATGATATCACAAAGTGGGCATCCAAGGCCAAGCAAGGTACAGCCCTGGAAACACCCGAAAGGCAAGCGCATGATGATCATAGTTTTTGTCGCTTCGTTATTCACGAACAAGACTCAAATTGTACCTCGGAAGTTTTGTACCTTTTCCTTCTTTTTCGTTTTATGAATGTTTGGAAGGATTTTAGTCATGCAACTGTTCCTTCTCTCGTCAAAAGCTCCATCAGCTCCCTAACTAATGTCAATCATTAGAATAAAGTCTCAACGTCCCTACCAATCACTATCGCGAAGGAGTGCGTAATCTATCTATAATTGGAATTTTTTATTTTGTTTATCCCTGACAGCTGTGAACAATTATTTTTAAAAATATATTCATGGCTCTCATCAAAATTCATTAAAGTTATTTACAATTTTTTACAGCCCAGTATCGAGTATTAGTATTCACTGGAGGACGATAAATTTTACGGGGCCTCACCATGAGCGCGAGTATCAGAAAGGATTTATTTTATTCCCTTTAGTATACAGTATGGTATATTTAAGCCTCTTAATTCATCTATCAAGATACCAAGTCCGCCTTCTGTGCGTACTTTGTGGACATATAAAATCTTTAACCTTAAATCGAATATGAGGCCACACGTTCATCGTTTATAGTTGCTTTTTTTCTCTCTCTCTGCTATCTGTTAGATCTCTTAAAAGTGAAGTTCATATTGGAATTTTTTGTCGAACAGCTTCGAGTTTATATAAGGGGGTGGAGGCGGAGGTAGCGATGTGTTACACAGTATCGCTGAGTGACGTTGTAATTTAAATATCGAACGGGAAATTGAAAAGTCGCGGCATTTTCCCCCTCTTTTCGGGATGATGGCGCTATTCGTTATTTGAAAAAACAATCGTGAATCGCATGATAAATATGAAAACTAAATAAATTCTAATCCGCTTTAAAACTTCCCAGTTATTACTATCACGAAGCCATCGCCAATTAAGTACTTTGCCCGTACGACCTACCTAGCAGAGAAAACTTCCAAAAAAATCGTATTTTAGTGTAAACATATAGAGGAAATTGTCAACTTTTTGTGGATGTTGTATTCAATCTGGCCGTGTAAATTCGTCAAGAAATCATATTTTCAAACCTGTTGAAAAAATGGTGCTTATCAGGGACGTAGAGTCAGGATACTCAGGTCAGCATGTCTTGGCTCTTCCACTGTATTTGAGAACCACTCTGAACCATAATTTGAATAGGTGAGGCTACACTTGGTGTTCTCAAAATCATCCCTCCTTTCCCACTTCTATATTCAGCTTGGAAATCAAAATTTTTCAAGTCTTACGGTGGGAAATACGGGGCCAGCTTGAGTACTGATTAAAGTTCGCCAACTTGTATTGAAAGAATTTTTCCATGGTTGAGAAAGAGAATACTGCTTACGGTAAGAAAATGAAGGGAGTGAAGAACGACTACTCGAAAAACTCTACCTTGCTGTAAGGGAATATGGGTTTTACATCTACTCCAAGTACCCAAACAATGGCGTTTCACCTACCGTGTTCAAGAAGACTGCAGCAATGCTTCGAAGAAAAGAATGAAGCCTTACATATCTTAGAGCGAGGGGTAGCAATATGTACCAGTATTATCAAGTGTGAGGGCAACTATAGAATTAACACAGCAGTTTTCGAAGGAAGGGACACTGACGTGGGCGTTTTCTGTGAAGTCGTATACAATATCATTGCCCAAAATCTCAATTTTAGGGCAACGAAAATGCTCCCGGAATTACAGTAGATATTTATTTTCTGAAGGAAGCTCGTGGTGACGTCACTTCCCGATGACGTCGCCAAAGTTAAGAATCATGACGTCACAGTTTCTTTTCTGAAGACATAGGTATGTACCTTCCTAGGGGGGTATTCGGCAAACGTTTTTCGCAGGTTGAAATTGATAACGTCACAGGTTGATAAGGTCGCGAAAGTGTGTATGTCCATGGCTTAGAAATTAGGACTTCACTGAGGTTTTCACTGAGGTCTAAAAGGATTACTTCACGGGTTGATGATGTCACGGAAGTGTATAATATGTCCCAAGGTGAGAGATGATCACGTCACTAAAATTGTATGTGATAATGGTGGATTTGGGGACCTCACAAGTTGGTGAAAAGTGAATGTTTCCCAAATTCGAGGGTGATTACGTCACGAAGGCTGGAAATGATGTAAGTTAATGACGTCATCAAGGTTGAGATTAGGGACGTCACGGGTTGATGACGTCACAAAAAAATATTTGTCGTTCAGTGTGATAACGTCACGAGTTGATAAGGTCACAAAAGTGTCCAAAGCTTATGCTTAGAAATTATGACTTTACTAAGGTTGGGGGTGATGATGTCACTAAGGTTGAAAGTGATAACGTCACAGGTTGACGATGTCGCGAAAGTGTATCCCAAATTCGAGGGTGATTACGTCACTAAGGCTGGAAATGATGTTGTAGGTTGATGACGTCATCAAGGTTGAGATTGGCGACGCCACGGGTTGATGACGTTACAAAAAAGTATTTGTCGTTTAGTGTGATAAAGTCACGAGTTGATAAGGTCACAAAAGTGTCCAAAGCTTATGCTTAGAAATTATGACTTTACTAAGGTTGGGGGTGATGATGTCACTAAGGTTGAAAGTGATAACGTCACGGGTTGACGATGTCGCGAAAGTGTATATGTCCCAAGGTGAGAGATGATCACCCCACTAAAGTTGTGAGTGATAATGTCATGGGAAGATAACGTCATGAAAGGTGGTGTTGAGGACTTCACAAATTGGTGATGTCACAAAAGTGAATGAACAGAAACAAAAAACTTTTACGTGACGGAAAATATACAAAAGTGTATGATTCCCAAATTTGAAGGTGATTACGTCACTGAGGCTGGAAATGATGTTGTAGGTTAGGTTGGAATTAAGGACGCCACGGGTTGATGAAGTCAGAATAATTTAAGTACATGTGACCTGTCACAAGAAAACCTCCCTTAGCGTCCAAAAAAACGTTTTTGAGGTTTTCAGTGATCCTAGCTATAATTGAAACTCGCTCTTTTACGTGGTGGTATTGAAAAAATTCCAAAAAATTCATTTATAGGCCCTAGGGGTCTTCAAAGTTTGGGGAAAATTTGAAACTTCTGGGAAAATTTTCGGAATTTGATGAAATCCAGGTTTAGGGGTAATTCTGGGTCGCTGAATATGAATCTGACCCACAAATTTCATTCCAATGCATATTTTTGGGTCCACGGATCAAAAAATGGAGCTAAGATGCAATTTTATAGGCGATTCTTCCAACATAACGATAATTAATTCAAAATTTTAAACTATTAATGCGCAAATAATATAAAAATCGCTATTGAATTGTATTCTTGAATCATTAATCTACAACTGATAAAATTTTCAGCCAAATTGATCGCATAATGACGCCAAAAACTGCTTCTGAAGTTAGAATCATCGCTCCAGTAAAATTATGTTTAGGCCGGGACGCCAACGGGCGTTTTCTTGTGACAGGTCACATAGGTCTAGACGTCGGGGTCATGACGTCGTCTAAGTTGAGTGTGATAAAGTCACGGGTTGATAAGGTCACAAAAGTATGTATGTTCAAGGCTTAGGCTTGAAAATTATAACCTCACTAAGGTTGGGGGAGATGATATCACCAAGGTTGAAAGTGATAACGTCATATCGGCCGTGACCCTGACGCACAGTGGGATGAAACGCCATGCTAGGTGGCCAAAATTCTAATTTTCGAGTGAGTGCCTAGATTTTCGAGTGAGTGCCTAGTGAAGGTCAACTAAGGGGTTTTTGTGGTCGTAAAATTCGATTTTCTAGTCAGATTTATGACTGAATCATTTCTTCTCAAAGTTTGAAGCCTTTATTTGGAGTTTGTGAACAAAAGTTCAACTGATCAAGAGCAACAGTTTATTAAAGTCGTCTAAGGGGTAATCAAGATCGTAGAATTTGAATTTTCATCCAGATTTATGATTGGATAATTTTTATCAAAGTTTAGGATCATTTTTGCTCCAAGTTTGAAGCTTTTACTCGGAGTTCGTAGACAAAAAGTATACTGACTAAGAGGAAAAGTTTATGAACATCATCTAACGGGTAACCGAGATCGTAGTATTCGACTTTTCAGTCAGATCTATGATGACAGCCTTTTTCCTTGATTTCTGAAGCTTTTATTTAGAGTTTGTGGACAAAGGTTTTACTGATCAAGAGCAATAGATTATGAAGATTGGATAAGGGGTGATCAAGACTGTAGAATTCAAATATTTTTCCTTGAAGTCACCTTCTACGTTATAATAATAATTTTGGATCTTATCTCTGAAGCTACTTCTGATAAATCAATATTCTGACAAAAAAAAGAAATTTATTTCAACAAGCAATATTGAGTACGGTTATCAAAATATCGAATTATTCTTTAGAAATTCTAGTATATCTAAGAAAATTCAAAATTTGTAGAATGAAGTATCATTCAATTCAAAATTGAAAAATCTTCCTTTTCTTCCAATTTGCTTCTCTCGTCTTCTTACTTCTTCACTTATGTTATCTTCCTCAGTTTGATTCATGATTAAAAGTTTCTCATTCTTTTTTTGCCAAAGTCTCGGATTTTTTCTTCTTTTTCGGTCAAAGGCTGGAAATAAAGGGGTCCTATCTCCTTAGAATGAGTTGAAGTCACGCTTAAACAGGTGCGGATCCAGACGATCACTTTAGGAGGGGAAATGATTCAAAAAAAGTCTAAAGGACATTTTTTTCTACATTCTCTTCGATACTACAGATTTTTTTTTTTTTTTTTTTTGGGGGGGGGGATTTCTCTCATCTTCTCCCCTCCTCCCCCCCCCCCCCCCCCGTAGATCCACGTCGGCCTAAACAGATAGAATACTTTTTTAAATCAATTATGCAAAGCAATAAAAGATCTTTCAAATAGTACGGGTATAAATGGAATTTTATCCATTGTAACGTCCTAGAAGGGGAGGGGGTAGCGAACTCTGTACACAGCAATGTATGAAAACCTGTTCTACATCGTGTTACCGAGGTCATTATTATAATTGATTCAAGTTTAATTTCTTTTGTAAATTGAGCTGTTCTATTAAATAGCTGCTATCCCATAAATAGCTTTTATGCTCAAATAACTGGGCGCAGAAAGGCGCATGTCAATGTGGGTTGAGAGAGGAAGGTTTCAAGAAATCATTTCCGTCCCACCCGCCTTGGTAAGTTTTGGTAAATTTTTTAAATGGCTAATACAATACTATGAAATTTTGACTATAAATGTATTACAATTTTGCTTACTTTCGGAGTATTTTATGAGGAGAACTAGTCGTCCAATCATCAAACGCCGTAAAAATTTCAAAAGTTCAATCAAAATTCTTTATAAATCACAAGACTCTTATCACCTCGTAGAGAATACGGAAGGAACTACGAGCTTCCGAAATAAAATGACTGTGTGTTCTGTTGAAATAACAACAACAAAATTAATGTTTGTTGGCTTGTACATCTGCCACGCTGCTCACACCAACGCACTTCCGCAAAAACTGGTTTCATTATTGAATTAGGGTGGTCGGAACGTTTCTAAAACGTAAACAAAATAATTCGCACCTGTTTACAGACCTTCGATATTCGAATTTTGGCCAGTTAGAATAGCATTTCATCCCACTATGTGACGCCTAGTATAATGGAGTTTGTTGGGAGGCTTATAAGCGGATCCCGAGAATCGAAAAGAGTGAGCCCAAGCAGATGACGTTACAGAGGCAGCCGTCTCATAGTTGATGATGTCGCGAGAGTGTATATGACCCAAGGCTCCAAGGTGAGGGATAATCACGTCACCGAAGTTGGGAGTGTTAATGTCGTCATGAAGGTTAGAGTTGAAGACTTCACAAGTGAGTGATGTCCCAAAAATGTATGCTTCCCAAGTTTTAAGGTTGATTACGTCTTTAAGGTTGGAGGTGATATTATAGGTTGATGACGACAACAAGGTTGGGAATGAGAACGCCACGAGTTGATGACGTCGTAAAAGTTTCAATTTCAGGTGTAATGAATCTGGGTTAACTGTGATAAAGTCACGGGTCTGAAGAGTGATGACGTCACTAGAGGACTGATGGTACCACTAAGGTTGGGTTCGAGGACGTTACGAGGTGATGGCGTCACGGGTCGCAAAATAGTGTATAGTCTTGAATGATTAAAATTTTAGTACTTCCTAATGCTTCATGCTTGGTGACTTCATCAACCACAGCCTTACGTGTACATTTTTCTCTAGTCATAAACCCGTGACGTCCTCACCTCCGACCTTGGTGACATCATCACCCCCCGTAGATCAAAGTTGCTTCTTCCATCAATTGAATTACAAACCCAACCCAAACTGAAAGAGATAATCGAATACAACAGAAATTTCATGTGTCTAGAGTTTCCTGATATAGTCGATTTTCTCTCTCATCATTGACCTAGATCTACTTTTGTAACGTCATCACTGCGTTACAGTATTTTATGCGACAAAATTTAGACGCTCGTCCCACCTTTGAAAATACCTATCAGTGCACGGATATTGTGTATAATATCTTGCAATTAAAAAATTATCAACTCCACACACCTGCGAGGGTTAGATCATTTTTGGTGCTACAAAACTGGATGTCGGGAGGAGAGTTAAAGTCTTAACAATTTCAAAATATTTATCGCTGTATTTTCGTTGGTAGACAAATACTTGAACTGTTCAAAAAGCTTTTGTTGCGATGAAAAACTGCGAATCGTGTATCAAATTGTTTTTGAAATAGTATATAGATGCAATGCATAACTTTTCCAAACTTATTTTCTAACTCGACATTTTTTCCTCGATGGAAATACGAGAGATTAAGTCTCGATACAAACTCGTTTTTTTTGCCGAGGTTCGATTTGCGATTCAATTTCCGCTCGTGTTTGTAATCGGGAAATTATGATGCGTTATTTTTCGTACAAATAAAAAAATTCAAAAATAGAAAATAAATTATATTATTTTTTCTCTGTTTGAAATGAATCTGTTTTACATGATAAATTCTGTCACAATGTACTAAAAATGTTTTCACGTACCTTATTTTCGCTATGAGGGATCGTGGATTGATTCATCACTAATTACTGTCCGATTATTTCTTTATTATCTTGTCGTATAGAGTTTGAAAATCGTGAGAGATTGGTCAACTACTGAACAACGTCCTTGAAGCTATTGGTATACCTAGTCAGATTTTTAGCTTGCTGGTGCCGTACCTGCAAGTTTCTTAACCATTCTTGGAACGTAGCATTACTTTTTCGTGCATTCTAATCCAATCAACCTTTCTTTATAATATGTAGGTGTATATATCTCAAAGCTCACTATCATAATACGAAGAAGAAGAATTCGTCTTCCTTATCTGAAAATGCGGTAGATACGATTTTGCTGATTAAACGGTTACGAAAATCTCGCATCGAATAATGTCTATTAATTTCATGATTGATGCGCTTTAACTCCGGAACGTGACTCCGCGACGGTGATGTCATTACCATATATTGGCATTGAATCATTCTTGACCCCGGAGCCAGCATCTCGCACTTCGTCGCGTAAATATTGTACACGGTTTCGAATTTATAAGGGTACGACGTCGGTATGATATAATGGTAGGGTCGTTATAATTAAATTAATTAATCATTTTTAGTTAATAAAAGGAGGTTTGCAAGCCAAAATATTCATCGAGCTCCGTTACGTCTCTCTTTTTCTCTCGGCTCTATTGGTGCTCGACGCGTATATGAAAAATTTACTCGTTCGCGGCGCGTGTTAAAAATTATAAATGAGCCGCGGAATCAACGAAAGCGACGAAGATTCCGTAATGCGAATTCTGATTACATCGTATGCGTTCGTTTAAATATCTTATAGTAATCTTGGAATATATAATGGAGAGGAAAAAAAGATAGACGAATGAATGAATATAGCGGGAGCGTATCCTACAAAATATAGGCTCGTATATGTGCCAAACAAATGAGATGATAACGCGTGTGTGTGTGTCACTTTTCTGTACGCAGCCTTTGGGGACGAACTCCACCTCATGTTGGCAAGTGTATTATGTAACTATGCGTCGAACAATTAGGATATAAAACGTAAAGAAAAAATACTGATAAACTGTCTCGTTTGCTACTTTCAGGAAATTATGACGTGCAAATTTGACGTTATCTCATATAGAGCTTTTGCTTTGGAATCTGTTACTTGATGAACTCTTGTCGACTGTATATCAACGTCGATCTGACGTTAAATCGACTCCAATTTTTTCTTTACGTCATAGTGTACATGACAAGAGCAAGAAATTTGCACTGTTACTATGTTGAGGAATGAATTATTAGATGCCTTGTATCATAAGAATGTGCTGGCGGACGCAGTCGATATGTGTTGTTAGAGACGTCTAGGAGCATAATGGTCTCAATATTCGGGTGTTGGTGAAGTCGAACGAAATATTGTTCTTCTTTTCTGCGGATATAACTATGGACAGTTTTCTATATCGAGATCTTTGAGGACCTGAGAATTCGTAACAATTTTTCTTAGGGATTTGTGCTGAAATGTTTCCAAGATACCAATGTTAGATTTGGCTGCTGTTTTTGACCATACTTGCTTGAAATGAATTATGTAAATCAGGGTTTTGTTCTTTAGACTAATTTGTGAGCCAATCGAACCTTAGTGTTGAATCTTTGGGGTCTAGGCGATGTTTTAGCTCGGAGCGTAGATGTCTTTACCAGGCCTTCCTAACTTGTTAGTGGTATTATTTGACCTGGTTTTGAATAAATAAATTGCGCGTAGTTTATCTAGGTCGGGTGTGAGTGCGATGGGCTGCAATGAGTACAAGCTGCTGTATTCCAAAGAAGAAGGGCTAAGAATAGGAGCTATATCGGGGGTAGTAAAGCGAACGCCGAAGTTTATTTCTGTGTCTCAGGCTGTAAATTTGTTGTCTGGGCGGGGAGATTTGAAGATTAGCATGACTGGAAAAAGGTCGAAGCTCAGGTCGGTCATTGCTTCCTCTACCAAAGAGCAGAGACGGACGGCCTTTGAAGATGTCGAAGTCAATGATGTCCAGCTGCTTGCTGGTGTCGACTGGCCATTGAATGAGGTCTCAGTCCCCAGTTCCATTTTTGGAGTGGGAGGATGTGGATTCATTTGTGCTGGATTGTACCGTACAGTTTTGACTTGTTTCATGTATTTTCTGAGACCCCATAAACTATTGGAAAATTGCGGGTACCACGCCCCCCCCCCCTCTACGTCTCAGACTAGTTTAGTATATATGCTGTATGGAACAAGGAAGAAGGAAAAAAAATTTGCCGAGAAAAATTTTTATACCTGGATAGTGATTGAGATTCTGCGAGTACCGCCCCCCCCCCTTTCCTACATTTTAGGCTAGTTTAGTATAATTATATGCTGTATATTGAAGAAGAAGGAAGAAGAAGAAGAAACTTTTTTTAAAAGAGCCGGAAAATACAGTCGATGCCGACTATAACGAGGCCGGTTGAAACGAGATTTCGGGTATTGCGAGCAGAATCCGTGGTCCCTTGCAATTCACCCATACAGGCTATGTAAATTACACCGGTTACTACGAGGAGTGATGCCGGTCTTAACGAGCTTTTCCTTATCAATTAGGGCGTATATCCTCGCAAAAATGTTACATCTCTTATCATACAAAGATTGGTTACCCCTGAATGGAATGTTGGAAACACCGGTTAGTCTGTTTTGGCCTCGCGGGAAAAACTTTTCTCCTTCTCCAAGATTCGAATTTTTTTCCCCTCTCCTTCTTTCAAACATCTTCTCGCATCCATCAGCATTCCTCCTCCACCTCTATCAAAAACTTGTCTGGAAGGAGACAGTTCGAAAGCTTCGGATGCACCATCAAGTATCAACAGTCGACTTGTGACATTTGAGCTACGATAGCAACGGTGAATTTCATAGGTGGGCCATTTTATTTTGATAAGTTTTTCCAGCTTTTCGCTTGTGAATAGATGAACGCAGCTACAAGAGTTCTTTCTATTCATTCAACCTTATAATTATAATTTGCAGTCCATCTTCTTGCAACCGGATATTCATTTTCCGACCTGAGAATGTTCACGTTTTACATGAGGAGAGGCCTGGAGACAACGCTGGCGCTCTGGAAACAGTCGAAATAAATTCTACCTATGAAATAAATATGTACAAACTCCCTCGTTCGTTTTTCTCTACTGCATTTGTGTAAGTTTTTCTCTATTTTCGTATGTAGCGAGCTTCTCGGTATATCCGGACATAACGAGAATCTCGTTATAACCGGGGTATGTCTACTGCGAGCTTCCGGGTAAAGCGAGAAAAAGTATCAGGCCCTTGAATCTTGTTATAGTCGGCATCGACTGTACATGAAACTTGACCTTTATTCATTTGGCTACGCCAGAAAATCAATGATGAGGTTAGGTATGCTTGAATAGTGGGTGAGCCCGTGCTTTTTCGTTTTTCTTGGTCTCCTTCTCCTCCAACTGTTGGGAGGGGGGCTGCAGACACGCAAGACCAAATTTGGACAGTTGGTGGATTTGTGGAACAAGTATTGATGGAATCGTTTGTGCTACATTTGTTCTGGTTTGTGCCGTAGAGTTGACTTTTTGTGCTGGCCTACTTCCCCTCCAACATTTTGAGGGGGCTGTAAATATCTGAGGCCCTGTCCTATTCAATTTTGGCCTAAAATCAGGCTGCGTTGCGTGCTGTACATTTTTTTCCTATTGTGCTTTCGAGTTTTTCCATTTCCTCTCCAGTCCTTGGGGGAGGGTGAGCTAGAAGATATGAGGAACCCTGTTTCGATAATTGGCAGTTTTCGGAATCGTTGGTGCTATATTTGTTCTGGTATCCCTGTGCTCCAACCGTTGTCTTTTGCAGTCAGTTTGTGAGCTCATGGTGAGAGATCGATTGCGACTCCGTATTCAATGGGGCCAGGCAATTTTTCTAAAAAGGGAATGATACCAAGAAGCTCGTTATCTGTTGTATGCTCGCGGAAAGAAATCGACTTCGGCCAAGCGTGTGATCAGAGCGGGAAACCGTGTTGAAATTCTGGTTGTTTCGAGCGATGGTTTTTTTTCTGGGGTCTTCCGTCCGGACTTACCCGGTGATGCTTTCGTGATCAAGAGTCGCCCGCAAAAACTTATCGAGATGATCTATCAACGAAAATTTCCGCACGTTCACCACTTAATCCCTCGCCTTGAGTCCACAACACGGTTCCGTTTCTTTCACCGCACCGCTCGAAACAATCTGAATTTCAGCATGTTTCCCCGCTTTGACCATTGCAAGGCTCCAGTCAATCTCTCATCGCGAGCACACAACGAAATAACCAGTTTTTTGGTTTCATTCCTACTACCGCCTGAAAAGACAAGAATTTTAGCAAGAATACGGGGTCAGATTCGATCTCTCACCGTTAGCTTTCACAACCTCACCTCAGAAGACAACGATTGGAGGACAAATATACCTAGATAGCACCAACGATTCTACCCATCTGGGTGGAATCGTTGGTGCTATATTTGTTCTGGTATCCTTGTCCTCCAATCGTAAAATTGGTTTCTGCATATCTTCTGGCTCCCCTGGGGACTGGAGGGGAAAGGGGTGTCCACAATGGAAAAACTCGAGAAAATAATACTGAAAAAAATGTAGGGCAAGCAATTCAGACCGTTCTCAGACCTAAAATTGAGTAGGATAGGGCCCGGCGTGTTTCAAGTCCCTTCATATGGTTGGAAGAGAAAGAAAGCAGCACGAATGAAAAACTCCACTAAGGCGCAATCAAACGATTCCATCAATACTTGTTCCAAAAATCCACTGCACGTCTGCAGGTCCCCTCCCCCAACAGTTGGTGGGGAAGGAGACCAAGACCAACGAAAAATTCACCCGCTTTTGCCCCAAAAATTAAAACGAAAGGAAGCCTGCATGTCCATAGCCCCTTCTATTGAGGGGAAAAGACCATCGAGCACAAACGAATCCATCCACTCCCACCTCAAGATCGAGATGACCGGGGGCTGGAGACATGACCCCATTTGAAATCAAGTGATTTCTTTGAAAGGTTCGGTGGGTTACGTAATATTCGACCTCATGGAGATGATTGTACGAGTAGTTGAAGGTCAGCATGACTGGAAAATGGTTCAAGCTCAGGTTGGTTATTGCTTCGTCTTCCAAAGAGCCGAAATAGAACGCCTAGATGTACAGCAGCTTGTTCGAGTCTGCTGGCTATTGAATGGGTTTTCCTTGAGAGGTTCAATGGGTTATGTAATACTCGACCTCTTGGGGGTAATGTGAGATCCCCGCATTAGGTGTTTGGTATTCAAGGCTCCTCCGAGGAACCAGTAGTTTCCTAGCTGGTAGAATAGTGCTTCAAATTGAGAATCCCGAAGAGGACATCGAGGAAGTCGTCTCGCTATTTTGACCATAAAACAAAAAAAAAGACTCGAAGTCCACATGATTTTTCGTCTGATGAATTCCGCCTAATTTCGACTGCGAATCCTCTTCCATCAGCTGGTCGTTAGTGTTGCCTACATTGAATCGATATGAAAATTGACAACGAATTTGAATTACGACCGACGTCAAAAATTGCGTCGAGTTTAAATGGTAATAATCTGAAATTGAACGTTACCGAATTTTGGTCGTGACAATCGTACGAAAATTCTAATCATCGTCAGGGGGATGGAGCTTCTACTATCAGGTTATACAAAAAGGTTCTGATTTTCAACATTCAACGTTTTGCGTGACTGGAAAATTTTCAGTTGGGAGAGAGTGCAGAAAATTTTTCTTTGAGTTTCGATCAAGACTTGGTGATATTATTTTCATAGCAAATTTTTCAGTTCTGAGAAAACTTCCTCCTCAAATCCCTTTTCCCCCTCAAATACGTCTCTGACATTCGAGCTGTATACGGGAGGATTGAAAGAGACTCTTTAAGAATATTTTTTTGTAACCATAGGTATATCCGGAGAGGGACTTGGAAAATTTTGACGAGATCATCAATCCTAATCCGTCATCAATAACATTGATGGTTTCCTCTAAGGTGCGAACCATTTTAGATAAATGAAGGAGAAATACCAAATTCGCAAAAAAATTTTTTAATTACGATATACGCTGAAACAGCAGTATAACACGATGACGCGTTTCGATCGACGATCATTATCAAAGTAAACTAAGAGAACATCGAATACAATAAACTCACAAGTACAACATAAAGAAAGGTCAAAACATGAAAAAACTAAAAAAAAAATAAAAATAAATTCGTCATTCTTATTGACGTATTCGTAGACTTTATGAGCGAGTGAGAGAAAGGGGACGTTCTCGTTTACTACGTTGACATTAGTATTAGAACGGTCTCCCCAAAACTCATAAGGCGGACATCCCCCTGAGACCTGTAGTTTCTTACATTTCGTTCCCTGTTTACCTTCTTCCTAAACATCTAGACAGGTGTTTTAAATCCAATGTGGATTTTCAACCTACTTTCTCTGTTGAAAATACCTATCAACTGGTTGACAAAATCAAAGATCGTCATGTCCTCGCGGCCTCAATTCTTGTGTCCTTCGACGTCGCCAGTATGTATCCTAATGTTCCTTGTGTTCCAGCCCTTGAAAAAGTTTCTGACATCCTAGAACGATCACAAATTTTGCCCACTGCTGCCGAGGAGTTCATTACCCTTTTGAAAACTTGTCTCGACTATAATGTTTACCAATTTAAAAACAATATTTATCGTTTCCCTGATGGTCTTCCTATAGGGTCTCCTTTAGCTCCTCTAATTGCAGAAATCTTCTTGAACAGTTTGGAAAAGGAAATATTCTCCTCTGATAATATGCTTGTGAACCTGGTGGAATACTGGTACCGATACGTGGATGACGTTTTGTGTCTATGGAAAGGTACGATTCCTCAACTCCAGGATTTCCTTTTTTTCATCAATAGTTTCTACCCCTCCATTAAATTCACGCTCGAGATCGGTGGATCCAATATCAATTTCTTAGATCTCTCTATCGCCATTAAAGACGGCCGACACGAATTCAGTATTTTCAGAAAGCCCACTCACACTGATCATGTGATTGATGGCTCTTCTTTCCACACCCCTTCTCACAAGCATTCTGCCTTTCATTCAATGATCCATCGATTAGTGTCTATCCCCCTCACTTCAGCGGCCTTCAAAAACTCATGTAGCGAAGACCAACAATGTCAAAATAGACATTCATGAGTTAGTCCGCAAAAAACTCACCTCACGTACTCTCAATTCTCTTGTCCCTCAATCTTCAGGCAAACAGAAAGGGAAAAAAGAGAAATGGATCCGGCTTCCCTACCTCGGCAGTGTTCCTCATAAAATATCTCGTTTACTCAAAACCTTCCATTATCGTCCCGCTTTCTATGCTGTAGACACCACGAAACGTCTTCTTTCGAGTCTCAAAGATCCGGTACTCGAAAAGGACCAGAGTGGTGTTTAGAAACTCCAGTGCAGCGATTGCCTCTCTGTACGCATTGGCGAAACAGGTCGTAAACTGAACAACAGAGTCAAAGAACATGAGAGAGCCGTCATTAATAATACGCCGGAAAAGTCTGCCCTTGCTTCCCATCTCCTGGAAACAGGTCATAATTTCGATAAGAATAGTGGTGTTCATCTCCTACATATATGTAGAGAGTACTGAAAGAAGACGTCGCGCACTGGAGAGCATTGAAATCCTTAAGGCCAGTTCTCATACCAATTTCAACGTAGTAAACGAGAACATCCCCTTTTTCTCACTCGCTCTTAAAGTCTACGAACACGTCAATCAAGAATGACGAATTTATTTTTATTTATTTTTTTTTAGTTTTTTCATGTTTTGACCTTTCTTTATGTTGTATTTGTGAGTTTATTGTATTCGATGTTCTCTTAGTTTAGTTTGATAATATGATCGTTGATCGACACGCGTCACTGTGTTATACTGCTGTTTCAGCGTCGTAATGAAAAAAAAATTTTGCGTATTTGGTATTTCTCCTTTATTTATCTGTCATCAATGTTGAGGTCGAAAAATTCCTTCCTTCTGTTGGACAGGTTCCCTATTCGGATAATGAACTTGGTTAATGAAAGAGATTTTGCGTGGCGCGAACGAAGAGAGTTGCGAGTCTACTCTTTTCTTTGCTCGAAAATTATTTACACGGAAAAGAGGCTCACTTCGACGCCCAATATTCCGCCTCATTCCTTCGAAAAAATTATGAATCAGAATCCTTCCTGATAAATTTCGATTCCTCCGACAACACTCACTGTTACAATCAACCAATCACTCAAATCGAACTCACCTCAACCCTACACAAAAATCTCAAAAATGCATCCCCAGGACCGGACAACATACATGCCACTATGCTCAAAAATCTTCACCCTACCGCTCTTGAATATCTTCTTTCTCTTTTCAATTCGATTTTATCAGAAGGTATCTACCCTTCAGACTGGAAATTGGCGTTCATTCTACCTATTCTGAAACCTGGGAAAGATCCGTCTTCCCTCTCTTCATATCGGCCCATTGCCCTCACCAGTGTGTTGGGCAAACTATTTCAAAAAATAATTAACAAAAGACTTTGGTGGTTCCTCGAACAAAACAATCTACTATCCCCTGTACAATATGGCTTCAGAAAAGGTCGTAACTCAATTCTAGCTCTTGCCGACCTCCACACCCAAATTCAACAAGCCTTCCTTTCGAAATCCCCCCTCTATACAATATTCTTCGATCTTCAAGAAGCGTACCCGCGGGTCTGGAGACATTACATATGTAAACAACTATTTACATTCGGTCTACGAGGAAATCTTCCAAAAATTCTCCAAAGTTTCCTACAAGACAGATTCATCTCCGTCAGACTACAGGATAAGCTCTCCTCTCATTATAAAATTGAAAACGGTGTTCCGCAAGGAGAAGTACTGAGCGTTCTTCTCTTTTTGGTCGCCATTAACGACCTTCCATTAAACACCAGCTTCCCAATTTCTCAAAGACTTTTTGCCGACGATTAAAGCATCTCGCTCCGCTCTTCAAATCCTATCAGGGCTCACAGACTCTTACAAGAATCCTTGGACAATATTTCCTCTTGGTCATCTGACCGCGGCTTCCAATTTTCCCAAAACAAAACATTCCTAATTATTTTCCATAAAAAAAAGAAATCTCCATCAACTCCCTCACTCTATCTTCAAAATTTTCCAATTAAAACCACTGATTCAATAAAATTTCTAGGACTCTTACTTAATCAAAAACTAACTTGGATTCCACGCATCAAATTACTAAAAGCCAAATGTTTACGCTCGATGAATACCCTAAAATATCTTTCTCACCCTCGACTGGGTTGCAACCGAAAATTACTCCTAAATCTGTACAAAAGTTTAATCCGATCACAACTGGACTATGGAGCCCCTATCTACAATCTCGCCAATAAATCGTCATTAGCTTTTTTGGACACAATCCATTCCTCATCTCTTAGGCTGGTTTTGGGAGCATTCAGAACGAGTCCTAGTCTTAGTCTGTGTGCCGAGGCTGCGGAACCACCTCTATCTGTTCGCCGATCCACCCTCTCTTCGAATCTTCTTATTTCGATATCTCAATTTCCAAATTCCCCCGTTTACAAATCTTTAATCTCTGAAATCAATCCAATTTTTAATCGTCAACCAACGAAACATATCCATACTTGCTTAGAAACTTCTCTCGCTCGTAATCTCAAAATTTCAACCCTTCCGCCTATCCTGACAGCTACCCCCCCATGGCTCTTCTCCATTCCTGATATCAGACTAGACCTTACGGAAGTCCCTAAAGTCAGCAATTCTAGTTATCGAAAACATATAGCAAAACTTATCGACGAATTTGCAGGTTATACCCTTTGTCTCACAGATGGCTCAAAATATCGCCATAGAACATCTTACGCGTTCTCCATTGGTGGCGAAATGGAGGCATACCGCATACGAAATTCAGCGTCGGTATACACAGCTGAATTAAACGGTATCCTTGCCTGTATATCACAAATTGCGCAACTACTACCGGAACAAAAATGCCTTCTTTTGACTGACTCCCTCTCGTCTCTACAAGCCATTGCGGATCCTTTCTCAACTAACCCCTTAATTCAACGTATATTTTTGGCTCTCCACACTACGAAATTAATAAACTCTCATATCACTCTGGCTTGGATTCCTGGACACGTTGACTTTCCACCTCACGACTCAGTAGATAAAGCAGCCAAACAAGCAACATCTCTTCCTAAAATAACGGACCCTATTCTCTCACCGGCAAAAGACCTAAAAGTATATTACGCTTCCTTGATTTCCCAACTTTGGCTTTCCTCTTGGAAAAATTTAACTGACAACAAATTGAGAAAAATTAAAACCAATCCCTCTTCTTGGTCCTCATCCCACAGACATTGTAGACGAGAGGAAGTCATCTTAGCTCGACTGAGAATAGGACACACTCGTCTTACTCATACTCACCTTCTAGCAAACCTTGGCCCACCATCATGTCCGCACTGTCTCGAAGACAATTTAACAGTTGAACACTTTTTCTCTTGCCCGACTTTACAACCTCTCCGATCTTCCCTCAACATTTCTATTAATATACAACAAACTCTCAATAACAACTCCGAAACAATTGACTCAACTTTAACTTACTTACGATCTACTGACTTTTACAACCACGTTTAAAACTATGACACCAAAAAAAAAAAAAAAAAAAAAAAAAAAAAAGAACATTTTTGTTTTCCTTTATATTTTTATTTCATCTCAATTCTTTCACATGTATTTTGTTTTCAATTTTTCTACTTTATTAAGTACTAAGTTTTTGTAAAAGCAGAACTATCTGCCGAGCAAATAGCCCTTAGCGCAGCTGCATTGCTCGTAAAAATAAAAAAAAAAAAAAAAAAACATTCTGGAAAATACAGAAATTTCGTCTCTTTTAATATACTGACTTCTAGAAAGTAATATTCTCAACGAGAATGCGAGTGGTCATCGAGGAAAATCACAAACGTTCGTTCCAACATTTTGATGACTCGATTGAGCTGAAATTTCCATCGAGACGGCATACATCTGATCGAATTTATCGGACATCAGCGTATATTTTATAAATTTCGATAATATTCGACGATTGAAAAGTCCGATTATTTAAGAGGTCAACGTTTCTTTCACGCGATCCGAAAACCGAGTTCCTATTTCGCGATACAGAGAAAAATACAGATCGAAGAGATTGCGAAAGTTCGCTTCTCACAAAATCTCGTAACTGTATAACGTTCTCGTGACTTATTTTGAAAATTTTCGACAACAACCATTATGTAAAATTTAAAGTCAATTTTCTTGGATCTTTTTGTCGTGAAATAATACGACCAACATATAAAACTAGATAGAAAACAGAGGCTTCTTGAGATTTAAAAAATATGCGATAAGAAGTGCAGGCTTTATTTATGCAGAAGGAGAGAAAAAAAAAAAAAAAAATGGGGGTTGTATAGAAAGAAGGAATTGTAAATTTTGATTCTTTCGTACATAGATTATACGAAGCACGAAATAAGTTTGAAAGTAAGATTCCGTATTATCCAACTTTTTAAAAGACTTGAAATTCGAGGCGAACGCGTTATTCGGAATTCTAGGATAGAAAAAAATCGTTCTTTTTTGGTCACAATTGCGAGATCATAAACGATTATGCGTAATTTCGAATCAAATATCGAAATCCTCGCAGATGTATTCCTCTTTAGAAGGATATTAAAAAGCGGAGCGTGGTAACATCAGAAATCCTACGCGATTTTTGAATGCGACGAGAAGATATTTTGTACTACGATACGACAGTATTTGCGTCAGTATAGTGTGGAAGATTCGGTAAACGAACGCTGCAAGCTAGAAAAACATTGCAGCAATGTTGATAATAACCATAACAATAATAATACGGAAAGAAGAAGGAAGCATTTATAAAAGATTTAAAAAATTATCCTTGGCATTATTTTTATTTCGAAAGACGAATTTCTTTCAATTTTTCCTTCGTTTAGTGACGTAATTTGTTCTCAAACGACTATTGTCGACGAAAGACCGCAGCTTTTTATTTCGAGGACGCACATTTCATATTCGTCAACAAATTAGGTTATACTCCACGTTGGATCTGAGACTTGGTCTTCCAATAATTTCTATACTGAAGTTTTTTGCTGCAGCCTTGTGAATAGAGCGAAAAAATTTAGATTGTAAAGTCTTGGTCGAGATCGAGCCGCCTACAAACCCATTCGTATGTTAGATAATTGATTTTTAAATATGTACATTAGTTGCATGTGGGCAGCCTCCCTCCCCCCCCCCCCCCGTTCAAGACTCAAAATTATCCTCTAGTCACGTTTGTGTTATATTTTTGTTGGTTTGTGGTGGTCTCTTTGTGGTTCAGTTATTAGGGGTGGGAGGCTGGGTACATGTGAGTCCCCTACATTTTGATTTTCAGCTTCAAAACAGACTGAATCGTTTTTGCTGCTTTTTTATCGGTCTTCCAAGCGTAGTTTTCTGTTGTGAGCTCACGGTAAGCGATCGATTATAGCCCCGCGTAAGATCGAAGCAGGCAAATGTGCGGAAATTCTCGTTAGGTCAAGCAATATTGGGCATGTTACCAATAAGCTCGTCTTCTGTTGTGTACTCGCGGTGAGAAATTGGCTGGGGTCCCTGTTTGGTTGGAGCAGACACTACATAGTCCAAAAACTATCACCGTGCTAAGCGAGAGAATTTAGATTTTCCAGAAGATTGACTTGCATTATGAATTTGCTGTGGAAAACTAGCTATGGCTCCGCTTTGAATTAAAAAGGGCAGAAGATGTTTGAGATTTCTCGTTGTGCTGGACGAGAGAAAGTGAATTCACTCGCAGAAGCTTGCTTTCTTCAGTTCACTTGTGACGAGATTTCGCTGCCTCTACGATTCAGGTCAAAGAGACAAATGTATAAAATTCCCGATGTGCTCTATGTACAGGTTTTTATTGCAATAAAAAAATATACAGTAATTATTACATCGAAAAGTATGCGGTGGGGCGGTATTTACATTGTGTGCTTATGCCCAGGCCCCCACCGCATAACCTGTCTGTTGACAAATTATTTTACAACCTTATTTCTATTTGTACACTAAAAGTATTATTTCTTTCACTCGTACAATATTATTTCGTTAACTCGTACATTATTATTTCTTAAATTCGTATTATTTCTTAAACTCGTAAATTAATTCTTAAACTCGCATTTCAGTCAACATTTTTCTATCTAATATACTAAAAAGCTAAATGACCCTTTGCCTCTCATTCCTGATTTGCCTGATACAATTTAGCTAAAAAATAGCTAACGCGTGTATTCTATTACTATATACCGTATTCTCTCGAAAACAAGACGCACTTGAATGCAAGACGCACCCCAAATTTAAGAATGCATTTTCAGAATTTTTTTTTTAATTCAAATACAAGATGCAGTACCGAAATGAGAAAATTAAGTTATCGTAGGTACATAAAATATAAGGTACATAAAATACCGGTACATCGCTGCTACAAAAAAGAAAAACTTCACTCGGAGTCAGTATCTGATGACTCTTCACTTGTAGGGTCGTCAAGGTCATCATCGCTTGAAGAGGAGGAGTCATCCTGCATAACAGATAGGAACTCGGCATCACCCGCCGTGACCACCTAGTTACCACCTACCCTCGAAACATAGATTTCATTTTATCGCTCGAATGCAAGACGCGCTTGAATGCAAGACGCACCCCAATTTTAGAGCTCTGAAATTTGGTAAAAAAGTGCGTCTTGTATTCGAGAGAATACGGTATATGAATTGCCTAGCAAATTATAAGAAAAAATATTCGTGAAATTCTAATGACGTCACAGCGATAATGTTTGAATTAAATGAAACTGAAGGTTAACAGGCAAAATGGAAAATAAAAAATTAATTATTGGTTATTTAAGTGCAACGATTCATTATCACAAACGTGCGTGTAAAAGTTCTCCATTTTCCTGTTATCGCATCCGACGTCAATTATTATACTGTGACAAGATTATAATTATTTATCGTTAAAGTTCTATTCTACTTGATAGTTCTGGAGTTATCGACACTACCAGAATACCTTGACACACTGATTCTCAAATAAATTTTGAATAAAAAGAAGAAAAGTGATCAACGGAGTATCCAAAGGGTACTGGATTTATTTTACACGTTCCTGACACACTGATCCTCAGATAAATTTTGAACGTCAATTACCATTATTGGAAGAGTATAACATATAATCACGAAAAAGTAGGAGCATACTTATTTAAAGTTCAATTCTACTTGATAGTTCTCGAGTTAATTGATAGTTTTTTTTTTTTTTTTTTTTTTTTTTTTTTTTTTTTTTATCAAGGTATACACTACTTGAATACACGTTCTTGACACACTGATCCTCAAATAAATTTCGAATAAAAATAAGAAAAGTGATCAACGGAGCATACAAAGGGTATTGGAGAATAAGAATAACTGGAGTGGAGTGAGAAACAAACGAAAAGAACGTGAGGATAGGGAAGATGATTGGAAGAAGAGGTAGAAATCGAGTCAGATGGTGGTACTCAAATTTTAAGGCAGGAGAAAGAAAATGGATATGTATAAGTTGGAGTAATTGAGTACCATAGGTAGTTGCGGGAGTTGGAAACCGTGTTGGGAATGATTACACGGGACAGAGGATGAGACTGAGATTATATTGTGGGAAGTACGTTGATTTTGGAGAGTAGGACAGGAAAAAAGATGATAGATCGTCAGATTATCTGCATAATAAGATTTATATGAAGGTAGAGCATGGAAACCCAGGAGGAGATGAGAATGTTCAAGTTGAGAGTGACCAATTCTATATCGAGTGAAAATAACCTCTTTATGGTGGGAATTTCTGTTCGATGAAGACTGAGGATAGGTTAACTTTTAATGATTCAAGTTTGTTGCAGGGTTGTTTTTTTATGTGAGTGATACAAGAATTAAGCTAGGATTAAGAAATAATGAAAGTTTTTATGGTCGTAAGTACGTAGTTACAAGGTGAGGTCCTTAATTTTGGGTGAAAGGGTGCAGTTTTTAGGCGCGCAATCAGTTTGATCATATTGAGGGCAACCGATGTGAACTGAGAATCAAATAAAAGATACGTTTTGTACAGATGAGCGTAGAAAAGTGTGAGCTTAAACCTAATCAGAATTCCAACTATAGACACATCATGTGAGAAATTGAGAGGGATGTATTCAGGAAAAGTAGGGGTACGGTTCTAAGAAAAGGGCACAACGAAAGTTGAAAAAGAATATTACCATAAATAATATCAACAAGTATAAAGAGTTTCGGAAAACCCTGAAGAATGGAATAAAAGTAGCGCATAAAACATACCTCAGTTCCCTAGAGGAAGGCTTCAGATGAAATCCATCACATACCTAATTTACCCAATACAATTAAGCTAAAAAATAGCTAAAGCCTAATATTATAACGGTAACGACCTTCTCTTTGCACTTCATACCTCATTTTATCCGATACAATTTAGCACTTTGCAAATTGAAGGATAATTAATTTGGCAAAAAGTTCTAATGACGTCAAAATGTCCACATAATGATGGAAAGTATCTAATGAAGGAGAGCTAATAGCCTAGGCAAAATAGAAAATAGTAGTCACCAAAATATGATGATCCCTTATCAATATCAACTTTTTGAATCAAAAATCACTTCCATTGTAAGAAGTAGAAGAAGAAAAGCAACTGAAATATTTGGAAAATGGAACTGACTAACACAGGTAGTTGCGAGAGTTGGAAACTGTGTTGAAAATGATTACACAGGTCAGAGGATAATTGAGAAAATACTTTGTAGGAAGTATGTTGATTTTGAAGAGTAGAACAAGAAGAAAGGTGATAGATTCTCAGATTATCTGTATATAAGATAGTAAGGATTGTAATGAAGCTTCCAATCAGATTTCTAGGATTCAACCAAAAGAAGTTCAATTGAAGGCTGTAATAGAAAACAATCACATGTTTAATAAAGTTGAATAAGGAATTCCCACATCCTCTTCTATGGGACGGATTGGTTTTGACATTGAGAATTGAATTCAAAATTGGAGGGGTTCCAAAAAGAGGAATTAGATTTGATAAAATTTTGAAAATTAAGCCAACTATAGCAGGAGGGACTCGGAAAAATTGAGACATTTGAGCTCTATTATGATAGATAAGGGATAGGAAAAATTTTCAATATCAAAGGAGTCAGATTTGAAAAGATTTTTAATATTGGGAATGGAGCTATGTATGACAGGAGAGGAACTTGGAAAAAATTGAACCATCAGAGGAGTTGAAATTGAAAACGCATTTTGTACATCGACCTATGCAATTATGACAAGTTGATAACTTTAAAAACTTTCAACTTCTAAGCTATATTTTTTAAGAGAGGAACATGGAAGAATTTCAACTTCCAAGATATATATATGACAGGAAAAGGACTTGGAAAAATATCAACCATCGTTCTAGGTAAATGATAGCGAGACACCAAAATTTTCAAAAATCCCTCCCCCTATGGAATGGGTTTCCTATTGAACCTCGATTTAGGTTAGGTAGTTGACATCATAAAAAACTGGAGATGCTCTTAACATCATCAGGATTTAACAGAAGAATCCCTAGAGAATAGTGAATTACAAAAATCAGGACTCGATGTCAAGAATAACTGTTAGTTGGAGGTGGGTGGGCTCGAAGGAATAAATTGAGGGCCTTGAGAAATTTTGTTCTAATCAAGGTAAATGAAGGAAGGGATTTTCAAAGTCTCAACTAAATCAACTCGAAAATAGGAGGAGTTACATTATTTGCATGTAAAAAAGTGAGGTCAAAGAAATAATCATCGCTGAAAATTGGAACGACTGTAGTAACAAATTATACTGTCAACATATAATACACACAAGATTTCAAAAAAAATCTTATGTAGAAAAAAAGTGAAGAGAAAAAGGGAAATGAATGAACTAATCTTAGAATCGAAACGTTTTTCTTCCATTGATTTGTAGATTAGAGGATGACACGTAGAATCAATTATCACCATATGGATAATTGGAGGAGATGGATGCAGAGGACTGAAAAAGAAGAATAGGAAGAGAGGGAAAACTGGAAGAGTGTGATACTGAGGCAGAGAACAATTTGGAAGACTCAGGAAACGATAAAGAAAGAAAAAAAAAAAAAAAGGTTGTATGGAAGAATCCTGTTTATATAGCGCTCTCGAATAAGATAAAAATGAAAAAACAAAAAACTAAGAGGCGCGCCGTAGGCGCGCCGGACTTGCTAGTTCGTATAATAAAATTATAATTTCTTTTGCTCGTATTATTCATTATATATATATATCACATAATTGATAGGCAGGTTTTTTCCTCATAATTTCGTCTATGTACGATAGGAGTCAACAGAGGGAAACACAGTCGTTGGGCTCCAAGTCAGCCAGAGTGTCTCCTCTTATCTCGAATTTGTTTCGTACTGTTTTGAAAAAGTCGCATTTTAAAAGAACGTGAGTGACATCATCTGTATTGTTAATTTGGCATAGCAGGCATTGTGCACTGTCTGTTATTTTGAAGCGTTTCAAGTACTCTCCAAAGTTACCATGTCCCGTTAAGCCCTGTGTAATGAAATAGTTTGTATACCAGTATTTGTTCTTATATGTTATGTTGATGTCGGGTATAAGTTGATATGTTATTCTACCGTCAGGACTGTCGTTATAGTCTGTCTGCCATCGTTCTAGCGTGTTTATTGTCTCAGTACCTATTTCTGATTTCATTTCCTCCTGATTGATAAGACCCTCTCTATGTTTTAGTTTTAATGTTTTAATTTTGTTGGTAAGGTCAAGCTGGTGGGCGTACGGTAGAGTGCCGGTAACTGCGTAGATGGCTGTGTAGCTAACGGTGCGATAGCTTGAAGCTAAGTTGATCAGTATATTTCTCTGTAGAGCTTTGAGAGTTTTGAGGGACTTTTTGTCACTCTAGGGTAGTAAGTTAATGAGCAATATTCAGTGAGGGATCTGAAAATTGCATTATAGAGAATTTTTCTGTTTTTAAATTTGTAGCCATACGTATTTCCATAAAGTGCTCGAAAGGAGTTAAAATATTTTTTGATTTTGTTGGATAAGTAATTTATATGACTACTAAAGTTTAGTTTTTCATCAATAATGACTCCCAGGTATTTAAATTCGGAACATATGTCTATTTCAGTATCATCTATCTTAATTGCTTCAATGATTTGTTCTTTCATATCGTTGTTGTCATGTCTTCTCGATACTAAAAGCATGTTCGTTTTTGTAATGTTAAAGCTCAGCCCTAAAGATTTGATTTTCTTATTAATTTTCTTAGTCATCCAATTTATTCCCAAAAAATCTTGAGGGGTGCTCACGCCACATATGAGGAGCACATCATCCGCGAAGCTGATTGTATGAATTTTGTTGTGAATGTCATATTTGTGGACCTCACTCATTACAACATTAAAGAGCACGGGCCCCAGCACTGAACCTTGCGGAACCCCAGCCGTCAGTGTTTTTTTAGCTATTTCATTGCCTGACTCATCGTAGTGCCCAACCGTTCTATCGATCAGAAAAGACTTGATTAGATTTGTTATTGTTTTCGAGACGTTGCTCTCTTTTAGTTTATTCAAAATGGCTGACCACTTAACGTTGTCAAAAGCACCTGATACGTCAAAACTTATTAGCAAGATTTTCTAAGTCTATCGATGTAAGCAATGAGTTTTTCAGAAGCTGTTTCGGTGCTTATGTGTGATCTGTAGGCAAATTGATTTTTGTGCAGAACATTGTTCCAAGATAGTTCAGTTTCAACCTTGTTTTTAATAATTTTTTCGAAGATTTTGCCTAGGGTGGGTAAGAGAGTTATGGGTCGGAAGGCTTTTGCATTAATTGGGTCCTTGTTGGGTTTGTTAAAAAAGCATATTTTTACTTTCAGGTTAGAGATATGAATTTATCAAGAAAATCTCATGCAGTACTCTTGCACAAAGAAATTGCTACGGGCCCGGTTCAAATGAAAGAGAGTCGTGCTGAGTGAGCGAATGTTGTTTCCTGGATTACAATCGCGGCGAGAAACTAGTTTCAAATTGAATGAAGCAGGTTTGTTAAGAAGGCGTGTAGAGCAAATTAACAGGAAACCTGTTTTATCGGGAAGGTCGGACAAAAGTCCGCCGTGTCTGGCCGGCCGGCAGAGCTCGGAGCTCGAAAATTTTCTAAATCCCCTCTCCTATCATATAATAGCTTGGAGGCCGAGGCCTGTGACGTCACAGTTTGATGACATCATAAGTCAGTCTTGTGACGTCACATTGTACATTTTCCAGATCCCACGTTTCTGAGTCCCCCCCCCTCCGAGGTCCCTGTCATCACATATAGCTCGGGGTGGGGCCTTATAACGTCACAATCTGATGACGTCATAAATCAGTTTTCCACAAATTCCTCTCCTAAGTCAGCCTTGTAAAATTGATCCGGTTCTCAAGTTTACGGTCGGACATATCGAAGGAAAGCTCCACAATGCTCGAAAAAGTAAACTCGAGGCAATTCGCAAGAACCGCAGAAAAATATTCAGGAAGCCGCGAGCGCGCTTCCGGTTAAACAACCATTCTCAAGGATAAAAAGCGACTCAACGAGATGGGAAAAGAGAACAGTCACAACGACGGAGGAGAAGAAATCATGATTGAACTAGCGAAGTACGAAACTGTGAGTCATACTCGTAAACTAGCTCGACCAACCCCTCGTCCAGAATGTACCTGTTGAGTAGATTTATATCATCGCTATTAAGATGACGAATAATTTCAATATTTTCCAGAGCACGGCGTTTGAAGTAAGCCTTCTCTCTGTGGAGGAGGGTTTCTGACCCCTCCCTGAAACCATGACCACTAGTTATAAGGTGGTCAGCAAATGCGGATTCCCCCAAATGCCTTTTTTCCCAATCTTTTAGGTGTTCAGCCACTCTAATTTTAATCTGACGACTAGTCTCGCCTACATACTCGTACATCCCATTACAGTCCCTGCAAGCAAAGTTATAAACTCCGCTCTTTTCAAGGGGCGGGATATGGTCCTTTGACCTGAATAATAGCCCTTTTACCGTCGTAGGATTATAAAACACCGGACGGAAACCGAAGGGGCGACTCAATTTCGAAGAAAATTTACCCAAGAAGGGGAATTTAATGAAACGAGTCCTGCTATCGAAAGAAGAGTCGCGGGGGAGGGAGGTAGTTGAATCAAGGCAATTCCGCGTGATCTTCCTCCGGACCATAAGTTCAATGTCCACGTTGACCTCATTCACTCTAGCCAAGTATTTTATAATATTGAGTTCTTTTTGGAAAGCTGCCTGGTTCAGCAGGATGCGGGTTAGCCGATGAATAAAGCTATTAAACGCCGCGAACTTGTGAAAAGCAGGGCAGAATGACGAGCAGTGGACGACAATATCGGTCGAAGTATCTTTTCCATATACTGTATTGAAAACTCGTGGACTCCATCTCTAACTGAGATGGTGAGATCTAAACTGAGAATGGTTGTTTAACCGAAAGCGCGCTCGCGGCTTCGTGTATATTTTTCTGCGGTTCTTGCAAATCGCCCTCCAGTTTACTTTTTCGAGTATTGAGGAGCTGTTTTTCGATCAGTCTTGTAACGTCACAATCTATATTTTTCAAATCCCACGTGCCCAATAAAACAGGTTTCCTGCCACCCCTCGTTTAACTCTGTCAAAGAACCCGTGAGTTTTTCTACATCCCCCTCCTACCATATATAGGTTGGGAGGCGGAGCTTGTGACGTCTTAGTTTGATAACTTCATAGGTCATTCTTGTGACGTCACATTGTACATTTTTCAGATCCACGTTTCTGAGCCCCCCCCCCAAGTCCCTCTCATCATATATAGCTCGGAGTGGGGCCTTGTAACGTCACAATTTGATGACGTTATAGATCAGTTTTTCACAAGTTTCTCTCCTAGGTCAGCCTTGTAACGTCACAATCTATATTTTTCAAATCCCGCGTACCCAATAAAACAGGTTCCCTATCACTCTTCGTTGAACTCCGTTAAAGCACCCGTGAGTTTTTCTACATCCCCCTCCTATCATATATAGGTTGGGAGGCGGGGCTTGTGACGTCACAGTTTTATAACTTCATAGATCATTCTTGTGACGTCACATTGTACCTTTTTCAGATCCACGTTTCTGAGCCCCCCCCCCCCCCGAAGTCCCCCTCATCATATATAACTTGGGGTGGGGCCTCGTAACGTCACAATCTGATGACGTCATAGATCAGTTTTTCACAAGTTCCTCTCCTAGGTCAGTCTTGTAACGTCTCAATCTATATTTTTCAAATCCCACGTGCCCAATAAAACAGGTTGCCTGTCACCCTTCGTTCAACTCCGCTAAAGCACCCGTGAGTTTTTCTACATCCCCCTCCTATCATATATAAGTTGGGAGCCGGGGCTGTGACATCACAATTTAATAACGTCATAGATGAGCCTTGCATCGTCACAATCTACATTTTTCAGATCTCACATGCCCCATAAAACAGGTTTTCTGTCACTCCTCGTTCAACTCCATTGAAGAACCCGTGAGTTTTCTGGGAAGTTCGTCCTCTGCTGTAAACGTATGCTGACAAATGTACAAAAGTTATGATTATAGTATGAAATTACTAGCTTGTCTCCTGCAACATACTTTTTGGGAGAAATCAAGTCCAGCCCCCGTTCATATCAAAGAGGGCAAGACCTCATACATTATGGCCGTGGAACCGCGAAGACGTTACCTTCCCCCCTCCCCCTCGCCGGTCCTAGGATTCTCAAGAAGCTCGGATTCAGGTTAGGTTGGATTTAGAAGCAAGAAAAGAAGAAGAGAAAGAGATACAGAAAGAGAGAAAACGCAATTTTCTCTGGCCAGGTTCGGCTCTCAGCGGCCCTGCGTCAATGTGAATTTGCTTCATTTCCTACGACAACAAATCAGCTTCGTCTTCGGTTCATGCAAAATCGGGATCTTCAGCAATTCTCCTTATTATAAACAAGGGAAGTGAATTTTACGACGCCTTACCAGATTCACATTCTTTCGTTTAGAACAACCTGTCCCTGAACCAAGGGCGAAGTTGATTTCTTGGCGCGACTTCCCTACGGAAGAGGAACCTTCCTCAATTCTTATAATCTCCACTAGCCAAACAAGAATTCCCGTACATTTTCCCACTCTGACCAGACGCGGGACCTCAGCCGACTTTTCACCGTGAGCTTACACAAAGAGGCGAGAAAACCAACACAAACGTTGCACCTACAGTTCCATCCTTTTTACCCCAAAAATCCGTTGAGTTCTACGCCTCCCGCCAAACGGTTGCAGGAGAGAAGACCGGTACGAACGTGGAAGGCTCATGTAGGGTAATTGTTAGTCATAGCGGGGCCATGGACGTAAATCCTTTGTCGTGGCTGGAAACGACATTGAAGCACACGCCCAAGTTATGCGTGAGAATGAATGAATTAAAATTCAACTTTGAAGCAGCAGTCAGTCTACCTGCAATCCTACAGGACTCTCGACTCTTATTTGACTTCATTCCCCTTTTCATGATTTCAATCGAGATGATTTTTTAGGATTCGCTTTCACTTATCGTGTCGTCCCTGAGGCGCAAAACTCCGAAGAAATATTTGGTCGAAGCGTAAAAGTTTAGTTTCTCATAGGTTGTAATAATTTTAAGTTTAGATACACAATAAAATACTTTCGAAGAAAGAGTTACAAATACTGAGAAACGTCGATCGGTGAAATACTGTTTGGATTTAATTTTCGTTCGTCCAGTTTTTGGTCAACCACTCATGATTCAAACATTCTTGAATAGTCATTCGTTGTCTGAAACAAAACGTGAAGTAGAGAGGATATCTGAAGGCACACTATTCTGTTTCGATTGATACAGATGAATTTCTGATTCTTACCGTCTATCCTCGGTTAGGAGACGTTTAATGAAGTCTTTTCCTTCCTCAGAAATATCGTTGAAGGCATCCTCTTTGAACATTTGCGATTCTTCAACAGCTTTCGAAATGTCTCCGCCATCTTTCCCCGAGTAAGTTGGGTAATTCCCACTAATTCTGAAGAAATGTGAAGTCAAACAGAATAGATAATGATCGTTTTCTTCTCGAGAACTCAAAAGGTGGTAGGAATTAGGATGACGAAATCAGTCTATCTCTGAGTATGTGATTTGTATAGCTTCCTATTCTACTCGCTTAGTCGTGGGTTATGACCAACAACAAGGTGATTACTTCATATTAAGTTGCTGATGCTGAATTTAGAGCGGAGACTATTACAAAACACTCTGTCCAGTAGGGCTGTAACCCGGGACCTTCCACGTACGAGGCGAGACCATCATCAAAATCATGTGCCATTGAGATGTGCTCTCATATATTTGCACACTTGGTACTTACATGAAATAGGTGACTACTCCTAGCATCCACATGTCGGTATAGAAGCCGACTCGCTTCCTCTCCAAACGTTTTCGCGCAGCCGGTTTAGCTCTGGCGAGAAATCCCTTCTCGAAATCGACCGTTATGGCGTCCAGTAGTCCCGATTTACTGAAATCAATTATTTTCACCTCGGTGCAGGGTTTCTTTGTTTGGCACATGATGTTTCCTGGATGTAAATCTGAAAATGGCGGTCGAGATATTTTTGTACTTTTTCGAATATGATACGTGTTCATACCAAACTGTACTCACCTAAATGGACGATATTACGCTCATGCATATGTTTTATACCTTCACAAATCTGTTTTATCAAATGCACCGCTTCTTCTTCGGAAATAACGCTACCTATCGATTTTTCTCGTTCGAACAAAGTGTCACCATTCATCCTGTAAAAGCAAAATATGAACTGCATCGTACAGACGTGAATTTTCCTACAGAGCCACATGAAAGTGAATTTACACTTACAGATCAACTATAATGACTATTTCTTCCTCACCTTCGTAAACATCGTGTAACCCCACCAAATTCGGATGAGATGTCAACATTTTCATGACGTCGACCTCGGCGAAGATTCTTTCTTTCATAATATGCGCGGGCCATTTTATATAACGATATTTGGCCGCGAAGCTTTTTCCGGTCCTTCTTTCGCGACAAAGGTAGACTGCGCTAGCGTCTCCTTTTCTCATGAGATCCTGTATTTCGTAGTAGACAGTCACCGGCATTCTTTTCATGTGGACCATTAATGACGCCGGTCTCAAGTACACGTCCTCTTGGTGAGGCCAAAATTTCTTCAACGTTCCATTTTCGTGGTATAATTTACCAATCCAGTTGCATATGAGTCGATCTTGCATCGACTCTATCGACCCTCCGATGTATCGATAATCGATGGCCAGGCAGAGGACTTCTCTGTTGTCGTGAAAAAATTTACTTTTGTACTTGTCTAATGTGACGAAAGCCTCTTCCGCCGTCTTGTTGACCGTAAATTCGAAAACAAAGGAAGTGTTCTCACTTTTTACGAGCAGATTGCATCCAATCTCGTCGGAAGCGTTTAGCGGGCGTACTCTGACCATTAAGAATTTGTCTTCATAATTGAAACGAATGAGCGATTCATTTGCACCTTGTAAGCAATCTGGGATTGCACCGCCTGCTTGATCCATGTAAGAAACTACGTCCAATTTCATCAAATCCTTGTACATCGATTGGAAACTAGTCATGTCCTTGGGAATTTTGTTAGGGCAAATCGATGAGAGACCTGTGAACGAGAACAGATATTACGAGAAGTAAAACTGAAGATCTTGGATCCTGATAGGGGTTAGGAGAAAATCATTTTTTTGTTCTCTCTTGAGCTTCAGTGGTGGAGATGGGGCCAAAGAAAAGGCGTTGAGTATTACAGGAAGTTTGGAATTCATTTTTGAAGCTGTTCAAAAAACCTAAGCGACCTTGAAATTGTCCAGATACTAGATTATCCTGGCTCCCAGAATTGTCTGATGTAGACTCATCAGAATGTTTCTAAACATAACTCGAGATCTGTCAATCGGGTCCAAATGACACATTCGCAATCCTTCCCTAGGATTGTAACCACATTAAGACTTCCTCATCTAGAATTGATCCGGTTCTCGTGTTTACGGTCGGACATATTGAAGAAAAGCTCCACAATACTCGAAAAAGTAAGCTGGAGGGCAATTTGCAAGAACCGCAGAATTCTGCGGTTCTTGCAAATTGCCCTCCAGCTTACTTTTTCGAGTATTGTGGAGCTTTTCTTCGACTTCCTCATCTCGTAAGGTCGTTAAGTTCCTGTCTTATTTTGATAAATCATCTTAATATCCTAGGAAAATACTTTGGCTAGTGGAAAGCAGTCCCGAAATAATTCTGACGGTACTCACCAACGAATGTAAAAAAGAATCGTACTGCAAAATTAAACATTTCGTGTCTTATTACCGAACAGAGATACACAGATCCTTGCTTCCCAATGTTGTTTAGCTAGTATCATTAAAGAATTAAAAAAATCGTGGGTATCGATCGCACGCGTTTGTAACACATTGATGAGAGAACGTAGAAAAAAATTCTAGGTTATCTGATAAATTCCGCTAATCTCTTGTATTTCTCATGCTCAATAAAACGTTTAGATGTTACGAAATCCCCCCACAGCGTTTCTACTGAAAGACAAAACTTTTTTTTTTTTTTTTTTTTTTTTTTTTTTTTTGCTTTCTTCTTTTCGAATTGAGCTTTCGATAAAAAAATATGAAATCATAGAATCTCCGGACTTTACTTGTACTCCCAATTATACGCTTTAATTAAACGCCCACGAAAAAATCGAAAGTTTACAGAATGTGGGTCGTGAAACAGTTATAAGGTACGAAAAGAAGAGAAAGAAATCGAAAGCTCGTTAGTTTGTTAAAATGTAGTAGAAAGTTTAAAACTAAAAACCGCAAGTTCGAAGAAAAAAAAGAAACTGATGGTTTTTATATTTTTTCGTCCTTGGAGAATCCTTTGACCTAGCTTGGTCAATGTGACAGATTTCTAAAGAAAATCTACTGGCGAGAGGCTCCAATTTCTCCCTTCTTCTGGTCGAAAAAGGGGAACCTCTTCAAAGCGCTACTATAGGTAAAATTGAAAATTAGATTCGGGCAATTTTCTCGTTTTAACGTTTATTGAGATATCTAAAAATGAGTCGAGAACCAAGAAAGAAAATTCACATTTGAATACCGTATCAATCTGTATTCCTCTCCTCTGGCAGAAAACTCTCAAATTTATGAATCCTATTTGCCTCAGACTGTAATACGATCTACAGTATATCGAAAGGTGGGTAGAGGAATTTGCGTCGGCTCCTTTGTATGTTCTAGAACCTAATGTCTCAAGAGTAGAATAATTCATTCATCCCAAATTAGGAAGAAAACTTCCTCAAATTTAATGAGATGCTGAAAATTTTTGATGGTATTTGGAGTTTCGATCCGATCCTCCTCTTTTCAAAACTTATCTGTTCTACGATAAATTCTATAACGTGTGAATCTAAAGGTTGCTCCTCTTCGGGCTTACAATTGACTCCTTTGCGATCGAATTCTCGTTCATAGGTATTGATGACCTTGCCGATTTTAGATCGATGTCGATTTTCGAACCTTTTGTGTATTCAAAATTATCGTTTGATTTTTCTCTGATCTTGATTATAAATCGACCAAAAATGTATGGAACTCGACGCAAAATCAGGAGCCAATTTTTCTTCTAGCCCACTTTTGATATCAGATTTCAATGTAATAGTGTAGAAATGAATTACGATCACGTAACGTGTGAAAAATTTTTTTAATGAAAAAAATTGATCTTAAAACGCACAACACGTGTTTCGCACCGACTCTGCGACACATCATCAGGTGAAAGATGGTGTGCCGCACTGTCAGTACCAAACACGTGCTTGTGCGTTTTAATATAAATTTTTTCCATTAAAACAAATTTTCACGCGTTACGTGATCGTAATTCATTTTTACAATATTACATAATTATGTCTCGTAGTTTCGAAGAAACCCTCCAACATATCAGATTTCAATATTGTTCTTTTCTACTGGTTCTTAAAACAAAATCAAAATAGACTTTTCTTTTTCCAACATACAAAAATTTTTCTTTATTCATTTCGAACAATTTCAATTTCCAACAACGATCAATTACAACAAAAACTACAAGACAACAATGACAACGGAAAAAGATTTAAACCACAATCAATCACATTCACAATTTTTTGGGGGTTTTTATTACTTTTATTTATTTACATCGCGCTGCACGGTTTTATTTACACGACGCCGCACACGGCGCGCTAGGCGTCATCAACATCCTCCCCCGGCTGACCCGAAGGGGCAGAATCAACTGGAAGAAGAACGAGAGAGGTTACTGGGCGCGATTTCACAGAGTTATTGAATTTTACATCTACCACACGCACATGACCATCAGGACCTGGATGAGCCTTGAGTACCAACCCAAGTGGCCATGCAAATGGTTTTGGATTTTCGCCCTTAACGACAACGATTTGCCCATACCGAACGTTAGGCCTCGGATTGTTCCATTTCACTCGTTTTTGCAACTGATTCAGGTGGTCCTTATGCCAAACCTTCCAAAAACCTTGAAGTAGATTCTGGAGCATTTCCAGCCGACGTCCAAGGCAAACATTTTCACTGGTGTCCAGCTTAGGAACGGCGACCATCTGACGTCCAATCAAAAAATGGGAGGGCGTAATCACGACCGCATCCTGACTTAACGCCTCTCTATAACACAAGGGGCGTGAGTTTAATACCGCACCAATTCGATGGAAGAGTGTCGAATACTCCTCGAAAGTGAGTATCGCGCCGCGCGTTACTCGCCACAACCGATCCTTTGCTGATTTTATGGCGGCCTCCCACAGACCACCAAAGTGGGGGGACTTTCGCAGGATTGAACTCCCAAGTGAGTCCACGCGAACCGGCAAACCAAATAATTTTTTCTTGATCGAACTCGAACCTTTCCAGTTCCAATTTACCAACCGTACCCTTGAAATTTGTTCCATTATCAGAACGTACCAAGGCTGGCACACCCCGGACGGAGGTGAAATAAATTTGTCGGTAGATAAGTCCGAGACTACCTCAAGATGGACACAGCGAGTAGTCATACAAACAAACAGGGCACAATAAACCTTTGACTGCATCTTTGAACGATCTCCAATGCACCGACACATAAATGGTCCAGCCATATCAATACCGACACGACAAAAAGGTGGGGACACAGTGACTCGATCCAAGGGCAAATTCCCCATTATTTGAGAACATGATTTTGCTCGCGCTTTACAACAGACTATGCACTCATGAACGATTTTTTTGGTCAATTTGTTACGACCACCAACAACATAATATTTTTGCGACAAACAAGTGTCTAGAAACATTTTACCACCATGACAATTTTCGAGATGTAAATAGCGCACGAAATTTTGGATTACGACATGCTCAGCAGGAATGATGATAGGATGCCGTTCTTCAAACGACAGATTAGATTCTTCCAATCGACCTCCAACTCGCAATAAATTCTTTTCATCCATAAACGGGTTCAGCAAACGTAACCGACTCCTCCTTTTTAGAGGTTTTTTGTTCTCAACCAACGCAATATCCTCACCAAACACTTCATTTTGCACCCCCCTCAAGACAGCAGTCTAAGCGTCGGAAAATTCGACCGCATCTACAGCTAAATGCTCAGAACGATATTTTTTGTAGCAAAACCGACGCATATAAGCAGCAATTCAAACCAATTTAGAATGCGAAGAGAACCTTCTAAGCATCCCGTACTCCACTGTGACGACACCAACATATTTTCTCAATTTGCGCTGCTGCAACGCAGTCTGCGTTTCAAAATTTGGAATTTCAAAATAACTCCACCAATTAGATTGCTTCAAAAATTCGGGACCATAAATCCAACTTGTTTTTCCCTTAAATTCATCCGCACTGAACCCTCGGGTTCCAAAATCAGCGGGATTGTGGGCGGAAGGCACATAATTCCACCGTTCAAACGGAATTACCGATGTAACCCTTCTAACACGATTGCTGACAAACACTTTCCAACTAGTCGCGGGTTCCGATAGCCAACACAAAGCACAAGTGGAATCCGAAAACGCGAACACATTTTCGAGGGGGATATTTAAAGTCTCAGAAACACGTTACGAATCTACAGTCAATTTGTCCACTAACTTCATCGACGCTAAGCACATAAAAAACGATACAATACGCGTTCTCACTTGCATCGCAAAAAATTACGAGTTGTTTTTTACTGAATTTTGAGATCAAACGCGGTATAGAATAATTAGTTAATTTTTTCAAATTGTCCACAAGTTCACAAAACCTTTCCGCAATTTCTCGAGGAACTATTTTATCCCACGTACAACCCACCAACCAAATTTTCTGCATCAGAATTTTTCCTTGAATTGTTGCAGGAGACAAAATCCCTAGTGGATCGAAAATTACAGAAACGAAGGACAGAACGATTCTCTTAGTCAACTCTATTCCCACAAGAATATCGAGGTTGATTTTAACTTTGATTTGATCTGAAGCTGGATTCCAACAAATACCTAAAATTTTCACTTCTTCCCTAACTTCAGCTCGTAATTCCTCAGGCAACGACTCAATGAACTTTGATGAGTTGGAAACATATTTGCGAAGTAAAAATCCATGGGAAAACAACGCTTTATGAATTTCATTTTTTAATTCTATAGCTTGAGCAATCTCTGACGCACCGGCCGTAAGATCGTCCATATAAAAATTTTGACGAGTATAGTTTTACTGACAATCGGATTTTCTACATTATCAGCTATTATAATAGCTGATGCCTGCAGATATACCTGCAGGCATTTGGTTGCTAAAAACGAAGCTGGGGCCGTACCGTACGTAACCGTGTTCAGGCGATACTCACAAATCGGTTCCGTCACCTTAAATCCATAGTATTATTTGCATGTTCCGATCGTCATTGTCCACCCAGGTCATACGATATCACCTGCAAAACATACTTCATATACACGCATTTGAATTAATGAATCAAACAAGTCCTTTTGCACAGTTGGACCAACCATAAAACCCTCGTTTAACGAAATATTTCCAACTGATTTTGACGAAGCGTTGAAGACAACACGCAGAGGAGTCGTGGTGCTTTCGGGTCTGACTACCTCCTTATGCGGAATGAAATACTTAAATCCCTCGCTCGGTTCCGCGAGCGACATATGCCCCATATCGACATATTCTTTCAAGAATTCACAATAGGCTTTTCGATTTTTTTCATCTAATCGCTTTTCAAGACGAATTAAACTTTTCTTGGCATTCTCAAAATTATTCGCAATTTTCTCTTTTGGAACCTTGAACGGTAATTTTACCACAAATTTTCCATCTTCACCAACTTTATAATTTTCTTGAAAATGCATTTCGCACTTTTCTTCTTCTGTTTTATTTTCATTCACACCGAGTGGTTCTTCAACTTCCCAGAACCGCTTTAAGTTCTGATCAATTTTTTGTATCGTACAACCAGAATATTGAGTGTTATTGACAACTGGTTCCGGAGCTACTCCGGATGCACTCCATCCAAACCGAGTTAACCGAAAAGTGAGATCGTTAATTTGACGAGTTTCGTTACACACGCATTTTTCGAAATATTTCGCGCCAACCACAATATCAATATCATGAATATCAACGTCAATTTTTCCCATTGCTGGATCCGCTAGGTTGAACGATCGTACTTGATTGAATGTATCTGCTGGCCATTTGAACTTGGCCGAATATTGAATCGCTGATGCGGGAACAACATCACACTTTAATTTCAATTCCCACGGCTCAGAATTCGAGAATAATGTGATTTTGACACAAGAGTTTGAATAGGTTTTGGACGACGGTCCTTCGCCGACGCCGCGGATCACCGAACTACTCTTTTCAAGTGGTAAATTGTATTTTTTCACAACCGTATCAGCTGCGATGGTACCTAGGCTGCGAGCACACATCGAGTAAAATTCGAGCTTTGCCCTGAGTTGATCCACACCTGAACCTTGTTACAGTTGAAGGCAACAACACCAATTCTTGATCTTGTCCAATCATGCACATGTTAGCTTTCTCATTAGCTTTTTTGGGTACTGCGACTTCTTATTGCTCTTCACTTTTATTTTCGTTGCTGTACCGATTGGAATTTTTAGAGCTCGAGTCAAAATGTAGTAAATAACTATGTGGTTCTTTACATGAGCATCGTCCTTTTTCTGATCTACAAAATTTTCCAGTATGACCTGACAAAAAAAAAATGAAGCACAATTTTTTCTCTCTTACAAATAAATACCTTTCATAATTATGGCGTTTTACTATTAAACGCTTCGCATAAATACAATGGATGCGTTTTATCACAAACCACGCACGTTCGATTCGAATTGTTTCTGTTGTTCTGTACAACATTGAAACTTTTCTTTTCTGTCGCACATTTCTTATCGGTAGGTTTTTTTGCTTCCTTGTCGACCACTATCAACCCAGGTTTTATTCTCTCTTCGACCGCACACGAACGACGGCCTAAGAATTTTTGGTGCTCCTTTAGTATGCGGTCTACCGCTGAAAGATGACTTCAGTGGTCTACCACTACCAAGGGTGCGGTCTACCTTCAACACGCGCATGTAGGCTGCGTACAATCAAGTGGTAGGGTATAGTGATGAGAGTAGGTAGCTTATCGCAGGTAATCACTACTTGTTAGTACAGGACTTCAGTAACTGATGAGTAATGAAAAATCTCTGACGAACCGAAAACTGTATCATATTTTCTCGATGAAACAAGTAAATGAAAACATCTTTAGCCAGTGAGGGAGAAGAATAAATGAATTGTATATCGTTGACGTTGCACGTGCGATACCAGAATGTTGCTACGCGAGTTTTATCTTACTATCAATTCAGACGAACGAGCAGTCGCGTTTCTGCGTGATTTTTATTTATTGGACGAAGTCGACGATATTCCTCCGTGTGTTAAATGTGGTTCAGAAATGGTCGCAGGTCGCAAAAGAGGCCGTGGTGGTGATTTCCGTCCCGTAATTAGATGTAGGAAGAAGGGATGTTAAACGACAAGGTCTGTTGGACAGGGAAACAGATTCTTCCATTATACAGACCTTAATGGACGAGTGAATTGTAAGTTGCAACTCTACGAAATCCTGGAACTTGTCATCTACTTTGTCATGGAAATACCTGCAGGGACAACTGTAACTTTGACGAGTAAAAGTTCAGCGACGGTGAACGATTGGTACAGTATGTGCAGGGAGGTCTGCTGCAGCGCGTTACGATCTCGTCCTCAAATGATAGGTACGCCCGATGATCCCATTCAAATAGACGAATCAAGATTCGCAGGGAAGAGGAAGTATCACAGGGGTCGTATGTTGCAAGGGGATGTGGACGCCGAGTCAGAGGACAGCGTTGTGGAGGTCAGCAATCTGAAGAATCATGGCCAACGCATTGATGACCCCTGGGTGTTTGGTTTGAGGAAAGGCAACGACTGGCGATATTTTTGGGTCTCACGACGCGACAGCGCCACACTCATCCCCATAATCCAACGAGAATGTGCGCCAGGGTCCGTCATTCACTCGGATGAGTGGGCTTCGTACCGTTGCCTTTCCTCTCTTGGGTATCAGCATGAAACTGTGAATCACCAAACAAACTTCGTGAACCCCGACTCCGGCGCGCATACTCAAAGCATAGAGCGGTCGTGGCTGGATGCACAAGTTAAGATACTAAAAAAAATGCGTGGGGTGCCTCAGGCGTATCTGCAAAGTCACCTCGATCACGTTTGTTGGCACGCAATGCACAAAAGTGAAAGTGAAATTTTTTTAGCTTTTTTACGCGAGGTGCGTAATGTTTACCAATAAAATTTTTTTGAATAATTCCGACAACTGTACTACTATGTGTTCATTTTTTGCATAATTTCGACGATCATACTATTATGTGCTCATTTTTTCACTAATTTCGACAATCGTACTATTACGTGCTCATTTTGACAATAATTGAAACATGAATATGTGTACGTCTTTTCCACTTTTTTCCCCTTCGCATAAAATTAGGTAGACCGCATACTGAAATCATAATTTCAGGTACACCGCATACTAAAATCTAAATATCGCTTCTTTCAGCGGTAGACCGCATACTAAAGGAACACCGAATTTTTCTAGTTCCTCAAATGAAGGATAACGATCATTATCTTCCAACGAATTTTGCCAGTCACGGTTGGTAGTTTTATCCAACCTTCCTGCAACATGAAAGCTCAAATACAACGAAAATAATTCTTCCGGTTTCAAACCCAACGAACTTAATGCTCTTAAGGTGGCTTTTACTTGTGACAATAGCTCACGAATTCCAGACTCACTTTTCACTGGTTCGAGATTAGCAATTTTACTGAAATGTGCCGCTATTATTGCTCTTTTATTATCGAAGGTCCAGAGTGTACATGATTCCAGGCATCATCATAACCTAAATCATTTACCTCGAAATCTGAAACAATTTTCTGCGCTGCTCCAACTATAGTGCGCTCGATAAATAGTGCAATTTCACAACCTTATCAAAATTGTTACTTTCATGTACTAGGCTAACATACCTGTTTTTAAATGAATAGAATTTGGTAAGATCGCCATCAAATAAAGGTAGTTCTAACTTCGGGAATTTCAAAGCGTTGAACTGATTATATGTCATCTGTTGACCTGGCGTTATTACTGAGCTTACCGCGGATTGCTTTTTACAATGAAGTTTGATTTTTGTTCTTGCCTCGATTAAGGTTTCAGCATGGTTTGCCTGCTCTGGTCAGTTGACAAAATTCTTTAAACAATGGTAGAAAACTATCTTCGATCAGCAGCACTTCAAGTTCGGCGATATTTTTTTCATCATCTGACGGCTTATTCAAACAATTGATAACAAGATCCCTAATTCTTGACAGTTCAATTTTTAAATATCTTCGATTTCTTTTGTTCGCTTCCATTTTGGACTAAACGAACTTATATTCACACTATTCACAAAAATTATTTAAAAGTTTTTAATTAATTACCGAGATTCGGCCGAACGGAGGACCAATGTTCTTTTCTACTGGTTCTTAAAACAAAATCAAAATAGACTTTTCTTTTTCTGTTAAGGATGTATTTCAACTTCTAAAATTCTTATATTGCAATTCTAATACAAATTCTCTTTAAATCAATTAAGTTAAAATTTCAAAATGCTAAATCATTCCAACAATACACAGTGACACTCAGAAAATTCTAAAGGCTGAAACCTAAAAAACAGATTTGTGTTGATTGTGGCACAGTGTTACAGGGGAGTGTTGAGTGGTAACACTGGCCCAAACGTCACAAATCTGTTTTTTAGGTTTCAGCCTTTAGAATTTTCTGTGTGTCACTGTGTATTGTTGGAATGATTTAGCATTTTGAAATTTGAACTTGATTTAAAGAGAATTTGTATTAGAATTGCAATATAAGAATTTTAGAAGTTGAAATCCATTCTTAACATTTTCCAACATACAAAAATTTTTCTTTATTCATTTCGAACAATTTCAATTTCCAACAACAATCAATTACAACAAAAACTACAAGACAACAATGACAACGGAAAAAGATTTAAACCACAATCAATCACATTCACAATTTTTTGGGGGTTTTTATTACTTTTATTTATTTACATCGCGCTGCACGGTTTTATTTACACGACGCCGCACACGGCGCGCTAGGCGTCATCAACAAATATCAACTTTTAGTCTATACACTGAGAAGACCTGTACAATTCCCTTCTGAATTGAGAAAATTTTGAATATCTACACCATCTGAAAAAAACTCAGACACGAAATTGAAGATGAGTTGATCTTGAGCCTATAGGGTGATTAATTTATTGTGAGCATAACAGGGTGTTTTGAGTATTGGTTTTGAGGATAATCGGGTTTCTCAACAATGTTATCTATAACCATGAGAAGATGAGTGCACATTCTGTCGGTGATTAGGTATAAGTCGCTTAACCAAAATAATGCTGTAAGTCTGACGAACAATGAAGAGGGGAAAAGAGAGATAGATTGTAGATGTATTGTTGATTGACGTGGAAAATAAATCAGCGTGAGGACAAAAAATATAATCTCACGTTGACATGAATTATTTTCGGTAAGAATTTAGAATTTCAACATCAATTTGAAGTCGATTCCGATTCGATTAGAATACATTTTCAGAGCAATTTGTGAAGGTAGAACAATTTTGGGTAGCTCAGTGTGCCGAGTAATATGACTGTATTTGAAGTTGGAAGAAGCAATGTAGAACCGGTGTTTTGGGTTGGACAGCGCTAGCGTCACGCTGTATAAGTGTACCTAGCGATGAGAGATTGAAAACAGTAACGAGAAAAATGAAAAAAGTGAAATAACACTTGAATGAAGCACTCTTGGCTTCCTGACTTCGCCTGAAAGATGTTTGCAAATAACAATTCTACAAATTAGACAAGATGACAAAACCTTCAATTCCGCTTCATTCATCAAAAGTTGTTGCAAGTTTTTCGTTTTTCTACAATATACTTTCATAGTTTAGCTCCCGTTTTCAATTTTATCAAAAATACCATTTTTAGTGAACGGACCACGCGCATAATTAGCGATCCTAGCGGATAAAACTTCAGATTCGGTCTTCAGCTTCCGTTTTTTTTTTTTTGTTTTTTTTTCAGTTGGCTTCCAGGTGATTGATCAATTAACAAATTAAAGCACTTTCGAATACAAAAATTGGTAAGGAGGATTAAGCTTTGCGTACCTCACCAAAAACACTGATTCTCCCTTAAAGAGTTTTTCTTTTTATACAGGCAAGGATGACATATTTGAAAAGAACTAGAGGCTGCTCTCGCAAAAATTGTATTTAATTTTAACGTACAACGTCTCGGTTGAATGTTAACATTAAATTCAATTTTAGGTGACTGCAGTGCTGCACTGCTGCCTTTTTGCATTATACTCATCTACCTGCTGCGTCGCTGTCGGCTTTGTTCTTTGGCTGCCAGACTGCCGTGAATTCTTTATAGTAACTAGAGTGTTGGGAACTATGGATAGACTATCGATACTATCGATAGTTTTCAAAAAAACCACCAGGCAAGGATGGGAAGTTATTTGGAAGTTGGAAGCGGAAGTTGGAAGTTATTTGATAAATGCGCTCAGAAAGTGGAAGCTGGAAGTCGCAACGTGAGAAGTTAGAAGTTGGAAGTGGAAGTCAATAGCATATTTCAATCTTTTTTTTTTTTTTTTTTGTATGGCACCACTGCATATTTTGTCGGAAGCTGCAACGCGAGAAATTGGAAGTCGGAGGTTGAAGTCGGGGGAAAAAAAAAATTGGAAGTGGAAGTTTTATCAATCGACTTTGCATCCTTGCCATCAGGAGTAGCGATAGTTTTGTTAGAAAAAACTGGCTTAGTACCACCGATAGTTTGAGAAACTATCAATAGATTGAAAATTTGCGTCCTCAGTACCGATGAATTGAGATCAGTCAGGCGGTATCAATAATGGAATGGCATTATTGCACCACGTATTTATGATTTCTTCTAGTCGTGCCCATCATCTGGTAACACTGAGATGTATTCCTTAACGGGCTTTTTGAAAAAATGACGATCAGGAGAAAGGTATTTATCCAGCCTCTCTTGACCGATATTGTTTTGAAAAGTCCATCAAGAAATACATCTCAGTGTTACCAGATGATGGACACGAGTAGGAAAATTCATTTTGAAAAGCCTCTTATTTCTTTTCAAACCGGTGGCTGCTGTGCTGCACCGCTGCCTTTTGGTTATGGCACCACGTTTGTATGATTTTTTCTAGTCGCGGCCATCATCTGGTAACACTGAGATCATTGTATTCCTTGACAGGCACCTCAAAAAAATAACGATCAGGAGAAAGTCATCTATCCTACATGTAGCATAGTTACTTTTCTCTTAACGATCAGGAGAAAGTTATCTATCCTACATGTAGCATAGTTACTTTTCTCTTGGTCGATATTTTTCATTTTTTTTTTTTTTTTTTTTAATGATATTTTATTTGAGGACTAGCTATACACTATTTACACAAAATTTTCACATTTTCAAGACGAGTAATATAGAATTTCAAAAGGCTCTATGATGTAAGTAAAATTCTAAATATCAAAAATATGGGAACGCCGCAATCTACGAGTGTGCGTTGACGTGTCCAGCAGCTGAATGGCTGCGGTATTAGGATGGTTATGAAGACGCTAGCGGTAGGTTTCCTCCACGGTGTCCATCTCTAGGTCTTCATGGAGCTGCTTATTTGAAATGTACCATGGAGCATCAGTAATTGCTCTAAGCACCTTGTTTTGAAAACGCTGAATTATTGCACTGTTGCTGGGTTTGGTGGTACCCCATAACGATAGACCATATGTCCACACCGGTTTCAATATGGATTTGTAGATCATTCGCTTGCTTGATAGAGCTAATTTCGAGTATCTACCAAGTAACCAGTGGAATTTTCTGATCTTCAAATTTAAGCATGAACGTTTTTGTTTGACGTGCTCCGCCCAATTAAGCTTTGAGTCAAGGTGAAGGCCCAAGTATCTTGCCGAGTTTGCCGTAGGAATATGACGATCTTCCCAGTACAGTGGCATGTATCCGTGGTGCCGTAGCGCGAAGTCTACATGAACCGACTTATTATTGTTTACTGCAATCTTCCATTTGCTGGCCCATTTGCATATGTTATTTATTGAATGCTGCAGTTTAGTTGCAGCCAGTTCATAGTTCGTGTGGTTAGCAGAGACAACTGTGTCGTCAGCGAATACCGCAACAGTGACTTCCGAGTCTCGAGGTATGTCGTGAGTGAAGAGGATATATAAGGTGGGTCCCAAAATACTGCCTTGTGGAACACCGGCCTCTGAACGCTTGTAGTCTGAGTAATCGGAGCCGATTTTAACCCGGAAAAACCTGTCCTTAAGGTATGATTTAATTATCACACAGAATGCTGATGGTAGAATTTTTGCAAGCTTGTAGATCAAGCCTTTGTGCCAAACGCGATCAAAGGCATTTGCAACATCTAAGAAGACTGTGGGACAGTATTGTTTATTCCTTGACAGGCACCTCAAAAAAATAACGATCAGGAGAAAGTGATCTATCCTACATGTAGCATAGTTACTTTTCTCTTAACGATCAGGAGAAAGTTATCTATCCTACATGTAGCATAGTTACTTTTCTCTTGATCGATATTTTTCATTCAAGAAAAACCATCAGGACTATCGATAGTCTCGATGATACTTTGGAAAAAATTTTGGGATTATCGATAACATGAAATTATCGACTACCGCCCTTCACTACTTTGTATAAGAGTTACTTCAGATATTTTTGCCGAAACTGAGCGACCTTTCATCGAGAAAAAAGTGAATCTAAGTTGTTCGAGAATTCTCGAGAGAACATTTTTTGTTTCCAACAATTATTCCTCAAATTCGTGAATAAACTAGAAAACAGAATAGAGAAAATATTTAAAGGCGCGTAAATTCAACTATAATTACCTTTGAACGCAGTGTTGCCAACACTTAAGACTTTCGCCTCATATTGGGAAGAGTAATGCAAAACAATGTAGCTGTTCTTAACGATTCGAATTGAAAAAATCTAGAAGTGTCGAAATTTGGTCTCAATCTATCAATTTTTGAGTTTTGTGAAACGCTGAAGAATTTCTATGAAGGTGCAAACGAAAGTGGCTTCTAGCGAAATTTCGTTGAATTCAGTTGGCTGCAATAGACACTACTGAGAATACTTCTCTATATACATCTGGAAAGCAAAAAAGCGAGAGGAATGGAGGCTACAGCTTGATGAGGCAATTTATAACATTGGTAAACAAGTACCTACAGTATGAAAAAGGAGTTTAATTGTGTACCATGTTTGTGTATTTGTTGCTGCTTCGGTTCTTTGTGTAATTTGTTGTCACTCACTTCATCTGGGAGTTTTTTCGGGAGATCAGGTTGCGAGATGGCCGAGTGTAGGTAGATTTCATACTACAGGGTGCGCCAAAAGTCGGTTGTCCATTTTGCACGTTTGAAAAAAAACAAAAAAAAGGAAAATCAAATACCAAGAAATGTCGTTTAATTGCCATAAGAAGGTACAAAAATGGGTTAACGTCAATTTGAACACAAGATGTAACTTTTTAATTTTAACCCATTTTTGTACCTTCTTATGGCAATTAAACGGAATTAAACAACATTTCTTGGTATTTGATTTTCTTTTTTTTTGTTTTTTTTTTCAAACGTGCAAAATGGACAACCGACTTTTGGCGCACCCTATTATGGAGGCTGTTGAAGAAAAATATCCGGCGTTCGGCGTCTACCTATAGTAATAAGGAGAAAGCAGGGGGCTTGTCGTACTTTGGAGGGTCGGATCACTTTTTACTTTTGACCTATTTGAAGAGAAAAGTGGAGACTTGAGGAAATAGCATCAGGAAGACTTAAGAAATTTTAATGTAAGAGTGAGGTGGGGAATTTGGGAAAATAACGACCATCAGGAAAATCTGATACACATGAAGCGAGAGGAGAAGGTGAGACTTCCAAAAATTTTAGGAGGCGAACTTAGGAAAATTGTAACTTTGAACCAATTTTGATCTGATTGCAGAGAAGGTGGATGGTAGGACTAAGAAAAGTACTAACTTTCGAGCTATTTTTTTATCGAGCACATGAGAGAAACGGGGAGGGTCTTGAACAAAGTCGACCATCGGGATAGATTTATACCGGGAGAAGGCGTTGGATGTGAAGAAATCTTGACCCTAAGAATTTTGTATATCGAGCTAAAGATTTATGAGAAGAGAGCCGGGACATGTCAACATTTTAAGAATCGAGCTACGTTATATTATATCGAAAAAAACAAATTTTCTATTCTATATGTGTATAAAAAGGAAATTAATTTCCTCAGGTCGGTCTGATGTACCCGACAAATTACTCGATCCCGAAGATTATGGATTGTTGTTACATCCATTGAGAGATTAATCAAACAACTTCCGAAAGGACTAGGCAAAATTTCTGATTTAGATCTTTTCGCATTGTCACCTTCTCAACCACGGATGATTCAAACATTCTCGCGCTGTCATTCGTTTTCTGAAATTGAAAACGAATTGAATAAGGCTCTGTAATACGGTGTGCATAAGTTTGTATTCAAGTTCCATCCTTACCTTGTATTCTTGGTTAGAAGTTTCTTGGTGAAGTCTTTGCCCTCGCTAGAAACATTTCGGAAAGACGCATCATCAAAATCCCAGACGCACGCTTTCGTATTCTCCATCATTTCTTCTTTGTCTTCGCCGTAAAACGGGTAGAAACCTCCCAAACTAAAAATACGAGTATACATACTACATTTACTTCGTGATCAAACATTTCAGATTATCTCAATTGGCACAACGCTCATTTTCGGTAATGGGTTATCGAAAGTGATGAAGTACGAACAGAAAATACGTGAGGACGCCGAGAGACCACATGTCGGTATAGAAACCGAGTTTTCTATTTTCCAAGATTTCCGGCGCAACATACTCCCTCGCTCCCAGAGATGCTTTCATTTTCACTTTACGGTCGTCCAATACTCGAGCTAGACCGAAATCGATTAATTTCACATCTTTGCTGAGTTTTGTCTGGCAAACGACGTTTTCGAGTCGGATGTCTGCAAATTTTGGGTGAAGATAGCGGGAGTAAAATAGTCAATTCGTATGCTGGAAATATCGTATTCGAGAACACGAAGCTAAACCGTATTTACCTAAATGAATGATATTACGTTCGTGCATGTGTTTAATAGCCTCACAAATTTGTCTCACGTAGTTGATGGCTTCGGCTTCAATTTCGGTGTAGAGAATTGTGGTTCTCCGGCGATGTAAATTCTCGCCATAAAGGCTGTTTTGGGAAATAACTGGGGTAACTATAATACTACGACTAGGTCCTATTCCTTCGATGCGCAAAAAGATATTATTCGAATTCAAGATAAGGAAGGTCGAGACAAATATAACGAAGATACGTACCTCTATACAATCATATTTTTTTCGCTCGCTTGATTGACGCTCTCTCCAACTTACTCCCTTCCCTTACGAAGTGATATTTCGGCTGCGTGCGTTCGCCCTATCTCTCTCGAATTGACAATACTTTATATTATAGTAAGTTATCGCAACTTACATTTCCACTATCAAGACAATTTCGTCTTCATATTCGAAAGCTTCGTGCAGCGGAAGTAATTTAGGATGATGAAGTCGGTTCATGACCTCAATCTCTTGGCGCGCGAAATTTCGCACTTCTTCCTGCGTTACGAGAATAAATTTAGCGGCGAAAATATTTCCGGTCGTTTTTTCGATACATTTATATACGTTTCCGAATCCACCAGTATCCAATTTTTCTAATATATCGTACGAATTTCGAACGGGTTCGTATTTCACGTTTACTTGTTGCATTCTTCGTTGGCGTCTCGAACACTCAATGCGCTTTTCGGGAAGCGATTTCTTTAGAATTCCAATTTCCGTGTACAGGTCAGCCATCCAATTACAGTGGAATTTTCCGGCGTCGATTGAATCTTGAAAATCAATCCCGACGCAGAAAACGTCTTTGTCGCGGAAGAAAAACGTATTTTTGTACTTTTCTATTCGCGCCAGAGCTTCGGATGGCGTGTTATTGATTGTGAACTCGAATACGAAATGGGCCTTTTCGGTTTTTACCGCTAGATTTCTTCCGCTGTTGGAAACTCGTGGTTTTGTTTTCAGACCCGCTGTCCTGAGTATTCCATTCATCGATCTTTCGTACGTCAAGTCGTCTGTTTGCTGATTATCGCATAAGGAGTCGGTTAGGTACTCCATGAATAAGGATAAATTTAGGTCTTGTAGTGCTTGGCCGATTTCGAAAACACTCTGGGTGTGTGTAATCGTTTTGTCTGGATGGTCTGGAAAGTGATTAAATTTTGTCAGACTGAATTAACGAGCTTTGCAATTACTCGGGGTGGGAAAATGAGGACGATGAGAATGAATTTATGAAAAAGATAGTGTTGTAGAAATAAGTGGATCGGGATAGAGAAAGTTGGACAGAATGGTGAAGCCTGGACTGTCAAAGTCCCCACCGGCTGGTGCATAGCTGAGGTGTTTACAGCTAGATTCGAAAAATTCCGCGGATGGAGAATTTTCGCGCTACGTTACCTGTTGCGGTATCGTCTGTCTGTGGAATGGCTCTGCTTTCCTCTTTGATCAGTTCCTTTCGTTTCTGAGTAGTCTCTACCCATCATCAAAATTCACCATTGAAATAGGAGGTGGAAAGATCAACTTGAATGATCTCAGTATTTCCATTGCAAATGGCTCGCACACTTTTGGAATTTTCAGGAAGGCAACCAGCACAGGTAGGTATGCCAATTCGTGGTACTACTTTCGGAATATGCTACCTACAATTTTCGATTTCCCTCCCTTCTCACGCTTTCAGTGAAAAGAAAAATACATGGAATTTTTGGCACACATGAATAGTATCAAAATTGGAGAGCCTTGGAGTGCATTCCTTCCTTCCATCCACCCTCGACACGTGCCAAATAGGAGAGATGGATCCGTGTACCATATTTAAAGATATTACTCGCTCTTTAAAATACTTTAATTTTCGTCCTGCGTTCTCAACACCTTTTCCTTAGACCGAACGGTCTTATCCCAAGGTTTGAAAGAAGTGGTGTTTATAAGATGACGTGTCAAAACTGATTGGTGAAGAGGTATACTCGCGACGAGTAAAACGACAGGTGCGAAAACCGCAATAAAATTACACTACCGAGCGCTTTCATCTAAACAGTCATTCTCGAGGTATAGGAAGCGACTGAACTGGCACCAACAAGAACAAGTAACGTCAAAGATTAGCGAAAGGAAGAATACTCCGAAGGGTGAGTAAACGATGCAAACCACAGAAAAAATTTTTAACAACGAGCGCTTTTGGTTGATAAACCATCTTCCGGACTGAAATGAAAGCAACTGACGGATGGAGGAGAGAAACAAGGTATTAAGATTGGCCAAACGAAAAATCGTGGTGTGAATCATAAACCAGTTCAATCAGACCATCTTCCGGAATGCACGAGTTAAGTGTAGTAATGCCATCGGTGTTGAGATGACGCGTTATCTCTATAAGCTCGAGGGCGATGCGTTTACGGTAGGAGTTCTCCTTATGGAGGAGCTTTTCCCATTCCTCACGGAAGCTGTGGTCACTGTTTATTAGAGGATCAGCAAAAGCTGACTCCCCTAGACTTCAGGTGCTCAGCTCCTCTAACCTTCATTTGGCGGCTGGTCTCATCAATATAAAAGCCTCCCTAATCCCCACATTCCAACTTATAAACACCACTCCTCTCATCAACGTGTATGGGGTTGCTGACCACTTAATTGAATGTGGTCATAGTCTCAAAGAGGGATCTGAAGTTCTCCTCCACAGGGAAAAATCTTATTTTAGGCGCTTAGTTTTAGAGGAAATAGAAATTCATTGTCACCGAAATATTAAAGACATTACCGTGGTGAACAGGTACATTCCTGAGGAGGGATTGATTATTAGTCTATGAGAATGATTCACATTTCGATGACTCGCTGGTTCAGTCATGACCTCCTCGTTCGTTGTTACTCGTTCTTGTTGGTGTTGGGTTCAGTCGCTTTCTATACCGTGAGAATGACTGTTTAGCCGAAAGCGCTCGGTTTGTTTGTTTTATTGCGGTTCTAGTATTTGTTTTCGTTACTCTTTGCGAGTATATTTCTCTATGATGGATGACCGTAAAATTGAAAAACGCATTGATTCTGGGTATGGGGTCCTTCAGTCTCACAAACAACACTTTAACAGTGGTAGGGTTGGAAGAAGCTAGTCTGAAACCAAACGGGTGGAGGGCTCGAGCCAATCGGAAGGAGAACCTCCCCGGGAAAGGGAGACTGATCCAACACATACGACGATCAAAGGTCGTATCCCAGGCGAGGGAGGTGGTGAAATCAAGAATGCTCCTAGCAAGTTTCCTCCGAACCATCACGTCAACATTGACATTGACCCCATTCACTCTGGCCAGGTGTTTTATTGTGAATAACTCTTTCTTGAAGGCAGACTGACTCAAAGGAATACGAGTCAGTCTGTGAACTAGGCTATGAAAGGCAGCCATCTTATGAGCAACAGGACCGAACGAACTTCCGTGGACTAAAACATTGGTCGTAGTATCTTTCCTGTAAATTCCAAACTCATAAATTCTGTCTATTATAGATATCGATAAATCCATAAAGTTTATGAAAAATACCCCTTTTCCAAAGTAAATTTGATGGAAGGGTAGCAGGAATTAAGATACCTCAGAAACTCACCAAGGAGATCTGGGGGACCAGTCCAGGTGTATAGAACGTCATCAACGTACCTGTGCCATTAGTGAATGTGATTAAGTAACAGCTGGTTCGAGGAAAAGAGGTCAAGTTCAAACTTGGACATGAAAATTTCGGAGATGAGAGAGCCTACAGGTGATCCAATAGGGATCCCTACTTCATCAGGGAACTCGAAAAATTTCCATTCAAATTTACAATAATTGGGGGACCAGCAAGTATTCAGAAGATCGAAAAATTCATGAAGCTCATTATGAGGAATGTTGGCTTTGACGAGTAGCTCACCCATACGCTGGATAGTAGCAGCCTTAGGAATATTCGGGAACAAACCAACAACATCAAACGAGCATATGGTCGTTCCCGGGGGGAGACTTACATCCTTGAGGACGTCAGTTAAAGAGGCCGAATTCAAGACCGAATGAGGGGATTCAAAATCAATTCGATTTTTCAACCAAGGGTCAAGGAATTTGGCAAGGAGGTAGGTAGGAGAGGAGACGAAAGAAACAACGGGTCGCATCGGGGTATTGTTCTTATGCACTTTAGGCAGCCCGCAGAGGGGGGGGGTGTGGGGTTAGGAACAAGGAGGGCTTTTTTCAAAGCAGGAGTATTGATAACAGCCTCACTCCTGTTGATGACACTCCTCACTTCTTTGACGTGCTTGGGAAAGCTGAAATCCTCACTCTCTTTAGCACCACACTGCTGTAGGACTTCATGGACCTTAGAAGAATAGGCCGATCTCTCCATCACCACAACAGCGTTGCCCTTGTCAGCCTTATCAAATCTCCCTCTTTCATCTTCCTCCTTAAACCCCGAATCACTCCTCCCAATTCATTACTCATGCGAGGGAGGGGGTTATTACGGACTAATTCGGCACAGACATTCTGGGTATTAAAACCAGGACCAATCTTAACCGCAAGATTCGCAACAATATTCGCCAAGGTTTCATCATTCTTGAGGGGAGGCAGACTGAATTTCAAACCTTTCTCGAGGAGGGTTGTTTCGTCACTATTGAACACCACCTGACTATTATTTATGAGGGGGGGGGGTGGAATTTATGAACGTCAACACCGTCACTCACCCCTTCCTCAACCACATCCTCATTAACCGTCATTAGGGAGGACAGCTTCTTATTTTTCTTCTCCTTCAAATTCACCTCAAACTTCCGGCACTTTTCATTGACGTCCCGCATTTAAAGTAATCAAACTCAAGGGAGGGGGGGAGCATACCGGAGAGTATCGAATGGACCATAAGGTTTAATCTAGTCATAATATTAAATTTACCATACCATCTTCGCAACTCTGTTCTGATCCACTTCTCCCTCATATAATTTTCCAGTTTCTTAGTCGTAACCTTACAATCGGAATAAAACCGGAATTTAACGAACTTGGGTCTCAAATGCAACACTAAACACCGACGAAGAAACCAAATATGATAGGAAAACAAAGCGCGCTGCTTCCGAAATTTCAGAAAAAGGAACTGTAAATACGCCGCAGAAACGTTCTCAATGAAACGAACCCGTTCCTTCAAGTTACGGCTAGCCGAACTTAAAGGAATGGATTCGTTTAATTGATGGACCATTGTGAAGAACCTCGGAGTGACGCCAGTGATAAACAAGGTGAAAAACTACCGGGAGAACTGGCAAACCCACGTTGAAAGAATGGATGAAGATAGATCTCCAAAGACATTATAGCGAAGTACACACCAAGGAACAAACGGTTGGGAGGAAGACCAAGAAAAAAGATGTATAGAACGTCATCAATGTACCTGTGCCATTAGTGAATGTGATTAAGTAACAGCTGGTTCGAGGAAAAGAGGTCAAGTTCAAACTTGGACATGAAAATTTCGGAGATGAGAGAGCCTACAGGTGATCCAATAGGGATCCCTACTTCATCAGGAAACCCGAAAAATTTCTCTTCGAATTTACAATAGTTGGGGGACCAGCAAAGATTCAGGAGATCGAAAAGTTCTTGAAACTCATTGTGAGGAATGTTGGCCTTGACAAGTAGGTCACCCATACGCTGGATAGAAGCAGCCTTAGGAGTATTCGGGAACAAACCCACAACATCAAACGAGCAAATAGTCGTTCTCGGGGGAAAACTTACATCCTTGAGGACGTCAATTAAAGAGGCCAAATTCGAGACCGAATGAGGACATTCAAAATCAATGCGTTAATTGAACCAACGGTCCAGGAATTTAGCAAGGAGGTAGGTGGGAGAGGAGATGAATGAAACCACGGATCGCATCGGGGTATTATTCTTATGCACTTTCGGAAGCCCTTGAAGGAGGGGGGCATGGGGTTAGGAACAAGGAGGGTTTTTTTTCATAGCTCATTGATGATACTCCTAACTTCTTTAACATGCTTAGGGAAGCTGAAATCCTTACCAACTTTGGTATCACACTTCTGGAGCACTTCGTAGACCTTAGAAGCATAGGCGGATTTCTCCATTACCACAACAGCATTGCCCTTGTCAGCCTTGGTGACAATTTCATCTCCCTCCTCAATCTTCTTCTTTAAACCTAAGATCATACCCCCAATTTGTTACTCATACGAGGGAAGGGGTTATTGCGTACTATATTCTTCCTTTCGCTAATATTATGGATAACCGTAACTCAGAAGAACGTATTCGTTTAACGTGAAAGAGTCATAACTAAACCGGAGAGTCATCAATATGTGAATCATTCTCGTAGATTAATTCAATCAATTCCTCCTCAGGAATATACCTGTTCAACACAGTAATATCTTTATTATTCCGATGACGAGAAATTTCGATTCCTTCCAGAGCTAATGGTTTGAAATACGAATTTTTCCTGTGAACGAGAATTTCGGACCCCTCTTTGAGACTATGACAAATTTCAATTAAATGGTCAACAAAGGCCGATTCACTTACTTTTTCTGTGTTCATCAACTCTAACTTGGAGTTGACGGCTGCTCATACCTATGTAAACACTGGGGCAATCACTACAAGCCTCCCTATAGACACCCCCCTCTCGGCCATCAGTATAGGGTCTTTAAATTTAACCCAAAGGGTCTTAACACTATTAGCACTGTAAAATGCCGGCCGAAAACCAAAGGGATGGAGGACACGGCTCAACTCCAAAGAAAACTTACCCAGAAACGGCAGTCTGATCCACCGTTTCCTCCTATCAAGGTGCGGTTCTCGGGGGAGGGAGGTCGTAAAATCGAGATATTTTCTTGTAAGTCTCTTACGAACCATAAGGTCAGTGCCCACCTTGACCTGATTCACTTTAGCCAGAAGCTTTATCTTCACGAGTTCTTTATCGAAAGCAACCTCACTCAGAGGGATATGAGTGAGGCGATGGATTGTAGCTAGTTTGTGGGCGAAAGGTACGAAGGACGATCCGTGGATAGCAATGTCGGTCGACGAAGCACTTATAAAGTAAATACCGAATTCGTGGACACCGTCTATGACGGAGATGGTCAAGTCCAGAAAATTTATGGAGGAGCCACCAACTTCCAAAGTAAATTTGATGGAAGGGTGCAGGCTATTTAAATAAGCGAGAAACTCACTGAGGAGCTCTGCGCACAAAATGTCATCCAGTACCTGTGCCAGTTACAACTCCCGGCCCAAAGAGAACAGGTCAAGTTCAAATTTGGATATGAAGACCTCCGAGATGAGAGAACCCAAAGGGGAACCAATAGGGATCCTCACCTCCTCGGGGAACTCAAAAAATTTACCATCAAACTTACAAAAGTTAGGCAACCAGCAGGCATTCAAAAGGTCGAGAAATTCACCAAATTCTTCATGAGTATCTTAGTACCAGATTTCACAAGCAAGTTTTCTATCTCTTGCACAGTAGTTGCCTTAGGGATATTGGGAAAAAGCCCAACAACATCAAACGAGCATAAAATTGAACCGCGGAGAAGACAGGTGTCCTTCAATTTGTCGGCCAGAGCATCCGAGTTCTTAACTGAGTAGGGAGACTACACCTTTACACGAGCTTTGAATCGTCCATCCAGGAATTTCATAACGACATATTTTCTTTGTGCACCTTAGGCAATCCGTAAGCGAGGGGAGGAACCGGATTTGGTTCAATGAAGGACTCTTAATGATAACCTCACTACCATTAATAAGTTGTCTAGCCTCTTTAACAAATCTTGGGAAATTGAAAAGGGGGTTCTCCTTAGCCCCATATTGGCACATCGTAGACCTTAGAGACGTAGGAAGATTTCTCCGTAACTACAAAGGCACCCTTTCGTCAGCTTTAGATAACGATCAGCTCTAAAGGAAATCGAAATTTTTCATCACCGAAATAATAATATTACCGTGTTGAACAGGTACTCGTATATTCCTGAGGAGGGATTGATTGAATTACGTAGTCTATTCGAATGATTCACATTTTGATGACACGCTGGTTCAGTCACGATTTCTTCGACGTTACTTGTTCTTGTTGGTGTTGGGTACAGTCGCTTTCTGTACCTCGGGCACGGCTGTTTACACGAAAGCGCTCGGTAGTGTAATAGTAATTCTATTGCGGTTTTTGTATCTGTTCTTTTACTCTTCGCGAGTATACCTCTTCGTAATGGACAATCGTGAAATCCAAAAACGCATTGATTTTACTGATTGGTGAAACCGGTTGTCTTATTCAGGAGCAACTTGAAGCTTGGGAAAAAGGCCATTCTCAAAAATCTATTTTAGCCTCTCACCATGCCTTCGGAAGGAAAAGCGAGGAGATCCTTTACTAGCAGGTAGCGTTAAAAGCGATCGGAATTGTTCGTCAAGGTTCGGCGTGATCGTAACGAGATTCTCAACTGAAGATGACCTTATCAATCGTCTATCCTCTGTGTAGTTCTCGTTCTTTTCTAATTCTTTTTCATCTCTCATTTTTTGTACACTCCCGTGGCCCCGTCAATGGCTATTCTCTCGAAAGCGCTCGCGTCAAGTTTTATGATTATGCGGTATCTTGTATCTATGGAGAACCGAGTTCGTATGATTGAAGAAGTGTCAAACGAATTGATCATCAGCATTGTAATAATAAGCATGAAGAGACTGAGAGAAATAGTGAGTGAGACGGTTGTGATCTATTCTCAGATGGGTTAGGATGTCTTCACGCGTCGCAAAGGACGGGGTTTGAAGACAAGGGTTTGGATATAATGAAAAGAAACATTTACAGACATGCACAATTTTTATATTTTAAGGACCGGTTTCGAACGGTATATCGTCTGGTTCATCATGAGGTGCGTACTCATTATACATACAAAAACCAATAACAAGAACTATCGATGAAGCAAATGAGGAGGGTACACGAGCGATCACCCACTGAGTAACCGTGACGTTCCTTCGGTAGCATAATTATATTTTCTAATTTATTAAGCTGTTTACCCTTCCGCATAAAGGTGGGATCACAAGAAAGTAGATAGTCAGCGAAAATTGAAATTTTAAAATGTGTTCGAATACTCAGAAATGTAGAGCGCGACTGGTCTGACCTATATACATATAGCGTTACAATTAGTACGACACAGGTTATAGGCACCACAACGGATAAGTACAGGGGTAGGATCTTTTGCATATTTATCTTGAAGTATCACAAACTGGATAGAATGTAGCGCGATAACGAGCTTTGGACAATATGGCTGCGATTTTGTACGATATTTCTCCCCTAAATGGTTGGTGGATATATTTAACGTCGTTCGGATTACTCCTGTAGATGTTGTGGGATTGATCGCGTTGTACATGAATATTTAATTTTCTTCACAGTGACCTCGAGGTTGATGTGTATATGTGTAACGGAAACAACACACTTTCAATCATCAATTCAGCTACTACAGCTACTCTCGTGTGTGAATTCAAAGACTATCTCGATCTTCCCATATTGTCTTCATTCGCGCGTGCATCCCAAATTCATTCACTTTCGACTAAACGTGTCGAGGGAACTTCGAAAGTGGTACAGTAATCGTTTCGCCTACAAGTGTCACGTCAGGTTGAACACTCTCCTATCCCTTGTGGAAGTTGAAAAACTCGTCCAAACCGTCTGCCCTGATTACAGCGAGATCTCACGTGAACTGCGTTCTAAAAAAGAGGCTAAACTACAACGACTGAGAGAACCGAGCGGAAAAACCGAACCTTGTAAGTCTAATTTTTACAGTCGAGTCGTAAATCTATCCAATACTGTCAAAAACACAGCGGATCTTATCAACTAGTTAACTAAAATCGAACATCTACGCGTCGAAAAATATGAGGATTGCAGAGGAGTGTAATGGGTATTCATTGGCTTCTCCGTTGAAGGCAATTCCTCAATGGAGAAGATAATAAATACATTATATTACAGTCCTCTGCAATCCTCATATCTTTCGACGCGTAATTAAGTCTCTTCACTAACGTTCCTGTGGTGCCAAGACTCGCTGATGATTATGATAGAATCAAAAATCGAAAAAGAAGTCCCATCTGAATTCATGAGTTTGATGAATTGTCTCGAGAAGAATTTAATATGTACGATTCCACGGGGTAAGGACGGCTTTCATATGTGCACCTTTGAGATATCTAATGGCTGACGTGTTCCTGGATGCTCTTGAAAACCAGTATTTTACCGGGGAAGATGTCCCCGTTGCTTACAACGGCACATCATGCAGCTCCCAAGCGTTCCTAAATAACCTCAATTGTATCCATTGTAAAATTAGGTTCACGCTCGAAATTGGAGGCGATTCAGTTCACTTCAATATCGTAAACACTCTTAATACCAATGCACGAGAATTTCAGTTTAACATTTATCGCAAACCGACAGCTACTAATATATAACAATCAATGGTGATTCCTTCCATCCATACAGTCACAAAGTATCTGCCAATCTCTACATGATTCGCCGAGCTTTTTCTACCCCTCTGAGTAAACCTAATCCCAACGAAGAATTGTCTACCATCAAAGACATCGCGCGTTACACGCCATTAGCATATACGTACACATCAGCCTCGTGGCCGTGAAGAAAATGAAATATTCAATGTCTATGAACAACGCGACCAGCAAGTTTACAACATTCGACTGTAGGGGTAATCCAAGCGACGATAAATTATCAGCTCAAATATCGTACAAAATCGCAGCCATATTTTCCAATGCTGGTTACCGCTCTGTATTCTATCCGGTTTTCATATGTAAAAGTTCCCAACTCTGTACTTAATCGTTGTAGTGTCTATAAGCTAAGTTGTGCCAATTGTAACACTATATATTATACAGATAGGTCAAATTAGTTGAGCCTTACATTTCAGAGTATCCGAACCCAAATCTGCTTGGAAAGGTAAGAAATTTGAAATTCCAGCTTTCGCTGATCATCTACACCTCTGATATAAAAAAGAATGTTGTTTTACTACATGAAATAAGGAAATGCGGCGATTACTCATGATCCCTTCCTCGAATGTTTCATCGATAATTCTTCTTGTTAGTTTTTTTTTTTTTTTTTTTTATGTATAATAGTACGCACCTGATGATGAACCGGAGATATACACTTCGAAAACGGTCTTAAAATAAAAAAATCTGTGCATGTCTGTGTTTCTTCTTATTATACTAATGGCGTGGAACGCAAACAACACATTTTCAATTTCAATTAACAAAGGATTGGAGCTTTTCAATAGATCGTGACCAGAAATCATGCCGACCTTACGTGGGGGAGATGATGGGATAAATCATGGAAGGTGAACACAGTGACTGCTTTGTGGCCATCAGGTCAAATGCAACATTTTCCTTAGGGTTCATATGTCACGGAGACGGAGAATGAGAAAGAATTTGATAAGAGTACAAGAATGAGGATTTGTTGGACCACAGGATTGGTAGAATTAGGGTCTTGGATAGCGAGTAAAAATGAGAGAGAATCAGATATTGTGAGGAATCTGTTCTGAAGAGAGAAGCGGGTGATGAGAGAGAAACAGGTGAATATGGCGGTAAGTTCGGCGGTGATTATGGAAGCGGAGTTTCTCGTGCGACTGTATGAGAGAGGCTGCATATCCGATTCTGGAACCCGATTTGTATCCGACCGTGGGACAGTGGAGGATTAACACGTTTTGCGCTCTACGCTGAAGGCAATTTCGCGCCGCTCACGCATTCTCTTCTATTCTCGGGATCAGTCACTCTGCTTGTAAGCCTCCCAACAGTCTCCATTATACCAGGCCTAATAGCGATACTGCTCGAGTCTTCCTTATACTATAGGCCTCCGATATTTGCAGATTTTAGGATTGAGAACTACTACTTAATCTCCATTATACTGGGCTATTCAGTATACCAAACAATACTAGGCCTACTATTAACCTTCATGAAGTCAGTTTTACCAGATGGTGATGATAAGATATCGCCTATTTCTTTGGTTGAAAGGAGCCTAAAATCGTCAAGTACAAAATTGCTGTTGCTGAACCCATGAAGTAGCCCAAGATCTCCAACAATCACCAGATTTGTTTGTCAAAGCGCCCAATTGGCGACAAAAAATCGTCAAGTTTCATGTAGCCCAATTGGCTTGTAAGCGCCAAAATATCTTTTGTGAAGCCCAATTGGCGCTTTATAGCGTAACCTGACCACACTGCGTGAAGCCAGACCTAATATAAGACTTACATACAGCAGTAAAAACCTTTAAACCACTTACAGATTACGAAAATGAGGAAAGGTGGTTTGAAATTGCAAATTTCAGAGTTAGGATCGGAGTCAAGGTTGATGACGTCATAGTTTATGGTAAAGAAAGAGAAGGGATACAGTATACAGGATTATTAGTGAGTGGGGGAAACTCGCGGGGTGGTGTGAACTCGCAAATTTTGGAATTACGGGTCAAGATTCAAGACTTGTGAAACTCGCAGATCTTCAGAATCATATTTAAGGTTTTTTTCCATTGGGTGGGAGGGGGAGCAACCGGTTGGAGTTGGGAACTACGATTCAGGAAACTTCAGGAGGGATGTGTTGTTTTGGGGGAAGGCCAATTCAAAGGGGTGGTCTGAACTTGCAAATTTTGGAATTAGAAGTTGGGATTCAAGAAAGATTATGAAACATGTTAAAAGAGAGGAAAAGGGAAGAGAGGGAGAGTAGTGAGAAATATCAAACGGATAAAGGACCGTCCATTATCCGTACATGGCTCCTTCTGAATTTTCATGCGTACACGATTTATTCTTTCTAAGGAGACATGAGTGAGCCGAATTCTTTCTTTCAGTGAGTCGAATTTTTCCTAAGTCGAATTATTATATTATTAAAAGAAAATTTCGCGCCGCCAAAATTCCGTGCCTTGCGCTACAGCGTAGTCAGCCTATAGGGAAATCCGGCGCTGCGGTGGGAGGAAAATTCTGAAGAGATTATTCTATTGATTTGATGTTGTTGATATGTTTCATGCTGACGTCTACTCTAATTCCGAAATTTGCGTCCTTACGACCATGACCTTGAAAGAATTATGGCCAACCCTTCCGCTACCTAATTTCTAATTTTTTTCTGTGGGCTAGGAACTTATCGATGGAACTATGTTGAAAGAAGAGGGAATATCTCCCAGCAAGATTGGTGACGACGAACTCCTTCATCAAGACAATCCTGATAATGTCATAAACTGGGCCTCGGTTCTCTCAAAGAGAGGTTTGCTTACACCGAAGAGCCATAAACATTAGTGATAGCTGGAAACTAGTGTTGTCTCCATCCGTCAGTAAGACACAATTGACATCATTGCGCTTTGTGAGTGAGCAAACTTCTTTCAGAAAGGACCTCGAGGCTGAATAACCATTATTAACTAGTACATGTTAGTCCGAGGGATGTTCTGAGAAATCCAGAGTTGAGAAAGGTGATCTGAGTAAAGAAAAATAATGCTTCTGGGCGGAATTCGGACTTCTAAACCTATGTAGATTGGTAGAATCAATGCGGTTTCTCAATTTATGGCAAGAAATACTAGACGAAGTCATACTCAAGCGAGTAATACCAACGGAGTAATTTACAATTTTAGCCACAGAAATTAAACGACGCCGGAGTGCTTTCGATTAAATAATCATTGTCAACGGGGACTGGAAAGCGACTGAACCAACTCCGGCTGTAAACAAGAAACATACGAGGAAATCAGGATTGAACCAGCGAGTCATCACGATGTGAATCATACTCGTAAACTAGTTCAATCAACCCCTCATCAGGTATGTACCTGTTGAGCACATTAAGGTCGTCGTTGTTTAAATTACGGATTATTTTCGCTTCGAATACGCGTTTTCTCTATAGAGGAGGACCTCGGACCCCTCTTTAATGCTATGGCCGCTAGTGATTAGATGGTCCGCAAACGCCGATTCACCTATATTCTTCTTTTCCCACGCCTTCCTATGTTCAGCGATTCTAATTTTCAACTGATGGCCTGGCTCACCGATATAAATTCCGTTACAATCCTTACACTCAACTTTATACACACCACTCCTCACGGCCAGTTGGATGGGGTCTTTTAGCCTAACCAATAAACTTTTTATGGTATTGGGGTTGTAATACTTGGGCCGAAATCCGAAGGGGCGTAGGACACGACTCAATTGAGATGAAAACTGCCCCAAGAACGGAAGCCTTATCGAACGCTCTCTACTGTTTAGGGCCGTATTGCGGGGGAGGGAGGTGGTGGAATCGAGGCATTTTCGAGTAACTTTCCTGTGGGTCATAAGGCCAATGTCTAAGTTCACTTCATTCACTCTGGCCAAGTGCTTTATAGTTGATACCTCTTTTTGGAAGGCTGACTGATTGAGAGGAATACTAGTCAGTCGATGGATTAAGCTGTTAAATCCAGCATATTTATGGGCTACAGGGCAAAAAGATTTTCCGTGGACAGTAATATCGGTCGCAGTATCTTTCCTGTATACGGCGAATTCATGGATACCGTCTCTATTATAGATCGTCAAATCCAAGTAATTAATAGATGCGCCACCGATTTCTAAAGTAAATTTTATAGAAGGATATTGATTATTTAGATACTGGAGAAACTCCAAAAGGAGCTCTCGGGGACCAGTCCACGTACACAACACATCGTCGACATACCTGTGCCAATAATAAATCTGATCTAAATACGCACTGCCAGAGGAGAACAAATCGAGCTCAAACTTAGACATAAAGACCTCCGAAATGAGAGGACCCAAAGGAGAACCGATGGGTATTCCAACCTCTTCAGGAAACTCAAAAAACTTGTTATCGAATTTGCAATAATTGGGAGACCAACAAATATTTAGGAGATTGAAAAATTCACCCAATTCTTCTTGGCGAAGATTTGTTTGAATCAAAAGGTCTCCCATATGTTGCATGGCGGTTGCTCTGGGGATATTGGGGAACAGGCCGACCACATCAAATGAACACAGGGTCGATCCCAGCGGAAGAATATTATCCTTAAGCCTATCAGCCAAGGAGACCGAATTTTTCACCGAGTAAGGTGACTCATGGTCAACTCTCGATTTAAACCATCGGTCCAAAAATTTCGCCAGAGCGTACGTGGGGGAGGACACAAAGGATACGACCGGACGCATCGGGTTATCTTTCTTATGGACTTTTGGTAGCCCGTACAAGAGGGGAGGCACAGGGTTGTGCTCCATGAGCAATCTTTTTAGCGAGGGAGTTTAAATAATAAATTCACACTCGTTTATCACACGTCTAACTTCTTTTACGTGTTTAGGAAAATTGAAACTGTCGTTTTCCTTAGCACCACACTGGCCGAGAACGTCATAGACCTTGGAGACGTAGGAGGACTTCTCTATCACGACAATGGCATTACTTTTGTCAGCCTTCGTGATGATTAAGCCCTCCTCCCTGACCCTCCTCTTAAATCCCTTAATCACCTCAATTGCGTAATTGTTTATACGAGGGAGGGGGGTATTGCGGAAATTGTAAATTACTCCGTTGGTATTACTCGCTTGAGTATGACTTCGTCTAGCCTATGTAGATTATTGTACAATCTAGCATAATTATACAATACATTGATCGATCTATTCTCGGTGAGAGGTGGCACCTCTCCCCTCCTCAGTCCCTCGCTCCTTATGCCGATTAATCTTGATATAAATACAGCAGCTTAGGCCATCCTAAAAACCTAGAGTGGGCATTAGCGAGGGTGGGGATATCCCTCCTCAGCCTAATAATCACGTCCTAGCATCATGCTCCCAATGCCAATTGTGTTTGACCTGAACAAAAAGAAATCTAATGACGTCATAATTTGGGGAAGTATTAGCATAGGCCATCCTAAGGGATTTAGAGTAGGCATTAGCGCGGACGAGGATGATCTTAATATGGTATGAATTGTGAACTTCTGAGCCAATATATAACCTAGCTTATCATACAATGAAATTAATAATTATTCTCCACAGACACGTAAGATTGGTTTATTTTTCTCTTATTAACACGCGACCTGAAGACGGTCGGCTTGTTCCGATTGAATCCCGGTCGTGTACTAATAAAATAAAATTAACCAGTCTTCCGAATCCGTAGTGAATAATTATTCTCGTAAGGCTCGGACTTACGAGGAATCTCTCTCTTCAACATCATACAATGTTAGTGCCCCCTGCCTCAGCTAAATGATATCGACCTAACGTCATCCCTCAATGTCGATTGACTTCAACCCTGATAGAGATTACCCTATAAGAACGTCATAAGCTGAGCAAGTACTAGCATAGGCCAAAGGCTTAGCCTACCATAAGAAATACAGAGTGGTCATCCGCGGGGGCTTGGCGTGGCTGACTTTTAATACAACAGAAAAATGTTAACGAATGTACCTGAGAAAAACTTTGATTTTTGAGCTCACTCTCCTGGTGCAGGTTGACCTTGAAGTATTCAGGGATTACTCTGATGACGTCATAAAGTGGAGGTACTCTAAATGATCTAGAGTTGATGTAGCGGTGAGAGAGGAAGAAGAAGGAGTCTACAGACCACCAGTGAGAATTAGTGACGTAATTCAAGCTGATTTTTTTTTGAAGAAGCTGTGGGTAGTATACGTACCGATACAAACAATCATAAACAGCGTGACGCATAAATTCATTTAATAAGTGTACAATAATCCACCTTAGTCGAAAGAAACCAAGTTTAATACTTAAGACACGTATAACAACATGAAAACTTGGGTGAAGAATTTGTTTATGCTGCTGGTGAAGAAACGGTAAGACAGTTATCAGAAGAATGTTGATAAGTAGAAAAAAGAACATTGATTATACTATTTTGAGTTATTATAGGAATGTTGAAACTGAGGAATGAAAAAGAAAAAAAAAATTTTCGAGTGGAACTAAAAATATTCGATGGATGGATGGTTGGATGAGTGCACACATATTATATTCGTAGAAGAGCAACTTTCAGTGACGAAATTAAAGTATGTTCTATAGTTTGAAAATCGTGACAAAACTACTTGATGAGTTTCTTTTTTTTTCTCCTTCAATATAATGACTGGAAGAAGAATATCCAAACAAAGGTTTCTTCGAACAAAGTTCGAAGTTTAAACACCCGAAGATCGAAAGGGTGGTTAAGATTTATATGTGCTGAAACAGTGACTAAGAGCTAAGAGGAATATTAAGTATCTACGTTAATGTCGGAAAGAATTCGAGAATCTTTCATATAGCTTCTTTGAAACTTATGTGGACCAAAGTGGTAGTATAGGATCAAGGAATGAGTTTTTTTCGTTTAGCATTTAATTCAAAGGTTTTGTACTGTAACGTTTCTAAAAAGAATTAGTCTTCACTTCTTTTTCCTTTTAAACTCATGGAAAAGTTGGGGGAGACTTTCTTGGTTTTTTCGTGGATGATTCACATTTTCCTAGATTTTTCACACAATTCAAAACCCGTTCGAAGAATTGTTAATCCCACAATATTTTGTCGAGGAAAAATGACAATGACAAAAATTATGATTATTTTTTATTAACGAGTTGTTTGACTATACAATTAGAGTAGTTGGAAGTAATACGGAGTGTATGAGTGGAACGTAGTTGAGGGAGTTGGAGACGATTTCAGAATTGTAGCATAGTGCGGAGGTTATAGATGAGGAACGTTGGTTGACGAGAACAGGTCATAAGAAGAGATATTGAACTGTAAGATCGTCTGAACGGCAGTAGTTACGGGATGGAGGGGCGTGAAGACCTAAGTGGAGGTGAGTGTGGGTGAGCTGGCTACGAACTATCCGAAAACGGGTGAGAATGACTTCCTCATGGTGGGATTAGGATTCGAAGAAGACCAAGGTATGGGGAGGCCTTTACTTGATCTTAGTTTGTTGTCAGGTTGATTTCTCCAGAAGCCGTGCCAAAAAGTTTGGATTTTAAAGCGGTAGTAGTTTTTGAGGTGGTATGCTGGTGAATGAGTTGGATCCGTAATTTTCGGTAGGAGAGTAGAATTTTTGGCTGTACGATCAACGTTTTCATCTTCAGGGTGACTGATGTGACCTGGAATCCAGATGAAGGTGACCGCTGTTTTGATGGAGGTTAGGGTACGGAGAATGCCGGGAATGCGTTAGGATGAGGTCATTAGAATGGATGAGGGAGAAATAAGAGTCAGATAGGACGAATAGTCGAGTGCGGGAGAACGATGAGCGAAATTCGAAAGTCATGAGCAAATCGGTGGTAAAAATAGAGGCTGAGTTCCTTAGACGTTGAGCCGAAATTTTGTCTTGAATGGAACATGTATAACCTGTTTTATTCTTTCTTTCAGCACCATCAGTATGAGTATAGCATGTTATGTGGTGGGGGAACTCCCGACTATTTGTGAGATCTAGTCTGGTAGTGGGAGGAGTGAATAGCCACGGAAAACTGGCCATCAAAAATAAGAACTAATTCACACTAGAATGTATTGTACGCGTTTTAAATCATCATCGCCTACTAGGGGATCCTTAACGAACATTATAACCAATGTCCTCCGCCTAAGAGCTTCGCTACATAAGCAGCAACCCATCAAGTTGCTCGAGCAACTAAACCAAAATCTTTTGGTTTGGTTGCTAGAAACTTGACGGGTTGCTGCTTATGTAGCGGAGCTCTAAAACGGGCTTTATATCGAGGCCAGTCTTACACGTGAAGCTTTTATTGAACCAACTTGGGGTATAGTTTGTCTAAACGTGCCTCATTGGGAATAAGAACAAAGATTGAAACGAATGTTACCCAATGCACCAATGAAACAATTTTTGTATTTCCTGGAAAACTGGATGAAGAGAAGAGGGTTGGATGTGGGGAGGGAGTGAAGATGAGGTTTAAGAAACTTGAGTAAAATATTATGAGGAGAAGAGAAAGCAGTGTGAGTAGGAAATTCTGGGAATTGGGCTGAGGGTCCGAGGAAATTGGAAGTTAACGTTAGTGTACAAAAAATGAGGGAAGGTTCGGCTGCTTCAGCACAGAGGCTGGAATTAGGACTGAGAGCTGTTAATTGAGTAGTGTTCATAGTAATTTAATAGTAGACTGGTTGTATCGGGAGTTGATTGGAGAGCCGTAGTCTAGTTGAGAGCAGATGAGACTTTTATATAGATGGAGAAGTAATTTTCGATTACATCCTGAACGTGGGTGAGATGGATACTTTATAATATTGGTGGCATTTAGGCATTTGGTTTCAAGCGATTTTAGGTAAGGAAACCATGAAACATTGTGATTGAAGGTCGGGGAACGACACCTTTTCCGAAAGATGACGAAATCAATTTTGCTCGAGGAGAGAAAGCCATGGTCTGAAGCACATACAGATATTTCGAGGATTTTCTAAATAACGATCGTGATCTCAGTTCGAATTTCTACGATAGAGGGACAAACACAATAATGAGCAAGAGCCTCGTCGAGTGGGAGAAAATTATGCTCTATTGTTATTTAATTCTACGACTCCATTTTTTTGAAGGTCAAGCAATTAAACGATGATATTGTAAGTAGTAAAGAGAGAGAATCTCGCATAGACAAGCAAAAGAAATTATATATGTGGGAAGGTACTATCAGTTTTCCAGGGATTAGAAACATCATTTCATTGGTTCATTGGGCAACACTGCTCAAAACTTTTCAATAAAGTGGTAGGGTTGTAAAAAGCTGGTCTAAAACCAAACGGGCGAAGGGCCCGACCCAATTGCAGGGAGAACTTCCCCAGGAAAGGGAGACTGATCCAACGCAAACGGCGATCACGGATCGTGTTTCGGGGGAGGGAGGTGGTGGAATCCAGGAGGCTCCTCGTAACTTTCCTCCGAACCATCACGTCAACGTCGACATTGACCCCACTCATTCTAGCCAGGTGTTTTATTGTGAGTAATTCTTTCTTGAAGGCAGACTGATTAGAAGGAATACGAGTCAGTCTGTGAGCTAGGCTATGAAAGGCAGCCATCTTGTGAGCAACAGGACCGAACGAACCACCGTGGACTAAAAGATAGGTCGTAGTATCTTTCCTATAAATTCCAAACTTATGGATACCGTCTATTATAGAGATCGATAAATCCGAAAAGTTAATGGAAAATACCCCTATTTCCAACGTAAATTTGATGGAAGGGTACCAGGAATTGAGATACCTCAGAAACTCACCAAGGAGATCTGGGTGACCAGTCCAGGTACATAGAACGTCATCAACGTACCTGTACCAATTGTGAATATGATTAAGTAACACCTGATTCGAGGAAAACAGGTCAAGTTCAAACTTAGACATGAAAATTTCGGAGATGAGAGAGCCTAGTAGTGATCCAATGGGGATCCCTACTTCATCAGGGAACTCGAAAAATTTCCCTTCAAATTTACAGTAGTTGGGGGACCAGCAAGTATTCAAAAGATCGAAAAATTCATGAAGCTCATTATGAGGGATGTTGGCTTTGACGAGTAGCTCACCCATACGCTGGATGGTAGCAGCCTTTGGAATCTTTGGGAACAAACCAACCACATCAAACGAGCAGATGGTGAGTCGTTCCCGGGGGAAGACTTACATCGAATTGACATGGTCCGAAACGTTACGGCTCGACATAATGACAGAATACTCAAAGAGGAGAGTAAACGAAAAACCAAGTAATTGGTTTTTCGTTTACTCTACTCTTTGAGTATGCTGTCATTAAGACTTACATCCTTGAGGACGTCAGTTGAAGAGGCCGAATTCAAGACCGAATGAGGGGATTCAAAATCAATTCGATTTTTGAACCAACGGTCGAGGAATTTGGCAAGGAGGTAGGTAGGAGAGGAGATGAAAGAGACAACGGGTCGCATCGGGGTATTGTTCTTATGCACTTTAGGCAGCTCGTAGAGGAGGGGGGGTGTGGGGTTACGAACAAGGAGGGCTTTGTTCAAAGCAGGAGTTTTGATAACAGCCTCACTCCTGTTGATGACACTCCTAACTTCTTTGACGTGCTTGGGAAAGCTGAAATCCTCACTCTCTTTAGCACCACACTGCTGTAGGACTTCATGGACCTTAGAAGAATAGGCCGATCTCTCCATCACTACAACAGCCTTGTCAGCCTTATCAAATCTCCCTCTTTCATCTTCCTCCAGAAACCCTGAATCACTCCTCCCAATTTATTACTCATGCGAGGGAGGGGGTTATTACGGACTAATACGGCACAGACTTTCTGGGTATTAAAACCAGGACCAATCTTAACCGCAAGATCCGCAACAACATTCGCCAAGGTTTCATCATTCTTGAGGGGAGGAAGACTGAATTTCAAACCTTTCTCGAGGGGGGCTGTTTCGTCACTATTGAACACCACCTGACTATTATTTATGAGGGGGGGGGGGTGGAATTTATGAACGTCAACACCGTCACTCACCCCTTCCTCAACCACATCCTCATTAACCGTCATTAGGGAGGACAGATTCTTATTTTTCTTCTCCTTCAAATTCACCTCAAACTTCCGCCCCCTTTCATTGACGTCCCGCATTGAGTAATCAAACTCAAGAGGGGGGACCATGCCGGAGAGTCTCGAATGCACCATAAGGTTTAATCTAGTCGTAATATTAAATTTACCATACCATCTTCGCAACTCTGTTCTGATCCACTTTTCCCCATATAATTTTCCAGTTTCTTAGTCGTAACCGTCGGAATAAAACCGGAATTTAACGAACTTCGGTCTCAAATGCAACACTAAACACCGACAAAGAAACCAAATATGATAGGAAAACGAAGCGCGTTGCTTCCGAAATTTCAGAAAAAGGAACTGTAAATACGCCGCAGAAGTGTTCTCAATTAAACAAATCCGTTCCTTCAAGTTACGGCTATTCGTCTTTCGCGTTTATTATGGACAGCCGTAACTTGAAGGAACGGATTCGTTTAATTGGTGGACCATTGTGGAGAACCTCGGAGTGACGCCAGTGATAAACAAGGTGAAAAACTACCGGGAGAACTGGCAAACCCACGTTGAAAGAATGGATGAAGATTGATCTCCAAAGACATTATAGCGAAGTACACATCAAGGAACAAACGGTTGGGAGGAAGACCAAGAAAAAAACTCCCCGACACAGGAGAATCTTCTGGAAACTCGGCATCATCAACACCGCAGACAGGCCATTAGGTCTACCGCAAGAAAAGGAAACGACAACGATACCTTGGAATGTTGAAAAGATTCAGTGTGGACCCCTCTTCCAGGAAATAAGGGATGAAGTTGTTCCAAATATCCGTGAGCAGATAGAGTAAAGAATTATTAGTACGAAAACTATATAATTTCAAATAGGTAGACATTTATACTTGACCTTCAATACAGCCCAATAATTATGAAAAAGATGAATTGTATGGTAGCTGGGAAGATGTGAACGCCGATTCTCACTATTAACTTCTCAAACGTTTTACGCAGTAAATGTTGTGCTCCAATACATCGTGTCTTGAGCGCGTATCCTGAAAATAAACTTTCATTTCATAGATCGACAGGAAATGAAAATTTATTTTCAGAATTCGCGTTTAATACGGGATGTAGTGGCGCATTCCATTCACTGTACAGGATGTTTTAAAAAAGTGAATTTTAGTGAGAATTGGCGTTCCCACTTTCATAGTCGCATACAATTCAACTTTTTCATAATTATTTTGGCTGTGTTAAAGGTCAAGTATAAATGTCTACAACAACAAACTGCTTCGTATCATCCTTCATCAGAGACACAAGACGAGAAGAAGAGATTCTTTCCAGTCTAAGAATTGGTCACACAAAAATTACTCACTCTCACATAATCAACCCTCACATTCTAACCCCTCCATCTTGCTCCTACTGCCAACAAAACAATTGAACAGTTGATCACTTTTTCTCCTGCCCCTGCCTCTCATCTCTTCGTTCTTCCACAAACGCACCTTGCACTCAGAAACAACCACGAAACCATTTGTGGTACCCTAAAATATTTAAAACTGAGTAACTTTTACTCCTACATCTAAACAAACCCAACTGTCCGCACTAATTCCACTCAATATTATTTCACCTTTTTTATTGCCTCGTTAATTCTACAACACAATTATCCAACACTCCTGTAGACCGAGCAAAATAGCCCTACTCGTTCAAAAACTTTGTTTTTTACAGCGAGTAATAGGCAAATAAGGACAGTTAGAAAGTGAAAATCGTTTATGATTTGGCGCTGTGAAAACTTTTTTCTTTCTTAATCCAATTTAAGCATTGAAAGGGGGAAAATGATACAAATCGAAGATCGAACACTTACCATCATCCAAACTGATAGAAATTCAATAATGTTCAGTGAAGTTCTGTATTCTTTTGGGTAATTCTTTATTACAAAATATAATCAGTACTCGTGCTCTAATTGCGAAAACTATTCTTTTCTCTGTTGGTTGTACGTAAGAAATAAACTGATTCTCCCCTATAATACGAAGGTTTTTTGGGGGGTAAAAGAGAAAGATACCCTTGAAGCCCACCTTTCCGCCACACAAAACTGAATTAATCTATCTGCAGAACAACGACCAAACGATTAGTCAAGTTATGGCCAGACAAACCGACGGAAGGCATACTCAAAAGAGTAAAACGAGAAGTAAATTGCTATAGCCACAGAAATGTTGAAAAAGCCGGTGCGCTTTTCGTTAAATAAACATTGTCAACGGAAAGATGAAAGCAGAGAAATCAACTGTGCCTGGAAACAAGAAGACCAGAGGAAATCATGACTGAACTAACGAGTCATCACAATGTAAATCATACTCATAAACTATAGTTCAATCAACCCCTCATGAGGTATACGTACCTGTTGAGCACCTTAACATTGTCGCTATTCAAATTACGGATAATTTCGATATTATGTTCTAGCGTAATGTGTTTAAAATACGAGTTTTCTCTATGGAGGAGGACCTCGGACTCCTCTCTAAAACTATGGCCGCTAGTAATTAGATGGTCCGCAAACGCGATTCACCTGTGTTCTTCTTTTCCTGCGCTTTCCTATGTTTAGCAATTCTAATGTCTAGCTGACGGCCAGTCTCGCCGATGTAAACTCCCTTACAATTCTTACACTCCACCTTATAAACGCCTCTCCTCTCGACCAATTGGATATTAGGGACTTTCAACAAGACGAATAAACCCAGTATTAAAATCATAATACACAGACTGAAAACCAAAGGGGCGGGAATTGTGATGAGAACTTCCCCAAGCATGGTAGCATTATCCAACGTTTTTTACTGTCTAGGGTCGGATTGCGAGGGAGGGAGGTGGTGGTCAGTCGTGATTCCTTCGGGTGTTCTTTTTTCCAGCTGTAGTTGATTCAGTTGCTTTCATATCTCCGTTGATAATAGTTATCTTACCGAAAGCGCTCCAGTGGTTTTCAATATTTCTGTGGCTGTAGCAATTTACTCGCCCTCGCCCGTTTTACTCTTTTGAGTATGCTCCCTTTGGAATTGAGATTACTTAAGCTTACAGTAGACAATGTTATGAGCATGTTTTGTAGATACGTTAATTCAACTCTGTACAGCAGTTTGGTGAGGGAAAAAAGGTTTTAGAAAGCTCCAGCGTATGTCAATCATTCAATGACAGAATACTCAAAGAGTAGAGTAAACGAAAACCTAATTACAAAGACCGCAGATATAAAGGAGAAGATGCGAGATCTTTCGTTCAACAAACCATCATCGGGCAAAGTTAGAACGCCACTGACCCAGATACGACTCATAAAACAGAATACCAACGAAATCAGGATTGAACGAGTGAGCCCTCGTGAGGTGACTCAAACTCGCAGACCAATTCAACTAAACCTTCGTCGGGAAAATACCTGTTGAGTACGGTAATATCGTCACTGTTCAGATGACGCACTATTTCGATATTTTCCAACGCAACGCGCTTGAAGTAAGAATTCTCCTTGTGGAGAAGGGTAGCCGAACCTTCCTTGAAATTATGACCACTGGAGACAAGGTGGCCCGCAAAAGCCGAATCACCCAAATTACCTTTCTTCCAGGCCTTAAGGTGCTCCTCTACTCGAATTCCAAGCTCTCGCCTATATATACGCCGTTACAATCCTTGCACTCCAATTTGTACACCCCGCTCCTCTCCCCCCACGGGATGGGGTCCTTTAGCCTAACAAACAAATCCTTCACAGTATTGAGGTTATAAAAAGCAGTCCTGAAGCCAGAGGGGCGGAGGACACGAGTCAGCTTGGATGAAAACTCACCCACAAACGGGAGCTTGATCCAACGTAATCTCTTATTATTATTACAGATCGCGGGGGAGGGAAGTGGTAGAATCAAGGCCCTTCCTCGTAAGTTTTTTACGGACCATACGGTCAATGTCCAAGTTGACCTCATTCACAGCGGCCAAGTGCTTAATGGTCGCCAGCTCCTTTTGGAAAGCTGATTGACTTAGCGGAATGCTAGTCAGTCGATGAATATAACTATTGAAGGCAGCGATCTTATGAGAAAATGGACAGAAGGACGATCCGTGGACTACTGTATCGGTCGAAGTATCCTTCCTGAATATCGCAAATTCATGGTCCCCATCTCTATCAGAGATAGTGAGATCCAGAAAGTTTATGGAAGAACCTCCAATTTCTGCAGTGAATTTTATGGAGGGATACATTTTATTCAGATACTGAAGAAACTCACCAAGGAGCTCTTGAGGACCGGTCCTCGCACATAATATATCGTCCACATATCGGTGCCAGTAATGGATGTGACTCAGTAGCACTTGGCCAGAGGAAAACAAGTCAACCTCAATCTGGACATAAATATCTCCGAAACGAGAGAGCCCGAAGGAGAGCCGATGGGGATGCCTACCTCCTCAGGGAACTCGTAAAATTTCCCATTGAACTTAGAGAAGTTAGGGGACCAGCACGCATTAAGGAGGCCAAAAAATTCCTGTATCTCGTTATGAGGAATGTTAAACTTTACAAGTAGGTCACCCTTATACTGCATAGTATGGGCCTTTGGTATGTTGGGAAAGAGGCCGGCTACATCAAATGAGCAGAGGCTAGTGCCCGGAGGCAAGGTAACATTTTTGAGCCTCTCGGCCAGAGAACCCGAATTTTTAACGGAGTAGGGGGACTCGTGCTCGATTCGAGACTTGAACCAACGATCCAAGAACTTGACCAGGAAATAGGCAGGGGAGGAGACGTAGGACACGACAGGCCGCATAGGAGTATTCATCTTGTGAACTTCTGGCAACCCATAGAGGAGGGGGGGGGAACAGGGTTAGGTACGAGCAGGGCTTTTTTGAGCGAAGAACTTTTTATGATAAACTCACTCCCGTTCACAACTTTCCTAACCTCTTTGACGTAGTCAGGAAAGTTAAAAGAGCTATTCTGAATTAGGTGGAAAAATGTTGTTCTGGAGACGGATGCTTCAGGTATGAAGCCCCAATAGTATCAAATTAATACGTTCTTGTATGTTCTAATTATGGTTGATCATATTGATACAAAAGTTGTACTCTACGAGAGAGTAGCAAAGATTCAACCACACTAAACAAACCGCTAAAATCTTCCATCGTCAGAGCACGAACGAATCGCTTGCGCTCGTACTCTGATGATGGTTGTTTAACCGAAAGATCTTGGCGGTTTGTTTAGTGTGGTTTAATATTTCGCTACTCTCTCGTAGAGTGCAACTTTTGTATCCCCAACAGTGTATCCAAATCATCATTTCAACAGGTCGCAGGACTTTAAAATACTCCTATCATTAACTCTTATCTTTCCCGTATAGGTACATACATCATAGACTTGTTTATATTGCTCTTAAGCTTTAGAATTGAATAGTACGAGTCAGAGGCCTCATTAGTATTATTCGCGCGATCACCCTTAGCTGATGAGAAGAAGTGTGCTTGTGATAACATGTTGTCAAGATTAGAAACACAGTAGGCGTATATCTACTTTCCACTTAAAATTTAGATACGAGAACGAATGATGTACGTACGATTAAAGAAAATAATACATAAGCTCACTCGTTGTACAATAATCGGTGATGAATGAGAATTTGCCAGATTAGCATCTCGCTGTAGGAGTAGATACGCCCTACTCGCAGATTAGTTGCTGAGCTTCATCTCTTAAATACAAGTTCTCTAGGCTTAATTTGTATTATTAGTCTGGATTCTTATTGGCTCTAGACATCATAAAAGGAAGTTTAGGTTGAACACATATATTCCTTGTTTCAAAACAAACCTGTTCGCGAACAGTTCTGTTGAAACTTTCAATTTCGAAAGTATACTATACCTCCGTGAAAATAAAACTCATTTATGTGGATAATGACGGCGCTTATCTGCGAGTAGTCACGCCACCTAAGATAGTTGAAGACCACAGAATCTCTGTCGTGCTTCTATAAAAGTACATATCATGATTCATGTTTCACCAGTGCAGTGGAGACAACGATTTGTTTCTCTGTTTACTTGTACTGTATTATAATACCTTTAAGTTGATTTGGTTGATACTTTCTGGCTCCTGTTGCTGAATGTATCATAAACTCATTTCGAATGATATTATGACGTGATGCAATCAACTGTCAGTTTGCCTACAAATTGATGTTTAATTATTTAGTCATTTTGAATCGTATTTTATTGGTCACATCTATCTTGTGAAATGGTATGACTTTTGTTTTTTTTCTATGGTCTTTATGACGGACTGAGTTATTTAGGATAGCAAGATATCACTTACAGAATCAAAAAGTACTCAAAATATTGCCAACCCCAAATCGGCTTCCATTATAAAAGCAAAGAACAGTGTGTAATTAAACAGATTAGAAAGAATTGAAAGAGAAAAAATTTACATTGAGGCTTTTCTGCCTCGCCTACCGGGGACATAGACCTGTGCCCAGGAAAGTGTGTCCGGTAGGCGTTACTAATATTACTAACTTGAGTAATTATACGATATAATTGTCGTAGTAAAATAACCTATACCAAATAAAATAAAGGCTATATTATTATAATATTATCATTATTTTCTCCCTCAACTCTTTCTCATTTTTAATCAATACCGTATAAGCGGTTTACTCCCTATGTTTTCTTATGGGGAGCAGAATCGCGATTGGAAATATTTTGTGTATTTTTGCTACTGTGAACGACGTCTCGTTATCACAAATAACTTGGTCTATTATACGATCAAAGATGATACAATCAAAGATGATACGATACGTATAGCTTTTGTGAATAGATTACGATAATGGGCTGATCTTTTGCCATTTCTTTTTCAACAGAGCTCCTTGTATATATTTTTCTGTAAAGAGATTAGAGAGAGAGAGAGAGAGAGAGAGAGAGAGAGAGAGAGAGAGAGAGAGAGCATTGTGTAAGAACTAAAGATTGTTAAAGTTGAATTTATTTAAAGGAGGCCTTTCCTCTCGTCATATTCAGGTGGTCAATCAAAATGTCAGGTAGAAAGCATTGAGCTTATTGGGAAGCTATGTTCCAGCCTTCCTCCTCTACAGTCACATTCAGTCCACCTCCTGCCCCCTACTAAAATCCACTCTGGATCTCTCATGGTAGCATATCATAGTAATACTTGCCCAGCGTATGCCGTCATCAAGGTAAACTTTAATTTGGATGCAGAGTGAGACGTCAGGTGATCATTGAGCTCACTGGGACTTTTCCACCATATTTAAGTCACTTCCCTCCACCTGTTGTAGGTATTTCCTCGGACACACGTCCTCTTGGACACTGTGCCCGTTCCTTATCATTGAAGATACTTTGAGTGAAAGAAGGACAATATTTGTAATAGCCTTACACTCCACTTACGTACCTACAAGTATATCGAAGAGAGTGTTGGGGGTTGCTTACGCTTGAGACTAACTGAATGGCTATGGTTCTGTGTGTACTGTCTTTTCAAGACCCGCGGGAGTGATATTAGAGGAGGATGGTTGTTGGTAAATGAAAAAGCTCGTAAGAAAATTTGACCACATCATTGGGAACCGAACCCAAGACCTTACACTTGCAGAGCGACTGCTCAACCACTAAGCTACGAGGGCGATCAAATCCCAAATTCGCGGAAGATTTGGTCGCCCTGGTAGCTCAGCGGTGCAGCATCCGTCCGGCGAGCGGAAAGGTCTCGAGTTCGTATGCCGACCAGGTGCTCAAAATTTTCTTTCGAGTGTTTTATTTACCAACAACCCGCCTCCCCCCTCTACTGTCTGATTATTCTTTAATGTCTCATGCTTAAGGCTAGTGAAGAATTCTTGCTTTAGGCGTGATCAAAGTTTCTTCTCCTTTGTGGACATATCTATGTATGTTCCTCCTCTTCCCAAATCTGTTTACGTTCATTCATTTTCATGGCGGATCTGCTCGCGCTTTTTTCGTCGGATGTCAGTTTTGAAACGTGGAGAATCGCCCACCATGTTGTCAGGTGTCTTCTGACTAGCTTCATATTTGCATGTCTTAATCTAGTCGGATTCCTATTTATCCAGACGCCATGGAGCCTTGCGACCTTCCTTAACTGCGGGCATGAGACTTTTCGTTTATCGGCCTTCACTCTAGGCGTACCTTTCGGTTTTCCACGTATCTAAGGCGGACTTCCGTAGTTCCTCTTCAAGTCTTTCGTGGGTGCGGGAGTAATATTAGAGGAGGAGGGTTGTTGGTAAATGAAAAAGCTCGTAAGAAAATTTGACCACATCATTGGGAATCGAACCCGAGATCTTACACTTGCAGAGCGATTGCTCAATGGGTGATCAAATCCCAAATTCGCGGAAGATTTGATTGCCCTACTAGCTCAGCGGTAAAGCATTCGCCCGGCGAGTGGAAAGGTTTCGAGTTCGGATGCCGACGAGGTGCTGAACATTTTCTCTCAAGTTTTTCATTTACCAACACCCCCCCCCCCCTCCTCTACTGTCTGATTATTCTTTGATGTCTTATGCTTAAGGCTAGTGAAGAATTCTTGCTCTAGGCTTACTTGTTGCGTGATGAAAGTTTCTTCTCCTTTGTGGACATGTCTATGACGTATGTTCCTCGTCTTCCCATACCTGTTTATGTTCATTCATTTTCATAGCGGATCTGCTCGTGTTTTTTTCGTCGGATGTCTTCTGACTAGCTTCACATTTGCATGTCTTAATCTAGTCGGATTCCTCTTTATCCAGACGCCATGGAGCCTTGCGACCTTCTTTAACTGCGGGCGTCAGACTTTTCGTTCATCGGCCTTTACTGTAAGCGTACCTTTCAGCTTTCCACGCCTCTAAGGTGGACTCGAGTAATTCCTCTTCAAGTTCTTTCGTATAGTTAGGTTGACTAATGTTGACGCTCCCTATTAGTTTCTTATTTTTTATTGCTAGCATATTTGATGGCTTTCACGGTCATCCTCAGCCTCTCGGGAACGATACGGCAGATGACCGTTGCTGGTATTGCTGCCAGTGCGATGACGTCATCAGGTTACTACAAAATCATTATAATATCGAGATCATTGAGCTTAGGGGCTATACCTCGTCGCTCTCTGATTTACAACAAAATATTGTGTATTCCTGGGCTGTCTAACTACAACCTCACAAGTAAGTCTCTTTTCTTTATTCACTCTATATTAACTATCTTTCGAGGAAAAGAGGTACGCAATTCCAAGAATTTTCGTGTTCGGATGGTATTTCATTCCAAGCGCATAAACCAGACAAATTAATGGGTCAAAGTAATTAATGCAAAAAGCTAACAGCGTGGAAAATTATGTAGAGAAAATAAGCGCGAATTAAAGAATCTTCTCTCACGACATAAATATCACAGCGTAATAAGAGGAAGCTAATGACGATTGTTTTTTCCATTATTAAGTACTGGAGTGCGAGGTTTTTTGTACACTAAATCGGATTAAAACGTGTATAAGAAAATAATTCCCAAAATTGTGCTCGTCCTGAGGACAAGTATGATCTTTCAAAATTCTTCTTAGAAAGCTGAAAATTTAATTCGTAAGAACAACTATAGCAAGTGGGTCCTGAATCATTAAACTTAGTAATGGAATCGAATACGAAATATGCGTTCGATATTGAAGAACTTTGCAGCATACCATCAGGCTACCATATTCAGAGAGTGAGAAACCATGTTCACACGTTACCTGGACGAGAGAAAATGAAAATTAATGTGTCAATAAGCCGCGCTTACTGAGTCGCACCTGTTTCTCGTATATAACGCTGAAAATCTCGCTTCAAAGGCGTATAGGTAGGGTATACGACTGTCCTTTCGTCAACCCGAAATTTTTTCCGCGAATTTTCCTAAGCCTTTTCCGACTTCTCCGCGCTTTTTTTTTTTTTTTATCGACACAATAATTTCATAGTTCCTCGCCCCGAGACTTTATTATAGAGTGCCTCTTCCGCGTTCGCAGATTGTTCGAACTTTTTCCTCCGGTAGAAAATTCTTTTTCTCGGCAGTTTACGAACAATATAATTCCGAACGATATAAAAGCGAAAGCTCGCGGAAACTGCGCATCAATCTTCTAAAATGAAAGCGGTCAGTTGATGTCTCGATAAAATCTTAAAATGATTCATTGCGACGTTACCGCACCCGCGGATTAAAGCGAATATATATACTGGTCCTATTGTACGACCACTCGTATACGAAAACGGTATTTGGCTAATTTCTGCAACAGACTGCGCGCTCGAGTGCGGCGAACAATTTTTATTCCAGCTCTAAATTTTCTTCTCTGCGGTATATTATAGACTTCAGAAGTAAGAATTTCATTACGTTCGATTGCGCGCCTAAAAATTTCCCGAAGTATCTCGCGATACACGCTATAGTGAATTGGTATAGGCTATTTCATTAATAAATTTTCTCGTTTTACGGCGTCGCTACGAAATTTATGAGAAAATATGATGACCAATTTCGAATTGTATGTTCCGAATTTTCCGACGATGAAGGGGCAGAAGGAGGTGGAATTTTCACGTATATAAATGAAAAGTTGGTTTTAAATTCGCTCGACGACTGCTGAAAAGATGACGTTTGAATAAAAACTTATTTCATAATACAGATTTGTATGGTAGAGGCATTTGTCCGCCAAATTCTATTTGGAGGCTGTGCTCGGGTTTTAAAAATTTTAGAAAACGTATGAGTCTATGTGTGTACAAAGTGATATTGAACAGACAATGGCTGGAAAGTTTTTATGTTTTCTTTAATAGTATGGGCGTCTGATGTACGGTTTGAAATGATACCAATTTTGGAGAATATTTTTTGAAACGTCGTCGAAATCATGTCTTTACCGAAATCTCCCGGTCACGTCCGCACCTTCGAACGCACAGTGGGATGAAACGCCATGCTAGATGGCCAAAATTCTAATTTTCGAGTGAGTGCCTAATGAAGAACAACTAAGGAGTTTTTGTGGTCGTAAAATTCGATTTTCTAGTCAGATTTATTATTGGGTCATTTTTTCTCAAAGTTTGAAGCCTTTATTTGGAGTTTGTGAAAAAAAGTTCAACTGATCAAGAGCAACAATTTATTAAAGTCGTCTAAGGGGTAATCAAGATCGTAGAATTTGAATTTTCAGTCAGATTTATGATTGGATAATTTTTCTCAAAGTTTAGGATCATTTTTCCTCCAAGTTTGAAGCTTTTACTTGGAGTTCGTAGACAAAAAGTATACTGACTAAGAGGAAAAGTTTATGAACATCACCTAAGGAGTAACCGAGATCGTAGTATTCAACTTTTCAGTCAGATCTATGATGACAGCATTTTTCCTTGATTTCTGAAGCTTTTATTTAGAGTTTGTGGACAAAGGTTTTACTGATCAAGAGCAATAGATTATGAAAATAGGATAAGGGGTGATCAAGTCAAATATTTTTCCTTGAAGTCCCCTTCTACGTAATAATGATAATTTTGAATCTTATCTCTGAAGCTACTTCTGATAAATCAATATTATTCTGACAAAAAAAGAAATGTATTTTAACAAGCAATATTGGGTATGGTTATCAAAATATCGAATTATTCTTTAGAAATTCTAGTATCTAAGACAATTCAAAATTTGCAGAATGAAGTATCATTTAATTCAAAATTGAAAAAATCTTCCTTTTCTTCCAATTTGCTTCTCTCATCTTCTTACTCCTTCGCTTATGTCATCTTCCTCAGTTTGATTCATGATTAAGAGTTTCTCAGCTTTTTCTGCCAAAGGCTCGGATTTTTTCTTCTTTGTCGGTCAAAGGCTGGAAATAAAGGGGTCCTATCTCCTTAGGTGCGGATCCAGACGATCACTTTAGGAGGGGAAATTATTCAAAAAACGTCGAAAGGACTTTTTTTTTTTTACATTCTCTTCGATACTACAGATTTTGTTTTCTTTGTTTTTTTTTTTTTGGGGGGGGGGCGTGGATCCGCGCCTGCCTAAACAGATAGAATACTTTTTTAAATCAATTATGCAAAGCAACAAATGATCTTTCAAATAGTACGGGTATAAATGGAATTTTATCCATTGTAACGTCCTAGAAGGGGAGGGAGTAGCGAACTCTATACACAGCAATGTATGAAAACCTGTTCTACATCGTGTTACCGAGGTCATTATTATCATAGATTCAAGTTTAATTTCTTTTGTAAATTGAGCTATTCTATTAAATAGCTGCTATCCCAATAAATAGTTTTTATGCTCAAATAACTGAAAGAAATATATTGAAAAATCACGAAAAGGCACAAAAAGGCGCAAAAAGTGTCAATGTGGGTTGAGAGAGGAAGGTTTCAAGAAATCATTTCCGTCCCACCCGCCTTGGTAAGTTTTGGTAAATTTTTTAAATGGCTAATACAATACTATGAAATTTTGACTATAAATGTATTACAATTTTGCTTACTTTCGGAGTATTTTATGAGGAGAAATAGTCGGTCCAATCATCAAATGCCGTAAAAATTTCAAAAGTTCAATCAAAATTCTTTATAAATCACAAGACTCTTATCACCTCGTAGAGAATACGGAAGGAACTACGTGCTTTCGAAATAAAATGACTGAGTGTTCTGTTGAAATAAAATGTTTGTTGGCTTGTACATCTGCCACGCACTTCCGCAAAAACTGGTTTCATTATTGAATTAGGGTGGTCGGAACGTTTCTAAAACGTAAACAAAATAATTCGCACCTGTTTACAGACCTTCGATTTTCGAATTTTGGCCAGCTAGAATAGCATTTCATCCCACTGTGGAACGGGGTATGGGTAAGCCTGGCTCTATTAGCCGCTCTTACTTCATACTCTTCATCTCAATTGATTTTGACCCCGGTGACGCTGTCATAGGCTGAACTATTGCTAGTATATGCTACTCTAAGAGATCTGGAGTGGGCATTAGCGGAGGGGTCGGGTAGAGATCTGAATCATAGCCTTATCTTTCTAGTGAGGTTGATGATCATTGCTCGAAGGTCTAAGTATTTTAAAATCCTTTCTCCTTTCCTGAATGTAGCTGCAAAATAAAATCTGTCTAAAAAGGAAAAGAATTATCACCATTTCCGTCAAAAACTTTTTCTGTTTATTAAACAATGTGACCAAACTTTCGAAGTTTACGCAGACCCCGAAGATGAAGTGCGTAAACTTCGAAACGTTGGTCACCTTCTTTAATAATATGAAAACAGTTTTTGACGGAAGTGGCGACAATTGTTTTCCTTTTTATACGAGAATCTGTCTGGACAAGAATTCGGACTAATAAAATCTGTCATTCACACACGAGGTAGTTTTTGCAGGTTTTTTTGTGGGGAGAGGGGAGAATTGCATTGATTGCAAATTTTTTCCCTCGCCCCGCTCGGAAAATGTGGTCCGATTGCGTCATTTCAGCCGTTTTTTGAGGTTTTGGGAGGGGATATGAGCCTCTTATACCGCCCGTAAATCCGTCATCGTTTTTGGGCGAGAAAGTCGTCTGATCAAGTTACAAATCGCTCACCCTATGACGTCATCATATGGAATGCATCCATTATACTACTGAACAAATTATAAATTTTTTTAATGAACATGAACAATTCCGAGTGATTCTGGGAGTATTTTTTACGCTGAACACGATATCGGTTTTTTTCTATCAGATCTAGTTTTTATGCAATTTGAATTAGTACGTGTAAAATTTGCCTGAAAACCTGATCTTGCAAGTAGTGTATCTTGTCATTAACTCGCTCTAATGTTTTAAATACGAATAGAGTTGGAAGGTTGGACACTCACTTAACGGATAAATCGAGGTCAGAACTAAACAAACATTTTTTATTACAAAGTGAAGAAATATTGAAAATTAAATTTTGAAATTACGAAAATAAATACACAAAACAAATTTTGAAAAGACAAAGAACGAATTATTTAAAGTAGAGTAATAAATTCATTTAGTTCCGACGCGGCGGTATCGTAACGACCGGTTTCGAACAGCAACGCTGTTCATCATCAGGTCAACTGACGTACATAGTTCGAAGATTGAGAGAGGAACCAACATTAAGTGAAATCAGCCGAAGGCGAGTTACAACTGGAGGGTGAGTCATACTCATATTCGAGAAGAAGCTAATCGGTTTTATAATCTAAATGGTGACGAATGAACGAGTTAAAATAGACTGAATTTAAATCATTAAGTACATGGTAACCAGATCGGGTCGAACGTTGGACGGATTCTAGAGTGTAAATTTCTTCCAGTCTGTTCATTCTAGTGCCCTTATTACAAGAATGTAGGAGGGAGGATTGAATTTCCTTGTAGTTATGACCTTCTTCAAAGCAATGTCTAGCCATAGCAGAGATTCCGTCAGTTGAAGAAACGGAGGAATTTGATTTACCGAGGCGGTTGAAATCATATCTATATTCCATAAACCTCTTTTTGATTGCTCTGCCCGATTGACCAACGTATTCTGATCCACAATATTGCACTTCAATAAATATATTCCCAATTTTTCCAAAGGTTGAATGCCATCTTTCAATGCAGACAAGTCGAGAACTCTAGTAACAGGGTAAAATCCGATCTTGTAGCCATTCCGGCGGAGTTCACGGGAAAATTTCTCCGATGAACGACCCAAGTAAGGTAGGCGGATTTTGTGCGATTATAGAGCATTGTGGTTCGGATGGAGTACACGAGAGAGAAGTGGACAGGGTTTGAAAGTCTGGATTCAATCTGCTCTCCTTAAGTGACCTCCGTAGTCTAGTACGCTTGATGAGAAGACGGATATCAACTTGAAGTGAGTTCACTTTGGCAGTATTCTCAATTGTAATTATTTTTTTTTCTATGGCATCCGGGAGAAGAGGTAAGGAGAGTAATCTATCGACAGAAGATCTAATAACGACTAGCTCATGTGCTGTAGGATGTAAGGAACGCTCATTAATGGAAACGCCCGTAAATGAAGGTTTGCGATCTATAGAAAAGGCCGGTGTAAGCATACCATCCTTGATTTCGTCCTCAGTCAAGTTAATATGTAGGTCAAGGAAATTTAGTTCGTGTACACCAATTTCTGAAGTGAATTTCATACCAGGATCGAATCTGTGTAAATCATTGTGGAATCTCTTGAGTTCTAAATCGTTACCCTGCCAGATACAGAAAATGTCATCCACATATCTTACCCAAATTAGAACATGTTTGGAGTAGGCTGATTGCTTGATGGTCCATCGTTCCAAACGATCCATAAAAACTTCGGCCATTAATGAAGATAGAGCCCCCCCCCCCCCATTGGGAGACCACCAGGAAACTTGTAAAATTGACAAACGTTATTTCCGACACATGTAAGTATGAGTTTCTCAAACTCATCGGCCAATTCAAAGGTGGTACCTGCTTTCACGAGGATCTCGTACATGATGTCAATTGCTTTCCCAACATTGATATTGGTGAACATAGCGGTAGCATCAAATGAAATCAATTTGCATTCCGGAATGGGACGTAGACCTTTTAAGTTGTTTGCCAATTGGGTGGAATTCTGAAGTCCATGTAAAGAAGAAAAATTAGTGGTACATAAGAAATAATCGGCAAGGTATTTTGCCAAGAGGAATGAGGGGCATGTGTAACAAGCTACAACGGGTCGCACGGGTAGGTTGAGCTTATGGGTCTTCCATTGACCTGAAGTCTTGGTGTAGAATATGTGATGTAACAAGAGGGAGAGGAGTAGAGCCTCGTCCTGCCACCCACATAAACTATACTTAATTCATGTAACGTAACCTATCGAGACAGCAAGCTAACTCAAATGATCTTGCTTATTCCGGTGAAGCTTTCACATAGTATAGCCATCAGACTACCCACGACCACTCCAAAGAATACTCAAGACTCTGATCCCAGCCTATCCGTCCGGATAGGACCCAGAGCCAGCTCAGTCGGAAAGCGTGAGTACTCAACAGAGGGAGGGGATACCCCGAGGCTAGACCACAAGTCCAGTTCGGCGTCACTTTTAGAGATCACTCAGGCTATGAGAAACGCTAGTTCTAGAGGAGGGTATCGTCGTCGCTGGTTGAAAGCTCTACTTCTTTCCAAACTTACGAAAAATAGTTTGTCGTTATCATTAATCATCCTTTCTACGAATAAAAATTAAAAGCTTTGACTACGTGTGTACGAAACACAGAAGAATAAAAAAAAACAAAACGAGGATTGGAAATCCAATCAATCGGGCCTAGAGAAGAAGACTATGAGACTACTTAAGAAATTTAGAAAAACAAAGGTCGTAAGGGGGGAGACGTACAACTTATTCGTCAGACTGCTTGAACGACATTCGAATCACGTATTGAGACGCTAATCAGCGTCTAGCTAGACCTACGATCGAAAAATCTGCTAATCGAAATAAAGGAGCCGATACCTGACGAGAGACATTTTATATACACGATTTATTATCCAAAACTAAACTAACATTTCGGCTAGAATAGATAACGATTCGTCTATTCAGTCGGATTGTAGTAAACCAGTCGGTAGGAATAAATAATAAGTGCAAGATAGCAAACTTGAATTTTCGATGGTACAGCTATCTGTCGCGATCGGATACTCGTCACGGATCCTTCGTTCGATTTGGATGGAAAAGCAGGTTGAACGTGCTCGCTACTCAGATAAATTTCGAATAAATTCACTCGTTGACCCACGTTGTTCTGAGAGCGGCTGGCTCGAAATGTGATTCTCTCGATACCGGATTAAAAAAAAATTATACTGCATCGGAAGCACGAAATTGCGATGCAGTCTGAAACGCGAAATTGGGAAAGCTAAATCGGTAGCAGTCCAGAAAACGATCACCGTTTCAAATTGTCCGAAAATTTAGGGCCCAGACCCGAATTTAATGCACGCCGATTACGATAAAATAAACATTCGAAAATAAATATTTTATGTGCTATTCGAATCAAATTTAAAATTTCCGGCGAGTACGTTCAATTCACCCAGGCCTCGGCGGCCACGTTTTTCAGATCCGGAATATTATCATCGAAACGCCCGTCGTCCGTCGAAGGGAAAAACGCGCTCTCGCCTCAACGACAAGCAAAACCCATCGTTGAAGCGAACGAAAACCATTTTTCTCCCTCTAGTCGGCCAAGTTTATCGCACAGCCGAGATAGCAGGAGAAGGGTAGGTAAGATAGGAGAAAATTGACGGAAGGAAAAGGAATGAGGCGCGGAGAGGTAGGATAGTAGAAACTGGATTGAAATACACGCAGAAAAGAAAGCGAGAGTGGAAGTCTCTATCTCGATACAACGATAAACGTAGGCCGCTCATGACTTCGAACGGGTGAACGAAGATAAACACGCTCGCTTCACTGTTCGGTAAAAAGCCGTTATTTCTCAAATAGTTCATTCGAAGTAGGAAATTCTGACCCACTGTAGATTACGAAAACGGAAAAAAAAGTATCGATCTTGAGGTCTTGCGTTGGTTTGTGAACACGACGTATGAAAATATACATAAATCGGTGCACCAGAATGAGGAGCAGCGAAAATTGTCATCACAAAGTCGAGAAGGAAATAATTCGAGTCGATCGACCAACTCTAAAGTCGAAGATTGAGTCGATTCCGCAACCAAGGTGTTGGTGCGATCGAACAGAGTCGAAAGTGAAATTGGTGAGAAGCTACGTTCGCCGAGAGGGCGAAGGAAACACTTCAATCGGAATTGTCGAAAGGAACGAGGAAGCTTTGCCTATTCGAGGTAGGGCCGAATTAACCATTTGACATTCGAGCATCAATTCTTCTTCCGGGTATTGATGCCCGAATCACGGGTATGGTTTGGGTTCGAAAAGTCAATGGAGAATCAAGGTTCGGTCATTCTTGACCTGTCGAGTAACCACGACTACGCTACCTCAGCGTTCGTCGAAAATTATGGAGAGTGCTTCGCGCCACGATTGAATAACAAAACTTCTCTTGGAATTATCCTTCAATACACTCTCTAATCTTTTCCGGAGTAAGCAAGATCATTTGATTTGGTCGCTGTCTCGATAAGTTATGTTATCCGAGTTTATCTGTATGGTTTCTGTCATGTACGAGTATGTTCTCCGCTCTTACTCTTGTTACATCACATACACATATAAAAATTCTATGATACGATAACACTGTCCAACAGTGTTTTGGGAACATTGAAAACAAAAGTTGATTCTAAAGTAGATTTCTGCGCTGAAAACGATTCCGTCTCCCATTTTTTGCTAGCACGTCTCAGTTTTCCTCGATTCTGAGTTGAAGTTGTGAAAAAGCCAAAATTGACCAAATTCAATGGGGAAAATAAAAGCTCAGATTCAAAATTAGAACCTTCCTTCAATGCAGTGACGTGCTCCATACCTAGGAGATTGTATCACAAAAAAATTGAGTCAATCCAAACAGTAGGGTGGGTTTTATTCAAGTTTTTGAAAATCAATTATTCAATCTTCAATTCTCATTTCCAATATTTAATTCCCCCTGCTATTTGAGTACCAATTTACGTCTATGAGATGGAAAAATGATAAAAATAAAAATAAAAATGAAGATTTATTTGACCTGCTGTTCCCAGAAAACAACAATATCGTTGTATTTTGCTCGCATTATTGCCACACTGATTTATGATCAATATATTAGCAGGTTTTCTTGCAGAACATATTTTCAAAAAATTGTAATTTCTCTGTAAGCACTCATCCTATTAAATTGAGACTTTTTATTTTTATTGATGAGGGTTCAAATTTCTTATTAGTGTATATTAGGTACTTCAATAATTTTTCTTTAGAACGCAGCAAAATAATTCATTGAAGTTGTCAATTTTACAGCATTTTCAAACTCTTCAACAGGTATTACAGAAAAACTAGACGTGCTGGAGAAAAACGGCTCACGGCATCGTGTTCAGCGTTGAAAATACTTTAGGAATCAACTTGACTTTATCATGGTACTGCAAAAAAAAAATTTTTGTTGGACAGTGTAATCTATGATGGTTGCCAAAAAAATAAGATATTTGAGATGAATATTTCTGATATTTATGTAACATTGAAACTGCGAGCAGTGACACAAGCATCAGCAATGATAATTTCGCTTACAATAAAAGGGAGACAAGTATCGCTCAATGTGGGTGCGACGCACAGATGTCAGACTTGTCAAAGTATCTGTGAGCGTCGCAGGCGCAAGCGTTAGGTGAGAGCAGTGCAGGGTACGTTACTGTTTAACACGCGTCTTATGGCAGGTTTTTTTTAAATACATAATTCAAAATTGCCAAATACTTTTTGGTACCAATTAAAAATGTTATTAAAAAATTTATGTGAAAATTTCAGCCTAATAGAATCAATTTTCGTTCAGTTATTCCAGTTCAAAGTTGTACAGGGTCTTATGGGAATTCCATTGTCTGTCCATACTCAGGCAAATGCTTATGCAACCGCCTATCACAAAAATTTAACACGCGTTAAATGGTAAGCCTGATATCTAGGTATTTAGTTCTATATCTGTGGTGCGACGCAATGCAACGTGTGAGTTGTTGCTCTATGAACATAAATCAGTGTTACCACATGAGGAAATGTCCAATAACTACATGATTTTATTACAAAACAATTAAACAAAGGATGATGGGATTATTTGGTTTTATTTTTGTTTTTGTTTTTTTTTTTGTTTTTTTAGTTTTATATTTTGTTCACAGCCAAAATTGAGACATTTGAAGATATATAGGATAATTTTTTGAGCAAATTTGATATGTCAGAAAATTAATCCCTACAAACTAGGATAAAACGTTTAGTTCTTGTTCAATTCTGTTGAAACTTTCAGGGAACACTCTTGTACATACAAGTAATGAATTGAAATTCAATGGCAAGCCTATTTTATCACACAAGTATAATATTATTATTTGCTCTAAAGTACGCCTATTTCAGTGTTTTGGAGAACTAAAGCATAATATTATTGTGAGAAACTCAGATCTGATAGAGAAACACGGCCGCGACCGGCCGCATTGTATTCAGCATGAAAAATACTTTTAAAAACAATTTGAGTTGTTTATGTTCATAAAATTCTGTTCAGTAGTGAATTATTATATAGTTTAATACGCTTATTGTAAATTAATTGAATGTTCTCCTTGTGTACAAGCCATATTGAATAATGATGGAGGAGATACGGGTGCGTAAGGTATAATTATAAAATAACTGGAACCATCAAAGGTAGGCAAACCTAACCTATAATTGAAGTCAAATCGTATATTTATCACGAAGTGCGCGGGCTGACTCGTGCATTTGCTTCATTGGCTACCGCTCGTTTTGCAAACTTTCGCATTTGGAGAAATTCCGCACTTCATGCACTACCTAGTTGATAATAATATTATACTATAGTACTTGAAGTGCGCGGTTTCTAACAAATGCGGAAGTGTGGAAAACGCGCTTAGCGAGTGAAGCAAACGCACGAGTCAGATTGCGCACTTCATGTTGTAGCGTCAAGGCTCTCCCACACTGGCGCGATATCCAAGCGGTAAGCCGAAGCGGTGCGTTAGCGGTAGGTTGCGATCGGTCGCATTTCACCGCATCGCTAACGCTACCGCGCGGCGTTAACGCGCCAGTGTGGGAGAGCCATCATGTTTTTCAAGATACCGCATTTGAGGGGAAAAATTTATTTTCTTACATGGGAGGATATAAGATATTTATATATTACACTACTGAACAGCTATCCTGAATTTCATTATATACGAATCTTGGGTATTTTCAACGCTGAACACAAATTTGAAGTTGATTTTTCAATCCGAGCTAAATCTTTTATGGAATGACGTGAAAATCAACTCGTTCATTTGCCGCGTATCGTTGCGGAACGGAACACAAGGTTCTTCATATCCAATGATACTATGTTCATTAAGTGCGCGACAATACGCGGCAAATATACGCGTTGATTTCCACATAAATTTAGCTTGGATTGAAAAACGATTTTCAAATTTGTGTCCAGCGTTGAAAAATACCCTAGATGTATATAATGAAATTCAGGATACAAATATTTTTTCTTTCTTTATTCAGTGGTGTTATGCAGGTTTCTGTGAAATCTCAAATTTTGTAACTGTTTGCATCATCAGACGAGGTACGATATACAAGAAAAAATAATACCACCAGAAAACCAAGTAAGGAAATGAAAATAAAAATAGGTTGATACAATAAAAAAAAATAAAATTATAATACTTTCTTCCCAGGCCATGGGGTATAGACTGAAAGATAAGCCTTTTAGCGAAATAAAATTTTTTATAGAACCCAAAAAAAGGTTGAATAAATTTATTTTTATTTTTATTTCCTTACTTGGTTTTCTATACCTAGCCGTATTATTTTTTTTGTATATTGTACCTCAACTAATAACGCAAACGTTTACAAAATTTGAGATTTCACAATTTTTTCTTATGTTTTTTTTTTTAATCAGAATGCGTGAACTTACTTTTGTTTATCTGCAAGTGACTCACAATTGAATTCAATTATACCTTTGGTTTGCATGCCTTCCAATTATCATATAATTAGTATACGTTACGTGCATGTATCTCCTCCATCATTATTCAATACGCTTAGTACTTTTCTCTGTTTATATCTGACACAAGCTTGCAAAGTGGAATTTTCTACTCGCAGATGAAGTTTACTGTTGTTCTGGAAAGTTGTCTCATTCTGTTACAAAACACCAATTTTATGACTTCATCATTATAGACTGGGTGCATTAGCCTAGCATAATGCTCTCTAATGCAAAGTGGAATTTTCTACTTGCAGATGAAAGATATTTTTGTTCCAGAAAGTCGTCCAATTCCGTCACAAATCGCCACTACACTACTCATCAATTTCAAATTCTTTGAAAATCAATGAAACCAGACCAGTTATTTCTAGAAGTAGGTATTTTTTGTGTGCTGAATTCAGAATCGTTATCGGGTTTTCGATAGAAGCTAGCGTTTTATTGATATGATGTTGTCGCATTCACAGAACAAAACGTTCAATCTCGCGGCAATGCGCGGCAACTAAACAAGATCATAATAATTATAGAACGCGAGGTTCTATCAAAAAACCAAAGATGGTTCTAAATTCAGCGCAAAAAATACATTTTTCTAAAAATAATGTCTCGTTTCCTTGATTTTCAGAAAATTTTCCGAGGCATAAGTTTTCTTTCTCAGACGAGAAAGCGTTTCATAGCTTATGTGTTCGACTCACCTAATTGAGAAAGTTCAATTAGCCGCGGACGACTCGCCGCATATACAATTAGTCGCAATTTAGATCACCACGAGTAGAAAATTTTAATGGCAAAGTTTACAGGGAAAAATTTTTATAAGTTATGAGCAATACCACGTAAATAAGATATTGTTTCGCGATTTTCGAAATCCATGACGATGGCGCGAATCCGATCGTCGGAGGCAACGTATTTTTTAGGGGGGGGGGGGAGGGAGACCGGTCTCTCCTTGTGTGTCTCTTGTCTTCTGGTACTTTTTCAACGTGTCGATGCAAACCCATATAGACGGATGAACGCAATTAAATTTGGCCTGTATTTTGTGGTGCCCCCGCGGTTATTGGTCCGCGCGTGACTATCGATACGTTCCACCATTCTCGTTTGAACCGCGGCTTCTTTCTGGATCTTCGTGTCCGTCGACCTACGTAATAATCTTGTACGTAATCAAGAAGTCCCTCCAAACGTGGGTCGAGGTATTCTTGCAGCTCTTCGAATGCATTCGATATACCGTCGAGTGGCACAAAGGCCAGGGCTACGATCATTCTAACCTGCAAACTGATTCTTGCGTCGTTCTCGTAAAGCGTTTGCGGGTGGTACTTGCGGACGTGCTTCTGTACGTTTTGGGAAAAATGGAACAAGCAACCGGCGACGGTCGCGGATGGGAAGACGGCACATGGAACGCATTAATGACGGCCAATTCGTAGTCACATGAAAAAAGAAATTCCCTATTTTCTAAATCCAAATGACCAGCTCATACTGGTTCAAAAGTATTATTCATTGTTGTCGCGAAGAAGGGAAGAAAGTCGGCGAGACATCCCTTGTTCTTTATTTTATTGTAAGTAATTGCATGTCAGCTCATAGGGTAGAGGTCAGTAGTGCACAAGGTATTTCCTAGTTTTTTTTCTTTTTTCGCGGCATATTGTAACAGTGGCGAGTCGTCCGCGGCTGATGGGCACCGTACCATATATTCTAGGCTATAATGGACCGAGTCTATAACCGTTAGGAAACAGGACGATTAGTCGTTTCACTCCCGTTTTGAATGGATATTTCTCGGTGCCTCGGTCCATTAGCCTAGCATATTATACTTTAATACGGTGAGAAATATCCGTTCTCAAAGGGAAGGAAACGACTAATTGTCCCGTTTCGTGACACTTATATAGACTCAGCCCATCAACCTAGCATATCTACTTTAATACTCTTATATGCTTATGCACGGCATGAGCTTGCAAAGTGGACTTTTCTACTCGCAGATGAAGTATGCTGTTGTACTGGAAAGTCGTCTGATTCTGTTAGAAATCGACGATTCTGTGACGTCATCATTATAGACTTGGTCCATTAGCCTAGCATATGCATTGCTTGCAAAGTGGAATTTTCTACTCGCCGATGAAGTATGCTATTGCTGGTCTGGAAAGTCGTCTGCCCTCTTCATGACGTCATCATATGAAGAGTTATCTGATCGACCTGAAGAAAATACAAAGATACAGAGAACAGAAACACGAAATTAAAGAAAGATGAATCACACATATCTTTTAAACAGCGTCGAATAATACAATTTTAAATTACCGCAGTCAGTTTTAAAGTTCACAGCTTTATCATGAGTCATAATTCCCACTGCCTCACGAATCGTTCTCTTCTTAATATCGTCTACATGAGCTAAAGTCAAATTTATGGTTGAGTATTCTAGAATGGCAGGCCAGAGCAGTATGATCGTTTTGATTTTCTTCGTCGTGTACATGTTGGGACAGTCTTTTTTCCAAAAGTTGACAAGTCTCTCCAACATGGACATTGGGTCAATCAGAACAAGATGTACAATATACAACACTTGAGTTTTTATTGAGGGTGGTCTTGTCTTTGGTCCGAGAAAAAAGATTTTGTTGCAGGGTGTTGTGATTTTTAAAAGCTATGGAAATTTCCTGCTCAAGTTTCTTGAGCATATGACTGACAATTCCTTACAACTCTGACCCACTTATGGGAGGGATACAAACTTATTTTTTCGTTTAGAGTTGTCATAATTACTACAATCATTTAGGTTTACATATTGATTCGGAAAAAGCGTCGGGATAATCATTATTCTTGAGCATAAGTTTGAATTTACAATCTAATTCTTTATGAAAACCCGGTTTCGATAGCTTCATCTATTTTTCTCTTAAATTCCTAGCAATATTGAGTTTACAGCAATGATAAGGTTGGCTTGAATTAAAATTAATAATACGACTTGTATCAGTCAATTTTTCTTAGTGACGACATATGTGTAAGTACATCTTTCTCGTAGGTGAAATTATGGTTGTCATTGAAATTATTAAGAAAATCATGAATTTCGTTAAAATAATCCTCAGATACAATGGAAAGGCTGTCATCTACGTATTTGGTTATAAATTGAATATTGTTTTGATATCTCTCAAAAACTAAATAAAACAATACATCTAAAATTAACTCATTATTCGACACTACTAAAAAGCGACGTCTGATTCATTGTCCTAGAATTTCGTGTTTGTGTTCTTTGTATCTGTTTTTGTATTTACCTGTAGTTCGCTATTTCACTTGATAATGATCAGTGACGTGTTCGACACGTTATGAAATATACTCGTTTTAAAATGGTGAATTCAGCCTAGATTTTATTTTCTACGATTGCGTTCAAGATTGCGGAAGAGGAGGGAATTAGGAGATAGAGGACAAAGAGTAAGAGGCTGGTATAAGTCTACAGAAGGGAAGTGAAGGTTCACTGGCTTCTGTAAGTGGACAAATAGGCTCTCGGGGTCAATGAATAGTGAACTGGATTATATGCCCGAGCCTCAACATTTAACCTGGGACGTATAAGGCTTTCGTGAAAACTTTAGAAGGAAACTTCATAATGAAGGCGAGTGTGGATTTAGCTTGAGAATTTTAATGAGGGAAAGGAAGGGGGGCTCTCGATCAAAATAAATACCGAAGGTTTTGTATGATATGAGAGGTTGAATAGTGGAAATAGGATTTCCTCAAGCAAGACAATGACGTGGTATGATATGCTTTTCTACCAGTTGATTCGAACCATGCAGCGCTAGCGTTGCGCTTCAGGGGGGCTGAAGTCGTAAGAGGTATCAAAACGATGGCCGTATACAGAAGAGAAATTGAAAAATTGAAGTAACCCTTGAGCAAAGCAGATTTGGCTTCTTGACATCTTACACAAGATGTCCACAAACGCACGTTCTACAAATTATATGATATGACGAAACGTTAAATTCTACTTCATTCAAGAGATAATGCCAAATTTTTCATTTTTCTCCCATACTCGGCCTTGGTTTTGATACCTCTTACGAGTTCGGCAGAACGAATCATGCGCTTTTTTAGCGATCCTAGCGGATGCCCGGTTCGAATATTCACTCAGTAAAACTTCTAACCATTCTTTCATTATCGGTGTTCATTCATAAGTTTCCGTAGGAATTCGTAGTAAAAATTAATTTTGTGGTTAATTAATGTCGTCCAGTTGGGAGAAATTACGAAAGCTTCTCAGAGGACTAAAATCATTTTGAAAAATCAAAATTCTGCCATCTGCAATCGCACCAATGCCTCAAACCTGGGTGCGGAGTCAGGGTACCAGCCGTCTTAAACCAAGGGTAATAGAGGGAGGGTTAGTCCACTTTGCCAGGCGCAACACTGGGTCTACAGACCACATCTGAAAGAAAATTTTAAATAGAATAAATTTTAAAAATTAGATGACGTTTAATAGGACGCGTTTTCAACTTAAAAATTAAAAATGGTTTTATTTCAGGGCACGGACTTCCAATTTATAAAAACACAATTATCTGCCCCGACGTTTCGACGACACTGTCGTCTTCATCGGGGTGAGTGCAGATGATTGTGTTTCTATAAATTGGAAGTCAGTGCCTTGAAATATAAACCATTTTTGATTTTTAAAAATAAATTTTGTTCTTTTGACTTTTTCGAGAAAATCAATATTTTTCGAGATATTTTGGTTTAAATTTGTATAGATTCGTATGGCCGTTGTACGTGGAGGTCTACAGTGACGTTATTATTGCGGGTCGTATCGCGAGTGGACTAACCTTTCCTCTATTACCCTTGGTCTTCAACTGACCAATTTCTTAACCTCCATATCCTTCAACTCCCACAATCCCCAGTAGTGTTGTCAGATCCAAATTTAAAAAAATGTATTTTTTTAAAAATAAAACGTACCACATTCCGCAAAATTGTGCCACAAACTCTGGGACAAACTTGACCGCTAATAATTGTGCCACTTGCAAAAATTAGTGTGCCAACGAAGTCAGAAATATACCACACCTGGCAACGCTGAATTTCCTTGTTTACGACATCCTCTTCAACTCCAGCTAGCATCGACTCACCATAAATCATTCACACACATATGTCACTCCTTAATTAACCATTGCTATTCAAGAATATCAACTTCCCACACACTTCCCGGAAGCTAAACTTACGTCCCACCACTCGAGCTTTGCTACGCAGACGGTTCAAAATTCAGTGATTGAGATGGTTTTGGATAGTAAATTGACGACTAATTTTCTTCTCATTCACATCGCTGACTCTGACTTAATTCTAACAGTCAAAATTCAAGACATTTTTTAATGTTCAGAGTCTATCTTATCTTCATCAACCCGTGCCTTCTTTATCACTTTTGACTCTCTATCTGACCTGACAGCAATACAACCCTCCGTATTATCCTCTCATCCATCTCCTATTCCTCATCTTTCATCTGGATCGCTAGCCACCGCGTAATTAGTGGTAATGAAGAAGCTGCAAAGGCAACTACGAGACTACCACGGGCCCCAACCTCACTTACTACATCGAACTGTAAATCACCAACTCCAGAGGATAGCACTTTGACAAAAACAAGTCCCACACATTAAATTGGTACAAATAAAAGCTCTCGTCTCACCAAGTGAACCACCGTCTTAAAATTTATTTATGCTGGCGACACCCGCCTGATTAAGGACACCCTATTCCTCTCCACAGTTCCCCTTCTCTCGTTCGAATATTACAACCTCGACTCTATCCCCTTTCAGGCCGTCAAATACTCTCCGCCATCTTCTCATCCCTCTCAACAGCTCTCGGCAATAACATCCCCTCCCTCCCTAAGATCCTTCAGGCTACCCACGTGTTCAAGTTTTTCCATCAAGCTCGTAACTCTGGTACAGTTGGCAGTAGTATGTAAAAAAGGTAGAAAAAATATCGAAAATATTTCAGATATTCCTTGACAGCTTTGTAAAATGGGCTCTAGGATCGAAGAAGAATATTAATGAAAATTCTGAAGCGTCCAGAGCTCGAAAAACGTGTACAGTTTTGTAGAAATATAGTCGTACCGTATGTAAAAAATTCAGAGCTTTTTAAAAGTTTCAAATAGCACGAAGGCCTCGAAGAAAAGTTCCTTCAGAATGTACGTAGAACAATCATCATCGCACGTTTGTCGCAGAATAAAGTATTCTAGACCAAAATACACGGAAAGTTTCGCGAGTTTCTTAGTACGCGACTCAAATAATTCTCGAAGCCCAAAAATTTGAGACTGAACGCTACAAATTAATTTAACGTTCCACTGTTTTGGATTAATTCGATATTTGAAGGTGAGACACTTCCTCTTCATCATTCGAGATGTCGGAAAGCTGGCTGGATAAAAAAGGGTCTCGTATACCTACTTTATAATGAACAAAAACTCTATAAGAGTTACGAGTATAATTCCGATGTCAACTTTCATCACGCGGCACTTCGCGAAGGACTCATATAAAATTTATCTTCTGGAAACTAAGTAACTAAATAAAAAAAACTTTCTTCCTACCCCACTTTTCGAGTTTCACTTTGTTTACAAACAGAATTCGCCTTGTACATGGAACTTTTCGAAACATAAAAATGAGACTCGTTGGAATTTATGATAGCTAACTTATACGCGTACTCCACTGGCCTAATTACAAATAAGTTGAAAACAAACTGACGACCCGAATTACCGGTAGGTCCATTTTAAACCGACCTTACGCCGACTGACATATGAATACGATTGCTGTGTAGTTTCTAATTTTAGAAACCTTCCAAACCTTTCGGAAGATGTATCTAATATTATTTGTAATTAGGGCAACCAAAACAGTCAGTCTCAGCTTTACGCGAATGTGCGCTTTTCAAATCGAATTTTCCATCGTGTTGTTCGACCTGACATTTATTCACTAAGGGCGGATGAATTTACACGAGTCTCGCTTATTCTCTCTCGTATTTTGAGTACGACGAGGAGGATATACGTATTCTGACACCTTCCCGGACGACGGCTGCGGCGACTGTCGTGGGATTTACTCGCGGTTCCGCCTGATAAAGTTTACATTTAATTACCCTTTTTCATCGGTAAAACGTTCAAAAAGGCCTTCGCGGTACGAGTAATTATTTCCGGATCATCTTAATCTCTCTTTCGTAGAGTAAATATTATGCGATATTCCGTGATCTTGATTTATGTAATTCCTTTCGCGCTCTCTAGAGGCTTGTCACGTTTCACCGTGCCGACCTCGAAAAGATAAAGAAATTAGTCGCGTATTGTAATAGTATACCACAGAGGGTTTCGCGTTTTCTACAACTTTTTCCTCTTCTGGTATTTTGCAGATTGCGTTGATGCGGACCTAGTACGAGTATGAGAAATACGTATCATTGCGGGCAACCAACCACCGTACATTGGAGTCTAGCGTTTGTCCTGTTGTTAAGTGTGCCGGTCACGTTCCTGAGTTGCGACAACCCCTATCTGTACAGGATGTCGGCGAATGTAAACTTTCAGAACTTCTCGATCGAAGACGATGACGATGACGACCACGAGGGTAACAACAAATCGAATAACTTGTTTACATTTCGTCCTGCTCAGAGCGTATATCCTTCCCGCTTGTCGTCTTTCAACGTGGCTGGCCTGGAAAACGTGAGACGGATTCGACGCTCGGCGGGACGAAATTATCGTACTAGCATGCAGAAATTGTGCGGGAACGACAGCGTACATATTCTACATAGAACGAAAAAAATCAAAAGGTGGAACACGTACCATCAGAATAGATTCAAGCGTAGCACCACCGTCGAACACTTCTCTTCCCTGCAGCATTATAGGAATTTGTTGAACGTAACGCCGAATGTGTCCATCGATTACGTGACAAGAGGTCCGATGGAGGGTCATTTTGGTGACGAAAGACATCTCTTGGGTGTTACTCCGCAACCTGTCTACCTTATCGAGAGATACCAGCGGAGCAAACGAAACAATATGAGCAGTTTATCTCGTAGGCTGAAATGGCCAATCAAGCGGGTGGTCAAGGTGGAGGGTGATGTCATCATCGGTGCGTTGATGATGGTGCATTCGAGGGGAGCGTCCGATCAGCTTTGTGGACCGATCATGCCACAGGGCGGCGTTCAGGCGTTGGAGGTGATGCTCTACACGTTACAGGAGATCAATAAAAAACCTGATATGCCTTTTCGTATTGGAGCGCATATTTTGGACGATTGCGATACGGATACTTATGGGTTGGAAATGGCGTTGGATTTTATCAAAGGTCAGTGGAAATTATTTTATTAAAGAGCCCCATATGTTTTCATACTGGACCCAACGCGGAGAGATGTTTCCCGAAAAATTGAATAAAATCGAAATGCAGTGTTAGCAGATATGATGAAATACTCGCATAGCCTAATTTGGAGTCTATTCTTTAATCAAGTGAGCCTCGCTTATCCAAAATTTGTTCGACGATAGTTTTTTTCTTTAGCACTCCCTCGGTTTTCTCCGGTTTTAACCAAACTAGCCGCTCACGTTAGCCCACCACAACGCCGGGCAATACATTAAGTGAAATTCGATGTTCAGAAATATTTGTGCGGCGTATCAGACACCAATTTTTGTATGAAGTAATTCGAATTAGATTGAGAATCTAATCTATCTAAGGTGGCGAACGCGAGAGCACGATTCACGCAATTCACGCCACAGTTCGAAGACGCTGGTATTTGAACGAAGAAATTAATACGTCGCGTTCAAAGGATGCATGGGCTTACAAACGAGCGATGTACAAGAGAAACTCGGTTCACGAAAAAAGACGACTCGTCACTTCTTAGAGCTCTGCTACATAAGCAGCAACCTGTCAAATTGCTTGAGCAACTAAACCAAAATCTTTTGGTTTGGTTGCTAGCAACTTGACAGGTTGCTGCTTATGTAGCGGAGCTTTTAGTCTCCAAACCAAACTCTGAAGACCAACCTTCTAGGTAGATTTTTCGAACAACATTATGTCTCACGCCTTACTCCTCCCGCGCTCTGATCGCGATCAAACCAAGAGCTGGCAAGATCTGCTTTATTGGCTGTTTCTTCTCCTCTTGTCGAGGTCATTCATACTGGATCAGCCTGTCACATTTTCCAGTTCAGAGAAATACTCACATGCCCTCAATCAAGACAACCAGTTGATTTAATCGCTAGTGTGTCCAAAAACAGAAATTCAGAGGCCACATGTGCATCCGGCTAGTCCTTATATCCGTGAGCTGCACAATTATTATGCCACTCCACACGAATGTGCTGCATTGCATTACTTCCACGCATCCCCTGTTGCGTATTCATTCTTGTATCGAGTTTGGTTGAAATCAGAGAGACTCAGGAAGTAATAAAAGAAAAACTATCCTCAAACAAATTTTATAAAGATTTCAAACCCAGACAAGCGAGGGTTATTTAACTGAAGAATAGACTCCAAACTAGGCTATGTGTATGTGAAAGCTTCATCATCTCTGGCTGATACCACATTTCAATTTTATTTTATTTTCTTGGAAAACATCTCTCCGCCTTAGATCCAGTCTTGAACACAGATATATGCTAGGCCGCTGTTACTCCACGTGTCCATTACACAGTACCAAAGAGGGTTGTAATTTAGATTGATTAAAGTGAATTTTAAAAATATCTCGACGCGTTAATCGAATCAATATGTTGTTCCTCTTTCAGTTTCAATGATGTGTGGTGATATCATTGACAGCTGTGGTGATTTTAGATGTAATTTGACACGTAACGATTTGAAACAGTTTAATGGATTAAACTGTTTCAATTCGTTACGTGTCAAAGTTCATCTAAAACCACCTCAACATGACTCGTACCTACGAGGACTCCATCTCCTTTATCATTGATAGCTATTAAGAAAGATAAGTCTTGGGGGACTCCGTTCTGGACCGAAAGAGGAGGTAAGGTATAAGTTATGGATCCTCACTAAATGGGGTTCTGTTGTGAAGAAAAGTTTTCAGGATGCATGGGAGATGGCCTCAGAGACGAATTTCTTGGAGTTTGATTCCACACCTGAGGAAAGGCTTCCTAGAGGTTGAAGAAGATGAGGTACATGCAGTCTTTGTTGCTGGTATAGCTTCGAAGATTTGGGATTGAAAGTCAAAAAGGGGTTGTTCCGTGCTCTTCTGATACCATATTGGAACGGAGAGAGAATGTTGTTTGATTCTAAATACAATAAGAGTCTTTTGTTGAGAATTTTTTAGAATAATTTGCAAAGAAAACTGGAGAGAGCTGTAGGGCGGCATGAGAGATGGAGGAGGTCTATGTTGGGTTTTAGTTCTTCAAAAAGTGGGGTAAGTGTTTTGTGTGAAGATGGAGTTGAATAAGGAGAGGGGATAAGATTATGAGTTTGGTTTGAGATTATTGATCATGGCCGAGTGTATGTTGTCAATTAAACGAATACGCTCTTTCAAGTTTCGGTTATCCATAATAGCGAAAAAAGAATACTCAGAAGGCAGAGTTACCAAGGCAAACCGCAGAAAATAAAAGCGCTTTCGGTTAATAAACAATCTTTGGGTCTAAAATGAAAGCAACCGACAAGACGAAGGAGAGAAACAAGATATTAAATTGGCCAAACGAGAAGTCGCGGCTTGAATCATAAACAAGTTGGATCAGGCCATTTTCCGGAATTTACGAGTCAAGTACAGTAATACCATCAGTGTTGAGGTGACGCGTTATCTCTCTGTGCTCGAGGTCGATACGTTTACGGTACGAATCCTCCTTATAGAGGAGCCTTTCCAATCCCTCACGGAAACTGCGGCCGCTGTTTATTAAATGATTAGCAAAAGCTGATTCCCCCAAGTGTCCCTTATTCCAAGACTTCAGGTGCTCAGCTACTCTCACCTTCATCTGGCGGCTGGTCAACACCGCTCCTCTCATCAACGGGTATGGGGACCTTCAGCCCCACAAACAACCCTCTAACAGTGGTAGGGTTGTAAGAAGCTAGGCTGAAACTAAGCGGGCGGAGGGCTCGACCCAATTCGAGGGGGAACTTCCCCAGGAAAGGGAGACTGATCCAACGCATACAGCGATCGAGGATCGTGTCTCGGAGGAGGGAGGTGGTGGAATCAAGAATGCTCCTGTAAGTTTCCCCTGAACCATGATGTCAACGTCGACATTGACCCCATTCACTCTGGCCAGGTGTTTTATTGTGACTAATTCTTTCTTGATGGCAGTCTGACTCAAAGAAATACGACTCAGTCTGTAAACTAGGCTATTAAAGGCAGCCATTTTATGAGCAACAGGACAGAACGAACCTCCGTGGACTAAAACATCGGTCGTAGTATCTTTCCTGTAGATTCCAAACTCATGGATACCGTCTATTATAGAGATCGATAAATCCAAAAAGTTAATGGAAAATACCCCCATTTCCAACGTAAATTTTATGGAAGGGTACCAGGAATTGAGATACCTCAGAAACTCACCAAGGAGATCTGGGGGACCAGTCCACGTGTACAGAACGTTATCAACGTACCTATGTGTCAATAGTAAATAATAATGTTAAAAGTAACACCTAGTTCGAGGAGAAGAGGTCAAGGTCAAACTTGGACATGGAAATTCCAGAGATGAGAGAGCCTAAAGGTGATAGCAGCCTTAGGAATATTCGTAACAGACCAACAAAATAAACCGAGCAGACGGTCTTCCTCAGGGGGGGGGGGGGGCGACTTACACCCTTCAGGACGTTCGTTAAAGAGGCCGAGTTCAAGACCGAATGAGGAGATTCAAAATCAGTGCTATGTTTGAACCTTCGGTCCAGGAATTTAGCAAACAGGTAGGTAGGAAAGGAAATGTATGAGACCACGGGTCGCATCGGGGTATTACTCTTATGCACCTTGGGCAACCCGTAAAGGAGGGGGCTGTTTTCATAACTTGAGTTTTGATAATAGCCTCACACTTGTACAGGCATTCCCAACTTCTTTAACATTCTTAGGAAAGCTGAAGTCCTCACTCTCTTTCGCACCACATTGCTGGAGCACCTCGTGGACCTTGGAAACATAGGTGGCAGCATTGCCCTCGTCAGCGTGAGTGACGATTAGATCTCCCTCCTTAATCATCCTCTTTAAAGCTTGGATCACTCCTTCCAATTTGTTACTCATGCGAGAGAGGAGGTTATTGCGGACTATTTTGGCACAGACTTTTTGGAGTATTCTTTTTTCGCTATTGTATGTTGTCAAGTCTGAAGAGGCCTTTCTCATCTTTTTGTTCATAATAGTATCGAGTTCAAATTCAGAAATTGAAAGGTTGTATTGTCATTTTTTGAATCATCCTCATACACTTTTTAAAACCCCATCTCAATTCCTTCATAACTAGTCCTTTGAACAAACATCCAGCTCGTTCTGTCAAATGCTCTGAAATCAGAACATATGGCATTTAACGACCCATTTTTGAATAAAATGTCATTTTCTCTTTTCTTTTCTTACTTTGTTTATTAATTTTACGGGTGAGATTTTTTCGCACAAAACGAAAAGTCAAAAATCATGAAAAAACAAAGACTTTAAACGGTTAAGAATAATTTTACGAGAAAAATAAAAAAAGTGCATCTAACGAAAAAACAAAAAAATCACAAAAAATAAAAACTGTCGATCGAAAAATTAGGACATACAAAAGAAAGCATTGAAAAATTAGGAAGAAAAGAATAATTTGGCCTATTCCAATTTATTAATAATAAGACATTATTATTTTCATTTCAAGAACTTCCCTTCAGAAATAATCAATCTTAAATAACATGGAATGAAAAGTTGAATTCCAAATCTGACTATACAAAATGATTTGAATCTTTTTATCTGTAGAGTAATTTGAATCTGTTGAGTACTAAATCTCGGTAAGAAAAAAAAGCTTCAGATCTTTTGGGTTCCAGATCTTGACAGGAGAAGAGAAACCGTTGAATTCATGCTCTATTGAAAATTTCCCCCGTAATTACCGAAAAAAAAAAAAAAAAAAAAAAAAAAAGGAGTGGTCGAAAGTATTTTGAAAAATTTGAATAATAAATTTTGAAGATGCAAGAAACCTTTTAGTACTAACAAATCTTTTTTTTTTCGTTTTCTTGAGAAAATACTAAAAAATTTGTGCATTCTTCTAGAACAGTTGAAAATTTTGTGTACTGTACTTTTCGTTACCCCAACTTACTATTTCATTCTGTCAGATATTTTTTTTGTAATGCTGTTTTTCGTTCAAATACCTTTTTATTTTCTTGCAGTTTAATATTCCCCTTATTTTATTACCCTCAGATCGACCTAGCCGAGGTCTTGAAATGAAATTATAGGTTTCGCGAAATTCTTTCACTTTCTTAATTCATTATGATCTCTTTTATTAAGTATGCGGAAAATTCTAACCATTTTTTTTTTTTTTTTTTTTTCGAGCGCAAGAAATTTGTCTGTAAGGCCACGGCTATAGTTTACTCAAAGCTTATATCGTAAATTCATTGCAAATGTTCCACGATAGATAGATTCACGAAGTTAGATGAGTATAACAGTGAACCAATCAGAGTGTGTTGAGAAAAATCGAAATAAAACGGCTTCGCGTAGGCTTTGAATTTCGTCGGTTCCTAATGAAATTCGTAAATTTGATCGATGAAATTTCAAACCAATGCATAATTCGGTTAGAAGGTTTTTTTTTCTTCTGTAATTTAAATACTAATTTGGATGGGAAAAAATGTTTTACGAATGCTCACGCGCCGATTTGAAACATTTGAAACTGCGGTCTTACACGTGCGTTGAGAAGTTGACGGTGGAATTTTCACGGGTCTGTTTACTATACCCTTTTTTTTTTTTTTTTGGTGGATGGGCTATGTTTACAACTTTTTACACAACAAAATTTTTAAAGCCATAACATTTTATGAACACGCCCACCATCTGGGGTACTAACGGTCGTCCAACCCGAAACTTGAAGATAAACATTTTGCTGTAAGAAAATAGGTAGGTAATAATATTATGTCACTTCACCCTCGAAAATAAAGAATAATTATTCTAATAATGTAATAAAATTTGGAACTTACCGTACCCAATGACGGGTATAAAGTTATAAAATGTTTTTGGAACACTGTTGAACCTTTCCTTATTTTTGATACTTGAATTAACCCGTAATGATATTTTATGGTCAAATGAAAAGGAGAAATCAGATCAATCGAGAACTTAATTCATATTGAAAACCCGTAACTTGTGAAGTCGTCGACTAATACGTATTTCCTCGAAAAAAATATTTAGGTCGCAAAAGTTTAATCAACTTCATCAAACCTTCCTGACTTATTTTCAAAGAGATCTGAAATTGTTCACCCCAGTATAGCAATTGTGCATGAAATCTCACCTCATAACGCGTACTAAAAATGTAAGATTTTATTTCTTTTTTTTTCTTTTTTCAGCTAATTTGCAAAATCTTGATGACAATTTGAATAAGTCTGAGTGTTCTTCGTACGTGTCGAAACCTATCTGGGGAGTGGTTGGAGCCCCGTCGAGCATAACTTCCATCCAAGTCGCCAATCTTTTGCGATTATTCAATATACCCATGGTAAGAACAGTACTTAAGTACCAGTTTGATTTTTTTTTTTTTTCCTGTATCATATCACGTCTTGAAAATGTTGCTTTTCAACTAATGCAATTCATTGATTTCATGCAGATATCACCGTTTTCTACGAGTCCCGAGCTGAGTAACAAGGGAAAGTTCGATTATTTTTGCCGCACAATTCCCGCGGATACCTATCAAGTTCTAGCTATCGCTGGGATAATAGATCGGTTGCAATGGACTTACGTATCTGTGATTTATGAAGAATCAAATTATGGTATAAAGGTGAGAAAATCTGGTTATTTTCGAAATTCGTTAACATAGTATTATCTAGACCTGGGACGAAATTGAGATTCAATGTTGAAGATTTTACTGATCCTTGAAACTTGACAGAGACCTTGACCATTTTCATGAAGGATGTGATGTAGATTATTATAAGTAATTAGTTGAGCCGATTTAAATTCATACATCCGCTCATCAAATTTGCAATTATATAGAAATCATTACTGAATATTTGGGATTAGGGTGTTTCACCGAAAGATTTTTTACCTAAAAAAATTCACCGAATAAGATTCACCTTCAGATAATTCACCTGATAGAAGTAGTGGTCCACCACATGGTAAGTTCACCAAGACGAAAGTTCACCGACAAAATTCGATTATATTTTTATTAATGAAGTTGACCAGTTTAATTTAAGTTTAATAATAATAAAAAATTAATTTAATTACTTTATTTTTTATATTTTATTTAATAAAATTAAATTTTATATCATTTTTTATATTTTAATTAAATTTAATTTTGAAAATAAAATTAAATAATCTAAATTAATATAATTTTTAAATAATCATTTATTGAAATAAAAATTATTTATTTGAATTTTTAAACAGAATTTTAAATAAATAAATTGATTTAATAAATTGAAAATTATAATTATAAGTAATAAAATAATATAATTTATTGGTTTCATTTATATAATTGGATTTATAAATATTAATATTTTAATTAAATAAATTTTCTTCATCAAGTCATTATTTATTTAAATAATTTTATGAATAAAATTTGGTACATCGAAGCATCAAATTAAATTCGAACAGCTGATTGAAGAAGGCGAATTTTGTCGTCGGTGTCGGTGCACTCAAAAAAGGAAGATGAACTTTCCCGACGGTGAAAAAAAGAACTGATAGGTGAACTTTCCTGTCGGTGATGTGTACATTCCTTCAAAAAGACTTACGCGGTGAAAAATCTCCCGGTGAACTGGTCGGATCCCGAATATTTTACGATTTGAGGACTACAAGTTGTTTTGCTCATCAGAAAAATCATACATACCTACTAGATAATGATAAACTTTAAATATTATCACTTTTTTCCGTCAAAGCTACCTTCGCAAATCTTAGAAAGCGATGACAGGTACAAAGTTCATGGCTTGGACTCGGATGAATCGAGTGAAGATGGAGTACGCACAGAGTAAAACTGAGACGATTGTCTTTCTCATTGGTTTTTGATCCGTACACAAAATTTGACTCGCAAGAAACTTGATAATGAATATGATCAATTCTGTCTAAATTGAGATCTTGTATGCGAAGTGAATTGAAAGCATTCACTTCCTTGATTTTGAGTTCATCGGTGTAAATAATGCTTGAAATTGCCTCGAATAATTCATCATCAACATCCCTCAGGCGATATTCCTTCTTCATAGAAGTATCTACGAAATTCACATATGTGTAGGATGAGGAGTTGAAATACGGAGACGATGCGACCAAAATGATACGATGGCATTCGTAAGTTTTTCCTTCCACGCTGTATACTGGATGGTGGGTCAAGGGGGGAGAATGTAAAACACGGCCAAGTTTGCTGGAAAGAGGGCCTTAGAAAAGCAGACGAATCCATTTGAACCTATCAATGGAGGGACACGAGAAAGCGAAGTAGTATTTTCAAGACATCTCCCAACCGATTGCCTATGGACCAAGCGATTAATATCAATGTGGACATGGTCGAGATACTTCATAGTGGCAATCTCTTTCTTAACTTTCGAGTTAATTAAAAGGAAGGTAGCTAGGCGGTTTGCCATAGTGTTGAATGCAGGTGATTTGCGGGAATGCGAGCAGAAAGAAGACCCGTGCACATGGGCTTCCTATGAATATCAAATTGATCGATTTCATTCTCAATAGAGATGGTAAGGTCAAATTGAAATTGAAATATATTTTTATTTCCCTCCACTGAGATAGCTCTCGTTTTGGACGGACTTCTCCTTACATACTTATGGATACAATTTTTTGTATTTAATAATATTTGTTTTCATCTTTACGATATCGGTTAGTTGGTTTTCGTTCTTTTGCTGTGCGTCAGTCTTTTCGTTTTTTTTCTATTATGTTTCGTATCGTTTTTTTGTAATTAGTTATTTTTGCGTTCATAATTTCTTCTTTATCGTCCATGTTTAGTTTGTTAAAGTATTGTAGTCCTTTATATATTCCTGTTCGTTTTCCTGCGTCAGTTTTTACTTTCGGTAGAGTAATTCTTAGTTCGTTATTTCTCTCGAATATTTCTTAGATGGCCGTTTTTTTTTACATATTTTATGGTGCTAATTTCGTGTAGTTCTTCTATTGTAGATACCTTTGTTTCTTTAAATAGATCCTTTGTGTGGTATCTTTTCGGTTTGTTATACAAAATTTTCAGGAATTTCTTTTGACTACGAATTACTGTTTTCAGATTTGCTTTATACGTTGCCCCCCATGCCGCGATTCCATATTGAATTTTGGACTGGATCGAATAAATTAATATATTGGCCTCGTACCTTCATTGTGAAAGTGATTGAGGGGTAGAGACTATATTTAGGTGGACGAATTTATGCATGAAGACATTGGCAATCACAGATCCTTGAGGGGAACCAGTAGGGATACCAATGTCTTTAGGAAAGGAATAGAATTTTTCTCTAAAGAGACAGCAGATGTTCAGGAGATACAAGAATTTACCTGTCTCTTCATGAGGGATATCTTGTTGGGTTAGCAGAATATTGAAAAGGCTGGACAGTAGTCTGGAATCGATATCATATCGTATCCAGTATCGTCCAATTTTCAGCTGCGTAGTCGAGTATTCAAAAATTGGAAGAATTACGTCGGAAAACGAAATACACATATTCCGACACAGAAAACCTATACCAACTATCCTCCCGCTCAAATTAAACGGGAACACAATCCACACCAAAAACAGTACTAAATTCCTTGGCGTAAATTTCGACCAGACTCAGACATGGGCACCACACATAAAATACCTCAAAGGCAAATGCAATCGTACACTCAACGTCCTCAAATACCTCGCACATCCCAGCACAGGATGCAATAAGAAAATTCTTTTGCAACTATACCGAAGCCTCATCCGATCACAGCTGGATTATGGAGCCCCAATCTATGGACTAGCCAAGAAATCTATCCTTTCTACATTAAACTCAATTCAAAACGCGTCACTTTGCCTAGTCCTAGGCGCTTTCAGAACCAGCCCTAGCCTCAGCCTATGTGCTGAGGCAGGCGAACCCCCTCTGGAATACCGCCGACAGATCCTAACAAACTCATTTTTAGCTAATATATCTGATAATAAAAATTCTCCCACATTTGACCACTTTTTTCTTCCTACCAACTATCAAAAATTCTCCCGTAACTCTACTAAACATATCAAACTTAACTTACAACGCGTACACGAACGAAAATTTGTATTTAACCCTCTACTTCCCATCTTCAACTCCACTCCACCATGGCCACTAAATTCACCCCATTTCAACGACGAACTTACTAAATTTCCCTCATATACCCCAAAAAATACACTCAAACAAGAAACACAAAACCTCTTAAACAATTACCAATCACACACCCACTGCTTCACTGACGGCTCACGACTCAACAACAAGACCGGCTTCGCCTTTTCGATCGACCGTTCAATATTCAAAATTCCGCATCTGTGACAGTGCATCTGTCTTCACAGCTGAACTCTTCGCTATCCTCAGATGTCTACAAGAAATATCTACTCTCACTCAGAACAATCAATACCTTATAGTCACTGATTCACTGTCGTCCTTTTTGGGTATACAAAACATTTTTTCGAACAATCCAATTATTCAACGAATCCACACCATCATTCACACAATAACGCAAACCTTATCATCTGTCACACTAATCTGGATCCCTGCGCACATTGATAGAGTAGACAACGCAGCAAAACAGTCAACACATTTCAAAAAAATAACACTCAAATGGCAAATTCCATCATCCGATATTAAAAATAACTATCGCACCCATATACTCAAAAAATGGTCCCATTTCTGGTCTAACCAAACCAATAACAAACTTCTCCCTATGAAAATCGATCCCCTACAAAACACTCCCAACAGACCATCAAGAAAAGAAACTTCCGTCCTTATACGCCTCAGAATTGGGCATACACGACTAACCCACTCATATCTTTTTTTGAATAACTCTGAACCACCAGAATGCCACAAATGCCACCTTGACAAAATTGACGTTAATCACATATTTACATGCCCCGAACTAACAACCTTACGAAACACTCACAATATTCCTCATTCCAGAAAAGAGGCATTAACAAATAACGACACTACACTTACAGTTCAACTAATACAATATCTTACCGCATCCGACATCTTCCCCCTCATTTAACCGTATGATAGTATCCGTCCTTTCAATAAACCTTGTCAAGCTAATAGCCCTAGAGTAGCTTCAAAGCTTGTAAAATAAAATTAAAAAAAAAAAAAAAAAAACCGATGCAAGTATAATCGTGGAAGGAAAAATTTACGAATGGCATCTTGTCATTTTGGCTGTATCGTCTTCCGTGTTTCGCCTCCTTATTCTATATGGAAATTTCATAGAATGTTCTATGAGGATGTGTTGATGCTGAATTATTCGAGGAAATTTTCAGGATTATAATACACGAAGTCGAAATGAAGGAAGTGAATGCTTTCGATTGACTTTTTTATCCTCGACTTTTTGTTTAAATACTGAAGATTCAGGAATTCAAACAGCATGGTGATCGAGATATTTGTATGGGCCGCTCATTCCTGGAATATTTTACCACTATGGGACGCATAACTCAGGTCAATAAGTACAAACCTGATGGATATATTTCCCGTATAAGGAAGTGCAGTCACTATTTAGATGGAATCAATCTAATTAAAGCTTCTTGCGAGCCAGATTTTCTGTATGGCTCAAAAACCTATGAGGAAGACGATGAATCAGCTCTATTCTGCGCGTTTCCTTCACTCGATTTATCGGAATCTAAGTCACGAAGTTTTTGCTCGCCAGCGGGTTCTAACATTTTCAAAGGTGCCGTTGACCAAAAAAATTGGTACCTGATAATATTTACTGATCATCGTTTGCCAGTAGGTATTGCGTATTATTCAGATGTTAAAAACAACATGTCTTCCACAAATTGTAAAGATATCTCATCGTGTAGTTCACCAACGAAAGGATGATGATGACTGTATGCATTCAAATCGGCGCAACTGATGATTACTGATGATAATCTGCTTTTCGTCCTTTATGAAGATGGTCAAGTACGAGGCGTATGATACCATCTATCTGCCAGAGAGTACCAAGGGTTGGCATTCTGTGTATAGTTTTGATAGGGAGATGTATTCAATAGGTCGTAAAGAAAAACAGAAAATATGTGTAAGAACTTGATCTTACCGCTAGAAAATGGGAAATTGCAATTGATACAGGAAGATAGAAAAAGTGGGTTAATTCCCGGTCAAATCGTATGCGCGGTGTGTTATAAGAGTAACTAGCATCAAGGAGTTCTCTTTCAAATAGTCATTTTCAAATAAAATCGGTCCATTTGGATATTCAGCGAAACAATTTCATGAGCTTGATGCCTTAGTTGCAGACTATTCGAGTCTTGGAGGGAGCTACGCCTTCTGCATTATAGGCAGATAGTCATGAGCAAAGGTTTGATTAATTTGTTTACAGTCTTCTCAACGTTGGTTCTTAGGTAATGGACTTCGACTTCAATCCTCCCATCGACGAATTTATCTGTAGTAAGGTTGAATAAACAAGTAGTGTATCTCTCATCGCGCCATTCCACATTGCACATGGCAAATAGAGAATGTATTGATAGCGAAAACGATCTTTTTAAGAAAATTCTTCCTCAAATTGAGCTGGAATTTTCTCTTCGGCGTACCACCGTTGCGGTGTTTTACTGTTTTTTTTTCATCGATTGTATGGTAAATATCGCCAGGTTGCGATACAAGAACTGATCTCTCCCTCGATATACGTGCTAGGTTCGCTGATTCTGAGCAGGAAAGTTCGGTATCTTCTGGTTCAAGCTCAAGAAGAGGCGTGATCGTATCGGTGGGCTTCACGTATACGAGGGGTGGTTGCATTCAATGTATTGTGTATATTTTTATTCCATTCTAGACGAGAGTGAAAAATACCGAAGTATAAGCGAGAAGAAAGTGATGTTGATCATTTGTTTCTCTCCATTTTTCTCGGATATATTGTAAATGTATGTATTGATTTTTACGCGTTCGTTGAAACAATTTTCTGTCCGCGTTTCGAAGTTTTTCTCAATATAAAGTTTTTGTACATTAATTTATCACTTGTTTAATTTTAGCTCGCGATAGTTTGATTCTTATATAGTTTTACTTAAATATCATTACATAAATATGTTTTATAATGTTAGAGAAGTTGATAGAAATAGGTAGAACGAAGATAGATGAGGGAATTGGAGATGATTCCGGACTTATAGAATGATGAGGGAACGTTGGTTTTGAAGGACGGGGCATGAGAAGAGATGTTGAACTGTGAGGTTATCTGAATGGCAGTAGTTACATGACGAAGAGGCGTGACGACCTAGGAGAAGGTGAGAGTGAGTGATTTGGGTGTAGCCAATCCCAAGACGGGAGAGGATGACTTCTCCGAGGCTGGAGTGTGAAGCTAATTTTTCGTGTAAGAGGGAGGGAGAGGAGTACAAGTTGCCTGTTCTAAACTAAGCAAGGCGTCAATACAATAATAGAACAGAATTTAAACCTTCGACAACTAGACTGACTTATCTTACTGAATCTAATTACCTGCGCTGACGGTGGCTGATTGGTTCATTACATCATAAACGATCCCTGTAAAATTAAAAATGGTTGAGCACTACTCCCATCGCTAATAATAAGCTAGTCTAAACTATATGACGAGCAGAACCCGCAAAAACTCTAATGGGAGTGTTGGTGGGGTCAAACAGTGCTCAAATCTAACCAATGAAAATTACAAGAAGATTCTACCACCAACGTATCTCTCCTCTTTATATCCATTTTCTGCACAAGTCCGAATCAAGGCAGGATCCTCCCACTACCACGAAGGCAGAGGTTGGCCGGCCTCTACCAACGATTTGTGAGCCAGACCCCCGACGCTCTACATGTGGCTCACCCACAGCGTCAACTACCATCTACTTAACCCGGTAGCGCCTTATCTAATGCCAAAACGTCCATCCGACGTGGCCTTAATCTAACCAACGTCTACCATAAACAATGCATGCAACAATGCACAAAATAAAGTACTGCCTCGGTCGACGCTCTGTTCTCAAACACTGCCTCGTCGGCGATCTGTACTTAAATACTGCCTCAGTCGGCGATCTGTGCTCGAATACTGGCTCATCGGCGATCTGTACTTAAATACTGCCTTGGTGGGCGATCTGTACTCGAGCACTGCCCCATCCGGCAATCTGTGCTCGAATACTGCCTCAGTCGGCGATCTGTATTTATAACCATTTGAAGTACTGCCTCATCCGGCGATCTGTACTCAAATACCGTCAATATCACAATCAGTTCGTTTATACAAACGACCCTGATGGACTTGTGCGTTCTCAATAAGAAAAATCCAACTACAGCCGTCTCAACGGCCTGACCAGTCCTTCGGTCACTGTAACCTCCTCAACGGGAGACCGACTCTTCCCTGACTAGCCAGCCCACAGTAATTAATTAACTTATGCTCTCTATAGTTAAGTAGTAACTATGAATATAGTTATTGTACCCTACTCGTACATCGATCTAAATAATTATAACGATAAAAGAATGGTGCTCAGTGAACCAACTCACCAATACGATATCAGTAGCTCAATAATGTACGCGCGTACGACTCAACTTATTAAGAGTACCCTACACGTATACGAATACTCCGTCACCACCTATGAGAGTACTTTTCTCCAAAAAGTTAATTTCTAATTACAAATCGAACAAAACCTCGACGCAACACAGACACAATACAACATTAGACGCTTAGTAACTTCGACGATCGACCACGATTTAACCGAACTGATTTACTAATAAACAGAGCAGTTTGAAACCTACCCTTCTCGATCGCGCGTACTTTCGTCCGGTCGCGTCCCTGGACCCGGCTACCCGCGCCAGTCTATTTCTTATAATCCGATACAGGATTTTTTTTACATGCGTTGAAGATCGTTGACTGTAGAACGACACAATCATCGCTCAATTACAATGGTAAACGTTGAAAGTGCAGACAGTTTGTCTAAACCTAGGCACATGTGTTTGTCGTAAAACCTTTCCTTCCTTTCTTTTCAAGAACAAGAAATCTCGCGACTATTTATAGATGTTCTCTTCACACGAACGTGACTGATGAACACCTAATAATCCTAGTAGTTTCCAATACATGCTACAGTTTAAACAGCCGGACATTTACTCACCAAAAAATATTTACAGTATTTACAGGAGTTTCCAAGGCATAGACAGGTTTTCGATTGATCTTAGTTTGTTGTAATGCTTTTCTTTCCAAAGGTTATGGCAAGAAGCTAGGATTTTGGAACAGTAGTATTTTTGAAGGTCGCATGCTGGTGAATGACCTGGGTCAGTAATTTTTGGTAAGAGGATGGAGTTCTCAGCCGAACGATCAACGTTTCCATGCCTAAGGTGATAGATGAAGGTGACTGATGGTTTGATAGAAGGTAGCGTATGGAGAATGACGTGCATGCGTTGATTGATGAGGTTATTTGAACAAGGATGTTGGAAAGTGAGTCAGATAGTAGGATACAGTTGAGTCCAGAAGGACGCTGAGTAAGAGTTGAAAGACAAGAGCGGGTAGCGCTCAACTAGCAGTAAAAATGGAGTCAGAGTTTCTTTAACGATAGGCCGTAATTTTATCCGTGTCCGTTTCCAAATGTAAAATAAGCACGAATTTGAGTACATAGAGAATAGCAACTTCACACCTCTTCTAGTGCTCGAACTAGAAAATTCCCAACCTTCCTGCTCAAAAACAGGGAACGTGGGACGCTTATTTGAGGGAGAAATCAGTTCCTTTTTCGCGCGCCGACAACATTTACCATATAATCGATGAAATAAACGCAGCATAACGTCGCGTGGATGGATGCAAGTTCGATTTGCAGAAGAATTTTCTGGAAAAGATCTTTTTCGCTATCAATACATATTCTCTATCTGCCATCTACAATGCAAGAACTTCGAGATGGGAGAAACACTATATCTTACTTGTTTTTTTAAACTCTACTACGGATAAATTCGGCTGTGGGAAGATCGAGATGAAAGTTCATTACGTACAAGTCCTCGTTGAGAAAACTAAAAAAATGGATTAAATATTTTTCCTCCAGCAAAGCCTAGTATCATTCCATCGTATTCAGTTTCAGTACACGTTTTACGACTGCGAAATTTTAGTTAGTGCATTTCAGGGAGCTCGCCATTAGATCACTTAGCTTAGCACAAAATATACTCTGAGAGCCTGTTAGACTTATAGTTATATTAGACAAGCCGTAAGCCCGCTAAATATTATAAAATTTCAAATTATTTTCAAAATTCTTGATATTTATTTATCATTAGTATTCTTTTAGTTCAATTTCTAATCTAATTCTTTTAATTTCCAACTTTTCAATTTCGTTTTTTTTATCGTTGATATTTTGTTTTACACTTTCAATCTCGCTCTTAATATCTTCTCTGATAGTTGGATGCCATCTTTTTAGAAGATCCTTTACGCATTCTTCTTCGTGACGTCACAATCTGATGACGTCATAGATCAATTTTGTTCAAGTTCCCCTCTTATTATATACAGCTCCAATGTCTGGACCTGGGACGTCACTATTTGATGACGTCATAGGTCAGCCTCTTAACGTCACAATCTGATGAATTCATAGGTCCGCTCCGTGATCTATATTTTTTTCAAATCTCACATGCCCCATAAAATAGGTTTCCTGCCACTCCTCGTTCAAGTCTGTTGAAGAACCCATGAGTTTTTTGTAAGTCCCCCCTCCTATCTTATATATTGGGTGGCGGTATCAGTGACGTCACAGTTTGATGTCATCATAGGTCAGCCGAGTGACATCACAATTTGAGGACGTCATAGATCAATTTTGTTCAAGTTCCTCTCCTATAATATATGGCTCGAGAGTCGAAATTTTTCCAAGTTTTTTGTTGGACGGCGGACGGCGCACTGCAAATTTCTCAAAAAATACCCCATAGAACAGGTTTCCTCTTAAAACAAAAATGAGAGTTTTTGTTTCTTAGTCCTCACGTTAAATTTGAAATGATGAAAGACAACCACCACCTCTTCAGATAATTGCTAAGCAAAATCTTTATCGTAACCCTACACTATTCGATTACTCATAGTATGGGTATTCAAAACTTCTCCGGTTAAAAAGAACCACTTTCCAAAAATGATTGCCTAGCACATATTAATTTTCAATGAACGTCAACAAAAATGATTGCTTAGCATTTTTAATCAATAAATTAATGAATGATACAGATTTTTCATCTCTTGAATCATTCATGACCCCCCCCCCCCCCCTCCGCCAAGCACAAAGATATATACTACACGCCATTCGCCTGATTTCGTAACTTCAAATTTATTACGCATAAACCTTCTCCTAGGCAAGCTAAAGCAATGGAAACAAATTCCAAGTTCATAGGTGAAATAGGAATAAAGTTAAATGGATTTGCGATTTTGCAACTTCTCTTTATGTAATAGATAAAGAATAGGGGTCAACGAGTCGCAGAAATTGCTAGTGAACAACCTATTAGATATTTCCCCGCACACGTATTTTCAACGTCGAATTCAATACTATTTTGGTTTTGTTATCATTAATTGATGTCGTTCACTAGCCGTGGACAGTATTAAATGCGAAACATTACGAGAAATCTTAAAATTTCAGCAAAAAATAGCAATTGAAAATACATTCTGAATAATCCAATCTAATAAACTGTGTTCCCTTTCCAAACTACTTTTTGCAGATGACTTCAGCATCTTCCTCACTTCTACAAATCCCAAAAGAGCAGGACGTCTTCTCCAACTCGCCCACGACAAGGTCTTCTCTTGGGCCTCGGATCGTATATTCCGTGAAAAAACACTCCTCCCCTCCAACTCCTCGTACAGAAATTTCAGATCAGCCTCCAATCCTTCACTAAATTCCTCGGCCCATACACTCCTAGACTCATCTCATTAAACTTCTAAAAACCAAAATTGTCTAAACTCTACCTCACACGCTCACTGGTTACATTCGCAAGCTCCTCCTTCAACTATACAACTCTCTAATGTGATCTGAACTGGACTATGGATCCTTTATCCGCAGACTAGCTTACAAATCCTCCCTAAAATCCTGGATACAATTCAATCTGCAGCCCTTCGTTTAGCCCTTGGTACCTTGCGTATCAGCCATTCGCTTAGGGTCTTTCTTCAATTGCTTTCCTCTGGATACCTGGTCATATCAGTCGACCGGAACGTGACGCAGTCGATGTGGTGCCAAGCAAGTTTTGCGCTTCCTCCCAATCACTAATGGCTACCCTTCTCCGGCCTACGAATCAAACCGTTCCCAAATTATCCCAGCATGGCACAGCCTTAGGTCCTCTCGACCATGCAACAAACTTCGTTCAATAAAATCCCCGATCCCCTGGCCTTCATCACTCCGTTCCTCACGCCGCGAAGAAATAATTGTAACTCGACTTCAAATTGGGCACTTTCGCCTGACCCACTCCTTCTCCTACTCCTTGGACCCTCTGCTTCTCCCTCATACCAATACGGCCAAACTGAAAATTTATCTGTGTCACATTTTTTCACCTGCCCTTCTGCTCTTTCCAACAACACAGAAACCATCACTAACACTTTAAAATTCCCATGATCTATCTACTGCTACAAATATTTTTGATCTCAATATTTCTTCCCAAGCTAATGACCCGTTGAGTAGGTAAATAGCTTATGAAAAAAAATAACACGTTGGCAGCACCCTAGTGTTCTAACCATCATCACCAACAATTTGCACTGAAAGAAAGTTTGTGCCGATAATATAATCTTGACAATACTTGCGGAAATAATATTCTATCAATATGAATTACATCAAGATCTAAACACTCATTAACATCATCTAAAGCACAGTCTTCAGCGACACATTTAGTAAGAACCCTTCTGCCTAATAATACAGCATCCCTATCATGATGTAATTTCCGAGCCCGGTTTGGAGAGTCATGGGAGTCACGTTCTTGTCGCGTAATGCTCATCTTTCTGATAAGCGTTAGATAATACAAAAATATTTATAATATGTGACCCGGTTGACCGCAGGTCACACATAATCCAGGGTTGCCGCAGATTTGGTCCTTTTTGATAATTTTGAAAAAAACTGGGCTTTTTTTGGTCCTTTCCATTTTCCCGGGCTTTTCTCGGTCCTTTTCAATTTTTTCAAGAAAACATGTTTTTTCTGAAAAAAAACATTTTCTAAATCAGAGAAAACATCCGGAGTTTTTTCATTCCGCTCCGGAACGAGGTCATTCCGCTCCGGAGCCGGAAAATTGCGTTCCATTCTTTTTATTTTTTTGGGACCAGTTCACTGAAAAATCTGTTGCATTCTTAGAGCTCCGCTACATGAGCAGCAACCTGTCAAGTTGCTCGAGCAACTAAACTAAAATCTTTTGGTTTGGTTGCTAGCAACTTGACGAGTTGCTGCTCATGTAGCGGAGCTCTTACACTCCTCATCTGGCAACCCTGCATATAATCAGTGTATCTGACTGCTGGCGCTCCTTGCGGATGACTGGTCCGAATTGGTGTTATCTAAAAAACAACTGATCACCTTTCTAGCACGATCACAAATCAAGTTGATTGCAGCAATGACATAGGTACAATAGAGGCGAGTGTTTTGTTCAGAGTGTTCTATAATTTTGTGCAAATTCTGAGCAGAGTGTTACTTACTTGTGAGTTGTGACTGGGAAACAATGTCGACAATGCGTATTAAGATCGAGTATACAAATGTTGCCGGACCAAACGACGCATGCTTACCGCACGATAGGTTCCATCGCAGTTGGCCGATAAACTCGAAAAGGATACTCTTGTGGAATGAATTTCGCTATTTGTCCAGCGCAGAGAACCTTGTTCGTCGCGGCAATTGGCAATTTGAATTCTACGATAAACTCGAACTAGCCGAACTTCATCCACCCTCAGCGTTCAATCGTATATTTCATTCGGAATACATGCGTCTATTTGATACGGATTGTAAGATGTTGCCACCCGAAACACGTGTAATCGCTTTATCTTCCAACAACAAGCGCGTACTAGCGGAATTGACGAAGTCTGTCCTGTTGCGCACAACTGGTGGTGTTGCCGACTCGCATCTGGAGGAATTGTACGACGAGTGCCCCGATTTGATCCAACAAATCGACGAAGCATTGGAGGTTTCGACCGCGTTTTTGCACAACGGTGTATTCTTGAAATCCAACGAGACATCCGCCAAAAGTTACATTTCTGTCGAAAAACTGAACAATACTTGCGATGTTCTAACCAAGATGATGAGTTCGAGATCCTGGTTTGATCAGTACAGTTCGAAAGAGGAAGATGCCGACTCGATCATTGATGCCAATGATGGAGAGGACTCTACTAGCAGCAACAGCAAGGTGCTCTTTTATTTGATTCCTTGGAACTCCGAAATTGCAAACAATCCTGATTATGAATTTCGTTGTTTTGTCTTCAAGCGAAAGATTCGAACGCTTTGCGCTCAACGTTGGCACACTTGTATTTCCTTCCAAAGGCAACTGAACGATTTACACCGACTAAATGACGCGCTTGTCGCGTTTCAACGAAAATTTGTTGACCATTATGCTCACGATAATTACTCAATGGATGTATTTTGGAATAATACATCAAAGACGAACACTATCGACTTGATCGAGACAAATTGTTGGTACAATTCGGGCACAGGATTATTTTCTTACAACGAAATCATAAACATACCAGACAATACAGTTGTATGGAAAATATTGAAATAAATGTTTTGTAGTGTAAAAAAAGTGTGCAGGTTTTTCGGTAGATGCGTTGTAGCTAGAGAGAGCAAGATAGGTACTGTTCAAGATGATCCGTGCGTGCGAATTTCCAGGCCTCTGTTAGCTGTATACCTATATATTTAGCCGCTCAAACAATTACAGAAAAGCTGTACAAAAATAGGGTAATTGTTCGAACAGATTTTTGCTGCTAGCCTTCTCATGTTGGGTGCATGGTCTATCTGCAAAAGTCAAAATATCGAAACTTGTTGATGAAATATTTTTTCATCTGTGATTCTGTTTGCGGTTCACTCTGTTGTTCGTTTGTGGTTTTCCGCTTTCAAAAAATGATGTCTTGGTATGAAAATTTGAGGTCTTCCATTATGGAGGAATGATATGAATTTGAAAGTAGTGCACGCATAATGTGGATTGACCCTGAAATAGAATTATTACAACCACCCTTTGTCTACATTGAATGCATCGATTAATGTCTGGCCTTTTAAAACTAATTCTTCAAAATCACAATACCGTTTGACTCTGACCTATCTCCTGTATTCGGGAATGAATCATTCTCACTCACCACTGGATTCACAACAGAAAACGGAATGATGTCAACATTGTCAGACATTGAAACTTCTAAAAAAAAATTCAAATTAGGTATTAATATAGCTAACTGTGAAGCGATCTGAGAAACCGTACCTAAACTCGCACCATTTTTTTTTTTTTTTTTTTTTTGCACTTCGAATAAAGCATATCCGTGTCCAAAAAGAAAAAAAAAATTGTCCAAATCGGTTGAAAATTTGCTGAGATATGATCTGTTGAAGTTAGAACTAATTAGAAAAGTGAATTCTAAAAAAGTTACGAAAAAAGTTCCTGATGTTTGTTTCTTTTTTGTATAATTTTTTCTAGATTGTTCTGAAGTGAATTATAATCATTTATATTTATTATTCAATTTAAAGCCTCACCCAAAAAATATATTAATCAAGCTGACCGTTTTGAAGATACTTCTTTCATATAATTTTTGCTCCGAAGATGAAAGCAGTGCCTTCGAAACGTCAGCTTGATTACTATATTTTTTGTGTGAGCCTTTAAATTGAATAATAAATATAAATATATTTTCCATCTCATGAAAGTCTTTGTTTCTGTTTGAAATAATCATATTTTATAAATTGATTTTCAACGCTGAATATGATACTGTTGGTTACAAATTTTTTTATCGACTCATTTTTCTTCAAATCAGCAGAAATAGATCTCATTCCTTTTGTGTTGATAAAAGAGAAGCACGCCGAAAACGTGGCCTTGAAGGCCGAACCAGTTGCTCTTTGGTGATGAAAATCTTAAGTACGATACCTAAGAACACTTTTGTAACAAAATCACGAGTCGAAAATGGATTCAATTTGTATGCGTCGTTTATTTGCTCTCCTGAAAATTTTTAACGGTTTCTCAGATCGCCTCACATTTAGGATACAAATAAGAAATTTATTCATTATTAAAAATTTTTGATTTATTAATATGATTGAAAAGATGAAATAATGATTAATTTCATTGTTATGAATAATCCTGATAATTTTCTATTATTATTTAATCTTCCAAGTAATAATATAATTATATTGAATTTTATTAATGATAATTTTTAATTCTAATGTCTGAATAGGTTTTTGAATTATGTACTTTTATTACAAGTAAATATTTTATTATTTAATCCAGTTCATTTTTTAAAAATAATTTTGTAAATAACATCAATTTATTGGATAAAAATTTAATTCTAATAAATGTTTCAATGTTTCTCTTTAAGTAATTAATAATTAAATTATGAACCTCAATTCATTTTATTCAATTTTCAATTCAATCAATCAGTTGATTTATTTAAACTTTAATTTTAAAATATTGATAAATGATGTTTCTATTAATAAATGATCATTTAAAAACTATATGATTTTAAATAATAATAATTCCATTTATTCATTAATAACTTTCTTAGAAGACTAACTCCATGAGAATCCATTATATCAGGAAAAGAAGAAAAAGTAGTGTAAATAATGAATGTAGTTATTGCAGATTGAAGCGTAAAGTCAAGTTAGCCTCTTCATGTGGGATACTATGTTGGGTTAACAGACCTCGGAAATACTGGACAGTAGCCTGTTAAGGAGTGTTCGGAAACAAAGCCACAACTTCGAAAGACGTGATTATCGAATTGAGGGGGGGGGGGGGTAGAGTCACATATTTTAATGTTTTGAGCCAATGTGGGGGAATTGGGGATAGAATAAGGGTTGTTGAAATCGATGCGAAACTCGTACCATTCGCTCAAGAATTTAGCAAGGAGGAAAGTGGGGATGAGATGTATGACACCACAGGTCGCTGGAGGTACCATGTTTATCACATGACCTTAGGCAACCCGTAAATGCGAGGAGGCATAGGATTAGGAATCAGAAGAACCTTTTCAATGATATGATAAGCATCATTAATTGCTTTCCTTACTTTGGCGATGTAGGTGTTGAACTTAAATTGAGTATTGAGAATAGCTCCACAATTTTCAAGTACTTCATGGGTTTTCTCCTCATTTATGATGAGCTATTGAGAGCTAAGTAGCTTAACACACAGTACTAGAATTATATTGGACTATGAATGAGGCGCAAGAGCACATACATTTTACTAGAGTTATAATATTAGACTATGAATGGGGCGAACGAGCGGAGCGACCGAGACCCTGAGAGCTAGTTAGCTTGATAATGATATACTGTATACTAGATCGAAGGGAGGCATACTCAAAAGAGTAAGACTAGGAGTAAATTACTTCTCGTCTTACTCCTTAGAGTATGCCTCCCTTCGGTATGTCTGGCCATAACTTGGCAAATCGTATTGATTCCAGTATACATACTAGACTTGAATAACAATAAAAGTAACCAACAAGGAACTACTTCTCAATCCATTATCAGCCGCGATATTTTCATGTTGGAGGGAGTGCACACGCTGCAAAAAAATCCCACAGTGCAGTCTAGGTGAGACATAAGTCGGTTTTGAAGCGTTGACAAGAAAATCTTATCTCCAAAACACCTCGCCTCTCTCTTCTTTTTGTGTATTACATCTTCGCTCTTGGTTATTATTTGTTATTAATAATAATTATTAGGTACTTCTAAAACCCAATTATGCTTATTCTCGCATTATCTTCTTTTCTGCGATACGTTAAAGAAAATTATTATAGCGGTCAGAGCGGAAGGACTTCTTAATCTATCTGTCTTCAATCAGGTCTAAGTTCTAGAAGAGTACCCTTCGTGCTGCGGATGAGAGAGTCTTGAACACTTTTAGTGGTAAGATATGATAGACGAATGGTATGGAAAGCTCATAACCAGACCTAAACTTGTAGACTCCAAAATTCACGAGGCTACCGTTGACGAAAACACCCAGCCTAAGTAACATTATTGCTGACATCTTGGAAATCGCTCCTTGATAATCAAATATTTTAGAATTTAGTTTTCGTTCATTGGATCTCAATTCGCCGGAAAAAACTGATGATCTCGATTTCTCGAATTCTTATGAATTGTTGCATTTAATAAAGTTTTATATTTGCAGGGTCTCGAAGAGCTGGAAAAAGTTCTAGGGCAGCGTAAAGTATGCATTGCTATCAAGGAGAAAGTTTTGAAAGATTCTGGAGTGCCAACGGAGGAGTTCTTCGATAAAGTGGTGGAAAAATTGTTAACAAAACCCTTGGCGATTGGTGAGTCTTTGTTATGAACTATTGCCTCAAAACCTTTTAAAAGTTCATCAATATCAAATACTTCTACTGCAGGAGTCATCGTCTTTGCCTCCGACCAAGAAGTAGCCGGCATCATGAGCGCCGTCAAAAGACTGAACCAAACACGACGATTTTCGTGGATCGGCTCCGATGGCTGGAGCGCGCGTAATCTCGTATCCGAAGGCAACGAGGAGGTAGTAGAGGGCACGATTTCCGTCCAACCTTTAGCCAATCCGGTCAAAGGTTTCGATAAGTATTTCTTCAACCGTAGTTCCCTGGATAAAGTCAACCCTTACTTCGCGGGTACGATATTTTAGCTCTCGTGATGTGATGGGACAACTCGAACAAAAAAAATGACTTAATGGATATATTTGCAGAGTATCTAGAAACCGTCTTCCAGTGTCGTCTTCCGAGTGTTCCGGAAACACCTTTCAATAAAGACTTCAAAGAAAAATGCCATCTAAATGAGAGTCTTGATCCTCACACGGTCGAGCTAGAAAATCAGTTGCAATTCGTGCACCAAGCGACCTGCGGATTTTCCAACGCGTTAATCAACATGCATACCGACCTCTGTGGCGCAAATGTGACCGGTATTTGCGACCGCATGCTGCAGGGTAGAGGAGCTCTCTTCCTCAAATACATTCAAAACGTCACTTTTACGGGTACGTAAATGTCCGGGTAAGCTTAAATGCGCGATGTCTTTCCTCGTTGTCAGCGGAATTTTATACGAAAACGTATGCAGTAAATAGCGTGCGAGAAAAATATCGCCACATTATCAACCATTTATTCAGACCACTTGGTAATTTAAAAAAACATATACGTGTTGAGTAACGCTTTCTTTTTAGAGAGATCGGACCTTTGAAATTGCTCGTCATTTAATATAGGCGTGAGAGGTTCCGAAGAAAATACATTATCTCGCAGTATGATGACCTCCATTTTTGAAATGTTTTCGCGTTGCAGACTTTTCGGGTGATGAATTTCGCTTCGACGAGAATTGTGATGGGCCGGCCAGATATAATATTGTTCACTATAAACAGACATCGCCGGGTGTTTATAAATGGATTCGAGTGGGTCACTTTAAGAAAAATCGTCTGGACCTGAAAGTAGAAGGTATGAATTCCGGGATGAAATTTTTTTATTTTTTTTTCCATATTATATATCTTTTGTAAACGTTTCTTTCTTTTGTTTACACGCTGTCACAGAATTACAGTTCAAACTAAATGAACCAGCGATGCCTGTGTCTTCGTGTAGCCAAACCTGCATGAAAGGAGAAATGAAAAAGTTCATTAATGGTGATAAATGTTGTTGGAAATGCTTAGCTTGCGCCAAATACGAGGTAAATGGGATACCGTTTTTCGCTAAACGTAAACCGTACATAATCTAGACTCTTGGTGTTTACTTTGCACGACGTTAACCTTTTATGTTCGTGTACTGTACTTTGTATACGGGTACACCAGGATACGACGAAAAAACAAAAAGTGGAGATGAATCTTACTCATTTTGCATCAATTAAGTAAATTAATTCAACGACCTTATTTTCACGAGTGCGCTCTGTAGCTGTTATATTAATTCTTTTTTTTTTTTCCTTCGCCTTTTTTTTGTGTATACGTTTATCTTTTCGAAACCTTAAACTGAAAAAAATTCTCGCCTGCAATCAATGTACGCAGGACTAAAAGAATTTTATGGAGAATGAGTGCCCAGCAGAAGTTGGATGAACTTTAATGAGCTTCATATATTTATCTTTCTGTTTGTTACATCGCCACCGTAAATATTGGCTTCAAGGTAGACCCCAGACTGGATGAACTTTAATGAGCTTCATGATGAACATGAGTTGTATTTTTCTTTCGGTTTGTTACATCGCCAGCGCAACCGTAAATATTGGCTTCAAGGTAGACCTAATACGATTTGTGAGTTTTTGTTGTTGAAAAAAAGAATTTCAATCTCGGTATAAGCGTGCTTGTTCGCTCGAATTTACGACCTGTTTTCTCTTCGTTTTCGTGGCGCGCGTGCTAAGAGCAAACTCGTACACTACATCTATAATAGTTAGTTGGAAACGCTAATAAGAAAATCTCGAATACTTGTGCTCGATTCTTACAGAATGTTTAAAAAAGGGATAACGGAGTAATAAACCTTGAGGGTATATGGTTGATGAGGGGGGACAGAAGGGCGAAGAAATTGAAGAAACGAGAAGATTAGAAGTGCGAGATACAGAAGAGGGGACGAGAAAACAGAGAATAACATATCCCTACTGACAAAATTGTACCGAAAATTTCGCAGCAAATTTTCTAACGAAACAAAACGAAGCTATTTATGCCACACATTCCGAGAAAGAACTTTCACGAGATTTTTTTTGCGAACAATTTTCTATAGAATGGCACGGAATTTGAGTGTTTATTTTTTGCCAAGCTGTGTTGTACGAGAAAAGAAACAATCGGCGGCTTTTTCTGCGAAGTTGATTGGGATAGTCAGAGAACCTGTTCTATGGGTCAAGGTAGAAAGAGTTCTTAGGTTTGTTTCTAGATAAGTTGCTCGTAGAAGATAATCGATTTTACTTCGTATCCGAAGACAGTACTCATGACTCGCACCAATCTCTTTCAAGTCCCTTCTCTTCTCTCTTCTTTATAGTTATTGAACCGTCAGCAATAATTTTGCGAAGTGGCACAGTTCTCACGAGTACTTTGAAAATCTAAGTTTTTCCACGTCTCACGACTCACATCTAGTTTGGAAGAGGGAGGATATTTACCGTCTGCCGTTTGCAAGTCCCTCTCCCGTCAGCATATATAGCTAGAGAATCGAAATTTTTCTAAGCCTTCTGCCTATCATACACAGTTCAAGAGTCAAAATTCCTCCAAGTCCCGCTCCCATCATTTACAGTTCGAGGGTGGAAATTTTTCTGAGTCCTTCCCCACCTATCTTATATAACTCGAGAGTGAAAGAGGCTTGGAAAAATTCTGACCTCCGATCTATATGTGATAGGAGGGAGACTTGGAAAAATGTTGACTTTTGATCTATATATGATAGGAAATGGACTTGGAAAAATGTTGACTCCCGAGCTGTAGATAAAAGGGAGAATTGAAAAAATTTCATCCTCCAAGCTACATACGATAGGAGTCAAAACTATTCCAAGTTTTTCGCCGGACGGCGCACGGCAAATTTCTCAAAAAACTCCCCATAGAACAGATTCTCTATTAGAAAACCTCAAGGTCACCTAACAATCAATAAGTTTCAGGGCTTCTAGCCATGAATTGTTGCTTCAGAAAATGTGTATGTCCTCCTTGTTTCCTTTCTTCCCATATGTGTGCCTCTGCAGGTGAAATTCTTCCAACTGTTCTTTCATGAGGTGTTTGTGAGCCTTGCTACTCGCAGATGGAATACGTCTTCGTGCGCAAATCACTCTGATGACGTTACATACTGTCCACCGTATGTCGTCATCGTTTGGCTAAATTTAGTAAAACTAAAGATCTGCACACGAAACGAGTAGGAGGAGAGCACCGTTCATTAGAATTTTTTATTCGACAAATGACTGGAATTGGTAGTATTCTCGAAAGCATTCTTCACGCGGAATCGGATGATGTTTCTTGTTTTTCGATTCGAGTTCACATTTCCCTGTAATCTTAGTATTTTGCTTGCTGCAGACCATTGCAACAATATTATTACTAGAAAACGTGACCTCCAACCAAAAAACAAAAAATAGCCCCGTTTTCAACGTGAAAAATACATTTTTGAATACGACTCATTACAGTCATTTGTCGAACAATAAATTTTAGTGAACGAAGCGCTTTTCCCTCTCGTTTTGAGATGCGCATAAGTTCAGTTGCCTAGTAAAACCAAATAATATTGAGTCTAGATTAACACTACTAATTGCTCCATATGTGACTTCATCAGGTAAATCTATTAGCTTAGTGAAAGCCTGAGTCTGCAGAATCTTAACCTAACTTCTGTGCTTATTCCAAGACCCGAAATTACGTCGAGGCCATAAGCACTCTTTGACGTCATCAGCGCTTCATAGTAATTTCAATGCTAGAAAAAAAATATCTACTCGAGTCCTGTCATAATTTTTGATTATTTTATAGAAATCAAAATACGTATCGAAACTTGCCTAAGAAAATTTTGGTATGCTCACTTCTATTACAATCTTCGAAGTATTTCTCCTTCTAATCCTGGTGGTTTCGATTTCAAAGTCTTTTAATTGTAGCAGAGTAGAGAAATAGAATACGTAGCTTTACTGAGAATCGGCTGTTATGCCGATTGGATTCAAATGTCCCAGAAGAAATTTGAGAGTAGCCACATGACCATTATCAGTGGCCTAGTGGTTGGGGTATTTACTTTTCTTCATCCTTTGATTTCTGTACTTCGCGGTTTAATTATAGCGAGATCTTTGCTCGCCATTGATTTAAGCCGTCGTTATCCTTCGTGACAAGAATCCTAAAATCACATTCTAGTATTGTCATAGCCTTCTCGTGGACATCTTCCTTGCCCTCGGTATCGAGAATTCTTTATCTATCATAGTAATTTTCTATTGGTATTGTCACAGTTTCATTTTGATGACTTCTACAGCGAGGAGTGAGTTGAATTCTCGTTAGAACCATTGAGTACCCGTGGCCCCATGAATATCTCGATTTAGATAATCAGCCACTTATTATTGAACGGTTAATCTTTTGGAGAGGTCGGTACTTAATATTCCTGCCTCGAAATTCGACAATTATTTAGGTCAGTCAACCTGTTTCCCTTTCATTATACTCATTCAGATCTTCGGCGAAATTCTCTAAAGTCCTGCAATTCTCCTTTGTAAAAGTCGCCATTTTACGACTCATGTCCAGCTAAAAATTCGAAAACTTTCACATATTCAGAATTCTGAAAAGAACGTCGCGTCTGACGGCTGAGAAATGGATACCCCTTCAAAAAAATTTGATAGATGACAGCCTTCTTGCCGTGAATCGGAGATACTCCTTGACCACGTCATATCCTCTTACATAGCCTTTTTATTTATAGCTTGAGAGTTGAAATTATTTCCCGCCCTCTCATGTAAGTGGCCCAGAAAGCAATAGTCGTGCAACTCACAGAAGTCACTCTGATGACGTTCGTAGCTTGCTCAGCCTATGACGTCAACACACGGCTAGGCGAAGTATAAACAATTACTTGGTCCAGGCTAACCTAATTTATGGAGTCATCGGGTGTATCTCTTAAAGCTCAGTGGAGACTTGAGTCTCTACAATATTTCTCTTTCTAAAACCTGAAAATACGTCGAGGCCACTTCTACCCCATTGAAAATTTGGTTCGGATTTGGCCACGCGAATTTCCCATCCCATCCCACCCCTCTCTCACTCTCTCTAATGTAAAATACACGATCAGTGTGCAGGCGTTGGTTCAGTGTCAACAATGTCAGAGAAATTTCTAGAAAAGAAAAATCTGTATGCAAATCTGACAACGAAGACTTCATTTTATCAGTCAAAGAGAACAGCGAAAAGGAAGTTCCGAATATGTACTTCAATTATTTTTTTCACTTTCAAAGACGATTCGAATCGATCGTGGAAATTTTGGAATTCCTGTGGACCAAGAGGGTTGAAATTCTTGACGGATCCCAGACCAGACCGTACAAATCGTGTGTGAGTATTGTGTTGAATTGAGAAGTATCATCATTGTAAACTCACTGAATTGGAGAGGCATATCACATACGAAGAAATCCAAGAATTTATATTAGACAGTGCTTCCTTCAATACTTGATGGGGAGAGAATTTTTGCCAGAGCGAAATAAATGAAAATCATGTTCCATGTTTCTTATATTTTATCAGTCATCTTGAAATATTCGCGAATTTTTAAATAGGGGTACGGTGAGATAAAAGACAATGTTACCCGAGTCGAGTCCTGTCATTTATTTATGATTTATGGAGACCAAAAAAAACGTGTCAAAACTTGCTAATAAAAATTTTGGTACAATCTTTGTAATTCCTACTAAAATGTTTGAAATCCTACTGCTTTCTCGAGAAATTGTTTCGGGAAATCATTTTCTACATTATCTGGCTGCTGAAAGTTCCTTACGAAGAAACTTGTTGCTTAATGTGGGTGAATTCTACAGCTCGATAACCGCCTACAGTCATTTATAATGACCCTCCTAACGTAAAAATCCAATTACATAATTACGATGCGATATTGATGATAATTTAGAATGCGTGTACGAATTTTTACATTTCGCCTTTGTTACTCGATTTATTAGAAGTTGATGTCCTTCAACGTACACGACCTATAGTAACTAACAAAAAATATAGTCGGGACTACACAAATAATCTTCATCACTGAGACTGTAATCGCTTTCACAATCGTCTAGGCGAAATTCATAATTCACTGCACAGTAAAATATCTTAATTTTACGGCTCATCAATTTCTTCTTTTATTGACTTCTTAGCGAAGAGAACTTTTTTTTTATAGACAACTTTCTCGAATCAGTCTCCCGTTTGCTAATTTGTAGATGGTGAATTTTGGTTTCGAGAATCGTTCGTTCAAGGACTGAGAGGAAAAAATATCATTTTCGAAAAAATTAGCTGTTCTACTTGCTGGCTAATGAGATTAACTTGAGAGATTATGGTGGTCGAATTCACCGGCCTTACATTTCTATAATCCAATTTTTATGATGAGTATCTAGTCTGGCTCTCTGCTGAACACAGCGTCCTTGGCCTTGATTCACAAATTGCCACGTGCTTTTCATGGATTAATTTTCGTTTTAATTCTGATTGTCTGGTAAGCAAGCTGACAAGAAGACTATAGGTAGGAATTGAGAATGTTTTCTTATTAATAAGATGCTTCCTGAAGAGAAACGACTTCACGAGAATGCATATCTCAGATTCCCAATTCTTCAATTCCGAGGTAACAATTTTATTGAAGCACCCCCATTTCAGGATTGTGATGCCGAAGAATGTTCATCGCCTGCATTATCATCTTCAAGATTATCTGAGTTGAATGACCATGAAATTTTCTGAGGTGGATTGAGCAGCAGTATCAAGTAATACATGTAGAATTTCCTCTTTTTCCCATTACTGACGTCTCAATCAAATGATGAGAATATCTTGCTCCGACGCGGGCTGAAGTCTCGTCACAAACTTCGACATCCGGTTCCATTTCGTATTTCTTGACTGGAATTTCCATGGAGTGGTAGTGCCTAGTATCTCCATCGATATTCTGTCTACCACACTCTTGGACCCAGCGCTCACTGGCTGAGTGAATCATACAATTTCTCATGTCCTCATCCCGAAACGGATTCCAATCTCTCAGCATGAAAAATTTAACAACATCCAGGTGGTTTTTGAACGCAGCTGTATAAAGGGGTGTCTGTTCGAATATATTTCGACGTTTCTGGTTCTTTGGTAGAGTAGTACTTATTGGCCTCCGTATCCCCCTTTTCAGCTCACTCAAAAAGGAAAAACTACATACGAAAATATTTCATTATTCCATTTCTTCTTTTAAGCGCTAAAATTTTTTAAATTGGTAGACCTAATGGCTCGAAAATCACAAACGCAAACATTTCTCGACTTCTAAATGTTTGAAAATCGAAGGTGGTTGGTGGAAAAAAGGAAATGAAGTAGTGAAATACTTTCGGATGCAGGTTTATTTCCGAAGCAGCCGAAAAAGGTGGAATAGAAAGCCGTCTAGACTCATACTAAGCTATCACCGAACCAGAGTACAGAATAACTTTTGTAACGTGGAAATATTTCAAACAAGCGCTCCGTCGTATTGTTGCCTTTTCCAATCACAATTTCCATATTAATGAAATATTGTGATTTATGTCGGGAGAAAGACACCCAGATGAATCGCATCAAGCACTCACTCGTGAACGGTGGACCTGAGGATGTTATAGCATTATTGAAATCCTCTACCTGTTGCTGCCTATTATGGGCAGTTCCTTCTCGTGGAAAACCTAGTCGAGAAATACAGAATGGAACCATATCTTTGACTAGACTCCAGCCCACGTCCTCGCAAGATAGCACGATTTGATTGTGAAAAGATAGCGACAGTATTACTAGAAAATGAATCTGGTATTCTTCCCATCAAGAAAAAAGTTGATAATACTCTGCTCCATTTGATAGGAACGGATGGATCCCCTTTCAAAGCGGAGTATGTCAGGAAGATATTGGAGTTTGAGTTTAATTCATCCAATGTTGAGTGCGAATACCGAATTCTTTTGGGAGCTGAAAATGGTTGTGTGAATTCTATCAAATTTCTGTGCTAATTTTGTTGATAGAAAGTGTACTACCCTCAAATTTCTCTATTCATTTACCGGCGAAAGCAGAAAAATTCAACGTGATAGAAAAGAAGGAAATCGTATACCGAGCTCAAAGTTACTTGTTGAGTCTCTTTCCTATTACGTCCATTTGCTGCCATATGAACGGCGAAGATTGAGGGTGGTACACTTCTTTAGCCGCAAGGTAGCGCGTTTCACTTTTCCAACAGAAATAAGATGGTATTCGCCTTACCATTTCAACTGCAAAATTGCCTTTTCTGGTTTTCTCGATCTTCAACCGAGGCTTACAAATTGCATTCCGACTTCTATCGATCTTTGAATTTATAGGAAGAATCCCACCCAGTATTTGAAGCTCTCGCACTTATAAATGAAAAATCTCGAAGTACATCGAGATATTTCTAGAACAGGATTCAATTGGAAAATGTAACCCATTTGGCCACTAAATCCGCCTCGAGTAGTGGGTGCGGGTTGCATATGCACTAATTTTATTTCCTCCACTCTGGTATCTTTTGGGTACAACTTTAATGTTGGAAGAATCCCCTTGGCGAAACCCTCTCTACTTGGCAACTGCCCAGTAGCAATGCTCCTAGGCATTCAAAGTACAGCATGAAACAACTTAGAACTAAGCCACTGTCGGAATTTCTTTTCTTCTTTTCTCAAGTCCCTATGCTTCCTCTCCTTCGTGGAGGATGTCATCTGTTTGTGGGTGGCACGCAGGTGTTGAGTAGGCCATAAGCGTGATTCTTCATTTGCCTATCCCTTTCCATATCCATCTTCTTCATGATTATGGCTACAAATGTGGATACGTGGCTCGATGCTTCTCCGGAAACTAGCATGGTGGCTACCAGGCTACTCGGAGCGAGCGCTACATCGACCCCAATCTCTAAGCTTACCCATCTCGGGCCTCCTTGCGTCGCACTCAAATAAGGTGTAGTTTATTATGCTTTTTACATGCCTGTGGGTGAGCAGAAGGTAACTTTCTTAGATAAGCGCTAAATTTTGTCGTGTTCAGTTTCACTTTCTAGCACCAGCTCCTGTTTACAGTTTGACTAATATACTGTTTGAACCTCATCTTAAATGCGCCAGTAATTCCTTAACTAATCTTCATTGATAAATTAACTTTTAAACTTGAGATAGTTCCTAATTATGCTATTTCGTCTTCTTAGGAAACGTGTTTTGATCGTCAAGCTGGTATTGGGATAAGTTGAGTGATTCCAAGAGGCAGAAACATCCGCTGTACATTATCATCATGATATTGAGGTTTTGCGCATACACTGTGGCATTGCGTATCAAGAAAAACCTTTAGTATAGATCCGAGTAATTAAAACTTCCGTAACAATGCATACGCAATATCACGACGACATGTAGAGCGGATGTTTTGGCCAGTAGCGAATTCTCAGTCACGGCTAGGGAAGTGGCGATGTACCAAATAGAATCCAGAGAAAGTATTTGTGTCATCCACTTTTTCTGTCCATGCCTATAAAGGAGAAGTAGATATCGAAAACAAACTGTATAAATTTATAAAACTAACAGGCCTATTGAATAGAACCATGCCAGTATACAAAGTGAGGAAAGAAACCCGAGTACGAGTTTATAACACCCTCGCCGTACCAACGCTAACTTAAGGATGCGAAAACTGGGCGATGAAAATAGCCGACAAGAGAAGAATTACATCTGCTGAGATGCGCTTCATGCGAAGAACCGCAGGGGTAACACTGAGCGACAGAATAAAATCCGAAGTAATTACAGATTCTCTGGGAGTGACGCCTATAATACGCAGAATAAAAAATTATCGAAAAAAATGGAGATCGCACGTGGAGAGAATGGAGGAGGGAAGATCTCCAAAAATGATCACAGAATACACTCCAACGGCTAAGAGACCAAGAGGAAGACCAAGGAAAAAATTGGTAGATACATCTAGCTCCAATTCGGCTTCGAACACACCGACAGGCCAATAGGCCTACCGTGGAAAAAGGATACGACGACGACGACGACTTTTTCTGTGATTTGTTTAAAAAATTCACAACCATTATCTCTTTAGTTTTGTATCTCAACGTACGGATAGATGACGATGTTGCCAAGTGTGGCACATTTTAGATTTGTGGTATTTTGCTGGATAGTTTCCCTTCCAGCGCCGTGTATCCCGGCTCCGGACCCAGTTCATTCTGTCCATGCGCACATGAAGCACAAAAAGGTACATTGTCTAAAGAGATGAAGTGTACTCCACTTTGCGAGCTGTAAGTATCTTAGGATGGGGAGAAACATTGCCTAAACTTTCATCTGGCAACACTGAGAAGCACAACACTGCACCCATCTGTATTTGAGTCGCGAGAAGGAGGAAAATTTGAAAATTTGAGATGTGAATCTCAAGTATTGACTTCTTCCGATAGTCTATTGTCTATCACGGGAATCAAGATATTCAGCCGACCGTAGTTGAACCCTTCCACATAGGTAACCTGACATGATGAGGAGATCGGTGTGCCACCTTTCGGTCTAAGTCTGGAACTTGAGAAGAAGGTTGAACTGGGGTTGACATTTTGAATAACTACGTCCGTTAATAAGAGATATTTTTTGAGATATTCCAAATTCAATGGCTTTGACATTTCGTATGCTTCATATTGGGACTGGAACTGTAGCAATGAAACATCAGAAACCCTTCACCAGAGAGGGCACAAAGGAGAACTGAAGAATTTCGGTGTGGAAGACTGGAAGAAGGAGCCCAAACACAAGGACGAGAAGACGAACAGAAGGTGAAGAAGTCGGGCTGAAGGAAGGATCAGGTGAGAGAAAGAGGAGGAGGGAGGTGGAGTGAGCCCTTTCTATCTTCGTGTCCGTCTTCCCCTCCCTCTCCTCACCCTTCTTTCTGACTGACTTCTTTATTCCTGTCCCTTTCCTCGTCTTCTGTTTGTACTTCTCTTTTCCATCTTTCACGCCGATATTCCACAATCCTCCCTTGTACACTTCCTGGCTGAGATACTTGATTTTTCATAGTGTTTCATTCGAAGAGTAGTTGCAGTCCTAATATAAGCATATGAACTATAGAAATACTGAAGGTGGAGAGCTAGGGGGACGTTACTATGGTGAGGAGAAATCTTGACTACTGTTTTTTTGGAAATGAAAAGGAACCAGTACGGAGTAAGATCGTGGTATACAATGGAATTGTGGAACAGGTGAACACCTTCCGTTACTTAGGCATGGACATATCGTATAAAGGAGAAGTAGATATCGAAAACAAACTGTATAAATTTATAAAACTAACAGGCCTATTGAATAGAACCATGCCAGTAAATAAAGTGAGGAAAGAAACCCGAGTACGAGTTTACAACACCCTCGCCGTACCAACCCTAACTTACGGATGCGAAAACTGGGCGATGAAAAAAGCTGACAAGAGAAGAATTACATCTGCTGAGATGCGCTTCATGCGAAGAACCTCAGGGGTAACACTGAGCGACAGAATAAAATCCGAAGTAATTACAGATTCTCTGGGAGTGACACCTATAATACGCAGAATAAAAAATTATCGAAAAAAATGGAGATCGCACGTGGAGAGAATGGAGGAGGGAAGATCTCCAAAAATGATCACAGAATACACTCCAACGGCTAAGAGATCAAGAGGAAGACCAAGGAAAAAATTGGTAGATACATCTAGCTCCGATTCGGCTTCGAACACACCGACAGGCCAATAGGCCTACCGTGGAAAAAGGATACGACGACGAGTTGGATACTCGGTAAGATGGTGGAGTCATTCTGTGCTCGGTTCATTCCTTTTATGAGACACATTTTCACCAACGGCTCTCGGATTTGTCTTCCTGACATTGTAACTCGCGTTCGCGTCGTTCGCCAGGGAAATATTGACACAACTCTCCAATACACGTTCGAATCCTGTGACCCGTGTGCACTGTGGCCTCGGCTCTTCGTGATTTGGACGTATCTATGGGCGTCCTTTGGATCGTTTCCCTGTTGGAGTGTAGCGCTGGATCATTTCGGGTGATCGATTTCCGTCCGTTCCCTCGACTTCTCTACACCATTACGTTACCTTTATGGGGAAAGGAAGTATTTCTACTCACCTTGTCTGCTAAATCGCCTGTTTAAAAATTTTGAAAAATCCATAGAACCAAAATACGAGGAAACGCGCATCATTCAAAGCTACCAGCCTTTAGCTTACGTAGGGTCATGTTCTGTCAATTTTTCAAAATTCCTAAACGGCTCATTCAGCAGGGACGTACTCGCTTTCCTCATTAAAGCAACGATGTAATTTCTACAAGAAATTCCACCATGGCTGAATCGTTGCGAGACGCTGCTGCAAACAGCGGAATCTCACCTGAACCATCAGAGATTGACTTTCTTCGTTCCAAGAAAAATTTGGAAAATTCTATATTCCCTATTCCGTCTTCTATAAAACGGAGTCTGGTCGTCACGAATTGGTCCGATAAGGATTAAACTCTTATTTCGAGTTATCCAAAAGATATATCTGCCGCGTGAATTGGGAAATTTGAAGGTTGTACGCTTTCTATCGGCGAAAGTAGAGCATTGCATTCTTGCAGCAATAATTTTTGAATATCCACATGACCTCTCTCAGATGTGAAGTGGTACCAACTCTCATCATGAGATGAATGAAACTCAGATTCCAAGACCTTTCCAACATAAGTAATCCGTTTAAAGGGGGAATCTTGCGATTTTTACGAAATGAAGGAAGTTAGCGTGACCTTTGTCCTTGATGGAAAGAATCCTGAATCCTCGTCTGGTGATACAGTCACAATCTCTTCGTAAGGATATCCTCCATTTTCCATTGCTATCATGAAAATATCGTGCAGCCAGGTAGTTTGGTGTCTTGTCAAAAAGTTGAATCGATGTGGTTTCATTCCGTATATCTAGGATTTCCACGAGACTTTTTCAGCGGAGTCGACAATTTGTTCAAGAGATATATTATCTGTGATTTCTCTACCGTTTGGTTTTTATTGGAACGTTCGTACTCGTGATTGTTGAGCCGCGCGGATTGAAAGTTTCAAAATTTAAGCTCGTGGAGAAAATGAAATACTTCATCAGAAAACATTTTCGAAGCAGCCAAAATGGGTGATAAGAAGCCCATCCAGTACTACGCTAACTAACAACGGACCAGCGTCTTTGAGGTGTCGGAATTCTTTCGCACAAACATCCGCTATCATCGCCGCGACCACTCGGATATCGTTAAATTTTTCATAATGAATGATCATGATCTGTATTGGGAAGAAGGCACGCTAAGAAATTGCATCATCCACTCAGCCGCGAGCACTGGATCTGAAAATGTGGTGACCCCAAAATTGAACAACGTTCGTGGCAGCCTTGAGACCATATTGCATATGTTGCTGCCCAACAGTTCCATATTGTGGAAAGCCTATTCAGGAAGCACGGTATACGGAATGAAGTCACATCCATCCCACTTTTTTTGACAAGACTCCAGCCTACCTGGCTGAACGATATTCTCATGATTTGGTTGTGACATGAGTACAGGTAAAGAAAGAAAATGCGTATGAAGAGGTTGCGATTGTATTACTAGAAGATGAACCTAGTGTTCTTTCCATCGAGGATCCTGTAATACGAGGCTGTTCTCTCAAGAGTGAGCACATCAATAAGATATGGAGATTTGAGGTTGATTCACCTAATGACTCGAGTAAATACCCTATCTCCTTGGCAGCTGAAAAGGATCAGACGGATACCACGAAATTTTTGCTGGAAGAATGCAACACGCTTATTTCGTAGAGAAAAACGTATCACCTTCAAAGTTCTCCATTCACGTGGTCGCTAGAGCGGAACAAGTAGAAGTACTCGAATATTTTCTTGAAGAACGTCGGTTTGATGTTAGGTTTGGCTGCGATTAAAGCTCCTAATTTGTTTTTGGGAGGTGCCGACAACAGCCTTAAGGCCAATTACCGCCGACTGGTGCTGTGAAATATTTCCTATCCAAAGGTGCAAACGTGTTCGGAGGAGATTTGAAGAAGGAGAATAGCTACCTATATACCTTTTAGACGATTTATAAAGATAAAAGATCAACTCTACTTGAATCAGTTTCGACGCTCCTCCTTGAAGTCATTACTATGGAGGATACATACACCTTATTCGAGTGTGAAGCGAGCGGGAAAAGCTTAGTCGGTCTCCTCAAGAGATCGGAGTAGATGAAGCGTTTGACCCGAGTAGACTGACTTCCAGCATACAAGGTTTCGAGGAAGCGTGGAACCACATGTCTGCATTTGCGGCCACCGTCGTGAAGAGGAAGACGGACCAGGAATGGAATAGGCAAATGCATAATCACGCTGTGGCCTACTTAACACCTGTGTACCATCAACATCCAGATTTGCAGGAAGAAGATGACTAAGATCATAGACTCTCCAACAGCGATATATGTGGTGGTGTTGTTGTTGTTTGTGTGTTCTCATGTTTCTCCATCATGGAGGATGGGCGGTGTTTGCAAATGCGACATAAACGCGACTATGGAGAATACAGAACTTTTGAAATGCCTAGTCAGCACGCCGGATCTCAATCCCTATAAGACAAAATGATTAAGAGGTGAAACGCCAGCAGCGTCTACCATCGAATTATGCATGGTTGAATATCTCGCGGATCATTGGAAACTATAGCCGCTGTTTATTAAATGATCAGCAAAAGCTGATTCCCCAAAGTGTCCCTTATTGCAAGACTTCAAGTGCTCTGGTCTCACCAATAGAATCCAAACACCGCGACTCTCCCCAATGGGTATGGGGTCCGTCAACTTCACAGACAACCCTCTAACAGTGGAAGGGTTGTAAGAGCTAGTCTGAAACCAAACGGGCGGAGGGCCCGACCCAAATGGAGAGAGAACTTCCCCAGGAGACAGAGAACGATCAAGGATCGTGTCTCGGGAGAGGGAGGCTGTGGAATGAAAAATGCTCCTAGGAAGTTCCCTCCGGACCATCACGTCAACGTCGACATTGACCCTATTCACTCTGGCCACGTGTTTTATTGTCAGTAATTCTTTCTTGAAGGTAGTCTGACTCAGAGGAATACGAGTCAGTCTGTGAACTAGACTAAGCAGCCATCTTATGAGCAACAGGCCAGAACGAGGGGCTGCGTCGTGTGCTAATTTTCAATCGAAGTTTTCCATCCAAAATTCTATCGAACTTTCCTCAAAAATTTGCAATGTAGTTCCTCCTCCTGGTTCTGTTTTGATCTCATTTGATGTTGTTGGATTGTTCCCCAACATCCCTATCCCCCCACCTTCTTCAGGAAGTCATGGAGAAGGCTGAAGTACCTACTTCTTTCATGTCGGATTTCCTTAAGCTTCTTCAAACGTGTCTTTCCCCTAACTTCTGTAAATTCGATAACAAATACTTCCTTCTCCCCAAAGATATTGGGATCCCCGTTGGATCTACCTGAGGTTCTTTCATCTCTGAGGTTTTCATGGAGCGCTTGGAAAGTGAAATATTCGACTGCAAACACACAACTTGCTTCACCATATTGTATACTGGTATAGATTTGTGGACGATATTCTATGCTTCTGGAACGCTCCCGCCTCAGAACTCCCTAATTTATTGAACTTCTTCAATACTCGTTATCCCTCGATAAAATTCAATATGGAAATAGGTGGTACTAAGATTAGTTTCCTTGATCTTGATGTTTCCATAGAAAAAGGAGGATATATAGGAAGCCTACTCACACTGGCTCTACTATCCACAACTCTTCTTTCTGTCCCCCGTCCACAAATACGCGGCATACCATCGTACGATCCATCGCGTAGTGTCCCCCCTCTCCTTCCTGATGCTTTCAGTGAAAAGGTCGATTTAATAAAGAACATTGCTCGTCTCAATGGTGTGGTAATAGATTTTCATTATCCGGAGGAAGCGAGTTAAGATAGCTTTAGATTCTACCACCTCCCTCACTCGCTCACCCCCCCCCCCATAAAAAATGATTTCAAATGGGACCGTTTGCCTTACCTCGCCCAAATATTTTCGTCATCGATCTCCACCGCGTTTTACTCGTGTTCTTCTATGAGTAACATCGTTTGTAGACTCAAGGACCCGATTCCAAAAATTGTGAGGAGTGTAGTCTACGAATTGGAGTGTAAGGATTGCCCAGCTGTATACATTGGTGAATCAGGATTTCTACTGTGACGCTCCGTGGACTAAAACATCGGTCGTAGTATCTTTCCTTTTATATTCCAAACTCATGGATACCTAATGAGAAAAAGCAGAAGACGCTCACGTAGAAGATTGTATTGAATCTTGTTCAATACAATCTTTGACGTGAGCGTCTTCTGCTTTTCTCATTATGTCTGAACCACGTACTTACGAGGACAATATTCTAATCCTCATGGATACCGTCGATTCTGTAATCGATAAATCCAAAAAGTTCGTGGGAGGGCCCCTATTTCCAAAGTAAATTTTATGGAAGGGTACGAGGAATTGAGATACCTCAGACTCACCAAGGAGATCTGGAGGACCAGTCCACGTGCGTAGAACATCATCAACGTACCTGTGCCAATAGTAAATATGATTGGGTAACACCTGGTTCGAGGAAAAAAGGTCACGTCCAAACTTAGATATGAAAATTTCGGAGATGAGAGAACCTAAAGGTGATCCAATACTTCATCAGAGAACTCGAAAAATTTCTCTTCGATTTTGGGGGACCAGCAAAGATTCAGGAGATCGAAAAATTCTTGAAACTCATTGTGAAGAATGTTGGCTTCGACAAGTAGCTCACCATACGCTGGATAGTAGCAGCCTTAGGAATGTTCTGGAACAGATGGTCGTGCCCGGGGGAAGACTTACACCCTTCAAGACGCCGGTCAAAGAGGCTGACTTCAAGACCGAATGAGGAGATTCAAAATCAATGCCATGCTTTAACCATCGGTCCAGAAATTTAGCAAGGAGATGAGTAGGAGAGGAAATGAATGAGACTACGGGTCGCATTATGCAATTTAGGCAACCCGTAAAGGAGGGGAGTTGTGGGGTTAAGAACAAGGAGGGCTCCCTTTTGAGTATTCTTTTTTTTCCCCGCTATTATGGATAACCATAATTTGGAAGAACGTATTCGTCTAATTTCCATGGATACTTAACATCAAAGTATCGAGCAAGAAAAGCAACTCACCGCTATTTTTCTCCACTTTTACTGTGCTAGATGTTGAAAAATTTTCAAATTCGGGATTTGCGTGTAAAATCTCATAAAACCATCCCTACATATCACAATTGTCACAACAAAATCGTGCGGTTCCAATCCTTTCACTTCTGCTAAAACCGTTAAGTTGTTTTGTGTAAAGCATGAATATTATCACACAAACACGTTGGTTGAGGTTCATTTTCGTTGTACGGCACTTCGAAAAAACATAATATTTCTGTTCTGAAATTTTTGAAAACCTTCAAAAATGAGTAAATAAAATAAATAAAATTGAAATAATAATTTCTAATTTTATTTTTCAATCTACATTATTAACCGCACATATAATAATATGCTATAAACAATTGATAGTATATTATATGTGCGATTAATGTAGATTAAAATAAAATTCAAAATTATTATTTTTATTTTATTACTCATTTTTGAAAATTGTAAAAAATTTCAGTACAGAAATGTTATGTTTTTTCGAGGGGAAGGAAGGGGATTTTTTGGTCGCTCCATCGCATGAAACCGAGAGAAACCCTTGTAGATCTTCATTCCGAAAGATTTGCTGTGACTTCTGGCCCGAGGTACCAATTTTCAATACTCATGTTTAGTAATTGATCAAATTGTAGAGACCGTTCAAATTGTACCCGAGTGGATTGTATTGATTTCCTATTTCAAGCAGTGGATCCAGCAACTTCTCTCATTGGTCTGGTTAGAGCTGAGATACCAGTATTCGTAACAATCATCGTTCTGTATCCATGGACGCGGTGCTCGTAGTTCATGTTCTAATGTTCACCCTGATACACCCTGACTGTTTACTTGTAAAGATTTCCAGCTTAATGCCTTCATAATTGGCCCTGTTGGCCTTCAATTGATATCGAAATATCTCCATAAATTTATTGTCGAGTTCTGGAGCAGCCGCTGTAGTTATCTCTGTTTTCGGGTTGTACATTATTAGTTTCCAAATTTTAAACAAGAATTGGCCATATTGATCCTGAGCTGAGAAAATGTAGGGAATTCGTTGATTCTGTGCAGCGTTCAACACAGGACAGAGAGAAAAAAACCGTGAAAAATCACCGTAGCTTTTCTAAACGAGTAGATCTAACATCATGGAGAATGCTTAGCTTACTTCCCGGTCTGCTACATTGGACACAGTGTGAAGCTAACTAATTACCTACATCATAATGTCTATTTCAGCGAAGACCAAGATCTCAATATAGAATCGATACGGCCAATTCTTGTTCACAATTTAAAGATTAATATTGCCTACCCGGAAGTCGCGGATTACACCTGCTTCTATGACCATAAAAATGTATCCATGTGGATAAATCAATATCAATAGAAGACCAACGGGGCCAGTATGAGGGCATTCGACTTAAAGTTAGACTGCCGTTCCCAGTCAGCTGTATTGAGCCACGCAAATGGCCATTTAATTTCCAGAACGTAAAATGGGAGCACCACCCCCATCGAAATCTCTGTAGGAATACCTGGACATGAAAATTCTTATGAATTGGAGTGAATTGTTCTTGACGGTTATCGAAAAGATGAAGAATATATCGGGTGAGGCCGTCAAAACTAAATTTAATCACGACTACAAATAAATACATATTATTCAACGTTGCAGAAAGAACACTTTTTTCATGAGAGGAAAAAAAGGAGTGAAAAAACAAAAAGCTGTTCAAAGGATGAAAAAAATTCGACCAACTTTTTGATTCTTCAGTTCATTCTTAGTGTTTTCCCCGCAACGTCGGGTATTTACTTTTCCTAGTTTCTGATTAAATCTAATTTTGACGGGCGTGTCGAAATTTATTCATCTTTTTCATACTAATTCTTCTGGTACGTCACTTTCTACCAGACGAAAGGCCGACGTAAAATCGTCTGTTCGTAGAGAAAATCAAATCGAAAACACCACAAAACACAAAGGTTACTACAGTCGTATTTTAAAAATTTTATTAAGCGCGCACTCACTTGATAAAATTTCAAATTACGACTCCTGTAAATTTTGTGTTTTGTGAATTTTGCGATTTATTTGTCGTAACACGGAATAAAAAATTTTCGAAAATACAATCCATTGGGACGTACAAGTTGAAATGCAAGTACAGTTGGATAATTTTTTCTCTTGACCATTTATGTGAAGAATGAGCCGATATGCGCCTCATTGTTCCTTTTTTTTAAAACCTCATCAACGATCTGTCTTCGAAGCTACAACATTTTCCGGCGGATACGTCAGCGAATGAAGGATCACAACCTCACTGTTATAAAAGCGGATAAAGGGTAAACCTGTGTCATTCTAGACCGAGATCTATATGACTCTAAGATCTTGGCTTTCCTCTCCCAATCCGGCGCTAAAGCTACCCGCTACCCCTTCTCAGCTTATAAAATCCTCAATCTTCGACAACGAAGGTGACTCTCTCAAAGTTATGTGTCCTGCCATACCTCTACTTTACGGTCAGCTGAAACTACATAAAAACAAGGAGCCTATTCGTCCCGTGGTTGCCTTCTATTCCCACCCATCCTACAAAGTCCAAAGTCGCCAAAGTATTCTCTGATTGATTCAAAACTGCTTGAGGCTTTGTCCCCACATTTGAAATCAAGAACTCCATAGAATTGGCAAACGACCTTAAAACCAAAAGCTTCCTTTTCAAAATAGACACCGCCGACATGTATACCTGCCTACCTGTCGCTCACACCATCAACCTCACGCCTACCATCCTCCGATCTCAATCTATAGCTGAAGATATCATCCTGGAATTCACCACACTTATTTCCTTCTGCCTAAAGGACAACATTTGCAGCTTCAAAAACAAGACGTACCGGTTTCCTGATGGTCTCCCAATGAGTTGTCCTTTATCTTCTGTCGTCGTTGAGGTGTACGTGGACCAAATGGAAGAACAGCTTATAACGGACTCCCTAAACGATGTGGTCTTCTACCGCAGACATGTAGACGACGGTATTGGAATCTGGTTGGGTTCCGAGGCTTCTTTTCGTCAACTACTCGAATTAATGAACCAGTTTCACCCATCTATCTCAACATTCACCGACTCCTCTACCTTCCTCTCTCTCTTTCGGCTAAACAATTAGAGGAACTCGAACACATCAGGTCTATAGCTCAACTAATTGGCCTATACACTTGCACATTTCCGCTGTGCTGAGATGTAAGAGCCTCCGGCTCCTTTTAAAGCAATATCCTCCCTCCATCGCTTCTACTCCTACGTCCGGCCGCCCAAAATGGATTCGTCTACTCTTAGGAAAACCTTCTCTAAAAATCGAATGACAATTGAAGAAATACGGATGTAGAATTGGCTTTTATCCTTTCCTCACTATTAAACGCTTATTCAACGCCAAGGATCTTGTCCCCGCAGGAAAACAATCCGGTATCTACCGTCTTACGTGTGGTAACTGCCACTCCTTCTACGTGGGTCAAACGAGCATGTCCTTCCCCACCAGATTATCGGAAAATAGGTCGCATACAATAACAATAAGCCTCAGAACACTGCGATGGCTGCCCACTGTCTCGATGAACCTCACCCATTCTCTGATGTTCGTACTAAACTCCTCCGCCAGTGCACCAAGGGTAAACTCATGAACCGACTTGAAGAGGTGGAAACGCTACCCGTTTCCCAAACTCTGAAAAATTATTAAACGACCTCTCTGAACTTCCATCTTTCCTTTCATTAGATATTTTTATAACTCATAATTCATGTTTATTTTTGTTTCTACTCATCTCGTCTTTATTTTAGATCCTTGTTTATGGTACCTCTCCTTCTCGTTTTCCGTTAGTTTTTATCTTTTGCCCGTCGATGGTGGTCTAGCATCACCGATACCGGTCGCTTCTTACGTGTAACATTGATACTACTTTAATTTTGTGTTCTCATTGGCTAAATTTGATTCATTTTATTTCTTGATTTTTTATTAAAAGGATTTTTTTTTTTTTTCCCATTTTGTACTTGAAAAAGACCACTAGTCTGGTCGAAACGTTGTTTAATTAATATTAAAAATCTGTGCGGGAAAAGCCTTTGTTTTCTTCGTTTGATTTTTTATGTTATTTTATTTGATTATTTATTGCATTTTCTTATTTTTATTTGAATTTTTCTGACACCGTTTTTTTTATTTTTTTTTTATTTTATAATTAATTTTTCGGACCTCTAAATTTTCTGCATCTTTGAACTTATTCGATATTTAATAAAGTTCCAACACCGTGGCTAGTGTCATTTGTTGCTCGTTGATATTTATTACGTGCCTCTGTATCGTCCTCCCTCCTCAATCTTATGGCTCGTACTTATGAGGAATACATCGAACATAACTAGTCCCCCCCCCCCCATTTTTCACTAGCTATTTTTGTTGTATCCGAAGAGAAGCTTTGCAAGTAACCTTGTGGGCATATTATCGTTTGTTCTCAAAGAGCATGTTGAAGAAACCTTCATTGTACCTATTGATGGACGCTGAAGTCGTGCCGCCTGAAGCTACTGGTGTCATATCCTACTTCGAGTAGATGTGGCCGGGCCGGGAATAGATCAGCCATTCTTTTCCTGTAATTTCTTGTTCTTATTTCAAGAGTGTTTTGGACAATTCAACTTGGACTAAGAACAGCATTGATACCTGACGCCGTACATCTCCAACCTCTTCCCCTTATAGACGAAGTATAAGTATGAATGAATATTTGGTTTGAAAAACAGTACGCATGGGTACGCCCGGAGGATAACAATAGGAAACCTTGGTTCAAATTCTTGTCCAGACGGTTATCTAAAAAATGTTAACAAAAAACTTCACGCCGTCTTCCATCATAACTTTTATTTATTCGCCTCGTAAAATAATGAATAAAAGTTTTGAGGGAAGTGGTGTGAAGTTTTTTGTTAAAATTTTTTAACGGGAAACCTGTTTTATCGGGGTGTTTTTCGGAAAAGAAGTCCGCTGTCCGGTAAAATCCCCCTCCTAACATTTTATCATATATAGCTTGTGTATACATCCTGAAATATAGCCCCTTCAAGTAACTAGATATGCAATATTTCATACACCAATTAACTTAGCCCCTTCAATGCGCCAGATATGCAACGCTTCAAACACCATAAGACTCGGGAAATTCCTCCAAGGTATTCAGTAGCTCCAAAGTTCGGGCCTGTGACGTCACAATTTAATAACGTAATAGATCTGGTGCGTCAACATCTTTTAGATACCATTTGCCTCATCAAAAGGGTTCTCTGCCACCCCTTGTTCAACTCTTTTTTATAGTGTTCACCATATTTTTATAAGGATGTTTTTGGCTGTTTGTGAATTACATTACGATCATTTTTATCATTTAGATTTTCTTCTTTTTTTTGTTTTCGAAGTCAATCAAGCTGTCTCGATAAAAGTTTCGGTGAATTTGTCTCATTAAAATCGGTCAGTTTCTTTCAAATGAACAAATCCTTCGGTGAAATGAAATCGGGGATAATCCTGGTGCAAACATTTCGGTGGGATGGACTCCTCCCAAATAGAGCATGTAGGTGCAGTGAAGGTAACCACCACATATGTGAGGTGGAATCAGGAAATAGGATGAAGGCCAAAAATTCAATTTTCCGTTCATGACCAATTCGTATGCACGATTTCACGTTCTTTCCAAAATGGTACTGATTGAAGGGCACGTGAAAAACCCCCTTCAGAATATAAACAAAAATGCTTGACGCGTCTGTATGTTGTGGAATGTCTGTCGGAATTTTCAACTCTCAGTTACGCAATTTTTTGTGTTGGTCATTGACCCTATTTCTTGATTCCACCTCACATATGTATGTACATGACGTGTCGAAAGGGAGAAATGCATTTCAACGAAATTTTTTCACCGAAAATTATTCACAGTTTTTATTTCACTGAAGCCCATGTTCATCGAAAAACAACTGACCGATTTCAATGCCAAATTCACCGAAACATTGACCTACAGTTTCACCGAACAGGAGAAACAAAAAAAGAAGATAATGGAAATGAAAATGAAAGAAATTTTCTGGCGAAACCAAGTAAATAAAGGTAATGCTGTATGTTAGGTCTTGGCAAGTTCGACCGCCTCAGTATTAGCCTAGTAAAAGTTCAATATTCAGTACATTAATTTCATATCAGACTGAGTTGCTCACGGCTCACTAATGAAGACTAACTGTTTCCTCACACTCTGTTGAAGCGAAACGAACACGAGCTATCGGTGAACCATCCCAATCAATGTTTCACCTCCTACCACCATCTCACAATACCCTCCTTCGAACGAGCTCTACAAAAAACCACTTCAGAGACGTCGATAAATCGCTCCGAAGCCGGATCTGGCTCCAAGTTTAGCTTCTTTATCTTTTCCCTCCGGGGCTTAACCTCCCCTTTTTCGAGTCGGCACGGTTGGATATCAGGACGTCGATTGTCATCTTATTGATTTGATGCATACTCAATATTCGTCCACCTTGTTGCAAGACATGATTTGTAAAGAAATCTACCCCTTCTGGTATAAATTATTTCAAGATGGCAAAGGCTCTGGCCAGATCGGTTTGGAATTTTTGCGTGGCCTTTCCCTCCCGAAAGTGTACCTTGGAAGATCTGGGATATCCACATAAATCTCCTGAAAAAATATGACGAAGACGTGCACGAACGGTAGACGTGCCAATTAGAAGAAAATATCTTCGACATAGTCGAACTCGTGAGTCGTGATGAATATTTGCTGACCATACCGGTAGTCAACGAGCTTGCAATACCGATATGTGGGACGTACAATATTTCAAAGTTCAAGATTTTCTCACTTCATCTTTCTATTTTTGTAAAGAAGTTTTCAAAGTTCAAGTATGTTTTGTTTTTCCTGTGCGAGCAAAGCCTCAATTTTTATCGAATATTTCGTTCAGGACTTCGGACTGCCCGCCACTTCCAAAAAACCAAAAGATCCGGTTACATAGAATTTTCGAAGACCTTCGTATTCTCATTAATTTTTATTTGAAACGAGACCTGATGGCTTCCCGTCTTGTCTTCTCTCCTCATCCCTTTCCAACTTCCCCAGCTTTTCTTCAGCTAGTTTCTCATAGCCTTAATCGTCTCTTCTTCATACCTCAAATCCTTCTTACTTCTTTCCACTCCCGCTATTACCAGCATTTTCTTGTAGACCGCCACGGACGCTGTCCCATGTAAAAAACTCCGCAGTGCGCGCATGTTATTCAATAAATGCCGCAGAGGATCCTTCAATCCTGAGAAATGAACATGAGTTAGTACAGGGTAAAAGACTGGCCGACAACAATAATTCCCCTAAATTTCTGAAATTCGATAAAACGAGATCTCGAGAATTGGATTTTTATTCATTTTGATTACACGAATCCGTTCCTTTAAGTTACGGCTGCTGCGGTTTGCATTCTTTTACTCCACGTCGGAGTATTCCTCTTTATTGTTTAGTCATTTTGATTCCTGGCATGGTGGGGGGGGGGGAAATTTTGAAGTCGAACGCAATAGCGAGCAGTTTTCGCCGGATAATTTTATCCGCGTCAATTGACGTGATTTTTCTTTGTCAACGACTTCATAAGAATTGATGTCATTCAGGGCGAAGGACAATAAGCGATCTATCATACAAATGAAAGCGGCTTGTTTGTGGTTATGAGGTTGTAGTGAAGGTCACTTATAGTACACCGTATGAAAGTGGGTCTGGAGTATTATTGAACTTTTGGAGGAGGACGCTATTATGATTTCTTTTTGAGGGAAGAAAATTCAGCTGTTCGCTGCCGATCTCGATGGTGAACTGAAGACGTGAATTAGATGCATTTGTTTCTCCGTGAAAAACGTTGAGGTCTACCGGATGGAGCTGCGTGGTACAGAGAGGAGTTCTTTCTCAAAATTAACCAGGGGCGGGTCATCCATAAGTTTATAATTATGAAATGTCAAGGAACATGCATACGTCGTTTTCTAAGCATATGGTAATCAGTCGAGTAGAGTCGTTGATGGTCTCCTTAAGGGTTCCGCAATCTTTTAAGGTAGTCCTCATGTGAGCAGTGGCTGTATACGTATTGATGAGATCAATCCATAGGATAAGTTCCGTCTAGTGAAGGCAATGGAACGTATGATAAGATGAGGAGGAAGTGGTCAGGTGGAACCGAAGGTCGAGGTATTTCGCTAATTAGTACCTAATTGGGATGTGATAACAGAAAGAATGTGGAAATTAGACTTGTGTGTTTTCGCCAACGAGAAGGTAATTTCCTAACTTTTCATCGCGTGAAATCGAGAGCAACACTTGTGGGTTTCAATTTCGATGGATTTGCTGTGACTTCTGGCCCAAAGTACCAATTTTAAAAACTCATGAATCGAAACGTCGACTAAAATTTATGGAAACAGAAGACAAATTGTTATTGTATTCAGTACTCATGTTTGGTAATTGGTCAAAATGTATTTCAACGTTCTGGTTCTTAGTGGATTGTATTAATTTCATTTTATACAGAAGATTTAGCTTTTTTCTATTTGACTTGGTTAGAACTAAAATACCGGAATGCATGAAAATTGTTTTGTATTGATACTCCAACAGAGGTTTTCGATGGACGTGGTGCACCTATTTTGTATTCTGAGGTTCTCACGTGGCCATTTGCCTAGCTCTCTACTTCTGATACGAAATGGATGCTTATTCTCAAAGACTTCAAGCTGAATGCCTTCATCATTAGACCTATTGGCTTCCAATTGATATCGGACCATCTACAAAATTTTCATAGAAGCAGATTCACCCGTGTTTTTCGAGAGTGCATTATCAATTTCCGAATTTCGAACAGACTAAAATGGAGACGATCGATGAAATAAACAGCATAATGACTCTGTACAGCGTTCAATAGGACACGGACAAAAGTTTCCCCGAGACGTAAATCGTTTTCATGTCAGAGCTATACTTTGTGTTACAGATCATGTTAATCGCGAGCTCAATCTCAGCGACTTCATCTGGAGACTGTTCTTCCAGGCGAGACGCCAGCAAATCGCCTACATCGTACTGTCGACTTCACCGATGATCTACATCTCAGTTCTGGATGATTACGGCGAACTCTTGTATACAATTAGAAAGTTACTCCTGGAAGACGTGGGTAGTTACATCTGCCTCTATGAACTCGAAAATAAATCCGTGGAGATCATCCGATCCCAATGAGAGGCAAATGGGGCCAATTATGAGGACATTAAACTGGACGCTCTTGAAAATAGGCTGCCGTTCCGTATCACGTGTGGAGAGCTTAGAAAATGACTATAGAGATCCCCGAACATAAAATGGGGAGCCAAACCAATCGAAAACCTCAGCACCGTCGGAGAACCTGTACTTCTTTTTCAACCAAATGAAAGAGAATAGTAGTAAAATCCACTGGTTGAAGGGAAAATACAATCCAATTGGGTTTTACAAGTTGAAATGCAATTTGAAGACCTTGTATGTGATTTGGTGATTGCAGAAGTATAGAAGGTGAATTGTTCTGGATGAAATTTTCTTACCGGCGTCTGTAAGACGGTTTTGTAATGGGTGTAAGATACCTGTGAAAAGACTTATGATTGAGGAGGACTGTAACTCCTACTTCCTGTGAGTGTTTATTGATGCGTTCAAACTGCAACCCAATGATTCGGTCTTGTATTCTCGGAAGTGAAGAGGATAGCATTTGAATAGTCATTTCTCAAGACAGACATGTTCTTGAAACCTGCTTAAAGTCGTCTTTTTCATTGTTCAAAATTCATGTATACTTATAGAGATCGTTCTAATTGTACTTAATTTCCTGGCTCTCGAGTGCATTGTATTGATTGCCCTCCAAGCAGTAGATCTAACCACTTTTCTCTTTGGTCTGGTTGGTACTGATATACATAGAAAATTGTTCCGACAGAAGCTCTAGATAGGCGCGACGCTCCCATTTTATGTTCTGAGGATCCCATGGCCATTCGCCAGGCTTTCTACATTTGATACGGATTGGCTCCTTACTTTCACAGAAACTTCAAGCTGAACGCTTTCATCGTTAGCCTCGTTGATCTTCAATGAATATTAGGCTATCTCCATGGATTGATTTTCGAGTTCTGAAGAAACTGTTGTAAATACCCTCGTCTTCCGGTTACTCATTATTGGTCTTCAAATTTTAAACAGGAATTCGCCGTATGGATCCTGAGCTAATGAGATGAAGATTATCGATGGAATCGACAGTACAATGTAAGCGAATCGTTGGTTCAGTACAGCGTGCGATAAGACGGAGAGGAGTTTGTCTGAAACGTGTCGAAAGCAGTCTTCTGATGCAAATGAAGTTCCTTATATTGGGCTTGATATGATCGAATATCACGTATGAAAATGATGAGGAATACCGACATTCTTGTGCGGGAATTTCCCATAATGTAAATTTTATCTATAGTGGTGACGATGTATTTTTATGTGGATGGCGAGGTAACAGTTTGGTGACAACGGGAATAGGGACGTTTCCTCGCTGCCAACATAAATGCGCCGCCATTTTGCAAATCTTATATGAAACCACTTTGGCAGAAGGCTAGAAGAACTTCTCGGTCTGATCTATTGGGTGCAGGGCAGTGCTAACATGACCGATGAGCTCGATCTCAGCTCTGGATTAATTTTGGTGAACTCCTGTGTACAATTTGAAGATAAACATTGTATCTCCGGAATTCGCGGGTAATTACATCGGTTTCTATGAATATGAAAATAAATCGATGGTGATAATCCAGTATCAATTGAAGATCATTGGGGCTATTGATTGAGGCGTTTAACTTGAAGTTGAAAGTAGACTGCTGTCCCGTATCAGTTGTAGAGAACCTGGCTAATGGCCATGAAAACCTCCTTACATAAAAATGGAAGCAACACTTCCATCAAAAACCTCCGTCGGAGTACCTATACCAAGCAATTCTTCACTTGCAACCAAACAAAAAGGAATGGTAGCAAAATTTTGGAAATGTGTCCTCTAAAGACCAGGTAACCTAGCAAATTACTGGAAAGATATGATTTTGGGGCATTCTTTGGCTCGGGATACAAGGAATGGTGAAATAGTGCTTCCGGACCATGTTCCGCACGCTGAATCTTGGACCAATATGAAAGTCGACAAGCAGTGTTGAATGCTCTTTATTGTCAAAACGAAAAACAATCGCAGATATTACGACGCGTTTCGGTGACCTACGCACCATCATCAGGACGTATGACTACTAGCACGTTTACAAAGAAGAACTGACATTCACGAAGAGGAATAGAATATACAAGAGGAAAAATCATAAATTAGTAATGAATGAACAGAACCGACATCGGCTGAGTAATCTAAACCGTTGGTTCAAAGAGGCCATCAAATACATTGCTAAAATCAACTGCATTAGCATATGGATGTCGAAAATCTTATTCGAAAGAAACTCACTGCTTTATCGTTTGATCGCACCACAACTCATAACAGAGGTGCTCCCAAACAGAAGTGGATCCGAATCCTCTTCTTGGGCCGCCTTTCCGATAGAATTTCTCTTATCCGTAATCGAGATATTTTCCCAATTTCTAAGGATCCAACTACACCCCGCGCGAAAGAGGCGGTGTTAATAACTTGTATGTTTAGAGAATAAAGAAAGTTTTGTTTTTCCGTGACAAACAGATATCAATTTAAATAAGACAGTTTGCTTTTGTTGCCACCTTTATTATCCAAAAACGTGGCAACAAAAGCAAACTGTCTCATTTAAATTGTATGTTTAGTTTCCCCTTGGTCTACATCGACCCAACGGGACGGAGACTCGAAGATCGAGTTGCAGATGTCCCGAGCGTTTCAACTTTGCTGCTCACCTTCACTTTCTCCGTGACGGTTCTAGAGGGAACACCCCCTATTCTCTAGCCAATAAAATGATTCCGGTTTTAAAGCTTGCTGATTTATTCTGCTCGGTTGACGTCGGTTTCGTTCGTTCATGACTTATTTATTATTTTTACCCTTGATGTATTCTGTTTCTCCTCGTACTTGTCAATTTTTTTTTGTGAATGTGCCAGTGCTGTATCGAACGATCTGATGATGGTACATAAGTTACCACGCTGTCGTAACGATAAATTTCTCTGTGGTAGTGTTCTGGCTGTTCTTCGTTACAAAAAAGAGCGGTGGAAAATACGATGTGAGACCAGAAGCCCGAACCAGAATTGGGGAAGCACTGTTGGACATCAAGGAGAATATGTGCCAAACCGATGACAGAACGCAAGTAAAGCTGAGGGAGGTCACAAATCTACAAAAGAAGATCCGACAGAACAACCTGATTTTGACGAAGACGAACAAAGGCAACACGGCAGTGTTGATGGAGAAGGAGGACTACACACGAAAAGTGGAACCGTACGTCGCTGAGAATGGATATCAAGAGCTGATGAAGGAATACCAAAACTGGTAAAAAGCTGTGTAAAAGTGAACATCGTATCTAACAATGAAAGGACGCTTGATATGAACCCGGTAGCACTAAAATTCAAGGGGCTTGTAAAACTCTAGAAAGCGAACCGTCCCCTGGTCAATAGCATCCAATCACCATGTTATAAGATAAGGATAGAATAGAGTAACTGGATAAGATAGAAATCAAGAATAATGACAAGCTGGTATCCTTGGATGTGACAAACATGTTTGTTAGCATACCAATAGAGGAACTTCTCACTTTGCTTCGATCCAACAGATATCCTGGGAACCCCGTTGGACCAGAGTATGCCAAAATAGTGGGAGAGTTTGAGCCAAAACTACTGCCGTTTCTATAGCCAAGAAAAGGGACTAGCGATGGGATTTATGAATGATATAGAAAACAAAATATTGAAAGGTAGCAAGCTCGGAAACTCGACCAAACACAGGGCCAAATATGTAGATAATATTCTAATTGTGTAGTGAAGCACTAATAGACAGGTGGACCAATTTCTTCTTGAAACGAATGCCATGAACAAAAGCATCCAATTCCTATTCCGTCGAGGGTGTTGGACCGTTCGATCCGTTCCGCCTCAAAAATAACCGTCTGACCAACTCTTCATTGAACGACCTCTGCTCCGCTTCCCCTGTGGTGCGTACTGCAGCATCTGCTCCTCAGGCATCCGCATTACGTGCTTTCTCAAATTCACAATGGAAAAAGGCAGTAGGTCATCAGCTATTTGGACCTAACAGTCACGCTGGTAAGCAACCGGATAGAATACGAAATCTACCGGATACCATCATCCCAAATGACTCGTACCACATCCCCAGGCACAAGTTAGCGGTGATCCAGATACTGCTGTCAGGCAATTTCTGTACTAAAGAACAACGAAGAGAAGAGGAGAGAAATCGAAAAAGTAAAGCAGATTGGAGAAGCCAACGGCTACCATAGAGGTGTTGTGAGGGGATTCCTCGGGAAGATGGAAGCCAAGAAGGGAACCCATGATGGCATCACGAGGAAGTACTCCGAATCGATACCATACATGGAAAGCACACAAGCAAGATGAACGGCTATGATGTGAATGTGGACATCTATAATAACCAACCCATTGTGAAGAGGATCAGCAATGACCAGACGAAAGAAAAGCTTGAGCGGAGTGTACAAGTTCAGTTGTGAGCGCAGTGCAAAGGTAACTATATTGTTTAAGATCAGGGAGAAGGAGCACGAAACATCGAGGGAGAAAGAAGATGGAGGTCACTGTTTGGTAAGCATTGCAACGAAGAACTTCACGATGGAGAAGTGGTTATAATCAACTATTGTTTAACTCATAGCTATCGAATATGTGCCTTCGCTGGAGTCGTTGAGTATCTCCACTAGTATCTAGAAGCTGAATGGCTGCTAGGTTTGGGTATTTGTGTAGACGGCGAATATATCTCTCGGTATGGAGTTGGTATGTCTGGTCGACCGTAGAGACTTGTAGGTCGTTATGCAGCTGTTTATTGGTCATAAACGAGGGTGCATCGGTGATTACTCGTAGGACCTTGTTTTGAAATCGTTGTATGACTTCTCTGTGACAGTCTTTCGTCGTGCCCCAGACTGGTAATCATAGGTCCAGATGGCCTTGAATACGGTGAGATATACAAGTCGTTTATTTTCCAACGACAGCTTCGAGTGCCGTCCAAGCAGCTAAGAAGAAAACTCTGGGAACAAATGAAGATTGCAAAGGCAAAGAGGAAGAAAGCCAGCCTCTTGAACCATGAACCAATAAGATGGCAGCAAACCTGGTAGCCAATAGAAACGCAGCACATTGATCAACAGGGTCAACAGAGGGAACCAATCACAAAGTAGTGTATCGTATTCTATGAAAAATTCACGAGTGTTTGTCACAATCGTCTTTCACTGAAGTTTCAATTCTGTACGTTGAATCGAGATTTTCGGCATAGCCAAATAAATGAAGATCATGTTTCATGTCCCTCATATGTAGTCACTTACCAGTCATAAAAAGTACGCATGCGCGTCTTTACAGCTATCTACACGATTGTTTCGAGTATGCCTTTCGGTACACTCGTTAGTGGGGCAATTGTCAGTTACACCCGTGGAGTTTTTGTGTCTCTCTTTGGATTTGTTTTTTTGTTCATTTTTTTTCAAATAAATTTGTCATTTGTAAAACGTGGACATACTTTTTCAACTTGTGCAACCCTGTATTTTATCAGTCATCTTGAAATATTTTAGTCCAGGCTTCTACTAGGTCAAGTGCTCGTGAGATATTACCCGTTCGCCTCCTTTCTTGGCTCGTATAAGTCTGGTAAGAGAAATAGAGATAAAATATTTTGGACTACCGCCTTTTGTGGGACGAACAAGCGGTTTGGTGTCGTATGATGATGGTATGAGAAATATTTTGAGCTATCAACTTTTGTCGCTCCGGTCGGTCGCCCCTTTCATTGGTGTTGTACACGAGAGCTATCAACTCTTGTGGAGCTCACTCGGTGTTTTAATATCACAATTTTTTCTGTGAGATCTTCATCTGTCATTGTGAATCACTTTGGCTTATGTGGAATGGATCTTTGCACATATATGTATCAAAAATATCTGCATTGATACTACTTTACTTTATCGCACGTTTTTCGTCGACGTGGCGTCGCACATAGGGTCACTCGAATTATCGAAATCCAGTGTTCACTGTATTTGTATAACAATTATTTTACCTGTTGTTGGACGCAGTAAACCAGAAATTATATTTAGGTTTACGGTATCGTCGGGTTAACTCAAGGTGTTTGAAAAGAGGTGTACTCAGCTCAGTGTAAAAAACAAAGCGCTACATCAGCTGATCTCCATTTAAAACAATGTAAAAACGGAACCGGGTGACGTCACTCGGTTCCACGTCCCATGTATTTTTAAATGTGCTTGCGGGTTGCGTTTTGTTTACAACGAACTGAGCACACCTCTTTTCAAACACCTTGGGATTAACTCGTCATACCGTTACCAGCACGAGGTTGATATTTCGTACCTCCTTGTTTTTTCTTCGAGGCTTTAGTGGTACCCTGACTTTTTGATCGCGCGTTTTTCGGAGGAGAGGAACTACGATTTTTAACCGACTTACTTTTCGATTTAGATGTCTCAGGTAAATTTGTGGCCTTGCGCTTTTTTAATCGTTTCATTTGCGAACTGTTTCTTCTGCAATAACAGAAGAGGAGGATGAACTGGATGATGATCTACGTTGATTTAATACTTCATCATCCTGTAGTAATTGGTCCTCATAGTTTTCGTTGTCTAAATCAGGATCGTCCATATTACCTTTTTATTTTTGATTACGAAAAAAAAATTCGTAATGACAACGAAAGTAAAGTAAAATAGGTATCGATACGATACTAAGAAATTAAATCATTTCAACTTACAGTTTTTGAGGCGCACAAGACAAATATTCGCTGAACTTCACCGTTCGATGTTAATAATAATGACGAAAAAAATTGTAATTCGAAAATGAGTAAATCACTGGCGGTACGAAGTTCAAAAAGGAAATGCAGGAGAGAGTTTCCGTTGCGACCCACATTGGTCCAGAAATAATTTTTTGTGGCCAAAACTTCAGGACCTCGAGTATACCCGTTTTTTGGGTCGCAGAATCCGAATATGGTAGCAGTTTTATCATGCAACTTCAACGAACATGTTTTTCACCAAAAAAAAACATGTTTTTTCTAGGAACAAATATGCTTTTTTAATTTTTTTCAGGAAAATGTTATTATTTTCAGAGGTTGAAAGCCGTAAGATAAAACTTTAGCTTTTGACTGTAGCTTTCAATTTTAATCTGAAAAACTTTTGGCTTTTCGCTTCCCAGTAGAAAATATTTTTCGGCTTTTGACTTTCGGCTTTTTCCCGTCAAATTTCTCCGGCTTTCGGCTTAAAACTTTTAGCTTTCAACTTTTTCAAAAAAAAAAAAAAATGAATGATACGTTGAACATAAAAAGAGAATGGGGGGGAAAAACAGAAAAGGAAAAGTGAAAGAAAAAGCTGAAAGAAAGAGCTAAATAGATACAACTTTTGGCTTTTTGCTTCACGTCAAAAAAATGTTCAACTTTTGACTTTCGGCTTTTTAATGTCAAAATTCTCCTGCTTTCGGCTTAGAACTTTCTGCTTTCAGCTAGCTTTCAACTTTGATTATTTCAGTCATGTTTTGGATCACTGATTCGAAATTGGGCAGAAATTTTTTTGCTATTGAACTGTAACGGACATGTTTTTCACAAAAAAAAAAAAAAAAAAACATGTTTTCTAAAGGAAAAATTAGTTTTTTTTTTTTTTTTGTGTGAAAATTTAAGTGTTGTATTGAATTACTGAATCCTAATTTGGCAAAATCTTTGCTACCAATCTAGAAATAAACATGTTTTTCAAATGTTTTTTCATTAAAAAACATATTTTGTTGTGAAATTCTGTGAAACAATCATTTTTTTCATTTTGTGGACCACTGAATCTAAATTTGACAGTAATTTTACTGTATAATTTCAACAAACATATTTCTTACGAAAAAATAAAATGTTTTCTTTCAAGACAAACAATTTTTCTAAGGAGAAAACATTTTTTCATGAAAATGAGAGCATTCTATAATTTGTAACATCTCGATCGCTAGTCCAGAAGTAAATTTTTCAAATAAAAACCTGAAAAGATTTTTTTATGTTTTTCACAAAAAAAAAAAAAAAACATGTTTTCTAAAGGAAAAATTAGTTTTTTTTTTTTTTTTTTTTTTGTGAAAATTTAAGTGTTTTACTTATGTATTGGATCACTGAATCCTAATTTGGCAAAATCTTTGCTACCAATCTAGAAACAAACATGTTTTTCAAATGTTTTTTCATTAAAAAACATATTTTGTTGTGAAATTCTGTGAAACAATCATTTTTTTCATTTTGTGGACCACTGAATCTAAATTTGACAATAATTTTACTGTATAATTTCAACAAACATATTTCTTACAAAAAAATAAAATGTTTTCTTTCAAGACAAACAATTTTTCTAAAGAGAAAACATTTTTTCATGAAAATGAGAGCATTCTGTAATTTGTAACATCTCGATCGCTAGTCCAGAAGTAAATTTTTCAAATAAAAACCCGAAAAGATTTTTTTATGTTTTTCACAAAAAAAAACAAAAAAAAACATGTTTTCTAAAGGAAAAATTAGTTTTTTTTTTTTTTTTTTTTTTTTTTTTGTGAAAATGCAAGTGTTTTACTTATGTATTGGATCACTGAATCCTAATTTGGCAAAATATTTGCTACCAATCTAGAAACAAACATGTTTTTCAAATGTTTTTTCATTAAAAAACATATTTTGTTGTGAAATTCTGTGAAACAATCATTTTTTTCAATCTAAATTTGACAATAATTTTACTGTATAATTTCAACAAACATATTTCTTACAAAAAAATAAAATGTTTTCTTTCAAGACAAGGAAAAAACATTTTTTCATGAAAATGAGAGCATTCTATAATTTGTATCATCTCGATCGCTAGTCCAGAAATAAATTTTTCAAATAAAAACCTGAAAATATTTTTTTTTTTTGATTGCTAAATCCAAATTTGAAGTTGATCTTACACATTTCGTTACAAACTTGTGTTATTTAATTATGGATTATGACTCTACTATTGGCGCAGATTGGTAGCTAAAGTTTCCATTATCTAAAGGCTAATGCTTCACCGAATCAAGTTCTGATTCTCGATTGACGCAATGTATCGCGATCTATTAGTTCTAGTCCATGAAGTTCCTACTTTATACCCTATTAGTTGGGTTTATCACTTGAAAATTGTGTTTTTTGGGATAACTATTGAAATTCCAATCTCAGAAATTATTACATTCAAAAGTAGAGGTTTCAAGAATGAAAAAAAAAAAAAAAAAAGTCGATGACAAGAAAATCAGTTTTGAAGTCAGAATATAGAATTCAAGTGTATGCCTATATTGAGCACTTTTCTCATAGTTTATACCAATTCTTTTGAAAAAATAAGGAATAATTGTAAGAACAAGAGTTATTCTGGTGGAAGTACTGTAATATTTTGTTTACCTATTTATTCTCAAGAACAATTCTATATAAAAATATGGGCACTTCTCGATAACTTTTTCTTCAGGGTTTTGACCGCAATTTTCCTAATCTGGACCAGTGTGCGACCTTTGAATAGGCGGTTTGAATTTCGAATGACGATCGCTGCATGTATGCAATACTGCATTCGTTGCATTCGCTGCTTATAGGGGGTTAATGATCTATGCTTGAATCATGCATAACCGCATGTGTTCAGCCGCCTGAGTAAAAGCAGGCGTGAATCATGACCATGCGCAGCCCAGGCAGGGTGAACGTCCTGAAGTTTGAATCATGAAGAATTATACTCATGATTTAAAGCGCTGTAAGGAATTCGTATGTAGGTTATCGAATCAATTATTTCAGTTCGATATATTTATTTTTAAATATTAATAATAAATTTCTCAACGTCAATGACAGAGCCCGATGCCATAGATACGTTAAATGTCAAAAAGACGAAAGAAAGAAAATTACGTATCGAAAAAGGTAAATGATTGATCAGACCAGAATACCAGGATTTTGGTGAGGCATTTTTCCAATTTTCTTGTAAGAATACACTGAGCGCTTGAAATTAACAGTGCAAAGTAAAAAGAATTAGGAAAAATTGTTTCATATCATCTGTTGGACTACAACAAATCATAACTTGACATTTCAGTCTACATGTTATGATTTCAGCCTGACCAAAAAGAAATTTGTGGATGATCCAATGAATAAGTGAGGAATCAATCAACACAAATGAATTCGCCCATGGACTCGGGAAAAATGCGGTTGTATTTTAAACAATGCGACGCGTCCGTTAATGTTTCGAAGCCGAAACAGCTTACTTAAATCACAAAGATAGTGCGACATAATTTGGACTTCAACCAACAACCAAATTTTTGCTAGCAATAAGAAAAGAGCGAGTTTTTAGACTGCGCTAGTTTATATGAAAACTAAATTAACCGGTTCTTATATAACAGTACTGCAAGCTACTCGAAGAAGTACTTCTAGGTCTAAATTAATCTTAAATTAAAGTGCACTTGAAATTTTCAAAAGATATGAAAATCGATAATATTCATGATCTCTCCCCAAAACCAATAATCACTTGGTTTGGAAATCAAGGGATTCGTACTACCAATATTGAAGAGGTGTGAGTTGACTTTAAAAGAGAGTTTTCAAAACTCATATGTTAGGTGTTATGTGATATTGACTTATTTGCAATAGAAACTCAAAAGCCATGTATTTCTGGGTTTTGGTTTTGAAATCTTCGCTTCTTTTGAGATAGCGTGAGATGGTAAGATTTACAACTTTTAGGTCTTCATGAAACCGATGTGAAGATGGTTTCAGTTTTTGTCGTCACTAGTTTTGAGTGAGAAAGGCAGTAGAAAAACAAATTCTATGTTTTTTTTTTATTTTATTTATTTAATAAAGATTCTGAAGGTCCAGAATCGTAATAGCACGAGAGCTGCTACCATGTTGGACGCAGTAAACCAGAAATTATATTTAGGTTTACGGTATCGTCGGGTTAACTCGTCATACCGTTATTATTAGAGAGTTTTCGCACTGGGACGTTATCATGTTACGGTAACGTTAACACTAAATTTTCTCATTGTGAAAATGGAAAAATTTAACGTTAGCGTTACGTTATTTAACGTTCGAATGCAAAAACTCTCTATTCATCGGTAGAGAGACTCTAACACTCGTGGTTACCCTGCAACATGTATCGAAAGACTGACGATAGCTGGTAGAAGTCGAGTACATCTCACGTTAGCTAGTATTACTCAGGGTGACTTACGGTGACACACTCGGGGTCGGTGTGTGAGGCTGACAAGTCTAGTCTACTACTTCCAACACCTGTTTATGAACTGAATTACTCATTTCTATTGGTTTCGTCGTCTTCTTTTTTCCTCTCCTAGTTGATAAAACTGTTGGACTACAGTTTTACCAGCTGAGAGAGAGAAAACAAGAAGAACTGAAAACAATGAATTGGTCATGTAATTCATCAACACGTTGTACTCCATTCGCGTCCAAACCTGGATTCTTGAAGAACACCGTGTTGAACTAAATCGTTGGGCGAAATCACGACTTATTTTTGTTTTTAAAATTGAAAATTATGGTATAAAACTTTCGGAACCACGTGACTGAGCTCGTTTCTATCTTGTTATAGTTACTTTCTTTCGGCTTTTTAATACAATTTTCTTCGAACTATCGAGGATCCGTGGACTGGGTATCGTTGATCTCTTTTCCGATGATTTACTGTGTATTCATCAATTGTAGGGTGTTTTTCGGCTGACGTATGGGCACCAATTGTCGAGCATTGAAAATCAAAGCCTAAATGAAATTGTCGGTTACCTTTTAGTGCCCAAACGATTCACTCGAATCTGAAAACTCCAAAAATGTCATTCTCCATACCTGCAGGGAATTCGTGAACCGTTCTTTCAGCGTTTTTTTGAGTGACGTGTTTTCGGGTTTTGTTGGTAAAAAATGACTTAATTAAAGCCGACAATGCCTTTAAATTTTCTGCTTCTCTTCCTTTTAGACTGTCGCTTTAAGAGCGGTGGTGGCTGGGGGTGACTCTTCAGATGTAGTTTGATATCCTCTAGCTGAGAAATGATGATATTATTGAGTAAGGTAGAAGATACAGAGATACATAATAAAATATATCAAAGAGAAACAAATGACTCTAGCTAGGGAATTCGAAGTTTATTAACTGTAGAATTACAAACGAATTACGTGTATAAGTCCAATTATGTAGAAAATTTAGAAGTCCAAAAAGTTGACGCTCAAAGAGTGAAATGCGTGCACAATTGGACAAAACATCTTTAATCCTCGGCAACAGTGGTGACTCACTCAAAATTATGTGTCCTGCCGTACCTCTATTTTACGGCCAGCTGGAACTGCATAAAAATAACCAGCCTATTCGTTGATTGAATTCGATTTCTGACGAAATTACGGCACATAATACTATAATTGAAAAGAATTTTACGAATAGCTATTCGTAAAATTTTTTTCAATTACAGCCTATTCGTGCCGTGGTGGCTTTTTATTCCCACCCATCTTACAAAGTCGCCAAAGTACTCTCCGATTGGGTCCTAGCTGCTTCAGGCTTTGTCCCCACATATGGAATCAAGAACTCCATACAATTAGCAAACGACCTTAAAACCAAAACCTTCCCAGATGATTCTATACTTTTCAAAATGGACGCTGCCCACATGTATACCTGCATACCTGTCGCTTACACCATCAACCTCACGGCTACCGTCCTCCGATCTCAATCTATAGCTGAAGAGATCATCCTGGAATTCACCACACTCATTAACTTCTGCCTACAGGACAACACCTGCAGCTTCAAAAACAAAACGTACCGGTTTCCTGATGGTCTCTCAATGGGTTGTCCTTTATCTTCCAAATTACGACTCGAGTAAATTTTGTGTTTTGTGAATTTTGTGATTTATTTGTCGTAACACGGAATAAAGAATTCTCGAAAATACAATCCATTGGGACGTACAAGTTGAAATACAAGTACAGTTGCATAATTTTTTCTCTTGACCATTTATGTGAAGAATGAGCCGATATGCGCCTCATTGCTCCTTTTTTTTAAAACCTCATCAACGATCTGTCTTCGAAGCTACAACATTTTCCGGAGGATACGTCAGCGAATGAAGGATCACAACCTCACTGTTATAAAAGCGGATAAAGGGTAAACCTGTGTCATTCTAGACCGAGATCTATATGACTCTAAGATCTTGGCTTTCCTCTCCCAATCCGGCGCTAAAGCTACCCGCTACCCCTTCTCAGCTTATAACTTGGAAACAAAAATCCTCAATCTTCGACAACGAAGGTGACTCTCTCAAAGTTATGTGTCCTGCCATACCTCTACTTTACGGTCAGCTGAAACTACATAAAAATAACGAGCCTATTCGTCCCGTGGTTGCCTTCTATTCCCACCCATCCTGCAAAGTCGCCAACGTATTCTCTGATTCATTCAAAGCTGCTTGAGGCTTTGTCTCCACATTTGGAATCAAGAACTCCATAGAATTAGCAAACGACCTTAACACCAAAACCTTCCTTTTCAAAATAGACGCCGCCGACATGTATACCTGCCTACCTGTCGCTCACACCATCAACCTCACGCCTACCATCCTCCGATCTCAATCTATAGCTGAAGATATCATCCTGGAATTCACCACACTTATTTCCTTCTGCCTAAAGGACAACATTTGCAGCTTCAAAAACAAGACGTACCGGTTTCCTGATGGTCTCCCAATGAGTTGTCCTTTATCTTCTATCGTCGTTGAGGTGTACGTGGACCAAATGGAAGAACAGCTTATAACGGACTCCCTAAACGATCTGGTCTTCTACCGCAGACATGTAGACGGCGGTATTGGAATCTGGTCGGGTTCCGAGACTTCTCTTCGTCAACTACTCGAACTAATGAACCAGTTTCACCTATCTATCACAACATTCACCGACTCCTCTACCTTCCTCTCTCTCTTTCGGCTAAACAATTAGAGGAACTCGAATACATCAGGTCTGTAGCTCAGCTAAATGGCCTACACTCGGACATTTCCGCTCTACTGGGACGTAAGAGCCTCCGGCTCCTTTTCAAGCAACATCCTCCCTCCACCGCTTCTTCTGACCGCCCGAAATGGATCCTTCTCTATACAAATCGAACGAGAATTGAAGAAATACGGATGTAGAGTTGGGTTTTATCCCTTCCTCACTATTAAACGCTTATTCAACGCCAAGGACCCTGTCTCCGCAGGAAAATAATCCGGTATCTATCGTCTTACGTGTGGTAATTGCCACTCCTTCTATGTGGGTCAAACGGGCAGGTCCTTCCCCATCAGAGGTCGGTATACAATAACAACAAGCCTCAGGACTCTGCGATGGCTGCCCACTGTCTCGATGAATCTCACCCATTCTCTGATATTCATACTAAACTCCTCCGCCAGTGCACCAAAGATAAACTCATGAACCGACTTGAAGAGGTGGAAACTATCGTCGCTACCCAGTTACCAATTTGTGATAAACTTTTAAATGACCTCTCCGTGACTTTCATCTCTCCTTTCATTAGATATTTTATGATTTTCAAAACACTACTTCTGACTCATAATTCATGTTTATTCATCTTCTTATTTTAGATCTTTGTTTATGATCTCTCCTTGTCGTATTCCGTTAGTTCTTATCTTTTTCTCGTCGATGGTGGTCTAGTATCTCCGAAACTGGTCTCTCCCTACGTGTAACAGTGATACTGGTCTTATTTTGTGTTCTTGTTGGTTATTTTGGTTACTGTCGCCATTCGTTTATTTTCAATTTAATTTTGTTTGGTTTTCTATTTTCATTATTTTATTAATAACTTTTCGGACCTCTAAATTTTCTACACTTTTGGACTTATAATTCGTTTGTAATCCGACGGTTAATAATCTCGAACTCCGTAGCCAAAGTGTCATTTTTTTCTCGTTGATATTTGTTACGTACCTCTGTATCTTCTACCCTACTCAATCTTATGAACTTTCGAGGAATACATCGAACATACGTAATGATATTACATCTTATGGGTTCCGTATGAATTAATTTTGTTTACTCCAACACTGATATCGACCCTTTCGAGTATAACTGGAGTGTTGGAAGAATTTCCTCGGTGAAACTTCCTCATCTTATGCAGTGCTTCCAGGTACGAAAACCTTGACACACTCACCCTGACCCGACTTGGAGCCATTTTGCTGTGGGAGTCTGTTCTTCTTCTGTCTTCATGTTCCTCTGTGTAGTCTTTTTCTTAAAGAATGTTGTCTGTATGAGGGTGGTGCAGAGATGTTCGGTAGGGTAGCATGGCTCAGCATTTGCCTACTCCGTTCGGTATCCATCTACTTCTTCTTAGCTGTGGCTACAACCTCGGAGCTTGGCATGGTGGCAATAGAGGAAGCGCATCATCGGCCCCAATCTCACTCACGCCGCCGCGTGTCGCACATAAATAAGGTACATTGTGGTCTCTCGTCCTCCCTCGATCGTGTGGGAACATCTTAGCTGCTGACTTTCCTGAACTTCCCATGAAGGTAATTTTTAAAGCAGCCATTGCCGTCTAATACTCCGGCAGGTGAAAGTTCAGCTGACCATGGTTTCAATTCATCCACTAACACACGGCCTCTCCTTCCATTTTCCAAGCAAGGAGCACCTGGTCTGCTGTTCGACCCGTAAAGCCTCTTGATCAGTCGTCCTCCTCTCCTTTGCTTTGAACACGACTGCTCTCTCCTTAGCAAGGAGCTCATACTAATACTCAAAGGGCTCCCGTCGAAACCGTGCGATAGGCACTGATGAACCTCAGAAATTTTTGAAGTAGTTAAAAGTTAGTCAACCGTTGGCCATTTGAGATCGCTGATAATCTGATTTACGCCTCTTTTCCCAATGCTGAACGCTCGGTACCCTACGTTACCCCACGTTGGTCGATGTGTTCATAGGGAAACAATTCGACGATGTATAATCCATGGAACTGGACGGTTCGAAGAAACATCTTTTAAAAAATCAGAGGATGATAACTAAAAAGGTAGGAACACATTTTGTCACAGTGTCTCCGAAAGTTTTGCGGTACACTTTTTGATTTAAAAACTACGATATAAGTTCAGAGATTATTATCTTGAAATTTAATCACATGTTTAGTTTTATTGAAATGCTTGTAATTTTGAACAATGATTGATAAGTGTGAATCGGAGGATGATGGTGATTTTTTGATAACTATTCTTGGATTGCCTTAAAGAGGAGACATTTAGGCTTTACTAAACTTCGCATCTCATTGTAATAAATTGATGAATTTTACTGAGGTGTACAAATGAAAATCCTATATTTTACCGTCTAACCGGTTTTCCAACTGTTGAACGAACAAGTTGTGATGCAGCTTGTGCAGCTGGCAGTTGTGATACCGGTCCGGTGGTAAAATATAAAATTCTCATTCGTCCATCTTAAGAAAATACAAATTTCTTGATGACTGCCTCATTCCTGTGCCCATAATTCCTTTGGTTACTAGTCCATTATTGAATGTTCAAAAAGAAGTAAGGTATTGCACTCTTGTATTAAGGTCACAAGAGTTCAATATCTTTCCTCTTTCGAAATTCAATTATGGAAAAGTATCCAAAGGAATAGTGAGCGCAGCAATGACGCGTAGACAAAGACGATACTTTCATGAGAGGAGGAACTAGTAGAGAAGGCACTGGTGAGAGAATGGACGACGAAATAGTCTTTTTTGGAAATAGACTTGAGAACCCTTTCGTCCGAAAAAATATATTACGAAAACGGAAGTGCTCTCAAGTCTATTTCCAAAAAAGAATTAAATTTATGTCATACTCAACTTTGCAGCTGATCACAATAAATGGACGAATTTTACTTAAGTGTACGTATGAAAGTCCTATATTATACTGTCGAACTGATTTTTCAACGGTTGAACGCACAAGTTGCATCAAAATCGCTGGTGATGCAGCTTAAATATGCATTTAACTGTTGCGAAACCGGTTCGACAATGAAATATAGAATTATTATTTGTCCAAGGTGAAATGGAAATTCCTCGACGAGCGCATCATTCCTGTGCCCTTAAGTCCTTTGCCTACTAGTCCATTTTTGAATATTTCGGTAGAAGCAAGGTATTGGACTCTAGTAATAAGGTCACAAGAGTCTAATACCTTTCTTCTTTCCAAATACAATAATGGCAAAATATTCAAAGGACTCATGAGTGCAGCAATGATGCGCAGACACAATAACTGAAGACGGCCCTTTTATGAGAGGAGGAACTAGAAAATGAGGCACTGATGAGAGAATTAAAAGTTTGCACTTAATTCGATGGGTGAATTTTACCAAGATGGCCATCGGACAGGCTTTTCAATTGTTGAACACATAAGTTGCGTCAGAATCGCTGGTGACGCAGCTTAAATATGCATTTAATAGTTGCAAAACCGGTCCTACGGTGAAATATAGAATTTTTATTCACCCATGGTGAAACGCAAATTCCTCAACGAGCCCATCATTCCTGTGCCCTCGAGTCCTTTGACTACTAGTCCATTATTGAATATTTAGGTAGAAGCAAGATATTGGACTCCTGTAATAAGACCACCAGAGTAAAATAGCTTCCTCCTTTCCAAATACAATAATGGAACAGTAGTCAAAGGGTTCATGAGTACAGCAATGATGCGCAGACAAAATAACTGAAGAAGACACTTTTATGGGAGGAGAAACTAGAAAAGGTGGCGCTGATGAACTATATGACAGAGGAGTGAAAATTCTATATTTTACCGTCAGACCGGTTTCACGAAGGTTCAACGCAAAAGCTACATCGTCAGCGACATCAATAAAATGTTCCTTTCGATGCGGCTCGTGCGTTGAACACTTGTGAAACGGATCGGAAGGCAAAATACTGAATTTTCATTCGTCCATCTTGATAAAATTTATTAATTTATTGTACGCTGACGAGGCAGTCAATGGCGGTACTCTTCGTCGCCCATTCTCGATAGAGATAAAAAAGTACATGAAATTGGTGGTGAGACCGCCTTATTCGCACATGATAGGGATACCACCAATTGTGGGGCACTGGATGTTTCATCAACATACCTGAGCCAGTAAGTGAAATGGTCGAGCAAAGGATGGTTGGATGAGTGTGAGTTCGGGTTAAAACGGTACATAAATACTTCGTCGATGAACGATAGGGATGCACTTTTTTCTGGGACAAGATAGAACTTATTCCTAAACTGGCAGAAGTTCGAGGACCAACAGCAGTTGAAATGGTCGAAAAATTATCTCAATTCCTCATGAGAAACGACCTGGAGATAAGAAGTAATAAAGCTGTGTTTTCACCTTTGTACCAGTTTGAGTATAACTTCTACATTTAAAGCCAAATTAAACGTGGTCTAAAACCTGTGATGCAAAAATTTGGCCAAGTGGTAAAAAATTGTAGCTGAGACGTATGAGACATGTGGACCATAGGAGTCCATAAAATAGGACCCGTGAGACAGACTTCATCTCCTTCACTTGGTCGTAGAAGTTGAAATCTTCGTCAAGCTCCGCTCCCCTCTGGTGGAAAACGTCGAGTACTCCCTTATTGTAATCGTCGCTCTCCATGATAACGTCTTCATTGCCCTCACCCTCTTCATATCACTGATCAGGCTGGCGATGGGACGATCTAGCCGATCTAACTGGGGGAGAGAAGCATTCATATACCGGATACTTGGACATATTCTGGTTGACAAATCAACGACAAGACTCTAAAGTAACAGGAAGAAGAAAATGTACAAATTGTGGCAAATATTGAGTAATAATTTAATCCAACCAAATTAGGAGCGCTTTCGACTAAACGCCATCATCAGAAACAAGAGGAAACGAGTCTTTTCTCGCGTGTCTGATGATACCATTAAGTCGAAAACGCTCACTTATTTGATTTCATTAAATTATCGCTTAATTTTTGCGAGAATTTGTAAATCCTCTCCTTCCGTTACATTAGAATGATTACAGACCACCTTCACAAATAAGGACTTGTTGAGAGATGAAAGGGTATGCTGTCGGCCTTTCTGTAACAAACATTTTCGTCGAGAGGAATACTAGAGAGATTGATTAAACGGGGAGCAAAAGGCTTGATATCCTGGCCTGTTGCACCGATGTCCTTCTTAAAGGAGAGGGGGCATTCACTCTGAGATTGAATAAAGTTCAAAATGTTCTGATGTTTCTTCCTTCTTCAGTGAGACACGACTCTGTGACAGTTATCATTGAAATCTCTGAGGAAACCATCGAATTCCTTAGGAGGAAACTCACTATTCAGAGCAGAGTGAATCGTGTGTTCAACCGTGGGATGGCTACCGTACCATTTACGTGTCTCCCACATTAGCTAGCGGATAGTAATCACTTTATGAAGTTTGAGGGTCGTGTGAGCGTTGTTTGCTTGAAATTGGAAGCTCGTGAAATTTGATCCGAGTTGAAACCAAAGACACTCGCAAAAAAAGGCCGCCTCCCTCCGTAATTTGAACTTCTTATGAAGGAATTTCTTGAACGCTGTATTGAATTATTCCACCTTTGTAGAGTATCATTTTCCAATGTCTCCCTTGGAACCTCTATATGGGAAGAGAGAGACCCGAGGTCTCGAATGACCATGAAGGAAGTTGAGGATTTACGTTGCTCTCTCAATTCCGTAGGGTAATCGTATTCTTGACGTACTAGGGGTAATTAAGTACTTTATGGCACATCATAAATAAACAAACTCATAAAGTAAAGGCTTTACACAAATATCAAAACGTTTTCAGAGCGACGGCCATTTTGAGTGAACAAAAATAAACTGACTCGAAGATGGCCGTTGTGCTGAAAACATTTTGAAGAGTATCAGAAAATATATGCGGTTCGGGATAATTTGTGATTTTACAGGTTGACTTCCGACGCATAAACATTTTGTATCTGCGAGTAGCAGGGCTACCGAACGCATTCAGAGAAGGAACACCGTGAAATTTTGCTTTTGAGAGTCTATGGAAGAGGGTGTGACGTCATCAAAGGATAGGTGGATATTTTCACGATCTTTGATTTACGGCTAGATGCTCTAAAACTTCCCGCTCCTTCTGTAGAACTATTTTCTTACTTTGAGGACGCAAGTCACTATTTCTCAAAAGAAGGCTCCTGAGAAACAACACTTGAGGTAGCAAGCAATTCATCCAACTGTTAGTATGTGCATTGGGGAACGATAAAGGCCAGAGTCGGGGGGAAGGGGGTCGGAATTTTCAATCTCAGATACAAGAACGAGAGAGTTCTTGATAGAATATCCAGAGTCAAATGGGAAGTTGTTTTCGGTCCGAAAATTCGACCGGGTGGTAAGTTGGAGCTGAGACGTGTGATGAAACTGGGCGCATGGAAAAACCCTTTTTGTAGACCATAGGGAGTTCATAAAGTAGGACATGTGGGATTAGGAACAAGAAGTAGTTTTTCGAGGGAGGGACTTCAAGAGAATCTCACTTTGATCGATCACGCATGGTCGGTGAAGTCGAAATAGTCATGCCTTAGTTACGATACTCGCTACTGGATTTCTTCTTTACATTGCCATTGCCGACAGGCTGGCAGTTGGACACTATACAGGAAACATGTCAAGGCATTAGAAAAGTTCCGAATGAGGCAGCTCCGTTATATCCTGGGAGCAATTTGTGTCTAACCAGCAGATCCGAGAGAGAGTGAAGTGTGACCCAATTGAGAACCCACTAACAAGGAACCAAATGAGGTGGTTCGGCCATGTGGATCGTATCCCAAAGCAAATACTTTACAGCGAGATGACGCATGGAAAACGCTCAAACGGTGGACAGATGAAGCGATATAAGGATATTGTCAACTCTATTATGAAGAGAGCTGAAGAAACGTGCCAAGACAGATCTAAATGGAGGACCATATGATACAATAATCAGGGAATATTCGGCACAACGGCTCTATCTAGAAGAAGCAGTAACAGCGAAACCTTCAACTGCCCCGAGTTCCAATGTGTAATAGGGTCTAGGACTGGTTTAGTGAGCCACCGACGCATGCATGACAGGCAACGGCAACAGATTCCGTGAGATGGAGAAGCAATGGATCCTCGATAACAAGGAAGCCTGACGACGACGATATCTGAGGGATATCAAGTAAATCAATACCTGGTGCCATTTTTGTGAAAAAATCAATCACAGAACTATCTGGAGCATTACTGGTATTGAGGGGCTGGAGGCTGTGTTTCAGGCTTTTCTGTATCAAATCTTCTCCATTGTCGACGAGAGGAATGCTGGAGTAATTGATTGGTCGAGGAGCAAAAGTCTGGTTGCGCCGATGTCCTCCTCAAAGGAGAGGGAGGACCCGTTCTGAAATAGGATAAAGTCCGGGTGAGGCATGGTTCATGATAATTATTATTGACATCCGCGGGAAAACCATTAAGTTTTGCAGTAGGAAGCTCAGGTCTCAGAGCAGAGTGAAACCTAAGGTTCAACCGTGTGGCGACATTTAATCTACCGTACTTTTTACTTCACTCCACGAAGTTTGAGGGTCATGTGGGTGTTGCTTGCTCAAAATTGGAAGCGCGCGAGGTTTGGTGCGAGTTGAATTCGAAGGCATTTGCCTAAGAAGGCCGCCGCTCTGTATTTCTTGAGAAGAAATTTTTTGAACGTCATTATCTTATGTCTCTCTTAGAACCACCCTCTGGGAAGAGAAACCTGAGGTTTCAAACGGCCATAAAGAAATGAAAGGAAGGCGAGGATAGACGTTACCTTGACGTACTAGGGATAGTTCGTGACATCATAGGAGGACTTTCGACGTATAAACATACTGTATCTGCGAGTAGAAATGTTACCAAACGCTACCAGAAAGGAAACAAGGTGAAATATCGCCTGTTGACTGAAAATGTGACAGGATAGAGGTTACCTATGAGCGATTGGGAGAGGGCTTGACGTCATCAAAGGGATGTTGTATATTTTCATGACCTTCAATCTAAAGTCTGCATTTCGTCTGTAGAACTATTTTCTCAGTTTGAGGACGCAACTTACGCAATATTTCTCAAAGATGTGTAATTTTTCCACCTTATATTTTAAAATATCAACAACGTAAGACGTGAGCGAGCTTTTCATTAGCGAAGACGTACGACTCGGAAACACGATTTTCTTTCTCATGCTTGATGATGGTTTAAGCACGATGCGTGAAATTATGAAGCATTACACAAACGGCGACAAAAATTGCGGACGAAGTGTAATGAAAGCGCCACGAGCCGAATGAAAATGAGCCTCGATGCTCGTCCGTAATTTGTCTTCGCCACCAGCTACTAACGGTGCATTGTACGCAATTATTTCTCTCGTCCTCCATTATTTTTGAGCATGCTGGAAAATGTCCCACGAGCGCGTAAGACCACAAAACCCCACGCATTTCTTAAGACGCTGCGGAATTTTACGGTAGACGTGATATTTTTTCCTTTCGTCCACCTAGTCAGTATACAAGGTGGAAAATTTGTTGAAAAATATTTTGTATACGTATACGCGCGTACGTGATTACCGTTTGCAGCCTGATGTGTCATTATCTTGTTCGAAAAAAAAAAAAGGACCACTTTTCTTTATTTGCGAGCTCGTATTGTCGCGAGTCCACGTTTATGCATTTTATTCGCGCACACGGCACTCACGGTAATTACGCGCAATCCTTCTCTTCCTATCAAAAGTTGTACTTTTGTATTCGAACGAAACCGCGGGCTCGAATGTAGGACAAACTCTTGATAATACAATTTTGTAAAAAGGTTATAAAAAAGTCAGAAACGCGAAACGAAAAAATTTGTTCGTGACACGCGACTACTTGTAGGTGCCCATTCCATAGGTAATATGCTGTACGTAGGTTATGAGTTCGCTTTTTTTTTTATGATAACGTATAAGAATACAAAAGTCTATCTGCTTCTTTTGTAAGTTATTTTCTACCTCTGCCTTTTACGGCCATTCCTGCATATGTGTTCCCTCTCTCGACGAGTCGATCCGAGATAGCCTACTGGTAGAGAAGATAGTGTTGATAATGATGCCAGGGTGCACTTCCAAACTTTCGCTTCCTTTTCAACGCTTGTAGCCCTCATCCGTTTATAGTACTTTATGCGTCGCGATAAAAATTTTAATTAAAACGTGTACCGAATGTTGAAGAGACGACGTCGCTCTTGCCATCATGCATAGCGTTACGATTAGGAAGGGCGAAAGTAAAATTTTAATACGATGTTGTTTACCTTCTTTTTTGTCGAGTCTTGTACGCATAAAAACTATAGGAAAAATTCGTAGACCGCGACATATGTTGGGAAAATAAAAATATTCGACGAGTATGCCGGGTAGACCTACATTCGAGTGCTATTAGGAAAATTCGACGAAATTACATTCTCGATAACGTGTACGAATGTTTTCTTTCTGTTTTCGATAATATTCTGCGAAATGGTGCATAGGCTGCGTGTCTGAAGTTAACGAGATCGTTAACTGTCTCTGCTCTGCTTACAAGCTGTACGCTGCAACTATATTTTTTAGCCCGTTTTTCGGAATTACTTCGTTCTTAATTACTGTACGAAATCCCTATAAGAAAGTCGGCGCAACACAGATATCCTGTTGTATTTTTGTAGAGTCCTTTGATGGAGTAGTGTATTTAGTATAAAAATTGTTCAACATTAGGGCAGCGGAAGGGGACTGAATTATTCTCAACCTTGTTGTCGCTCTCTTCTTACTCTTAACAGATGATTCGATATTGGCGTATCTTCAGCTTGGTCGCGTAAGTGAGAATGTGATTAGTCTTAATTTCACTTTTCGGGAACTAATGCTGAAAGAGGGTACTTCTAGCAATGTTGGCGCACAAACTTGAAACATTTCAAGCCTGGGTTACAAAACATTTCCTCGAACTCTGTTTTCTGTCTTCTCTCTCCATACAAATTATTTCTTAGTCGTGGTGCATACACGTATACACTTTAGGCTAATCTGGAAACGGAATGTAAGCAAATTGCTTTAAATAGTGTCTTGGGTGAACTGTTCTAAATTGAGCAACGTTCTCCAATGGTTTTCGGAAAGGCCGAAATGCTCCTCGAGTCTTATCAGACCTCAACTTGCAAATAGATCAAGTTCCGATTTTTAACTCTCAACTTTTCACTAGCAGTATTCCCCGTATCCAGAATCATAATAATATGCACCCAATTATATGGAATAGGCATTTGCGACAACCGCCCCAATCCCCTCCAGATGATAGGACTCCATCAGTGTGAATTCACCTCCCACGACTTAATGCAGAGCGGCGTCTCTCAAAAGGAAGTGTATAGAATGTTTCCCTCTTTATGTTCGCAATTAACGTTATACCTAAATGTATCAACTTTCCTGTTACCGTAGTATTTTCGTATAAAACTAAAATCTGCAAAGACCCATGGGATTCCTCAAAAAAATATTGAAAAAATTTCTTTATAAGCATCTACGCAAGGCTTTTGCTCTTCAAAAGTTCCAAAGGATATTTTGACGCCTTATATTCTCTCCTCTCATGCTTCTCCAAAATTTCGAAATTAATTTCTTTACACTTTCTTTTATCCCGCACGTCAAATCGATAAAAGCCAAGTATCTCAATTCTATGAACATCCTCGAATACTTTGCTCATTTCCGGTCCCCACGCTGACTTTAATCGTAAACTACTGTAAAAAAGTCTGATTCGCTCTCAGCTAGAGTGAGGGTGTACCTCGCTCATTAAAACGAGCGAAGAAGTTTCTCACTGTAAACCCACTGTCTGTTTTGTTGGGAGGAGGGGGGGGGGGGGGGGGGGGTAGGGAACATCCACATAAAACGAGAGTGCAAACGCGTCCGCGGCTAACTTTTGTGATGTACTTTTGAAAAATGTCCTCGATGATGATGGTAGAGTCAGATAAATTTCGACCTGCAAGCTGTATATGTGAGGTGCAATAAGGAAATAGGGTGAAGGACCAAAAATTCATTTTTCCGTTCATGACACATTCGTATGCACAATTTCACGTTCTTCTCAAAATGGTACTGATTATAGGGCATATAAGAAGCCCCCTTCAGAACATAAACAAAAATACTTGACGCATCTGTATGTTGTGGAGTGCCTGTTGGAATGTTCAACTCTCTGTTACGCAATTTTTCTTTTTACCCTATTTCTTGATCCCACTCACATATCATGAGAAAGTGAATTGGAAGAATTTCGACCTTTCTTGGACTTGGACCATTTTCGCCGATTTGAATTTTTGTCAGAAACCACGTGGCGCCCGGAAAATTTTTCGAAATACCCCCCCCCCCCCCCCCTCCCTGTAATAGGTTTCCTGTTTAAATATTGAATTCCGGATGACGTCCTTAGATCGTGACGTCACAAGGACTGATTCATGACGTCATCAGCCAGTGACATCACAGGGAGTGATCTATGACGTCATGAGATTTTGACGCCACGTGGACCGATTTATGACGTCATCAGATCGTTCGAGGGACTTGAAAAAACGAGGAACGCGGGGAATCTGTTCTGCGAGTCGTATTGGTTTTGTAGTATTGAGAATTGAGATCGAATCTTTGAAGCATTTGAAATTTTTCTCAGGGTAGTGTGTCATCGGACGATGAGTGCCTTTGAATGTTTAAATTATCCCCAGGAAACGGGCGCGTACGCGAGCGTGTCTGACTTTTGTGACGTCATCATTTTCGAAAAAATATCCTTTGTGATGATGATATAGGAGAGAAACTTGAAAGCATTTCGATCTTTCTCGGACTTGGACCATTTATACCGCTGGAACTTGGAGGAGGGTTAGACTTTGACCATTTTTGCCGAATAAATTTTTCCCTGACACCACATGACGCACAGCTAATTTTCCGAAGTATCATCCCCCCCCTCCCCCCATCCGCTCCTACTCATTGAATAGCTTCCCTGTTAAAATTTTGACTTCCGAGTTAGAGATCGTTCTATGACGTCATTAGATCGTGACGTCGCAAGGAGGGCCTAAGAACCGGAACCAGAACCAGTTCTAGAATCGGTATTGGTTCCAAGAACCGTAATCAGAAAAAATTGCTTCCCTTGATTTGCTTCAGAAATCGAAACCAAATAGACCCGCTGCCTTTGATTTGGTTTGAAAACCGGAAGCGGAAATAACCGATTCCATTAAATTTATTTAAGAACCAAAACTGAAAAGAATCATTGAAAAATGATAGGAGTTTTCAGCGCTGGTTTCTTCGAATCCTCGACAGGGCTGAGAACCCCAGTTATTTCTTCAACAGTTCTATTCGGTTTCGATTCTTGAATCGAATTAATGGAATCGGTTCTTTTTGGTTCTCGTTCTCGAAGTGATCCGTTTCTAAGAATTTTAAAATACCGGTTCCGGTTTTCGGGCCTGGGAATGATCTATGACGTCATCAGATCGCAATTTTGGAGATATTGAAGTATTTTTTTCGGAATTTCATTTTCAAATCAAGTAAAATACGGAAGTTGAACTAGTATCAATTTTTGAGAACTTTGACGAATTGGTGTTTGGTCCGTAAGTAACTCGGCTCAGAAAAGTCGTAGACAGTTGGGAAGAGGCGCAATTCGAAGATGAGATTGAGATACAAATTTTGTAGATTTGTGGTATACATCTAATGATGTGCTGTACATGACAGGAGAGGGACTTGGAAAAATTTCTACTCTCGAGCTATATAATATGATGATGAGGCCATATATGATAGGCGAGGGAATTGGAAAATTTTTAACTCTCGGTTCCCCGCTGCCGTTACAGAGTTTGCAATGGTATCCAAATTTCTATCGTTTTGTTCTTCGTGTAAAATTAGAACATATCTTATCGTCAATTGATGGGAAACCTTCTTTATGGGAGAGTTCGGTGTCCCATGACCTCCACATCAATTTTTGTAGCTTTTTGAGAAAATTAATTTCTCTTTCCATTTTGGCATAATAGAACTCAATATGAAGCCACATTTGGTCTTGACTTCGAACTTCGTCTCAATATACTTTCCCCGATTTTGAAGATGTACCAAATTAAGATTTTTTTTGATGACCCATAAAACCTTGTCAGCAAAGGAGAAGTCGAAGCAGGCTATCAACGTACCATTCAATTTACGTGGAAAAAATTATGTGCTGTTTCTGTCTGAAAAACACAGACTCGTCTCTCTGCATTTTTGATTTGTACGTAGCTTCCCAGTAGGTAAAGTGTTCGTTTTTCAAAAAAGAACCTGTACTAGAGCTAATTAATCCGGGGACCGTCAGGGCGTCAGCTTCATTTCCAAAAAACTGTACTTAGAGAACGCGTTGTCACCTACTTCAGGGATTTGAAAAACCACCAACCACGGGACCATATAGGTACTGCTTATGTACGTACATTAGGAGAAGGACTTGAAAAATTTTGACCATTAGTTTTCTTCAAGAAGGGAGAGTTGAGAAAATTGTGAAAATCGTGCAGCATAAATCAGGAGGAAATTTTTATTCCGAGCTACTCAAAATATCAGGACAGGTACTTCAGATAATATCATCTTTGAGTTCCGTGACGATGAGGTCAGCAGAGAACATATTTTATGGGAGGGAGGGGAGGGGGGGTGATCAGCAAAGAATATCAACCCGGGTCTCTCCAAAATATGTCGTGTCAAAATTTGTTTTCTCAATTCCAAATTTTTTTTTTTTTTTTTATGTGAGTCCTTGCAAAAATTTAGCCTTGAGCATTAGCCCGAGGGAGGTATTTATTGCAATAAACTTTTGTCACCTTCGGAAGCGAGGGAGGATCTTCGAAAATCAGGAGAAGAATTAGATAAATTTTGACTAACAATATGAGGAGAAAGAGGCTTAAGAAAATCTGACGACGAGGGGAACCTGTTTTATAGAGGGTTACATATTTGGGAGTAATGTCCACAATATTTGCGGTGAAGCCGTTTTCAAAAGTGCAGGTTTTCTGACCTTCTAACCACTGAGTCTCCGTGTTGGGTGGCCACCTTCGAGTTATATGCTCGTATAGGGATAGGTGGGGTGGGGATGATTTCAAATCTGGACCCATGTGTAATCAGACAGTTCCAGAGAGCGTGAGATCTCGTTATTCCAAAAATATTTGTAGCTGTCTGAGAATTAGTGATGTTTACTGATAATTTTGACTTTTTGCTTATGTATGTTTTTCTCTGTTTTTCGGCTTGTTTTCTTTTCGTGAGCCGTTAAAGAAATTTAGACCGACACGACAGAGTTATTCTCGCTTATGAAGAATCTCGCGTTAACGTAGAATCAATACAAAAGTGAACAATTGCCGAAGACAAATGGTCAGGCTGCTCTCATGCTAGCTTATAGAATCCGCGAGTGCCGTTGTGTCTCCGCATACATCTTCGGGTTCCGACGAAAAAACGTCATGAAACCTTACATCCTCCATGACGGAGGAGGCCCAACGAGCCGAAAGAAGAGTCATGGACATTCAACTTAGTATAGTGTTCGGATCTTGGACAAGTGATTTATATTGATTCGGGAGACGGCAGATCTATTACCGCTCACTCATCAAACATTTGATGCCACGTGAACGCACTGACAATCGAAAACTAACGGCTGCTTTGGTCTTTTACGTCAGCCTACGTGTATTATTTACGCACGATACTTTCCCTGCGAGTTTCTTAGCATCTTCGCGTGCACATCAAGATTTCGCCAGATGTAACCTCATATTTACGCCCGGTCGGGTATGAAGAAATCTTGAACTTTGCACGTTATCGGAGACGGTATTATGTAGTTCCAAGAGGGAAGAATGTCAACTTGTCGACTACTGGGCTGTCGAGAAGAAAGATGCCTCAGTTAGCCAGACATCCACGTTGTCGAAGTCGTAAGAGGGTCCCCCTATAGCAATGAATTCTTGTTGGTGATTTTAACTTTTTTTTCCTTCTTTTTTTTCGGTTCTTTTCATTTCTGATAGGAGTATTCTTCTCTTCTTTCCCTTTCCCTCTCCCTCTCCCTTTCCCTTTCCCCTTTTTTTTTATTTCTTTTTGTCTTGTTTTAAATACTACCCCTAGCGAGGATTTGGCTTCGAGGCTCTGAGAAGCTTAATTCAGGTCTAAATACGGTGGAGGGAGGGTGGATGTTATCAGAAGAGGAGGCCGGTAGAAAAATTCTGATCACCGAGTATTGAAAGGAAGAATTGAAGAAATTTCACCCGAATAATCCAAACGAAAAATCTCCCGAAAAACAAGTTCTCCGCTCGTCTCAAGAAATCCCGCGCACTCCTCCTCATGTGTCAAGAGGTGTGGATAGAATATAGACACGATACAACCATGTCGAATTGATTTCGAGCATGCACGCGAATGTGAAGGAATTAAGATTAAACCAAATCCCTAAAGTAGGTGAAGGTCATTGATGACGACAAAGAGCGTCTCGTGGCTCAACCTTAGCCCAAAGACATAAGCATACCAAAAAATACACGACAAGAATATACTGCCCCACCGCACCACTAAATTTGCTGTTAAATTATTTTCCAACCGAAAAACAGAAAATCGACGTTTAAAAAAAACACACCTGGGACTTTCTAGTGGGGAACCCGCTATCCCTTTTTTTGGGGGCATCTTCAGGAAATTTCCGCGTCCGCGAGCGCCTCCGAGGTTGACGACGTCATCAACGTAAGGTTACAGGATTTTGGAAAATTTCGATTTCGAGAAATATGGCATTCGCGTCCAACTTCTAATTTTAGGTACAGGCATGAAACTTGCGGGTTTCCCGCTCCCATAAATGTTTTTTTTTTTCTCTTCGTCAAGAATTAAGCTTTTGCTAGATCACCCCGCGATATCATAATAAGAGCCGAAACTATGAAATCTAACCATATTTAGACTTTTTCGATCGTCAAATATCCCCCCCCCCCACCCGAAATATACTATTAATTCGCGCTCATGGAAACAAGGCCTATGTTAGCGGAAAAAGCGTCGTGGTCGATGTTGAAAAACGAACCATTTATACTTCTAGAAAGCTGTCGGACAGTAGTGTTAAACAAGAATAATTCACAGAGATAAACCAAAAAGTGAATTATTTGTCTTATGATAATAATATTTAGGTGATGAGTATGAGAACTAAGAAGGCGTCTGAAGCTAAAAGGAAGCACATTTCGTCATACACCATTCCTCGCCTTGGATTTAGAACAACGAAGATACGTAATTGAGACAAAGAGATGCGTAGGATTAAATGTAGCGAGCCGAAATTATTCCTCCTTGTAAGTCTATTCCATTCCAAAGAAAAGAAAAAAAAAAAGCGTGTAAGAAAAAAGATACCTATTTCAAAAGGAAATTTTCCTGCGTATTTTTTAATATAAGGATGTTGATTTTCGTTCTGCTTACTTCGGTGGAAATCGAAGTGCAATCGTGCATATCTCGTTAATGCTTTATATTATTGAGGAAAATTTCATCGACTCCGTCACCTCTATTCGTTATTTTTTTTTTTTTTTAAACATCATACAAACCAAGAGTAAAAAGGATAAACTCACTTCGTATTATTTTTATTTTTCAATATCCTTATCGCTTCGAAATTGAGTACGCATTTTTTTTTTTTTTTTTTTTTTTTTTTTTTTGCTCAACAATACAATTTTTGACTCGTATACAGCGAGGGCTGATTTCAATTTCGGTATCGCTCTTCTTGCTACCCCTCGCGTGTTTTCTTTTTCGAAAATGAGAAAATTCGTTTATCGATGACGCGTAAGTATATCTGAACTTTTTAATACTCGTGAATATAAGGGATACTGATGCATGGGAGTCTGACGAGACTTCGCGAATAGGGGAAAAAGAAAGTAGAGTGAGAATTGAGGAAGAGGAAAAAAAAACTTTTATAACCGTGAAATACACGGACGATTCCTGAGAATGGTCGGTCAACCACGCGGAACGGCCAAAATACGAACTTCTAATACCCGTCTCTATTAAAGAAAAAACGTTAAATTGTTTTGATTTGATTTCCTGCGGCTTTAGGTTTGTAATAATAACAACGAAATACCCAGAATTACTTCTTCCTCTTAGTGAACCGGATATAACAAGGAAAAATTGAGAGCCTCGATCGACCACCTTTGCTGACTTAGTCGTTGTTTATTGGCAAACGTTATGCTCGTTGGTCTGAAGGGGCTCGAGGATTGCTGGAGGAGCATATTATACACTTCACGAAGAATGTTTGTCCCTATAATTTTCTTGGAGTCGGACTCGAACCGTGAACAATGGCATAACATTTTATAAAGAGAAGTTGTTCGGTGCGGTTTTAATCTTGAAACTTCGAAACGTTTTATTGTCTCTTGTAACGCGACAAAACGAAAATCGATGGAAATCTTGCAGGTGAAATGGCTTAAGGGGACTCGATTTCCCGATTTTCGTATTTACTTCGTCTGTAATCTTGGCGCGTTAGATTTTTGACAGACACAGCTGACAATTACAATTTGCCTTGAAAGATATGAACTCTCTATTTTTCCAAGGTATGTACCGTTAAAACTTTCCGTTTTGTTATTCATCTCATAATGGTATACATATGGTGCACTCATTTCTTGTTTTTCTTGCCTTCAGAATTGTTTTCGTTCATTCTCTCTTTTAACTGCCTTAGAATCTCTTCTCTAATAAACTTTAATGAACTAAGTTCGTGCGTACGAGAAGAAGTCTTATTTTGGAATATCATACGTTAATTGTTTCTTTCGTGCATTTCAAAGGTGTAGTGATATCGATCTTTCAGCTCTCAACTCATATCACAGTTGCTCATCGACTTTTTTATTTCGAAATAGAAGCGTTACAACCTGTATTGAATGTCGGGACATTTCTTGAAGAAAATGAAATCTCTATACAATTTATGTCCGGATACAAAAATATACTCGTCGAGCTCTCTCAGCTCCAAATGAAAGAAGGAATCCGTCTCATGGGAAAAACGCCTCGGCAAATTGTGACTGACGGGGAAGAAGAACTCCTACGAATCCCAATTCGAGATCTACTCGTACCTTGAAACCAGTCGAGTAGGATCAGTTTCAAAAGTGAAACAAATATTCTCCTCCTTGGAAGGTTATTTGAGAAAAACTTCCCCAAAAAATTGTGCTTCAAGAAAAGGGAGGAAGGTTCTGACCTACTTTCGAGGCTCGGAAAACTTTGATCCAGAAGCCATGTATTTGTATGAGAGATGGAGTTTAGGAAGAAATTTGACTTTCGAGTTATGCGTTCGAGACAGGGCGAGGACTTGAAAAAATCTCGACTATTCACCTATAGGTTAGAAAATTTTACTTTCGATATATACATGTAGATACAACCCGAGTTGGAGCTACGGTCAAGAGTGCGCAGAAGCCATGGAAGGTATAGGAAACCTGTGCGTCGTCGATCGATTTGTTGGCTGTCTCGCTATCAATAATTTATTTGATAAGAATGATTTGCAAGGCCTCGGCGAGGAAACCCGGCGTATTTCCGTAGCGGTACTTAGGAGGACTCCAGTAATTTTGTCTTTCGAGCTGAGAGGAGGAAGGCTTGGAAGAAATTCGATCTAAAAGTAATGGCATTGCTTGCACTGACCTTGCCATCATGTGGTTAGCAATTACTCGATCCGACTGCGCGCGTGATTCGATCAACAGTAATGGTATTTTTGCCGAATTTGAAAGATGGAACATGTGAGAAAAATGGAAAATTTGTAATGACTTTCGAATGAAGCGGAATTGAAGGTTTTGTCTTTGTAGAATTCGTGTTTGTGAACATCTTTCATGTGACGTCAAGAAGCCAAATGTGCTTCATCTAAACATTATCTCGATTTTTCTCGTTTTTCTTCCGTATACCGCCATAGTTTAGTTCCCGTTTTCAATCTCTCACCGCTCGATAAAAATACAGCGCGACGCTAACGCTGTCTGGCCCTAATGATTGTCGTCTTCCGACCCCTCTTCTTCTCGCGAACCACTAAGCTGTAGTGCCATTAGGCCCACAAAATTTTGGAACACGCAACAACAACGTGTAGTAGATTGCTGTTGGAGTTTCTCCTTCTTTTTTTTTCTTCAAGTTCAGTTAATCTTCCTCCTCTTCCTGCACATCTGTAAGTCGAAAATACACAGGTTCTACATTTGGCTATCCCATTTCATACGCATCTTCTTCTTCATGACTGTAGCTGCGAATCCAGAAACCTTCTGCAGAATCTAGCATGGTGGTTACCAGACTACACGGAGCAAGCGCTTCATGAACCCGACCTCTTGAAGGGACCGACTAAGCTTGTTCCGCTCACGTCTCCACTAAGGTGTGCTGTGGTCCATCATCTCGCCCTGGATTGCAATGCAAGCCCGTTGCTTGCTCAACTTTCTTCCGTCTTCTTATGGAGATATTTGTTGAAGCAGCCATGGCCGCTTTACACCTGCGTCAGGGAAAAGTTCAGCTGATTATTGTCTCCGTTCATCCACTCATCAAGGTCGCGTATTAACAAACGAATCCTCCATATCCAGCTTACTCTGAGCAATTCTTGCCTTCCATTTCTCTAGCAAGGAGCGCTTGGCCTCCTGCATGACCCGTAAAGCCTCTTGTTCGGTCGTTGTCTCCTTTTTTACTCTGAACAAAACCGTTCTCTCTTTAGGAAGCAGTTCGATTGGTGGTGAACGTGCTAAGTCGAGACAATGCGGTAGGCACTAACACACCTTAATCCATCTCTTAGTTGGGTCTTCACCTTCTCGTTTCTTCTGAGGCGTATCTTCATGGAGTTGGCCCACGCTGGGGTACCATACAGGAGGATCCAGAAGGCGGCGCTCATCATAATCCTTCTTCTTGCTCCTGGCGGCCTCTCTAGGTTTTTCATCAGGAGGCTTAGGTATTTAATTACCCTACCTGCCTTTTCCGCTGTCATCAGGAAGTGGTGCCCGAAGCTCAGCTTTGAAGCGAAGAAAAGCTCCACAATACTCGAAAAAGTAAACTGGAGGGCAATTTGCAAGAACCGCAGAAAATTGCCCTCCAGTTTACTTTTCCGAGTATTGTGTCCGACCGTAAACATGAGAACCGGATCAATTCTATCAAATCTGATGCCTAGGTACTTCATTACCTCCTTGGTCTCGATTCCCACACGGTACAGGTGAAAAGTGGGTGAACTGAACTTTCGACAGGATCGTAAATAATGTGGCCTCTATCTTTTCTACTACAGTCTGGCCGACTTGATCCAACGCGTCACTTCCCCGCTCTCTACCGCTACGGTTGTTTCGGCAGTGCATACCAACAATGTGCCATCCACATAATAGATAAGTTTGCCGGTGGCAACTTCACCTTGAAAATGCCATTAAATGCGACGCATCACAAGAGCGGTCCAAGGACCGACATCTGCGGTACCTCACAAGTAACTGGGTACTTTACTGTACCAATAGACGTCTCTGCTTAGATTTCTCGAGAGCTAAGAAAGCTGCTGATCATCCTGAACAGGTATACGAGCTTTTCTGCCTCCATGAGAGCTTCCAGGATCGAAATTAATCAAATGGTGCTCTAATGACGAGCAAAATAATATTGAAAGGGATTCCAGAAGAGTACAGGGAAAAATCTTCTCTTGAGAGTATTCTGGTTTCCTGTCAATTAAAATTTTTTTCGAGTAAAAGAGAATGGCGCCAAACGGGAAATTTTGTCTGCATTTGCTCGAATATTTGACCCATTTGGTTTTATCGAACCAGGGACAATATTGACAAAGTTTATAATGCAATCTTTGTGGAGTCTAGAAGACGAAAAACTGGGATGGAACAGTGCTTAAATGGCTCACACTTTCATTATTTTCCATTACCTCGTCATATTTTCGACCTCAAAGATACTCGTATTTCTCAAATTGACCTTTTCTGTCAAAGGTTTGTGTTCGACTTCTATGTTGTGGAGGAAGATTCGCACCTCATAGAAAACAAACACTGCCCAAACTTGAGCTCTGTGGAGCACTTGCTATGGCGGAATTAGAAGGAAGGATCTCAAAAACGTGAAATTATTTGTACTTTATGTTGCATCGTGTCTCCTCTTTTTCTGGCTAGCGAGTAACTGTTTGTGGTATTTTGTTCCATCAGAGCAAAATCTTTGTGATTTATTGTCATCTCGTCGAGTACATACCATCAATTTGAAATATTGCCAATTGTGGTGGGAAAAGATCCGGAGTGGTCGAATGCTACTGATTCCTTTGAAGAAATGAAATCCAACTCTAGCAGTAACACTGATTTATCGAAGAGTTGTAGGTTGTGTTGGTAAACCAAAATCTGAACGTTTTGACGAATTCTACTCATACTGCATGAATAATGAGACTTATTTGGATTCTCCACTGGTTTGGTCCTCATTTAGAATACCTTCTACAGCAGTGGCGGATTTTAGAAGATGGAAATTAATGACTTTTTTATATTTCATCGGGGAAAAAGCTCTCACGCTTTTTCTTGAATTCACATTGTTCTTCTCACATCTTTTAGGTTGGACTGCGACTTTGGTAATTTTTTTTTTACTCCTTGAGTATTTTCGGCTTGAATGGGCTCTCAGTACGCTAGATAAAATAGTTCAACAAAAATGTTGACGTTTCATCGGATCAACTAATTGGATTGTCGCGCAGTCTGTTATGCAACACGGCTCGTTATACACTAATGAAAACGACGACCTACTGCCCACCTTCCTCTCACTCATCTTACAGAGAATTGTCGACAGCAGCGCAGAAAATAAGAATTACATCGGTCACAACAACAACGCCGCTGGCGCCCCTCCCCCGCCCCGTTTGGATCTCCGCAGGATACCCACCATTGACAACCTTCATGGAAGAGAGCTCTTGACATCATTCGCTTCCTTTCTGAGCCCGCTGGCAAACAATCTCCACTGCACTGCCATCCTAATCAACTACCCTAGAGCATGGATTCGTCTCCATTATGGACCATTTCAACTACCTATCGTGGCTGTTTCCTCCAGGCCTAGCCCTCATTCTCCCGGTGAAGACTTGTAATCCACTCTCATCGAATGAAGTAGTAACAGTAGGACATCCAAAATATCGATTGAAGATACATAGGCTTCCTATGCCACCCACCGCTTCTCCTAACTCTAGAACACTTCTCAAAAGACAACTCCAAAATCGCGTTGTATCTACATACATCGTCCGCAGAAAGATTCAATACAACATTCAACACATAATCATGTGGCACGTCTTGCGACACGAGTATAGTAAATCCTCGTGTACACGGGAAACTCCTGGCTGACTTCCAATTTAAAAACGTGAAAGACGAATACTCCGACGTGGAGTTCACTCCACGTCGGAGTATTCGTCTTTCACGTTTATTATGGATAGCCGTAACTTGAAGGAACGGATTCGTTCAATTTCCGACTTAGCTTTTTTCTATCTGACAGGATGCATTCGAAAATTGAGAGGAAGGTGTTTGAGAAATTTCACAAAGTCCGATGGCGGATGAACATAATTTGCCGTTGTTCCCCGGGAGCTTGGAAAGGCCCATCATAAAAGGATTAGGTAGAAAGCTAAGTAGACATTATTTATCCATTTACCGACGCATTGGCCTATTGGCTTTTAGCGTCTAATTGAAATTGACGTCACAGTATAGTTGTGCTAAATTAACAAGGATATTGAGGTTGTATATGAGTTGGTGTTGAAGAAGTGAATTATTGGTACTGTAGTGTTGACCTTCGCCTTTCGAAAAATTCTATCGAATAAACAATGATATTTTTTGTCGTAAACATCTTCAGCGTCGAAACAATCTATAAAGCTCGAGAGAGGCTGTTGGCAATTTCGTTCACTAGCGATTCTGACAGTCACAAAAGCAAACAGTTACCATAGCAGAGATAAAAATAAGACTACTGGAAAAGCGGTAGCCTCATTTGTATCTCTGGTATGGTGACTACCTGTCTTTTTGACTGTCAGAAATCAAGAATTACGCTCGAACTTGTAGAAATGACTCAGCGGGAAAAATGTCTTCGAGAAGAATTGCTAATGAATGAAATCGAAGCGGTCTCTCTCGAGCTTCACGTATCGAACCCAATAACAGGCCTGACGCACGCCGAATAAACAGCACACAAAATCGGCTTTTTGAATAAACACTTCCTAAGTCGATGATAAGCTCTTATGAAACACTTATTATTGTGTATCGAAATGTTCAGAGTGCGTCGGTTGCTTTCAACATGGTTGCGTCAGCTGATAGGCAATCTTAGTGGAGCAGATGACGAACTGAGTAGGGCAGATGGATGGACAAAGAATGAGGTCAAATGATAGATAAGAGGTACAGAAAAATATGTTGACGCGAGATGAAAAAATAAATTTCAAAATTTTCCAATAGATAACAGTATAAAGCTGTTTATTTTTGTCTATCCAAGCTTCGATTTTCGGACTGTCCGAAGCTGAAGATGAGCCGGAAGCTTTGTATCAGGATTTAGAAGGGTCTCGCTGAAGTCGCTTCTGCCTTCCTTGAAGAAAGCTCGACTTTCCCGGAGTATCTTTCAAAGTCCGGCCACAATTATCGTGAGAATTCCTTTCATCAACGTCTGTGTGGACGTCGTAACATCGTCGGGTTGGATTGCTTGGAAATAATTCTCGTCATCACTAGTCTTGTCTCTTTAAGTATGGCTGTTTTGCGGAAACCCCGTAAATTCTTCGTAAGAAGTTTTCGGCGCGATTAGTATACTATTATACTCAGGGCAGGTTTTGAGGGTAGGCCCGGTTAGGCGCAGCCTACCCCAGCCAAATCCAGGGTAGGTCACGGCCTACCCTGGAAAATTTATTCAAATTATATAAAAACTAACATACGTGCGCGTTTCCAATCAAAATTATGTTCTGTATCCTAGATAATATATTGCCTTCCTTCAGAAACTACAAAATATTGCAATAAAATTTATCTCTCTCTCTATCGAAATGATTGCGATTGACAATAGTGTATTGGAGTTTTGCATAGGTAGTGTATGTGTGCAGGATATTTCACGTAAAAAAACGAAAAAAAAAAGATAACGAACTCTTCCATCCCGATTTCCGATGAATAGTTCAATTGGTTGACTTGAAGTACTGTGAATTGTGATTTGTTTCATTCCGAGTGCTTCGTGTTTGGTTTCTCTGCTTTTAAAATTTGGTTCAATTTGAATTATTTTCATGATGAATTACGAGACAAATAAAAAAATTACCGCATTTTTCCGAGCAAAAAATGAGAGAAAAAAAAGTATTGGAGAAGCCGCAGTTCCTATCGAACCCGTTGAATGTGAGCAAGTTCAGTCAACCATCGATCGAAATGAAACTAAAAATGTGAGTGCCAGTGAACTAGATGACTCAGACGAACAAATGCCCCCTCCCCCCTGAGAAGAACTTTCCAAATTGTTGGTCAAAAACGCAATATGACGAATGCACAAAACAGTACCAATGGCTGAGATGTGCCGATGGAAAATTGAAATGCAGCACTTGCAGTGAAGTGAAGGATTTGGGCACATTATCTGCAGGCGGTCATAATATTTCGAGAGAGTGGGCTAATGTATTAATTGAAGCAGGTTGCAGTAACGATAAAAACGCTCGACAAAAAAATCTACGCAATAAAATTTATAAGCACCGGGATTCAGAAGCTCATAAAAAAACTGAAGAAATGATTAGAACTGGCAGAAAAAGGAAGATTCAGGAAAGCTTTAGCCAACAATTGAACGAGCACCAAGATAGTACTCGGAAAATTTTCCGAATTGTCTATAACCAGGCTAAAACTATGAGTTCGTTTAGAAGCTTTGAAGCTGAAATAAATTTACATAAAGCGAATGATATCAACCTTGGAGTACTTTTGTACTCAAGAATCTCTTGTGCGAATATCAGTGATTTTATTGCTGAAGATATGCCTAGACGAGTTGTTGAAGTGTTGGTAACACAGCGTATAAAATTCTCCATTCTTGTGGATGAAAGCGATACAGTCAGTAAGCATGCAACCATGATCATATACCTCCGCGGATGTTTTTCCGCATCCAAAAATTGGACAATTTTTTTCGATCTAGTTGAAGTGCAAGATGAAAGTGCTGCAGGTTTGAAGAAAGCTCTTATAGAAAATCTTGAATCATACGGCATAACGGAAGAAATCTTAAACGGTTGTTTGGTGGGATTCAGTTCTGACGGGGCATCTGCTATGCTGGGGAAAGAAGGAGGTCTCTCAACTCTATTAAAAGCCAGTTTCCCTAACCTCATCGTTTGGCACTGCTCGGCACATCGACTTCAGTTAGCAGTCGGAGATACAGTTGACTCTGTTCAAGGATTAGATCACTTTCGTATGTTCATGGATTCCCTGTACTCTTTGTACCATCGGTTATCGAAAAATCAGCGTGAGTTGGAGGAATATGCCAAAACCTTGGGTGAAGAAGTAAGAAAAATTGGACGCGTACTCGACGTTCGCTGGGTTGCATCAAGCGAGCGTGCATTGTCAGCAGTTTGGTCTTCATATGCTTCACTTTACACACATTTTAGTCAATCTAGTAAAGATGTTCATCGCAAGAGTAAAGATAGAAGTAAATATTCAGGTTTGGCCGAAAAATTGTCTTCGAAAGAATTCGTTCTAAATCTGGGCTCAGAACTCTCTATGCTTTCAACTACTTTACAAAAAAATGATATCAACATTCCGGTCGCTCATAACTCAATTCTGCGAATTATACGTGTCTTCGAAGGGCGGAAAGAGAAACCAGGAATCCATCAAGTGGAAGTCACCGCATCAGTACAGAATGGCTAATTTAAAGGGGTAAATCTACACGAAGGGAGAAAGTGCAAGAAAGAGATTAACGCAAGCCAATTCTACCAGGCTTTGGTGGACAATCTAAGAGCTCGTCTTTTCACTACCCAAGCTTCACAAAAATCGGGATCAGCACATACGAACGAATATAATTCACTTCTTAAAAATTTGACCGTACTCACTGACCCAAAGTCATGGAAAGAAGATGATATACTGCAAGGTGAAGATGATATTCGCAGTTTGAAATCGCGCTTACAGGTACATGAAGCGGACGCAGTATATGGATTCCGGGAATATCTCGACAACAGAGCAAGTGTAGTTCCTCAAAAATTAGAATCATTAATGAAAGCTGCTGAGGCCCTGGCAGTTTCCACAGCGGAATGTGAAAGACGTTTCAGCTGTATGAACCAAATTATGACGTCGGAACGATCGTCCATGGGCATCAAAAAATTGGCGAACTGTATGTTCCTCAAAATTAACGACCCCCCCCCACCCCTAGAAAGATTCGATCCGAGCGCATACGTCCAAAAATGGTTGGTAAATCATCGTTCCGCTCTTACTACCACCAGCAAGAAGATGAAAAAAGCGGAGCATGATTTAGAGGACCTAAAATTTTGGCAACTGTTTTAAATTTAATTCCTAAAGTATAATATTATGTAACTCTTTTAATTACAAACAATTGATCACTTCTCCGTTTAGTCATTCGCTTTGTTGGTAAAGGGAAAAATTATTCGGTAGGGACGGGAAAAAATTTCTGAGGGCCTACCCTGGAACTCAAAGCCAATTTCACCCCTGATTATACTTCTGTCGTTTATGATTTAATCGAGGCCACCGCTACTATTATGGCTTTCCCAACAAAGATTAAAGATATTCAAGGAACTATTCCAAAGCAATACGTAGTAAAAAGTATTTCAAAATAAAGGTCACGGAATCGGTATATAAACTTTTAAAAACAACTTTTCCTCATTATTGTCGACTCAATACAGATTAAAACGCATTATAAATGCCTGTCTCTCGTTAGAAGTGAGGCACAGTCAAGTTTTAGATTGCGGTCTAGACTGCTGAAGTCCAACTCGGATTATTGCCGATGTTGTGTAATTAGTTTTCCGCAACTCACTCACGTACGTAAGGAGTACGTGTGCCGGAGTAGTTTCGAACTTGATTCGGTAGCATCTGTAAGTGTATGTTCTACGTTTCTGTAAAATTATGCAGCACAGAAGAAGTCTACCAAGTTTCGTAAATAGTAGGATCTTAATGTGCTCGCCGTAGAAGAAAACGTTTGTACGCTTGTTGGTGCACTTGATCGCGGCCGGCTATAAATTCGAGCTTTGGCAAATTAACGGCTAAATTTCGAGAGGGGCGAAGAGAAAGTTTCTCCAACTACAGCGACGCTTATATTCTTGAGAAAGTTTCATCTCCCACACATTCTTGGTACAGAAATTATTAATAATATGTACGATGAACCTTCCTAATTGAATGAAAAAACTTTTTTGCAGGTTGTTACGCCTCAGGACGAGACCGAGTGTAAAAAATGTGATCTCGGAACGCAACCGGACAAGGATCGCAAAGCATGCTTCGAGGTGACTTCCGTTGTAAAACGAAGCGAAATATTTCAGTACGCCATCATCGGATCGACTTTATTCGGCTTCTTCAACGTATTGGCGGTGTTTATATTGTACACGTATAATTTCAACTCCGCCATAGTTAGAGCCTCGTCCCGAGAGGCTCAAGTACTGATACTGATTGGGGCTGTGATTCTGCACGCGAATGCGTACTCTTTTCTTCTAGATCCTAACGAAGTCGTGTGCTCCATGCAGAGGTAAGAATTAGTATAGAAAATGGTATTACTCCCGCTGCACAAATCATCTGCGAGTGGCGGAGGCGCAACTTTTCTTCATTAATGAGCTATACAAATACCGAGAAGGTTACTGTGAAGAATCGGGTCAATTTAAGGTATTTGAGTGATGGTGTTACGACTCAAGGGATATTTATGGAGCCTCGGATGGGAAGGAGTTGGAAACAGGTGAAGATGTGTTCGACTGGGAAGGCTTGATGATGACAATGGAGAATGATGAGTCCCATTGGATGAGGTGAGAATGAGTCACGTGTGTGTGGCCTATAAGAGTATTTGAAGTCTAGAGAGAATGACCTCTTCGCGTCTGGAGTTTTTGGTGGGGAAAGACCAGGAAGGAAAGGTTATTTATTAGAGCATTGATTTGACCAGTGTGAGTCCCATGTTTGTAAGATGAATTTGCGATAGTGTTGTTTGTAGTCTGAAATGGTTGTCAGCGACTTGGCCAAAAGAAGTGATAAAACGTGAAAGACGAATACTCCGACGTGGAGTAAAACATGCAGACCGCAGAAGTTTGCTTGTTTTACTCGACGTCGGAGTGTTCGTCTTTCACGTTTTATTATGGATAGCCGTAACTTGAAGGAACGGATTCGTTTAATTCAAAAGAAGTGACTTATTTTGCTGCTCGATCTGCATCAAGTTCTGAAAAATCAACATGACTTAGGATCCAGATGAGTACGATGTAAGAGTTTATTGAGGCGAGGGTGGGTAACGTGAGTGAATGCTATATACGAGTGATGTCTCATATGGGTTTATAGGAGAGGAAATTGAATCGTGAGGAGGAGGAATTCGCTGTCCGAAGGGTAGTTGTGGGGGATGAGCAACAAAATAAGTATTAAGTTTGGATGTGTAAATAAAAGACGTTTCTTATTTGTTGAGGCGCTTGTGCTCCGTCAAAGGAAATTCTGTTGTGTGCTTTTGATCTGCCCATGAGACATCTATGGTGAGGTTTGGATGTTCCTGAATTAGTTTTCTGATATTAGTAGAGAAGAAATACCACTTCTGACGATAGCTGGCTCTAAGGCTTCCGTGCATTCACAACTACGTGCCATTTTTATAGGTAAATTGAAGGAAAGAAGAAGCACGTAACTAACAAAACTTGGCTGAGAAACAAAATCAATTTTGTTTTTCAATAAAGTTTCATTGGTTACGTGCTTGTGCCCTCCTTCAATTTACTGAAGTTGGGACTTGTGAAATACGCTCCTAGAGCCATTCTCGGAAGAGTTTGCGATGTTAGGCTAGGTTGTCGTGATTCTGTCAAAGGAGGTGGCTTCGTTTGCTGCTCGATCTGCGGCATGTTCTGAAAAACTTAAGATCGAGAGAAGTGTGATGTGAGAGTTCTGAGCGTGAGATGGATTCTTTGTACGAGAGAGTTTGTGTTATAAAACATAAGAAAATGAATGGTCGAGGAGGAGGAGTTTGCTGTGACGGCTGTGTAAATGGGGGACATATTTTCGTTGATCTTCCAATGTTCTGTCAATGGAATATGCCTAGGAAGTTCTGTTACTGGCTATTGATCCGTCTGTGTGCAGTTGAAATGTTCCTGAATAAGTTTTCTAATATGAGTGGAGGAGGAATAGTTTTCGGGTAAGAAACTCCATTGAAAATCTAGTCTTATCAGGGGTATACTTACACTTCATAGCGTGGTAGGCATACTAGGTAAAATTATTTATAGCGCTTATTTTGGAAAAATTTTGCGAGCGAAAATGGCGCCTACTTTGCTTTTTCGCCGTAGGCACGTGCCTATCTTGCCTACTGGGAAATACGCCCCTGTCTTTTAGTGGGTAAAGAATGATTCTAGCGGAGAGCACGTGGGTGAGATGAAGGGGATTGTGGAAAGGGCGTGCTCTAGTTGTATTATTGCTTTATAAGAGTTGTTAGTAGTGAGAATTGAATTGTGTGTGGATACGTCCCGGTCGAGGTGTTGAAAAAAACATTGGAGGTATGTGTTGACGATAGAGTAGGGGTGGCCTTAATTTGGGATTTGTTCGATATGCTCCTAGAGCCATTCTCAGGGAGCATATTTGAATAAGGTTAAGTAATTTCAGGACGGATTTACTTGCTAGATCGTATACTCTAGCCTCAAAGCGCATGATGCTTCCAGAAAGTTTCCTGTTGCATCTTTTGGATGAATGAGGCGACAATTTCAAATATTAAGAGCACACATACATTTGATTTGGGTGCCCAAGGGGGTTTCTGGTCGAAATGTATGTTGAATCGTAGGGATGGAGAGTAATACTCGCAGGAGCAGGGCTCCTGACCGCTTAAGTTCTAGATGAAGAGAACCACAATGACACTGTGGGTTCCTTGTAGAAGTCGGTGAGCTCTGACTGGTTTGTATAAGCGGATGCAGATGTTGTAATCGTTGGCAAAGAGGCTTTCTATTTTGCCATCTCCCATAAGATTTCCTGACATAGATTGAGTAGTAGTATCGTAAAAATTTACTCCAGTTCCCATTTCTGATGTCTCAGTCGAATCATGAGAATATCTTCCGGCGACGTGGGCTGGAGTTTCATCCCAAACGTTGAGTAGATGTGGTTTCATTTGTGGAAAGCCTGCAACAGGCGGTGTTCTCTTCGATGCTTCAACGAACGTAATACTCTGTCACACTCTTGGACCCAGCGCTCAGTGGTTGAGTAAATGATGCAATCTCTAGGCCTACCCTCTTTCTGGAACAAATGACAATCTCTCAACAAAAACAATATTCAGGTGGTTGTGAAACGTAGCAGCATAAATAGACGTTGGTCCAAAAGTGATTCTAACGCACTTCAGGGATTGTGACTATGGGCTAGCGTAGTACTGATAGCCTCCTTATCACCATTTTCGGCGGCTTCGGAAATGTTGTCGCAAACGAAAAGATTTCATCGTTCGTCGCTTTCGAAACTGGTAAACCGTACAGCTCGAAAATGACAAATACACATGTTCCCGCCTTCTATGTCCAAAGAACGAATTGGCGGTGCGTAAAAGATGCAACCGACCAAAGAAATACGTACTTTCGGATGCAGAATTTCTCTTTAAAAATTATGAACAAAATGGCATTTCGACTACCTTGTGGTCTTCCGCAGAAGGCCGTCGAGTACCGCGCTACCACCGAACTTAAGTCCCTGACAAGTTAGAATCTTTTTGGAACAAATGCCCACTCATGTTGCCCCGTTTTACAACCACCTGAATAATTATTATATTATCAAAAGGTCTTCACACACGTTTGGTCTGCGAAAAACTTGCGATAATATAATGTCGACTCGTATACTCATGTTTCTTTCACCTGAATATTGTTGAATTTTTCATACTGAAAGATTATAATCTATTTTGGGAAAAGGACAGCACACAGCCGCGAGTGCTAGAGCTGAGATTGTGTACAGTATTATTATTGAACAACGCCCTCTGCAGCGTTGGTTACGAAGATGTCATTGAAGACACTATAATATTGCTGCTCGTTATGTGAAAATTCCAGTCCAGATATACGAAATGGAGCTTCATCTACCCAAATTTTATGACGAGACTCCAGCCCACCTCGCCGCAAGACATGCTCATGGTTTGATTTTGATATCAGTAATGGGAATGGAAGCAAATTATCATGAAAAGATTGCGACTTAATTACCAGAAGCGTTCTTTCCATCAAGGACAAGGATGATTGATAATACTCTCCTCCATTTGATATCAATAGATTGACTCTTTCTCAAAACGGAATATGAAATTCGAGCCTAGTTTACCTAACGTGCGCAAATACCTAATTCACATGGCAGATTAAAATGATCAGGTCGATACTGCGCTAATGTCGCTTATAGAAAGCGTGCCACCCTCAAACTTCTCCGTCTCTAAATTTCCGAGTATCATAATCCGGCAGTTCAACTCTTATCAACCCTTAGAATAAAATCAAACGAGAAAAAACTTTACTAAAATCGTATATTTTCGAATTTACATTGACGTTGAACGTTTTCGCTATCATTAGTAATCAGAAATGATAAAAACACAGGAGAAAGGAGAGACCGGTAGGCGAAGAAATCGGTATTAACCAGAATGCGGCTCTATCATGGAGGGGAACAATGAGAATTAGACTCCATAAAGTCTTTTCGACCATTCCCCCCTTCCCTTCTCAATAAAGATCTACCTTCGTGGCTCATCTCTCTACTTCTAGCCATGATTTTGATTTAAATTTGACTGTTTTGCTTCGCTGTGAGAGTCGCATTTCATTAGAACATTGAAACCGTCCGTCACTTCAGTAATAATGAGGTGAATATTTTCAATGTTTTCACTCTTGAGAATGATCTCATCGAAAACTTTTATACGTGGCCCAATTCGCAGTCTTATTCCTCTATGATTCAGCGGCATTTCGGTTGATACCGATTACTGGGCTAATCGGTCTCTGCAATCTCGTGTGTTTTTATTTTGATCGGTTTACTGATGATGGCGATTGTGCCAAAAACGTTCCACTTTATGTAAATTAGTAAATGTTATATTATGCAGTTTTAGTTGAGTTTCTTATTGGACCGAATCTCTCAATTTCATCAGCTCAGAAAACGTCCCTCACATTTAAGAATTAAATTTCTCTTCGGGCTTTTTTGGATATCTTCAATTGTGGCTCAGTTGGAAAATGTGAACTGATGGTTCATTCAGTCCGCCCACCACAAGTACAGCAAGGCAAAAGTTTTAGAGGACAGCAGTGTTGTTGATACTCGTATTTCTCACGTGGATGGTTATACATGAAAGAGTCTTTTGAAGATGATCGTTCTAAGTAAATGGTGTAGTCAGAATATTTTCGATGGGGGATGGCGAGATTTGAACAAAATTGTATGCATAATTCACCCTCTTATGTGATCTTGGTAGTGTTGTAAAGTACTGCGCCACTATTCCAAGTTGGAAAGGTTGCTTGAATGTAAAACTTATGTAAAATATGTGATCTGTCACGAGATAAGGAACCATCTCTGAATTGGCAGTAATTCCCATCTTCCGTATTGTGTGTACAAAGTAATACAGAAGATGAGTATTACTGCCGGTTCAAAGATGGACTTCATCTCATGACAGGCCGCATATGACCAGGAAAAGAAAACTATGGTAAACTGACATTTGCCTGACGACATTTACGTACCTGAAAGACGTTTGCCTGAGTGGAAAATACCTGACAGCCAGAGACTCGACATACTATTATCCTAAAAGACGTTTGCCTGAAAACATATCGCCCGACAGACATCGACCTGAAACGTTTCACCTGACTGGACATTTACCTGGAAAAAGAATGTACAATAATGTATCGGTCGAATGTCATGGAAATCGTAAAAACGTAGAGGGGATTGCAAGTAGCCAGATTGTTCACTTACTGTTCACTGTTCAAATGCTGCCGTAAAGAGAAATTGGTAACAAATTACACGTAGAGGGTTATATCTACGTGGGACGCACGTAGTGGGACTAGCTAGAGCAATTACCGACGATCCGCTTGACCGCACGAAAATCACATTAATTAAAAGAACAGAACATCAGCATCCTCTCGACAGGGATGAATGTGCAGCTGAGGAAGTGGTTGAAAGCGTAAAGAGGAAAGCAGAAACTCGTCCCGAGGTAGCATCGGCAGAATTATTGCGTTCGGGTATCTCAGGCCTCAGGAGCAAAGAAGCCTTGACGAGGACTGTGCGAAGTGTTCGACGTAAGCATTTACCTCCAAACCCGCGTCGACTGCAGGATTTGGGTCCAATTTGAGAAGAGTTTTAGGGGACGTTAGGGAAAGAAAGATGTGGGGCAATATGAAACAAACAACGACAATAACAATATGCTCTTGAACCTCAGAACCACCATGAAGAGGTATACTCACGAAGAGTGAAAAAGCAAGTATGAGTATAAAAACCTCAATAAAATCACACTACCGAGCGCTTTGGGCTAAACAGCAACCCAACACCAACAAGAACAAGTGACAACGAAGAGGAGGTTATGACTGAACCAGCGAGTTATCGAAATGGGAATCATCCTCATAGACTAATTCAATCAATCCCTCCTCAGGAATGAACCTGTTCAACACAAATGTCTTTATTATTCCGGTGACATTTTTGATTATTTATTCGTTTCTTTGAACTTTTTGACTTACTGTTTTATTTGGTTTTGTATTTGAAATTTTCTGACGCCGTTTTATTTTATACTCAACCTTTCGGACCTCTAAATTTTCTGAATCTTCCGACTTGTTTGACATTAATAAACTTCCAACACCGTGACTAGTGTCATTTGTTGCTCGTTGATATTCGTTACGTGCCTCCGTATCTTCCTCCCACCTCAATTCTACGGCTCGTCCTTTTGAGGAATACATCGAACATAATTTCGATTTCTTCTAAAGCTAAGCGCTTGAAATATGAATTTTCCATGTATAGGAGAACTTCAGACCCCTCTCTGAGACTATGACCAGTGGTCAGCAAAGGCCGACTCACCTACTTTTCTTTTTTCCCCGGCTTTCTTGTGTTCATCAACTCTAATTTGGAGTTGACGGCTATCATACCTATGTAAACACTAGGGCAATCACCACAGGCCTCCCTATATATACCCCCCTCTCAGCCATCGGTATCGGATCTTTCAATTTGACCAGAAGGCTCTTAACAGTATAAGTACTATAAAATGCTGTCTGAAAACCGAAGGGACGGAGGACACGGCTCTACTCCGAAGAAAGCTTCCCTAGAAATGGCAGCCTAATCCACCGTTTTCGCCTATCAAGATGCGGTTCGCGGGGGAGGGAGGTTGTAGAATCGAGACATTTTCTTGTGAGTCTCCTACGCAACATCCACCTTGACCTGATTCACTCTAGCCAAGTGCTTTCTCGTCACGAGTTCTTTTTGGAAAGCAACCTCACTTATTGGGAGTTGAGTGAGGCGATAGATTAAACTATTAAATGTAGCTAATTTATGGGCAAAAGATACAAAAGACGACCCGTGGATGGCAATATCGGTCGAAGTACTTTTCCGGTAAATACCGAATTCGTGGACACCGTCGATGGCAGATATTATGGTTAAGTCCAGAAAGTTTATTGAGGAACCACCAACCTCCAGAGTAAATTGGATGGAAGGGTATAATGCTGTTTAAATAAGCGAGAAACTCACTAAGGAGCTCCGCACGACCGGTCCTCGCGCACCAAATGTCATTCACGTACTTGTGACAATAGCAAACAAACGTGATTCAAAACCTCCCGGCCCGAAGAGAATAGGTTAAGCTCAAATTTGGACATAAAGACCTCCGAAATGGGAGAACAAAAACTTGCAAAAGTTAGGTGACCAACAGACATTCAAAAGGTCGGAAAATTCGCCAAATTGATCATGAGGAGTAGTAGATTCCACAAGCAATTTTCCTATCTGTTGCATAGTGGTGTTAGCCTTAGGGATATTGGGAAAAAGTCCAACGACAAAAAAAGAGCATAAAATTGAACCTGGGGGAAGGCATGTGTCCTTCAATTTTTCAGCCAGAGCACTCGAATTCTTACCTGAATAAGAGAGACTCCACCTCCACACGAGCTTTGAACCATCTATCCAGGAACTTCGCGAGGGAGTAGGTGGGGGAGGAAACAAACGAGACAAGTGGCCGAATCGGCACATTTTCTTTGTGTACCTTCGGCAATCCGTAAAGGAGGGGAGGAAGAGGAACTGGATTCGATTCCAAAATGGCTTTCTTTAATGGAGGGCTCTTAATGATAACCTCACTACCATTAAAAAGTTTCCTAGCCTCTTTAAAGAATTTTGGAAAATAAAAAGGAGGGTCCTCCTTGGCCCCACATTGGCCAAGCACATCGTCAACCTCAGAGATGTAGGAAGCCATTCCTTTGTCAGCTTTAGTCATAACTAACCTTTCCTCCCTAATCTTCCTCCTCAAGCCTATGATCAATTCACTCCCGGCATCGCTTATGCAATGGAGGGGGGGGGGGGGGTATTACGGACCATTTCGACACATTTTTCTGGGTATTTACACCAGGGTCGATTTTTACTGCTGAATCAGCCACAATGTTTGCTATAGTCTCCTGATTTTTTAGATGGGGGAGCCCGAATTTCAATCTCCTCACGGTTAAACTCAGTTTTGCTGTGACTTATGACACGCGGCCGAAATTGTTGAATGATACCATTGTCACCACGATCCAATTCGAAGGGAGGTGATTTTCCGATTTTTGCCTTTCTTTTAATTTCAGCTCAAAGTCGCGACAAACATCATTTATGAAATGAACGAATGGATCGAACTCACCGTGATGGAGTAGGCTAGAGAGCCGAGAGTGCACTAGGAGTTTAGGCCTTGTACTTAAATTGAGTAAACCATACCACCTCTTCAACTCAGTGCGAATCCATTTCTTTGTCATGAAAGTTTCCAACTTCTTAGTTGTTGAATCACTATCAGAATAAAAACGGAATTTCACAAAATTTGGCCTCAAATCGAAGAGGAGGCATTTACGAAGGAACCAAATATGAGACGAATACGAAACACGTTGGTTTCGGAACTTTCTGAACAAAAACGTTAAACATGCCCTTTTTTTTTGCCAGGCGCATTGTTTTCAGGTACATATCTGTCAGGTGTTACAGTGTCAGGCAAATGGCTTTCGGGATAATTGTCTGTCTGTCAGGTCCTTGGTTTTCAGGAACTTTTCATTCAGGTTAATGTCCTTCAAGCGTATGAATTCAGGTAAATGTCGTGTAACCGAAAAAAATGATTTTTGTAAGTTATCCAGATTTTTATTCCAGAACTGAGGTAGGACTCCTTGATTTTGACAAGAATAATGATAAAAATGCGATCCAAGAAAAAGTACCTTAACTTGGAAAATGAAACTTTTATCAGCTCCATCTGTATCCTAAAATAGAGAACCCATTCCCTTATTTCAGGATACAGCAAGGTGGTGCAGTACTTCTTCTTTGCTTGCTGAAGTACATAACAAATATTCATTAGAATCGAACGTTTTCGCGCGCTGATGATAGGGGCTGATAAGTGAAGGTTGACGTTCGAAATTTCGAAATTCGGCATGGGCTGATAAGTGAAGGCTGACGTTTGAAATTTCGAAATTTGGCAAGTTCACTGATAAGATCACCAATTAGTG